>CM076577.1:825914122-826534419 GCA_034641835.2 Pinus albicaulis | reverse complement strand
TTTAAAGGTAATTAGTTGTGTGGACCAAAGAAACCCGAGCTTTGTTTGTTAGGGTTCAGTCTCACTGTAAATGAAGTCAGATGCTTCCGGCATATTTTATATTTTCAATATAAAAGTTTATAAATTTGAGTTCTATTCTAGAATGATATATTTTGACATAAACAGCTTTTCATAGACTATTGAGTGAGTTAGCCTCTTTTATACTTTCAACTCTTGCTTAAACCTGACTTTTAAATTAATTTTCTTGGTATATTTAAAGTCATTGTCACAAAAATGTTCATCCCCACAACAAGAAATTCGATTGAATTGTGGACATCTTGAAATCATATCAAATAAAAGGCGAAACAAAGGCTTTAGATTCAGAGTCCAATTCTCTGAATGTACTCAGCGTTATTATTGATCAATAGTTTGAAAGGTTGACTGCTTTGAGTGGAGGCGTGAGAATGTTTTGGCTCCCTGATGTTGTCATGCTCATAAAATGCATTTTTACAATATGTGAACATCTGATATTAGGACTGAGAAGTGACTCTTTTCAACTCGCGTGTATATTCATTGCTAGTAATGCGCAATTGAATACGAAGGTCTGTCAGCAAACAATGATATTCCAAGCTTAAGGAACTTGGATTATGATCATAAAAGGCTTTTAACACAGAACGATATACCTGTAACTCCATCTCATGTGTTTTTATCCTTTGCTCCATGGCTTTTGCTGAATCTCCACGTTTAAACCTTTTGACACTATCGCATTTTCCATTTTGAATGCCACTGAATGTTCCATCTCTTCTGTCATCATGGAGACACGGTCTTTTGATTCTTTTCGAAGGACGGGCAGGAGAATTCCTTCTCAGAGACAGGGCTTCAACATTCTTTAATCCATTTTGAATGCCATTTAATGTTCTATCTCTTGTGTCATGAGGGACATACGGTCTTTTGACTCCTTTCAAGGGACGGGCTTCAACATTCTTTAATCCATTTCCAAAAGACTGGGACTGTCTTGAATCTTTGACAACTCGCTTAGCATTAAGGAAATTTGAGGATTCTTGAGTTTTCTGTGGTACCCTCGTTCCTATTAAGCCACATGGTCTTGTCTGCTTGTTCACCTTTTCTTCAGGTTGCTCTTGGGATATTAAGCCACATGGTCTTCTCTGCTTGTTCACCTCTTCTTCAGGTTGCTCTTGGGATTGCATATCCCCAGGACATGATGCTACAGAACTTTGCTCACTATTTTCAGCCACGGAATAGATGACATCACTTGAATGCTACAAGACACAGGAAAGAATACATTAGCCATTGTATTATGGAGGGGACAGTTTCCATCATAGATGACATCACTTGAATGCTACAAGACACAGGAAAGAATACATTAGCCATTGTATTATGGAGGGGATAGTTTCCATCATAGATGACATCACTTGAATGCTATAAGACACAGGAAAGAATATTCCCCCCATCATAGGTGACATCACTTGAATGCTACAAGACACAGGAAAGAATACATTAGCCATTGTATTATGGGGGGGATAGTTTCCATCATAGATGACATCACTTGAATGCTACAAGACACAGGAAAGAATACATTAGCCATTGTATTATGGGGGGGATAGTTTCCATCATAGATGACATCACTTGAATGCTCCAAGACACAGGAAAGAATACATTAGCCATTGTATTATGGGGGGATAGTTTCCATCATAGATGACATCACTTGAATGCCACAAGACACAGGAAAGAATACATTAGCCATTGTATTATGGAGGTCTGCCTAAGTTCACACAGGAAAGAATACATTAGCCATTGTGTTATGGAGGTCCGCCTAGGTTCACTATGAAAGATAATAATACAAGTTGTGAGAGAAAACTAGTAAAACTAAGGAAAACTTATTAGTAGGTTAAAATTTTGGAATTAAGTCATCCATCTCTCCTACACGGCACACGTAGTTGAAGTGAATTACATTCACCTTAGAAGGCGAGAATTAATGGTTATACACTACACAGGGTAGGGACAGACGTTAATGTATTGAACCTCATAGCTACATAATAATCATGAAGTCATAGTTTGAACTCTAGGTTTACAAAACTACTAAAAAACAAAGAATTCTAAAAGAGAAAGGGAATATAAAAATCCATCCATTAATTAACCGCAGAGTTTGGGTGTAAACAAATTATTGATTATATAATCATATGAAGTTAGAAAAGAAGAAAAAACATGAAAATATAATCGCAATAAAAGTGTCACCCCACCTTGGAGGACAAGAGAGACCAACTCATCCCAAACATCAATTTTGGATCGAAGCAGTATTTGAGGAGTTGACACTTGGAAGGTTTGGTAGAGTTTATCTACATAAAGGAAGGGTTGACTTGGTGACTAGAGAAGAGATGGACTAGGTTTTCCCCTAGATAGGGGTTTCTCCTTGGCTGAGTGAATATATCTTGTGTTTTTTATTCTTGTGATCTTCATACATTTTGATTTGGTAATTGCTTGATGAAAGATAACATAATTAAGAAGTAAAAGAACCCAACATACATCAGAAGTAATTATCAAGGAAAAGAGGAATCAAACACTAATATATGCATGCATTGATTTCTCAACATGGTATAGAGCTAAGGTGAAGGAATGACTATTTGAAGATCATTTTGTTGGCTATCATTTGAAGTAAGGAAAGCAATTTTGGAAGAAAATATCACTCTCTCAATGACAAGCTATTTGAAGGTGGGACTCAATCTTTTGAAAATTGCAGGAAGCTTTGTTGGAAGGGTCTATCTAGGGGAGTCAAGAGTAGGGGATTCTTAGCTACACTTAAGTACACTTGATGATGACAATGCATGGATTATTGATAGTGGAGCCTCAAGACACATGACAGGAGAAGGTGGACAACTGCATACTCTATCAAAGGGATCATCATCACATGCAGTGGAGCTTGGAGACAACAATAGTTACGCAGTCAATGGCCTTGTATCTACATCCTTGGAGCTAGAAAGTGGAGGAAAGCTACACCTCAACAACGTTCTCTATTTCCCAAGTTTGAAAAAGAATTTACTTTCCATGTTTAGAAGATAAAGGAGATGAGTTGCTTTTGTAGATGGTAAAGTTTTGGTTTGGGGAAAGGATTCTAATTTTGAAAAGGAAAGAATTATTGGGATTCATGAAGGAAGAATATATAGGGTTATAACACCATCTCCTCGAGCCTTTGTTCACATGGATATTAGTCTCATCGAACTTTGGCATAGAAGATATGGACACATTCAGTACAAGATAATACCCTCTCTAAGTCAAATGGTGAAGGGCATCCCCAACATTAAGGAGGACCATGCAAGAGTTCACAAGGGATGTGCTTTGGAAAATAATACTAGGAAGCCTTTTAAAAGTAGTGATACAAGGTCTAAAGAAATTCTAGACCTCATTCATTTCGATGTATGTGGACTTATGTATGTTAAATATCTAGGAGGCCACCTATACTATGTGACCTTCATTGATGATCACTCTAGAAAGACATGGCTCTATCTTCTCAAGTCAAAGGATGAAGTATTTGAAAATTTCAAGGAATTTAGATATGAAGTAGAAACCCTAACCGAAGTAAAGATAAAGATCCTTATATCTGAAAATGGGGGTGAATATACTTCTAAAGAAATTGTAACTTATTGCAAAGAAGTTGGCATTAAGAGGGAGCTCATAGTTCCCTAAAATCACGAACAAAATAGAGTAGCAGAAAGGAAGAATCGAACCATGGAAGAATGCATTAGAGCTATGACATTTGATCAAGACCTACCAAAATTTATATGGGGAGAAGTATTCATAACAAGAATATACATACAAATAGAAGTCCCCATAGAATCCTTGATAATATGACACCAGAGGAAGAATTCTCAAGAAGGAAGCCATGTGTAGACCATCTCTAAATCTTTGGATGTCCTACATACATTCATGCTCCAAAAGACAAGCGAAAAAAGTTAGACTCTAAAAGTATGAAAGTTATATTCGTTGGTTATAGTCTTTCATCAAAGGCTTATAGAATCTACATAAAAGAAGAAAGGTGAATTGAAGTTAGCAAAGATGTTATATTTGATGAAAATCATGCCTATAAAAGATCCAACAATATACTATTAAATCCAATGAAGAATATGCACCACTATTTGAAGAAGCAAAGTAGCATGACAATTATCCTACAAGTCAGGAAGAAGAAGGACCAAGTAAACCTATTCAACCTACAATCATTCCTGAAACAAAGAAGAGGTTGAATTGGTTAAAAGCTACACTTGAATATGTCGAAGGGCATGGAGCGCCAAAGGAAATTTTAGAGAAAGAAAAAGACTGAAAAGATACTCAGGATATGCAGCATACATGACAAAGTTAATTGAAGTGGAACCAACTAAATTTGAAGAAGTTTCTCATCAAGAAGGATAGAAAAAAGCAATGCAAGAAGAATATCAATCTATCATGAAGCATGGAGTTTTGGAAATCATTCCTAGACCTAGTGACAAAATCTATTATCACTTCAAAATGAATTTACAAGATCAAAAACATGCCATTGATGGAAGCATAAAAAAATTCAAAGCAATATTTTTTGCAAGGGGTTTCTCTCAAAAAGGAAGGAATAGACTATGAAGAAACATTTACTCCTACTGCTAGTTACACTAGTATTAGGTCTTTGGTTTCTTTAGCAGCCACTATGGGATGGAATATCCATCAAATGGATGTCAAAACAACCTTCCTAACTGGAACCATAGATGAATAAGTATATATTGAAAAACCGAAAGTCTTTGAATTGAGATAAATAGCAAGGAAACTCATGTTTGCATATTAAAGAAAGCTCTATATGGCTGGAGACAAGCTCTTAGGGCTTAGTACGCAAGAATGGATGTCTATCTTCTAAGGATTGGTTTTGTCAATTTTTTTGTTGGTGCAAACCTCTACATCAAGATAGTGAAGAATGAACAAGTTATTATATTATTATATGTGGACAATTTATTTGTTACATGTGCAGAGTGAATAATTCTAGAATGTAAGAAAACATTGGTCGCATAATTTGAAATGAAATATCTGGGACTCATGCATTACTACTTGGGCTTGGAATTTTGGTAGAAACCCGGTGACATGTATTTTGGTCATGGAAAATACATAATCAAGATGTTACAAAAGTTTGGTATGATGGATTCCAAGCCTATGACGACTCCCATGATCACAAATCTAAAGAAGTTGAGAAAATCTGACTCTAGTCGTGTTGATCCTACAAGTTATCCTAAGTTGGTGGGCTCGTTGATATACTTAGTGAATACTTGACTTGATACATGCTTTGCTGTGAACGTTCTTAGTCAATCTAGTTGGAGCCTCGTCATCATTATTGGATAACTTCCAAGAACATTTTAAGATACTTACGTGGAACTATTCATCATTGCCTAAAGTATGATGGAAAGGAAGTTAGATTGACAGGTTTTACTTATTCCAACTAGGGTGGCAGTGAGACAGATGGAATAAGTACTACCAGTGGTTGTTTCAGTTTGGGATCCACAATTATTTCATGGATGAGTAGAAAACAAAATCTTTTTTCTTTAAGTAGTGTTAAAATCGAATATGTTAATGCATGTGAAGTAGGAAAAGAAGCAGTTTGATTAAGAAAAATCTTATCAGATTTGTTTAGAGGACCACTAGATCCGACAATGATCAATTGTGATAATCAATGAAACATAAAGATGTTTTAAGAACCTGTGTTTCATGCCAGGACAAAGCATATTAATAACAAGTACAACTACAATAGACGTTTGGTGCAGGATGGGGTCGTGAAGCTACAATATATTCTGATAGATGAGTAGGTAGTTGACGCATTGACGAAGTCTCTTCCAAATAAGAAGTTCGAATATCAGAAGCATGCTTGGATTGGTTGATATTAAAAATTAAGTAAATAGGGAGAGATGAAGCATCTTGGGGTGACAAGATTCTTGGGAGGACATTTGGCCAGCATGTGATGTTGTTTAGATCCTGAAGTAGGGAGGGTATCGTTGGTATTTTGGAGCTCCAACCTTGGACACGATACCTAGATCCCTAGATTGGTATTAGAGCTAAAGTATGATGGTACCTATTGTTATGCAGAATTATGATCTACGGATAAATCAAATTCCCTAAGTGTGGTGCTAGGCACTTAGAACAATAGATGAAAGACTTTGCTATGACTTTCTCTAACATAAATAGACACGCAGAATGATAGAAGAACCTACTTGTGATCCAAGTGCTTCTTCTTCTCCTTCTGTCGCTTTTGTTGTTGCCTTCAATCCAACTCGGATCGCTAGATTGTTTCCTGCAAGCATAAATAGAGAACAACAAGCAAATTGTAATATACATATGCCTACTTATCTTAATCACTCAAATCGACTAGATGTGAAACATACAGATCATTCAAGAGTCCATTGCATGATAAATAGAAACATAAATAGATACATATATGGGAAAATGAACAACAATCTTTATTAAAGAGTAGAAGGGGGAGGTTACAACCAATGATTGATTTGATGCCACCAGCTATAGCTTCATCCCAGCCTCATCACATCCAACATCACACCAGCAACATATCAGTACTTTCACTCTCTGAAATGAGAATCCAACAACATTTCTTTACCAAAGTTTTTCCTTCCCTAGCACTAGGATCTGTGCTTAATTTATAGGGAAACTGATGGTAGTTTCTCAATGAATAATTTTCTAATAATAGGCAAGACATGTTCCCAAGTTCAGAGGTGTTAGATGGACACTTGGATTCGAAGTTTGACACATATGGACTCTTCTAGAAGGCACTGGCCATGTGGATATTCTTGGAACAATGAGAATTCCGCTCCCAAGTGACCAACACACTCTTGAATGTCGGAAATTGCATTGCAGTGCACCCTTGAATGGAGGATGCTACATATGAAATGCAATTAGTCCCTTTAGAGGCAACATTGGTGAGTTCATAAGTGATATAACATATACTTCAAACCTTGGAAATTTCACAATAGAAGCCATGAATGATTTGTTCTTCTCTTAGGGAATATAGCAACTGAAATGTAAGGGGATGATATACCCTATTTAATTGGTCCTAGGGATGATGTCCAGTTTGACTAGTTCATGGGGGATGGTTCCCAAATTGACCTATAACAATTTCCCCCTAAAGCATGCAATCGAAATAATAATAATATTTTTGAATGAGATGCTTTACGATATGATGAGTTAGAACTAAAGTGGAGTGGCGACCTGCATCAGTCTTACAATACATTACATCATGATATTTTCATTTTGATCACGAATTACTGAGGGAGGCATTCCCATGCTCAACACATAAAATATCTAATAACATGTACATAGTGCAAAAAGTCATATACAATGGAATGTTGCCCAATACACACATGCCTATAGATATAGTCCCATGTTTGGATGATGATATATATGTAAGGTCGCCGTACAGATGATGTGTACAAAAATCCTGAAATCGCAGCTCAGATGGTTGAAACTAGATCTGGGGTCTTCTTATCTCATTCACTCGATCGTTCAGGTACAAGTCTAGCCATGCGAATATATGATTTGTAGTCAAACATGGTAAGACATCGTTTGATTACCAACCAATAATGTGAGTTGTTAACAAACGCGAGAGAACCACTATTGATGTCAATGGCTCTCAAGGTACTGCAGTACATTTTGTAAGGTGTGAATAGATGATTTGATGTCGAATGACAAAAAAAATCTTTCAGTCAAAGTCTGGAAGCGAGGATCTTGTCGATGCTGTAACAAGCCTCATGGTACTGGAAGATGATGTTTCTAAGTAAACTTCCTAGATGATGATTTGATGTTGACAGGGAGCCACTTTATCGCAAAATAGGAGTTACTGATTTCATAGACAAAATGTGACTTGATATAGCAATGTTTAGGGATGACTATCATGAAAATTAAGGTTTATGAGTATTGCAAAAGGATGAGTATTCACTGGATGACTTCCCTTGAACATATCGATGACTGAGATGAGTTGGAAGCATTGAACCAAAACTGAAGTGAAGGTATGATGAACCATAGGTATGAATGAACCATCAAGAAGATTACCCAACCCAAAAATTCATGACGATGGAGTGAAGTGTCATGTTCAAGAGTGACTTGCTACCGTAAAAGTTCTGTTCACTTTCCCAAAAAATTTCCTGGTCATTTTTCGACTAGTACCTCTTTATTTTTTAACAAGCTTGAGGAGGATAACATATGATTGATCTATAATTCAACCCTTTGGGCGAATATGCATCGATATTTAATAATTTAACAAGTCTAGCGATAAATGAAACTAGATTCTTGCCATGATCGACAAGCACATCGTTATTTTATGTTTTAATGAGCTTAACAACAGTGACAACCCGGTCCTTTTTCATATTTAGAGAGTTTTAAAAAGAGGACAAAAGAAAAATCCATGAGTCCTTTTTCGTAAATTTGTCGCTCAGATCCGAAAAAGTGTAAAATGATATCTGAGAGAACCTCCTAGCCATGTGACGCAGCCTTAGCTGCGTTTACCCACAATTTGCACACTAAATGCAAAAGTCTCATGGATATAAACCTTGATAAAACTCAACAGCGTCGACTCCTCATGCGGAAGCTATTTCATTTTCAAAATATTCGTTCTTCACATAAATCCTTGGACCTTGGTTAAAAGCCCCAACCATTATTATTATACATTTATTACTTATCCTTCCGCTTTATTTCTATTATATAATTATAATATAATAGAAATAATTCATAAACTCCAAACATGAATATCGAATCTACGAATTCGACTTTGATTTAAAACAGAATTGTCAACATATATATATGTTGGACCCTAATTTATTTCAACACACCTTTGCTGGAAATTGTATGCGTCCATCCGTCCCCAACATTGATCTCACCAGTCTATACAGAATTAACCTAAATCTTAACATAAGTTATAAACGTTATAACTTACCATTTGATCAGGAGCTCAAGTCCAAGTCATGGAAAAATCTCAAAATTGAAAGTGTTCAAAATCACTTGCAACCTGAACTATTGGATAGGCCTCGACAATACGATCCTAACACCGTGAGAGACACTCAAATCTGACTTCGCATGTGGAAGTTATGTGAGTTTGAAGTTTTCAGTAAACTACAAAAATTCAGTTTGACCAGGTTTGACTTTCAAATTTGAAAAATTAAAAAAATGAATATTCCTCAGAATATTCCACTTGGGCTAGTCATTTTGTGCCAAGTGTCAAGCGCAAGTTGGTTTATTGGTTTACCTTTTATGGGGATGGCCAATCAGAGGCTGCCACGTGGCCCCCAGGTCACGCTTGAATGGCATATTAAAATTTTTACAAATTTCATGATTCAAACACAAGACTTCACGGATAACAGCGACAGGTCTTACCATTAACCCACCACATCATGTCTTGTTATGTGAGCGGTAAAAGTTATATTTAAACTTTGTGTTGAATATGAGCGGGCACGAGCGAGGGCCAGCCCCCTCTATGATATGACTACAGGCTCGTACCCAAGCGCTATCTCCAACGGCTAACACAACAAGCGGTTAAGTTTAATGCAGAAGTGGATAAGGCCACATGCATATGGCGGAGGTTACGAAGTTTATTAATTGTCACGGTTATTATAACCATTTGCTCCAACATTTAATCCAGAGATGCGGTCACATGTGGCCCTAAACAATTAATGTAACCCCCAAATTCAGCGCCTGTTCCTCCAAATTCGGTGGACCACTAAATTTTATCTCCAATTAACTAAAGTTGGCCCACCTTTAGTGGGATTTTTACCTAATATTGGACAAAAGACTTTTTGGGCCATATCTTTCACATGGGAGATCCTTTCTGAGCGATTTTTTTTTTGATTTCGTATGTTCTCAGCATTTTGAAGCCAATAGTATAGGTTTTAGAGCCATTGGAGCTGATATTCATTATTTTTAGCTTCGGAGAAGCTTTTTGAGCCACTAGGGCCATTTTGGGTTTGGAGCTATGTTGAGTTGTGGTTAACCATTTTAGCTAAACCAAAAGTCATTTTTGACTATTTACAACATTCCAGATCCATTGTAACATGTTTTAGTTCTGTTTTAAGACTTTCAGAGGCCGAAATCCTTCAGGATAGTTTTCAGGGCCACTAGGGCCATTTTGGGGTTTGAGTTGTTTTGAGTTGTGGTTATCTGTTTGAGGTGATCCAAAGATCTATTTCAGCTAATTTTGAAATTATGAAGCCATTGGAAGAGGTTTCAGAGGCATTTGAGGACTTCAACAGCCTGAAAAGTAGCAAAGAAGTTCAAAGAGCCAGCGGGACATTGATGAAGAAATCTTTGTTTATGGTAATTCCTCACTGTTTAGGGAATTTGGAAAAGAATTCTTAGCTATTTCCAATCTTCTGAATCATTATTTATATTCATATTTGTCTATTGAGACACTTATAATCTTGTATTGCATTTGAGAACTTTTTAATACAAGAGGACAAGCTCATTTTGGGAGGCTTGATCCAACAAATGTAGCCCAGGAGGGGTGAACTACTCATCAAACACATGTGTCATGATACGTTGAAGTTATCTTGCTGAACAATTCTGATTTGATAAGTTAAACAACAAATTAAAATAACTTACCTTGACACATAAACTCTTATACAACTACCAAAAACACTCTATTTCATTTGTAAGACATGAAACACTGTTTGCATATATATTTAATGAAAAATGACTATCTTGAATAGCAAATACAAGTCATTTCATTTTCATATTATGAGTGTTAACTTCTACAATTTCTATAGACAGAGTCTATAAAGGGCCAGGTAGCCTCTGGATCTCATCCTTTCTTTAAAGGTGACATATTCGGTAAATGCCCCTACAGTCAATCTCTGGAATAGTTCTAAGTAGTTGTTTAATCAGTTATACTTGGAGTTTTTTGTTGGGAAAAATACTGAGAGGAGGGGGTGAATCAGTATTTACTGCATACTCAAAACTTTTCACTTTTTCATTCCTTAAAACCCATATGCTACTTTCCTTTATTGAACTAGCGTATACACGCGGATATCTTTCATGAAACTAGCATATACACAGATATCTAGTTATGTCATTAGTTCTTTTCTTAAATCATTCCATCATTCATTCATCAGATGTTCAATAAACAGTAAACATGTGCAGTAAGAACAGAATAAGCCATCACACAAAGCATCACACATGAACACCAGGATTTTTTTGGTGTAGGAAACTTCGAAGTCGGGGGAGAAAACCACGTTGCGGTTGCTGTGACCTTCAATATTTTATTATGAAAAACATCTTACATAATATGTGTTGGCGCGGACGAGCGGCGGCCCGCTGCGGGGGGCTGTCTCGCTCGTTTACCGACCCACTCTCCTGGAGAGGAGCTACGACCCCCGGCTCGTTTACCAGCCCCACACTCTCTGCGAGAGGAGCTACGACCCACGACTCGTTTGACTCTACGGAAGGGAGCAGCACGGTCTGGTTTACCAGCCTCACCTGGAAGGGAGCTACGACCCCCTGACTGAAGGCTACAACCCTCGGCACCTCTATGGACCACGTTTCATCAATTTTCACACTGGATCCAAAGCTTCCTTTAGGACACAACTTGCAGGCCACGTTTCATCATATTTTCAGACTGGACCCACTCCATACTTTTAAGCACGGTCAAACATGAAACTGGTACATATAACCGGCGGAAACGGATCAGATATTTCATACCCCTTGCTTCAGCAAAACCTAGTTTGCATACGCTCTTTTACTTCACTGATTTCGCGTATATACGCGCTTCCGTCCACACAAACCGGCGTATACCTCAGTGTATATTTTATTGCGCATACGCGCTTTCTCTTCGCTGAAGCTGCGTATATACGCGCTTCCTCCGCTTCAAAGTAGCGTATAGATCTTCAATTATTCCAGAGCAGCATACTTCTTCAGATCAGATATTCAGTTCAGATTTACCCTTTCACTTCAGACAGATGTTCGCCTAGATGTTCGCCTCATCACGGATCTAGGCCTTCCATAAGCAGATCTAGTAAATAGATCTAGCAAATACGGATACATTTCATACATTTCGGATCTAGATGTCACGCTTCATCATTTCTTCATAGGAGCATCATAGATTCGGATCTATCATCAAACCTTTACCCTTTCCATACGGATATACTTCATAGAAAGTATTCATTCAGAGATTCGGACATCTTGTTCCCACACTCATGATTTGCACAATGGGTTTCTCACCGCCTGGGTTTATCCTTTTTCAGCGTACCACCACGGCCCAAGCGATACCATGAGCCTTCAATACCACGGGCCAAAGCAATACCATGAGCCTTCAATACCACGGGCCTTTGTTTTTGCACTTTATGAGCACTTTTTTTTTTTTTTTTTGCCCATACGCGACTTGGAACGTTCTTTTCCGCGTGCATACGCGACTTCCCTTAGACAGATCCGCATATTCATAGAGACATACTCTTTTCATCATACTTTGAGCACATTCTGAAATCCTTTCTTCATTGCCTTCTGTACTCACTGTAGATACATCAGATTTCCTTCATCAAGAACATATTCTATCAAGCACAACTTCATCAAGTAAGTTTTCATCATCTTTATCAGATGGGTTGCCTTTCAAGGACAACACTCGGCATCATATTGTCAACAAACATTATATCACATCAGATTTACATCATTTACTAAGTCCATCAAGTCAAGCATAACTTCATCAGGTGGATTGCCATCAAGGACAACACATGTCAACAGTCAAATGTCTTCATCTTCATTCAGTGGGTTGCCATCAAGGACAACATCCTGCATCATATTCCAACAATCTCCCCCTTTGGACTTGATGGCAACCACGATGGTGTTTGGTTACCACAACAGATAAGTACATTGACACCATGTCACTCTCCCAATTCTTTGACACCATTATCATTCAAACACCATGTCACTCTCCCAATTCTTTGACACCATTATCTATATTCAAACACCATGTCACTCTCCCCATTTGACATCAAGGGCAAAGGGTGGATCAAAACCAGCATACTCTCCCCCTTTGACATCAAGGGCAACGGTCGGATCAAAACCAACACACTCACCCCCTTTTCTCCTCATGTAGAAGAAGCGTTCTGCAGATCTGATATATACTGAAGTGGCCAAGCTCCCCCTGAGTTCATGCTAAATCTTCAAACATGTTTTTCAATGAAGTACATGACTCTATGAACCTCCTATCACCAAAAGACTCAAAATTACATCAAATATCCAACCAAGTGGATTTACATATAAGACTCAAGTACCCAACCAAGTGGGTTTACATATTTCAACTCAGCTACCCAACCAAGTGAGTTTACAAAATTTGACTCAGCTACCCAACCAGGTGGGTTTACAAATTAGACAAGTCCTTACATGACTGAATATTACAATTTTACATCATGGGTCTCAACATGACCTTTTCATCAAACTATAACTTTAAGACCAACACCAGAAAGTCCTCAAGAAAGAGAAAATATTTCAGAACCATCATAATGCCAACACTGCATTATACTCAGCAACACTAATGCTTCCCCTGAATCTGTGCATCCATGCATCCGTTCCATATTACTAAGGCTCCCCCTTAGTCTGTCCATCCTGAACACTTTTATCAACAAATCATCAAGGCATTTTCATCAAAACATTAGAAACAGAATTATGAGAACTGGAACACCACCAGAGATACCAAACAGTATCAGAGATACCATACAACACTGCAGCTGTGCTGAAGAGATCTGATTCCAAGAAAAAATTGTCAGCAATCAGACATACGCGGTTTTCTGTGCATGAACTCGCGTACATACGCGACTGTGTTTCAGGAAACCCGCGTATCCCAAGCCATCTTCTAAAATTTATGCAGATTTGTTCTGTTGACTGGCAGAGAACACTCCCAGCTTCTGTCTTAGATACTCGAACGCTTCCCTGGGCAGGGGTTTGGTAAAGATATCAGCAACTTGTTCTTTGGAGGGAACATACTCCAACTTCACTTTTTGCTCAAGCACTTGTTCACGTAGGAAATGATATTTGATGGGAATGTGCTTGGTCTTCGAATGCATAACAGGATTCTTTGAGATACCGATGGCACTTGTATTATCACACATAATGGAGATAGGAGTTGCACATTTGATTTGAAAATCTTGCAAGGTTTGCATCATCCATAGGAGTTGAGTGCAACAAGATGCGGCAGCTACATACTCTGCTTCAGCTGTTGATAAGGCAATAGAATTTTGCTTCTTGCTGAACCAAGATACTAACCGGGGCTCAAAAACTCATTATAATAAACCATGTACCAATTCATCATCATTTGAGCATGAGTATCACAAAAACCAAAGAATAAGCAGTCATATTGCCAACAATGCAATCATTAGTATTCAACCTGCTGCTCCCCCTAAACCAGTGCTCTTCCTTAACTTGTGCAATCTGAAACACCTTCAACAGCAAGTCATCAACAACAATCTCTGCATGATCAGTCCTCATCTCTGAGTTATAAGACTTTCATCTCAACAACGAATGCTCTTCATCATAAAGCAACCAGGCTTCATCCATAATCTTCAACACAAGAACCCATGTATCATTTTATTATCATGAGTATAACCAGAATAATGCTAACAGTGCAATCATCAACAGTCAGACTGATGCTCCCCCTGGACCTCTGCTCCAGATCTTCAGCTATCAGATAAATTCTCTCATCATTAATGCATACGCGGCTGTGTCTCGGGAACTCGCGTGTATACGCGACTTTGTTTCATAGAACCCGCGTATGGAAAGTGAAGCATAGAAAATTTTCATCTTCCTTCATTTCCTTCTGAGCCTGTACCTCCTGTTCATGTCTTTTCTTCACACCAGATGCTCTGTTAGAAAAAATAACCAGAGTAATCAAATCAACCATGAGAGTCATCATGCATTGCTCCCCCTGTGACGATACATTACTAAATCTCATAATGTATCCCACATCATTCCTGTAGTCAATCAGAGAAGTAAGCTTCCAGAAGCGGATGACTGCAGTAGGGTCAGAATTCCCTACATTTCTGATCGGTCCTCCTTCATTTTCCAAATTTTCTTGAGCTTTCCAACTGTGTGCTGAAAATCGTCCACTTTCCCAGATCTATTCATCCTGCATTCTTTTTCTACATGTCCATACTTGTTACAAGCATAACATCTCATGTGGCCAGAGAAATAAACATAAGAATCATAATGAGTATTTCTATTCTTCCTCCTTTTACAATCAACTGCTTTATGTCCATACATGTTACATGAGAAACAATATCCCTTGAAGAAACTAGAGTACCTTTCTGAGTAGAACCTGTTTGTTTGTGGCTGAAATGATCTGCTCCTGCAATTTGCTGCAACATGCCCATAATTATGACATTTAAAACATTCAATGTTCTTGAATGAATTCCTTTGAGAATTCATGATTGTTGGTTGATCTTTTGACTCTTTCAACACTTCAGATTTTGCATTGATGTCCTTTGATTCTTTAGCACCTCCTTGTGAGCTAGATTCTCCTTTAACAATTTCATGGAAACCAAGACCAAGTTTGATAGAAGGAGACCTTTGACTACTAAGAATATTATCCAGAATCTTAGTACTATCTTGAAACCTCAAAAGTCTAACCTTTTCTTCTAATTTACCTTTGAGAATTTTTACCTCAACCTCCAAGGCTTGACATTGCTTTGTCATGCTTTCTTCTTTCCTTCTTCCATCTTCTACTTGATCCTTCAGATTTAGAATCTCTTCTTTCAACCAATTTTCGTTTTCTTCACAAGTTTGTTGCAGCTCTTCATTCTTCTTCTTCGATGCTTTGAGATCTTCTTTCAGAGATATGTTTTCCGCTTCAAGTCCAGCATTTTTCTTATTTGATTTATCCAGGTCTTCCTTGAGGGAGATGATTTCAGCTTCAAGTCTCTCATTCTTCTTGTTTGAATCTTCCAGATCTTCTTTGAGGAAGACGATTTCTGCTTCAAATCTTGCATTCTTCTTGTTTGATTCTTCAAGTTTTGCTTGTAGAGAGATGATTTCAGCTTCATATCCTTTACTCCGACTGTATACATCATCAAACATCCTTTTCAGTATAAATATCAAAGCTTTGTTAGCAGATTCCTTCTCATTAAATATTCTTTGTTGATCTTTGATAACTTCTTCTAGATCCACAACTTTTCTCTCACTATCTTCATCATTGTTTGCACAAAGAAGAGTATTACAAGTAGCCTTCTCTTTTTTCTTCTTTGCCATGAGTGCTTGTAGAGCTTCGTCAGAAACTTCTGGACCCCAATCACTATCTGATTCATCTTTGTCAAATTCAGCTATCTCCTTACTTTGAGTAGCCTTCTTCTTTTGCTTCTTTGCCATGAGCACTTGTAGAGCTTGGTCAAAATCTTCTTCATCTTCACTTTCACTATCATATCCTTTGCATATACAATTAAGTAAAATACAAGAGCAACGATCAATACTTGTTTCATCTCCTTCAATTTCTACTATACATGATTTCTGAGGCTTCTTCTTTCCTTGAGTAACCTTCTTCTTTTGCTTCTTTCCCATTGCGACGGATCTCCTTCAAGCGATCAAGCTTCTGCAGAAGGACCACGCTCTGATACCAATTGTTGGGAAAAATACTGAGAGGGGGGGGAGGGGGGTGAATCAGTATTTACTGCATACTCAAAACTTTTCACTTTTTCATTCCTTAAAACCCATACGCTACTTTCCTTTATTAAACTAGCGTATACACGCGGATATCTTTCATGAAACTAGCGTATACACAGATATCTAGTTATGTCATTAGTTCTTTGCTTAAATCATTCCATCATTCATTCATCATATGTTCAATAAATAGTAAACATGTGCAGTAAGAACAGAATAAGCCATCACACAAAGCATCACACATGAACACCAGGATTTTTAGGTGGAAACCCAAGTCGGGAGAAAACCACCGCTGCAGTTGCTGAGCCTTCAATATTTTATTATAGAGAAAACATCTCAGAACATGTGTCTTTGGCCTTCGAGACTTCGACGACGCGCGAGGCACCACACGCTCGTTTACACACGACCTCTCACGGAAGGGAGCTCGACCCCGACTCGGCCCCCGACCTCTCCTCGCGGAGAGGGCTACGAGCCGGCTCGTTTCGGCTACCTCACGAGCCGAGCTCGACTGATCTCGTTTACCGGCCTCACGGAAGGAAACTCAACCACGGCCCGAAGGCTACAACCCTCGACACCACCTTGGACCATTTATCCACTTTTCACCTTTGGATCCAACCACTTCAATAGAACACAACTTGCAGACCTCATTTCATCATATTTGTTGGACCCTTTCCATACTTTTAAGCACAGTCAACCATGAAATAGATACATATAACTCACTGACAGATATTAGTAAACCAGCAGAACAGATCAGACATTTCTTACCACAGACTTCAGCAAACCCTAGTTTGCATACGCGCTTTCCTTTCTTTGATGTCGCGTATATACGCGCATCCGTTCACATAAACCCGCATATACTTCAGTATAAATTATAGAGCTAATTTTATTGCGCATACGCGCTTTCTCTTCAGCGAAGCCGCGTATATACGCGCTTCCTATGCAGCGAACTAGCGTATAGATCTTCAACCATTATAGAGCAGCATACTTCTTCAGATCAGATATTCAGTTCAGATTCAACCCTTTACTTCGGACAGATGTTCGCCTCATCACAGATCTAATCACTTCATAAACAGATCTAGCAAATACAGATACATTTCAGATCTAGATATTCCGCTTCATCATTTCTTCATTGGAGCATCATAGATTCAGATCTATCATCAAACCTTTACCCTTTCCATACAGATATACTTCACAGAGAAGTATTCATTCAAGTTCAGACATCTTGCTCCCACACTCATGATTTGCACAATGAATTTCTTCTCCTTATATAGGTTTATCCTTTTTCAATACCACGGGCCAAAGCAATACCATGAGCCTTCAATACCACGGGCCAAAGCAATACCATGAGCCTTCAATACCACGGGTCAAAGCAATACCATGAGCCTTCAATACCACGGGCCCCTGTTTTTGCACTTTATGAGCACTTTTGCCCATACGCGACTTGGAACGTTCTTTTCCGCGTGCATACGCGACTTCCCTTAGACAGATCCGCGTATTCATAGAGACATACTATTTTCATCATACTTTGAGCACATTCTGAATTCCTTTCTTCATTGCCTTCTGTACACACTGTAGATACATCATATTTTCTTCATTAAGAACATATTCTAGCAAGCACAACTTCATCAAATAAGTTGCCATCATCTTCATCAAGTGAGTTGCCTTTCAAGGACAACACTCAGCATCATATTGTCAAAAAACATCATATCACATCAGATTTACATCATTTACCAAGTCCATCAAGTCAAGAATAACTTCATCAGGTGGATTGCCATCAAGGACAACACATGTCAATAGTTGCATGTCTTCATCTTCATTCAGTGGGTTGCCATCAAGGACAACACTCTGCATCATATTTCCAACATTTTTTGCACACATTTAATTAAAATGGAAATGGATACCTTGCACCCATTATCAAGTACTTCCATTTTCAGATTAGATGGTATCAGAGCTTTGGTTAAGTTGGGTTGTGCTTCGGTTGAGCCTTGATTGAGCATAGGTTATGCTAAGGCTGAACATTTGTTTATGTGCAAAAGGTGTTAAAACAATGAATCTTACTGTTTTATTTGTTGCAAATGGCTACTTGAATGAGAAGGGGTCTTTACTGACATTTGGTTAAAAGCTTGTCATTTGTTTGAGAGCTTTGAGAACTTTTCTTTAGAAGTTCCTTTTGTTAATTTGACCTTTTACATAATTTCAACTTCTTCTACAAGTGAAGTTTCCTCCTTCACGAGATTCTTCAATGATGACATGAAGAATGAGTTCATTAAGGTGAAGGACATGGTGCAGATTCTCAATGAGGATCAAAGAGAAAGTGTTAAGCTTCATGCACAATTATTGGATATGAAGGATGAGAAGGAAGCAATTCTCCAAAGGTTGCATGACATGGAGAAACAACTCCTTCAAGCTCAAGAATCTTTGTCCAATAAAATTCCTAAGGAAGAGGTAAACCATTCCAACTTGTCTTCAATTTCCTCTATTGAAAAGTGTGTTCGTTATTTTGAAAAACATACAAGGGGAATCAGGTCCAAAATAATGTTTAAGATGGGCTATCATGAAGGCAAAGGATTGGGCAAGCATGCATAAGGCATGGTTGACCCTATTTCAGTTGTGGAGCGTCCCAAGAATGTTGGTCTCGGATATGAGCAGTTTTATGGCAAAGAATTCAAATCCTTGAATGCATGTAATGCAAATTTTAAGAGAACCTTTATTCCAAGTTTTTCTATGCATATATGTCAAATTTGTTTTAAGGATGATTGCCATTGTTTTAATCCATCATTGCAGCAAGTAGAGGGAAAACATGTCGCTTATGGCGAGCCTTCAAGTTCAAACAATTTTCAAGACAAGAATTGTGATGAAAGTCTGAAAAGGAAAGTTGTCTCCTCTACTAGTTCATCGTCTTTCGAAGACAAAAAGGATGGACATTCCATGCAGAAAAATAGGTATAATCATTCACATGATCAATTTGATTATGTTTCATCAAAGAATGATCATTTTTCTTGTTCAAATAAAAGAAAATTTTGTTGCACATTTTGTGGTGGAGTTAACCATGTTGCTTCAAGATGCTGGTTGAAAAAGAAAGCACACAGGAAGCATAAAAGGGAAAGAAAGCTTTCTCAGAAAGTGCTTAAAACTTGCACATTTTGTCAAAGGAAGGGACATTATGTCTCTCATTGTTGGACCTTGCATCCAACTCATCGTCCAAATCATATGCAGCTAAGGGAAAAACAGTTTGGCGCAAGTGGATCTATGGAGTCCATTATCGATGTGGAAATGGAGGATTCACATGAAGGTGTATTGCAACAAAAGACGCCATGGAGTTGGCTTGGTAGGAAGTGGATTAACTTCCTAATGCAGTAAGTCATCTTCATTTTGTACATGCAAATGTCAGATTTGTATGCATGTATTTCAGTTGAAAAGTTGATGCAAGTTTTCATGTAAAAGTGTCAGTTGAAGAAATTTTGATGTTGTTGCAAAATTTTGCCATGGAGGTAAAAGAGGAGTTTGAAACTCATTTATATTGTAGCATTGTCTTTAAGTTCAGATCTTAGTCATCCACATGTTTCTTTTGGGATGATGTACTTGTTGGTATTTGAAAAGAAGAGTTGAAGTTGCACATGTACATAGAGGTTGTATGTGTAATTAGAGAACTGTATATAGTTCATTGTACATGATACAGAAACATATGTTTGTCAAGATGTATCTTGATGTTTATCGACTTGTGTCGATTGTGTCATACATGTTTATTGACTTATGTCGGTTTTGTGCACACTTGTTACAGATTTTGTGTGTCATTTGTATAGCACATTTCATTGTTAACTTGTTGTTGATGTCGTATGTTGCACAAGGTACCATTGGTGTCGAATGGTGCAGGAAATGAAGTGTCAGTGAAAAGTAGTGCAAGATTCCATGGGATAGAAAGGCATGCAAGCAAAGAGAGCACAATTTTCAGCAAGGGTCATTGCTGGTTTCATAATGGCAGATTGGTATGGCGAGAAAGACTTGGTCGGGATTCGGCACAAGTACATGGCTCAATCAGCAAAATTTGCCATGTGAACAGTTGGCAAGTCAAGAAATTTTTTGGAGGCTGAAGAGAATAGGATGTTGTTATTCTCTCATTTTCTGTACTACAGTTCAATTTCAGAATTTCAATGAGCTTTTGGGGTCCAAAAGCCTCTCATTTGGGAGGTGTGATCAGGAGCTCAAGTCCAAGTCATGGAAAAAGCTCAAAATTGAAAGTGTTCAAAATCACTTGAAACCTAAACGACCGGATAGGCCTCGCCGATACGATCCTAACGCCGTGAACGACACTCAAATCCGACTTCATGTGTGGAAGTTATGCGAGTTTGAAGTTTTCAGTAAACTAAAAAAATTCAATTTGACCAGGTTTGACTTTCGAATTTGAAAATTTTAAAAAAGAAATATTCCAAGGAATATTCCTAGAATATTCTTCAAAATATTCCCTGGAATATTCCTCAGAACATTCCACTTGGGCCATTCGTTTTGTGCCAAGTGTCAAGCGCAGGTTGGTTTATTGGTTGACTTTTTATGGGGATGGCCAATCAGAGGCCACCACATGGCAGGTCCGGAGGCCACCACGTGGCCCCCAGGTCACGCTTGAATGGAGTATTAAAATTTTACAAGTTTCGTGATTCGAACACAAGACCCCACGAATAACAACAACAAGTCTTACCGTTAACACACCACATCATGTCTTATTATGTTAGCGATACAAGTTATATTTAAACTTTGTGTTGAATATGGGCGGGCCCGAAAGGGGGCCAGCCCCCTCTATGATATGACTACAGGCTCGTACCCAAGCGCTATCTCCAATGGCTAACACAACAAGCAGTTAAGTTTAATGCAAAAGTGGATAAGGCCACATGCATATGGCGGAGTTTACGAAGTTTATTAATTGTCACGGTTATTATAACCATTTGCTCCAACATTTAATCCGGAGATGTAGTCACATGTGGCCCTAAACAATTAATGTAACCCCCAAATTCAGCGCCTATTCCTCCAAATTCTGCGGACCACTAAATTTTATCTCCAGTTGACTAAAGTTGGCCCACCTTTAGTGGGATTTTTGCCTAACATTGGACAAAAGACTGTTTGGGCCATATCTTTCACATGGGAGATCCTTTCTGAGAGAATTTTTTTTTGATTTCGTATGTTATCAGCATTCTGAAGCCAATGGTACAGGTTTCAGAGCCATTGGATCTGATCTTCAACCTATTTAGCTTCAGAGAATCTTTTTGAGCCACTAGGGCCATTTTGGGTTTGGAGCTGTGTTGAGCTGTGGTTAACCATTTTAGGTGAAAAAAAAGTCATTTTTGACTATTTACAGCATTCCAGATCCATTGGAATAGGTTTCAGTTCTGTTTGAAGACTTTCAAAGGCCGAAATCCTTCAGGAGAGTTTTTAGGGCCACTAGGGCCATTTTGGGGTTTGAGCTGTTTTGAGTTGTGGTTATTTGTTTGAGGTGATCCAAAGATATATTTCAGCTAATTGCGACCTTCTGAAGCCATTGGAAGAGGTTTCAGAGGAATTTGATGACTTCTACAGCCCGAAAAGTAGCAAAAATTTTCAAAGAGCAAGCAGGACATTGATGAATAAATCTCTGTTTATGGTAATTCCTCACAGTTTAGGGAATTTGGAAAAGCATTATTAGCTATTTCCTATCTTTTGAATCATTATTTGTATTCATATTTTTCTATTGATACACTTATAATCTTGTATTGCGTTTGGGAGCTTTTTAATACAAGAGGACAAGCTCATTTTGGGAGGCTTGATCCAGCAAATGTAGCCCAGGAGGGGTGAACTGCTCATCAAAAACATGTGTCATGATATGCTGAAGTTATCTTGCTAAAAAAACTTGATTTGATAAGTTAAACAACAAATTAAAATAACTTACCTTGACACATAAACTCTTATACAACTACCAAAAACACTCTATTTCATTTGCAAGGCATGAATCACTGTTTGCATATATATTTTATGGAAAATGACTATCTTGAACAGAAAATACAAGCCATTTCATTTTCATATTTTGAGCATTAAATTCTACAAGTTCTATAGAAAGATTCTGTAAAGGGTCAGGTAGCCTCTGGATCTCATCCTTTCTTTAAAGGTGACATATCCAATAAATGCCCCTACAGTCAATCTCTAGAATAGTTCTAATTAGCTGTTTAATCAACTATACTTGGAGTTTTTTGCACACATTTAATTAAAATGGAAATGGATACCTTGCACCCATTATCAACTACTTCCATTTTCAGATCACCATTCCTTCAAATTAATACTCTTCACATACACCAATGCTCGTCCAATAGACCTACATATATATCGAGGCTCTTTTCTTTTCAATCTCCACCGTCCCTCAGGCTATGCCTTCAAATACACAGGTATCAAAATTCAACTTAACCAATGTTTAATGTGTTGAAGTTATGCAAAATAAGTAGTTTTGATATGCCATGTGGTGCCTTCTAAAAACTATCGCACCATTTCAATATTTACTGCTTACCTCTTTCAGCCTATGCAAAAACCATTTACCATTTTATGAAGACCGCTTTCCATTCTTCTGTGCCATTGTTTATGATCTCCCTCTTCTCACAACTTTCTCTTTTTGGGTGAAATGTGCTTCAATTTCAATCTTACTCCAACAAATTTGCATCAAAATTTTAGGATTAAAATTCATTACAGTACCTCATTAGTATACATGCCCAATTGAATATTTCAAAGGCTACCACGCAAAACTTTCATTTTGTATCGCTGCATAATGTCATTCCCTGCAGGTCAACTCCATGCTTGGTCATTTTCTCAAGAGTGAAGATCACTTCACTATAAAGACTTCTCCAGGCATTAATGCCCAAAAATACACACATCTGAATCTGACAATTAATCTATGACAAGATTTTCTATCTCAATCCTTGACTTTTCTGCGTATTACTCAAGCCTTCCACCACTAAATCACTTTCTTCACTCATGCTCAAATCAGCCTGATTAGTTTTCTTTCTCTTTCCATCATTTCTCGTGTCAGCCATACTATGATCAGTTCATACAAAAGACTTTCCCACATATTGGTTTTCATCTTCCTGCACCACATCACTTTCACTTGTTTTTGTCTAAAAAAAAGAAGTCATTTTTAATATTTGCTGAAATTTTTATACGAGATGACATGCTAAGAGTTAATTTATTTGATGTAGCCCTCTCAACAGGTAAACTGTTCGAACTACTAAACATAGAGTGTTTATTCCTATAGCTCAAATTTACAATAATGGAAGTTTCTTTGATTATGCCAATTTCACCTGCACACGCAAACCTCTAATTCACACTCAAATCCGTCATTCAATGTACACAATATAAACTCAGAAATGAGACACGAACTCAAAAATTGAGTTCTCTATTTTAATACTAAATATTTACATAGGAATTCTTCCTCTGGCTTAATCTTCTATACTAGTGGCCTTTCCTCTAAATTTCCCATAGGCGTACAAAACAACTTCTATCTGTCTGTCCTGAATATCCCTATCTAATGCCCTAAGGCTTAAAATTTATATAATTGGATTTTAAAACCAAGTTTGGTTTAGATCCACTATATCCTCAATCAAATCCTGAATATCCTCTATATCATAAAATCTCTCTTTTATCCCTAAGGATTCTCATAAATCCCTAGATTCATGAAACCAATTATAATTTAGAATTTACAATTAATTTTCAAACCTCTCATATTCTCTTTTGATAATATTTACAAAAATCCTCTCAATATTTAATTAATCCTATTTTAAAATCATTCAACTCCAAACAAATCATTCCAATTTTATAAAAATACAAGACCCCCTATACCTATTAAATTAAAATGGAATTGCTGAGCCGGATGCTCCTGCATCAGACTCCCAAAGTAGATATTAATCACGGTCTCCTGATCATGTGCTTCCAACCTTTAGCCTCCTGGATCCCATACTTTGTTTTCTATTCTGTCCTCGGCTGTTATTTGTCGTTGTTCTCCAGGTCTCCATACCTTATGCTATAATTTTCCACTAGTTTTGCTTTTACATCCTGTTATTGTCTTTTCTTTGGTGTTGTTGCTTTGCTTCTTTGCTACTGTCTTCTTTTGAGATACCTTCATCATCAACCTTCTTATGCTTTCAATCTCTATGTCCAGGTTATCTTTTGTCTGGTAACCACTATGCCAATTGTTACTCCTTCCAATTTCTACTACAAACATCATTGTAGATATTGCTCTAAATATTGTTGCTTTGGACATTTCTACCTCCTAGACTTCCTGAATATCTCTTAAGATATCTGCCTCTGCAACATCCTTCTTTTGTTCACTACCTGAAAATTCATTTTCAAAAAATAAATTAATTTCTGATTCTTTGGCTGTAGCAACATACTCATTCACTGTTCTTTGTATACTAGTAAGCATAATCAATTTTGGAAAACTAGTATCTGCTCTTTCCTCTTCCACAACTTCAGACATTTCCACTTTAGTATCTGCAATTCCTTTCTCTTGCACAATTGTTTCCAGCAAGAATTTCAGCCATTCCCTTTATACTTGTTTCATTTCAAACACATCATCAATATGCTGCAATTCATTTTCAACATAACCTTATTCTTCTTCCTTGACAACCTTCAGTGATTGTCTTTTAACTCTTTGATTTATTCTGGCAATCAATTCAAATTCTTCAAACATTGTATCTTCATCCTTTATCAGAATAGAATTCTGATTCTCCACCACTATGGCAGTTCTAAGAGTCTGTCCTACAGTCTTTTCTTGGCCAAACAGATAAGCCAACTCCTCCTTGTCATTAATAATAACAAGTTCCTTCATATGAGACATGACTATCTCACCTTCCTTATAGATTCTCTCCTTATTAAGTAAGGAATCTATGGGTTCCTTCTGCTGTAACAATTCATCTTCATTCAAGACAACTCCAAGAGATGGATTGTCTTCTGCAACACCTGTAAACACAGTCAAATTATCAATTTCAAAATTACAATACCTAATGGTTTCATTTGATGATCCAGTCACCAAATCTTCTTCTTGCAGTTCTAAGTCTTTTTCAGGACTTAGAAAATATTTATTGTCCTTCTTTTTAGCTTCCAAGGTTGTCTCCATTGTGCCAATCACCATGATAGAATGATGATTCTTCACTATGTTTTCAACCAACATAGTTTCCTTTTCATTAAATTCTCTGACATTTTCCATTTGTTGTCCTTCTTTGCCTGCATAGTTAACACATGAATTATCAGCATTAAAAATACAAGGTTTCAATGTCTCTTCCTCCTCTGGCAACATCTAAGTATGCTGATTTGAGTTTTCTTTTAACTCCTTTGTCAGCACATCAGTATGCTAATTTAACTTCTCCATGAGACTGTCAACTAGTCTCTCCTTCATATCATCTGTTTCATGAATGTCTCCCTGCTCTTGTTCACAATAGTGAACTCCTTTGATTTGTTGAATCATTCTTACATCCTTACTCTCTGTTTCCTGACTGTCATTCATGACAATTTCTTTGTCTTTCTCTTTCAGCAATTCATCCTGAGTATAGATCCTCTGCTTTTCCAACTCTCTTCTTTGAAGATCTAACTTTATATATAACTCAGCAATTTCAATTGGGGTAGAATTTGGAAACTTTACACGACTTTCCATGCCTTCATTTATTGTTGACCAATCATCTGATGGCCCTTCTTCCTCTGCTTCAATACTCTGTTGTATTTTTCCATGAGACTCCTCTGTCTCCTTTTCTTTCTGAGACCTTGCTATCTCAGCATTAATCTGAACAGATTTTAGATTTAACTCCTTTACAAACTCTAAGGCTTGTTCATCATCCTGTGATGCACCTGCAATCATGTACAAATCATTAGTTTTAAAAACACAAGACCTTTCAATCTCGTTTTCTTCTTCAAGAACCCATCTTTCACAATGTACTTTCTGGTTTTCAGCAGATCCTATTTGTTGTGACTCAATTCCTTCGATTCTTTCCTTTTCCAACAAAGAAATATGTATCTTTTCAAGTTATTTGAACTACTTCATCAGCTTAGCATTCCATTTCTTTTTCAATAGGTTCCATCTAACCCATTTATTCATTCTCCATCCATGTCTTCGGCATTCATTCCCTGTCTCTTGTAGCCATTCATGTAGTACCTCCAGTTGTACCTTCATCACTGCAATATCTCTCTCTTGATCCTCATCACTTATTTTATCTTTAGAACCTCTTCTCTGAGCCTTCATGGCCATCTTCCTCATGAGCTCATCAATGCTCAATTGGTGATATGCAGCATAGCCTTCTCTTGTAGCAATCTCTTTTTGCTACTCAATACCCTATCAAGCTTCCTTTCTGAGCTTGACTTCTTGCTAGGTATTATTTTGGTTCACTCTCTTGAACCTGATGTTCCTTTAGCTGCTGCACTCAGTCACCTTCTTTCTTTCAGAAATTTTACCAGTTCCTCCATCACTAATTCTTAAGACTTGGATCTTTCTTTGTCTTCATCTTGTCTGCAACCAGAATTTTCACATCAGATTAAAATAAAACACATTATTTCACCTTCAAGGTCTCTGCATGACCTTGTTCTCCTCATTCATTTATACTTTGATTGTATTGTTTCATTTATTTTTGCAAATGTCTATTCACTTCAATTCTGTGTACCTGATGTTTATCAGATTTAGAATTTGATCTCTTACTGTTCCATCACACATGTATTCTAATTTAATTAAAAAAAACATTTAATCTTCAAAAGAGATTTTTCCAACTCTGATACCACTTGACGCAGCCTTAGCTACGTTTACTCACAATTTGCACACTAAATGCAAAATTTTGATGCATATAAACCTTGATAAAACTCAACAGTACCGACTCCTCATGCAGAAGCTATTTCATTTTCAAAATATTCGTTCTTTTCATTCAAAAACATAAATCCTTGGACCTTGGTTAAAAGCCCCAACAATTATTATTATACATTGATTACTTATCATTTCGCTTTATTTCTATTACATGTAATTATTATATAATAGCAATCATTCATAAACTCCAAACATGAAAATCGAATCTACGAATTCGACTTTGATTTAAAACAGAATTGTCAATATATATATATATATATATATATATATATATATATATATATATATATATATATATGTTGGACCCTCATTTATTTCAACACACCTTTGCTAGAAATTTTATGCATCTTTCCGTCCCCAGCATTAATCTCACCAATCTTTACGGAATTAACCCAAATCTTAACATAAGTTATAAACATTATAACTTACCATTCCTTCAAATTAATACACATTATAACTTACCATTCCTTCAAATTAATACTCTTCACATACACCAATGCTCGTCCAGTAGACCTACATATATATCGAGGCTCTTTTATTTTCAATCTCCACCATCCCTCACGCTATGCCTTCAAATCAACGAGTATCACAATTCAACTTAACCGATGTTTAATGTGTTGAAGCTATGCGAAATAGGTAGTTTTCATATGCCATGTGGCACCTTCTAAACACTGTCACACCATTTCAATATTTATTGCTTACCTCTTTTGGCCTACGCGACAACCATTACCGTTTTATGAAGACCGCTTTCCATTCTTCTGCGCCATCCTTTATGATCTCCGTCTTCTCACAAATTTCTCTTTTTGGGTGATATGTGCTTCAATTTCAATCTTACTCCAGCAAATTTTCATCGAAATTTCAGAATTAAAATTCATTACAGTACCTCATTAGTATAACATGCCCAATTGAATATTTCAAAGGCTATCACGCAAAACTTCCATTCTGTATCGCTGCATAATGTCATTCCTTGCAGGTCAACTCCATGCTTGGTCATTTTCTCGAGAGTGAAGATCGCTTCACCGTAAAGACTTCTCCAGGAATTAATGCCCAAAAATACACACATCTGAATCTGGCAATTAATCTATGGCAATATTTTCTATCTCAATCCTTGAATTTTCTGCGTATTACTCAGACCTTCCACCACTAAATCACTTTCTTCACTCATGCTCAAATCAGAGCCTGATTATTTTTATTTCTCTTTTCGTCATTTCCTGTGCCAACCATACTACGCAGTTTGTACAAAAGACTTTCCCACAGATTGGTTTTCATCTTCCTACACCGCATCACTTTCCACTACAAGGAAAAGACCCTCTAGCAGATGTTTTTGAGGAACCACAAAGAAAAATACCCCATACATCCGTTTCTAGCGGAGGTTAATAGAGGAGGTTGGCGAGCGAAGGGTTTTGCGGATGTTTTCCTATCGATGCTCTTATCGTTAAAACTCGCCCCAGTGCTCTCGAAAAAATAAAGCACTGGTGCGACAAAATCATTGGCACACCGAACACCGTGCACTCCGTACACACACGCTCGATGCATCATAATATAATAGAGCACCGGTGCCTCATAACTCGTCTGCGCCGATGCATTATAAAACACAACGCCAACACCGAAACCACCCGGTGCGGTAGACAGAAACCGCACCGGTGCATCATAAAAAATGTGCCAAAACACAAACCCACCGGTGCTTTGGTAGCAAACAGTACCAGTGTGCCTATAAACAACGCACACCAGTAAAGGGTTAAATTAAACGACAAAAAACTTGGATTTTTCAGTTTTCCAGTGCTCCTGAGCTATCAATTACCGGTATGCACGATACCATAGAACACATTGGTGCGCACCGAACATTGGCACATTGGACAGCATGCGTGAAGTACACACACTGTCGGGGCGTCCAATTACTGTAACGCACCGGGGTGTTAATACTCTTCCACGTCGGTGCATCATAAAACACCACGCCGAAACAGAAACGAACCGGTGCGTTCTTCTCTAAGAGCACCGGTGCGCCAAAAACCGCACGCACTGGAATAGCATTATATAAAAAATAAAAAAAAATTAAGGCCAAAAAACCAGTGCTTTGCGACTATTACGCACCGGTGCTTTACCATTACGCCGCCCCAGTGCATCATCAAAATTTCGCGCTGAAACTGAAACATCCTGGTGCGCGGTTAGGGCAATGCCCCGACGCGTTATAAACAACGCGCCAAAATTGATTTCGCCAGGTGTGGTTTTATTTAACCGCACCGGTGCGCTTATAAAACCCTGCACACCAAAATGGGGTTACTAAAAAAAAATTACGGCAAAAAAACTTCATTATTCACTTTCCTCAGTGTTCCAGAGCTCTCAAGCCCCGGTGCTATTTCTTTATTTCTGAGCCGCCCTGACATCGGTGCTCTCATTGCACCCATTGCACGCACTGCCGCTCTGCATTGGCCACCAATCTTCAACTTGCATTTTGAAAAACAGTGGGCAAATTTTATTTTCCAAATTTTACAGCCAATATGCCTCCTTGACCGTGAAATGTACAGGTATTTTTCTAGTTTTTCTATAATTAAGCCTTTTACCGGATTAGATATTGAAATAAACTTAAAAATAACCATTAAATAAAAAATAAAAAATGGTCGCGCGATGTGCTTGAGCTATTCGGCTTGCACCGGTAGCAGTGCTACTTGTAAAATTTACAGGCAGCACCGCTAGCGGTGCTAACGGTAACCGCACCATTTTCGGGGCGGTGCCGGAAGGCGCCCTAAATAATTTGAAACTAAAAATAAAAAAATAAAAAAGGTGGTGCGCTCATTTATCCAGGCGCACCATTGACCCCAGCAATCATAGAGTGGTGCGTTGACTGCATTTTCTGCCCTAGTTTATGTTAGCGCACCGCATTTTTCATTCCAAGAGGGTCAACAGTGCGGCCGAGTAAAAGACCACACCGTCAACTATGTCATTGTCATGAAGTCGGTGCGCTGACACGACTATACGCGTCGGGGCGTATATTTCAGTCAATGCACCGCTATTCTGAATTATGTACAGTCCATGGTGCTTGAAAAATAGACATCAGCACCGACTCCGGTACGGTCTGTCTCATTAGGGGCCTTGGGGACGGTGCGCTAAAATATTAGGATGCACTGGAACCAATTCATGACTGTTTTTATGGAGCACCGACTTGTATGTTTGTTTGTTTTTTCAAAAGAAATTACATATGTATATTTATAAATACATTTCTGTTTTAATAAAAAAAAATATTTAATATGGCAATGATTCAAAGAGAACAGGAGCAACAACAGTAACAACAAGCAAAACAATATGACATGATTCACCAATGGGACACGAGAGAGAGGGAGAGAGATGGATGCCCTTGCCCCATTACTGCAGATACCTTGGAGATCATTAAGTAGGTAGGCCTCCTCAAGTTCTATAAGGAGGCTATTTCTGGCCTAAAGGCCCATAGTGTGCTTTTGAGACATCTTATCGGCAGGTGGAATGCCCACTGACAGGCTTTTCAAGTTGGTCCTGACCAGTGGTACACACCCACTGAGGAGGACATTTATTTTATTATAGGAATATCAAAGAGAGGGGTGGATTTTACCTCATTCCCAGACGTGCCACCTGGTTGTGTAGCAGGGTGTCAGTTAGTTTACTCCTAGAGATACATTGGAGCACATGTAGTGTCTCCTTCAGAGTTTCAGGTACCTGGAGGTCAGTTACATATGGATGATTATGGTAGACAAGACGTGCAGTGCCTCTCTATTATCGCTTCGATCATTTCGCACAACACCAGTGACGGGCAATGCATTAGTTGCTCCCTTTTATATTACGTTGATTCTTTAGTACAACAACCACGACTTGTCAGGTGGTCTGCCATTTTTTTGCAACAGTTTTGTACGGCCCTAGATAGATTTTGTGCTCATGCACAAGGGAGGGTCAACTTCCCTTTTTCTTCAGAGCTGTTTTGTTTATTTTTTGAGAGGTTTCCAGAGATGAGACCCAATTTTGTTCGATAGCCTCGTAGGCCGATGTTGGAGGCCCGGATGTGCATGTGGGGGCAGATGATGCCCAAGAGGGGAGACACGATGTTTCCAGCGAGGATATCACATGATTCGCTGGACTTACTAGCCAGCGTTGGTGGGTTGCATCCCTTCATTATGGTCCCATTTCCTTATGCTGGACTAAATTGGCGAGGGTGTCCCAATATCCTCTTCACTCCTGATGAGCTGCCAGATGATAGAGGTAATATTACTGTTTTATTTATATTTATTCTAACATGTTCTTTAACTTGTTTTTATTAAATTGTGTAATGAAATTGTCTAATTATTGTCGTGTACTTGTATATATTTTGCAAACATTGGCTCTTTTGATGGTGATGAGATACGGGATCCACCACATGATCCAGGTGTTGATCCTGATGATTATGATCAGGAGATGGTTGATGCACCGAAGGGTGAGGTCGGTGGCGCAATAGACAGACGTGCTGATCCTCATGCGCCTCATGGTGCATCGGTACCACCTTTTGCTAGGCGTGGTCGACCTCAGATCAGATACCAGATGGAGTTTGGCAGCCAACTCTGTGGATTGATTTCAGATGCGGGCATCAGGCCCACTCATTATAGAGAGATACAGGGCAATGATAGATTGTTACGGATGTGGAGAGGCATGCCACATGACATGTACGGTCTGGTGTGGCATGTCGTAGGAGCTACGACAGCTGTTACACGATTGAGGAGGATTGTTCGTAGCTATAGGCGTAGTCGAGCTATGGCACGTGATGGATAGTCTGTCAGCAGCGACTCAGATGCATCTCATGATCGTTCACCTCGCGGCGTGCCTGATGAGCAGCATGACGCTCCACTGCAAGCATCTGACACTAGTCATCATGAAGATGAGGCTGGACCATCGGCCACATCCAGTCAATAGCCTGCATCATCCATCATGAGTACTAGTCACGATCATCATGAGCAGGCTGGATCATCGACTGCCAAGGCTGTAATACTATTGACTGAGCAGGCCACCTCCACTACTACTGCGCCTCATATTGATCATGTTGTACTACCACCAGCGGATGCATCCATCAGTACTAGTTATCATCATGATCATGAATAGGATAGTCGACCATCGACTTTCGAGGATGCACCCAGATTTACTGAGCAGGCCACATCCACTTCTACTAGTGTTATTGATCATGTTGTTATACTACCACCAACGCCTGATGCATGACATGATTTATATTACAGTTGTATATTTTTAACACTATATATATATATATATATATATATATATATATATATATATGGTCCATGTATTTTATGTTCATATTGCAGTTATACTTAATTTTCATGTTGATTATCATCATGATGTGGCACATATTTTCAGTCACATTAGATATGTTCATTTAATGTTTAGCTTGCAGATAGATGTATATACGTGATAGGCGCATGAGTTATTTGACATTATATTGAGATGTATATTTGATGTTTGTGTTGTGATGATGTTAATATATAATGTTAATTTGATGTTAATTGAATGTGTTTATTAGTCGAATATGATGTTTGTACGATGGTTATCATGATCGTGATGATATTTATTAATTAATTTAATATTATTAAATGACCATGATATTTATTAAATATTATGTCGTGAATGTAATTGTAATTTAAATTTTAATTCTATGTAAAATTGTAAAATTGTAATTGTATTTGTACTAATTGTAATTTTAAGTGTATTTGTATGTAAAATATTTATTAATGTAAAATTTTAATTGTAATTGTAATATTTAATTTATTCTGAAATGATTGTAAGTGTATATATGAAAAATTGTAATTGTAATTCTAATTGTATGTAAATTTCACAAATTGTAATTGTAATTTTAATTAAATTGTATGTAAAATATTTGTAAAATTGTAATTGTAATTGTACATGTAATTCTATGTAAAATTGTAAATGTAATTTTATTTGTAACTGTAATTTTAATTGAATTGTCTGTAAAATATTTGTAAAATTGTAATTGTAATTGTAAATGTAATTATATGTAAAATTGTAAATGTAATTGTATGTAAAATTAAAATTGTAATTTTAATTGAATTGTCTGTAAAATATTTGTAAAATTGTAATTGTAATTGTAAATGTAATTCTATGTAAAATTGTAAATGTAATTGTATTTGTAACTTTAATTTTAATTGAATTGTCTGTAAAATATTTGTAAAATTGTAATTGTAATTGTAAATGTAATTATATGAAAAATTGTAAATGTAATTGTATGTAAAATTAAAATTGTAATTGTAATTCTAATCGTAATTCATGTATGTGAAATTAATGTAAAATTGCAATTGTAATTTTAATTCTAATTCTAATTGTAATTTTAATTAATGTAATTGTATGTTAAACATTAATTTGTAAAATTTTAATTCTATTAATGTGAAAATTTTAATCGTATTAATGTGAAATGATTTTATTAAAATATTTAAATTTGTAAATTTGCAAATAATTGTAAAATAACAAATCTAGAATAATACGAATTTTTGTAACATAAAGCTTAGAAAATAATGAAAATAAATTCATGTACTTTATAATTATCATTATTTTATTATGATCTTACATATATAGAGTTTAGAAAATAATGAAAATAAATTCATGTACTTTATAATTATCATTATTTTTTTATGATCTTACATACAAAAAACAAAAACAAAAAACAAAAAAATTTAAAAAGGTCGGTGCGCTTATCATCCTAACAGGCCCAACGCACTGGTGCCTCACATTTACGTGCACCGGAAATGAATAAACTCAAATAAAAAAAACGTAACTCTATTTTGTTTAAGTTAAAAAAATGGCAATTTGAAAAATGGGTGGCAAAATATTTTCGAAAATATAATTTGATAAAATAATTCTTTAAATACTAAACACTTTTCATTATTTCACTATTTTTGCTAAAAAATTTCAATCAGATTTTTTCAGGAGACAGTCTTGGAGCAAGAGAGCACGAGGGCACTATGGATGGCGAAATACGTTCCAACATAAGTATTAAGACAATCAGAAACCAAAACTCTGGTGATTCGAGCCCTTTATCATAGAATTTTAAACCATTTTGTGATTAAATTTAATTCTTTTTTTACTTTTTTTCTGCAGTTTTTTTATTTTTTCCTGCATTTTTATCCACTTTTACCCTAAACTCTTTATTTTTTTTGTTTTTTCCCTTTCTTCTCCCTATTTTTGTGATTTCAGAATTAGGCTTTTTCATTTTATATTAACGTCCAATCCACGAGACGACTTGCATAGTCGGATCCCAATCCATTCGGCAATTGCGCAATTTTTGAAAAAATGGTTTTTTCTTTATCTGTGCACCTTGCGTACGCCACCGCACCGATGCTCTGTATTATTAGAGCGCACTGCACAAGTTCTGTGTCGTAAATAAATTGTAAACAATTTTTTAAATCCGTGCGCCAAATATGAAATAGGGCACTGGTGCTCTCTTTAACTAGGAAAGCACCGTACAGTGTATTACACCATTTTTGCGGTGCATTTGTAATACCCCACTCACCGTTAGGTCTATTACATTGTTTTTGCGGTGCATTTATAATACCGAACGCACCGTACGACGTATTACAGTGTTTTGCGGTGCGTTGTTAATATATCCACGCACCGGCGACTCATTGGTGTCTCGAGATTTATTTTCTAACTGAATAGCTGAGAATTTATTTATAAATATATTAATGAATGATATGCTACAGGTTTCAGATTGATAAAGAAATGACTGACAAGATATGAAGTAACAAAAATACTGTTAACACATCAAGAAAAGCAAAAAAAGCAAGTTCTTTGTAAATTCTTTATAAAAAATATTATTTTTGAACTATATGTAACTTTAAATAATATGTATTGTTTACTGTGTATCATGCAGAGCCACAAAATGATGAAGCTCGATATGAATATTTTTGATCTACGACCAGAAGAGTGTAAAAGTTTAATGGAAAAATTGCAAAAATATGAATAAGGTGAATGAAATAATACTATCGATCCAATATGAGTTTCTTTTTTTAATTATCATTAATAATATACTTAAAATTATTAGATAACACATCTATTGTCAGTACTCTATATTACATCACATTTAAGTTCTCAGGGGACCAACAAATGAGAAAATGGAATGTTTTTCTAAAAGAAAAAGAAAAAAATAGAACATCAAATAGAAAATGAATTGCTCATGGCTCATACTGGAGTGGTGCTAGAGTTGAAAGGGAAATACTTTTACAAAGTTTGGGGATCTACAATGCACATAGCCAACAACGTCATTTAAATGGTATGTAATCATTGATTTTTAGTTATTAGAATATGATAAATAAACAATTTAGCATTAAATATTAATTTTCAAAATTTTCTTTGCAGAAAAAAATAAATGCAACCATTCTTATAAATGGATGATAAGGAAAATAGTTTGATCTCTAAAGTTTGTTTAATTAATTTTAGATGTATAACAACTTAAATAGATTTCATTTTTGTATTTTTTAAGTTGTTTTACAAAAATCATCATTGAATGTCTTCAAACAGGTGCTAACATACAAAGAAGAAAAAACAGACAAATTGATTGAAATTGGGTTAAAAATGGGTTGCGAGTATGTGTTGGCATATCAAAAATTAATTGTGGAATTTGTAAACATCTATCGATCTTGTTTTACTTAGCTCCGTCTATAATTAATAGAACAAAAACATATTTTATATTAAATATATGATTTGTTATGGGGTATAAAATTTGTAGGAAACAAAGTATGGAACTGCGCCAACAGATGAAATTTTGAAAGATGGCATGGTACATGGTTTTGAAAGAATGTGTATAGTTTATGAGTCAATTGTTGCTATGGTATGTCATTTTTATTTTCGATTTACATTGATGTATATTATTTAATATTGGAATTTTCATTATTCTCACCAATGTATATACACTCATTTCAATTTATTTTTATGTTTGTAGATGGAAAGTGAAGAAGAAGAAAACAATCAATGCCGTGAACACAACATTTCTGAAAATAACCCAAGTCATGGAAGTAGCTTTGGTAGTGACAATAGCTGAAGCGAAGAACGATGATCACTATGTAATTTGGATATCAAAGCAAGGTGTTTTATTTTTTGAAATATGTCTGTGAAATCAGAAATTTTGTTTAATGTAATGGACATAGTGTCCCAATTGAAAGACAAAGGGATACGAATAATTGTCTCATTTTGTATGATAAAGACTGTCTTATTCATATATATATAATCATAAAATATGTTTTAATTTATTCTATTGTGTTCTCCATTGTCGTTCTCAAATGCAGTAATAAAAATTTAATTCATATGAATATTTTATAAGATTATATATATGTGTCGACTTTTGATGAATAATGAATTTAAAAAAACCACAATAATTCTGATTTGATATAACAAATTAATGCAAACAACACATTCAAATGCATTAATAAAAATTTAATTAATATGAATATTGTTATAATATGTGTCGACTTTTGATGAATAATGAATTTAAAACAATCACAATAATTGGACTGTTAGAGGTGGATGTTTCTAAAAAAAACAAAATGAAAACCGGTGAGTTTATGTGTCTCTATGCACCGGTGCATTTATGATTCTATGGGCACCGCACTAATACCGATTCCAGTTATAAATATCGGTGCGTTTGTGTGATACTGCTCACCGGTGCATTTATGTATCTATAAGCACCGATGCGTTTGTAGATGCCATGTGCACCGCACGAATATCGATAACAATTATAAAGCTCGGTTCCTTTCTATGATACGGAGCACCGGTGCCTTATAAAGATACACACACCAGTGCACTTATATGACCTATGGGCACCGCTCAAATCCCAAGACCAATTAGAACGGCCCCGTGCGTTGTATCACCAACACCAGGCCCAGTGCCGTTGTTTTCCTTAATGGCCTGGTGCATTCTCCTTAGACCGCCCCAGTGCGCTGTCTACAGGTAACCACTGGTGCGTTAAAACCTGATAAGAGCACTGATGGAAAAACATCCGTAATAACCTCCAGTCACCCATTTTTTTTTAGTTGTGTTGAATTTCCGTTAAAAGCTTCGCCAAAACCTCCGTTACCAAAAACGGATGTGGTAGCATATGTTTTTTTGACAATTTTGGCCAATTTTATAACACTAAAAACCTCCTTTATAACCTCCGCTAGAGGGTCTTTTCCTTGTAGTGTAAGGACATGGGACCATAATGAAGGGATGCTTGTCAACACTTGTTAGCAACTCTAGTGCATCATGTGATATCCTGGCAGAAAACTCAGTCTCACCCCGATTGGGCATCATTTGTCCCCACATGTGCATCCGTGCCTCCAACATCGAACTATGAGGCTGTCGAAGAAAAGTAGGCCTTGTTTCTGTAAACCTCTCAAAAAATAAAAAAAAATATTTGAAGCAAAAGGGAAGTTATCCCTCCCTTGTGCATGAGTATGACATCTATCTAAGGTTGTACAGAACTGTCGCAAAAAAATGGCAGACCACCTGACAAGTCCTGACTCCTGTACTAAAGAATCAATATAATATAGAAGCGAGTAACTAATGCGTTTCCCGTCACTGGTGTTCTGTGAAATGGTCGAAATCAGAAGTGAGAGGCACCTCACCTCCTGACTACCGAATGCGCCAATACGTAACTGACCTTTGGAGACCTGAAAATATGAAGGAGATAGTATATCTACGCTAATGTATCTTTGGGAGTACACCAATTGACTCCCTGATGCATAGCCAATTGGAACCTTTGGGAATGATGGAAAATCCATCCCCTCTCCTCGATAGCCCTGTAATGAAATATATGTCCTCCTCAGTGGGCGCGTACCACTGGTTAGGACCAACCCGGAAAGCCTGTCGGTGGGCATTCCACTTGCGGATAAGATATCTCAAAAACACACCATGACCCTTTAGGGAAGTAGCCTCCTCATAGAACTTGAGGAGTGCTACCTGCCTTAGGAGCCCCTAGGTAGCTTCTATAATAGGGTGAGGGTACACATTTATCTCCCTCTCTCGTGCCTCCCACAGGCAAACCATGTTATAATGGTTCGCCTGTTGTTTATGTTGTTCCCCCTCTTCTCTCCTTTCACGTCTCTGAATGATTGACATATTAAATACAATTTTTTTTTACTAAATGAGACATTTATTTTGGAATATACCTATATAATTGTTTTTTGGAAAAGAAAAAAACAGTCGGTGCGCCACAAAAATAGGCATGCATTGGTACTGGTGCGCCTTTTTTTGTTGCGCACCCGCGGCTGTGCACCATAAAATATTTAGTGCACCGGCGGTAGTGCACCTGAAAATTTTCAGTGCACCGTTGAATATGGACAATGTCCGGAGTGTGGTGCGCTGACTAAACTCTACACCCTGGGACGTATAGTTCGGTCAGCGCACCAACCTCCTGAGATCATTACATAGTCAACGACGCGGTATTTTACTAGGCCCCACTGTTGACCCTGTCGAAATGCAGAATGCGGTGTGCTGAAAAAAATACCCACCCTTGGGTGGATATTTAAGTCAACACACTGCATTTCTTCTATTCCACATGGTCAATGGTGCGGCCGGCTAACTGACCGCACCGCGAACTGGTGCGAGCCGAATGGCTCGAGAGCATCGCGCGACAATTTTTTTATTATTTTAAATGGTTAATTCTAAGGTAATTTGAAATTCTAATCCGCTAAAAGGATTAATTATGGAAAAAAAATGAAAAATACCTATACATATGGCCATCGAGGAGGCATATTGGCTGTAGAATTTGCAAAAGAAAATTTTCCCACTGTTTTGAAAAATTCAAGCTGGATATTGGTGGGCAATGCATAGTAGCAGTGCGTGCAATCGGTGCAATGGGAGAACCAATGTCAGGGTGGCTCAAACAAGGATAAATTGCACTGGTGCTTGAGAACTTTGAAGCACTGAGAAAAGTGAAAAATGCGGTTTTTGACCGTATTTTTATTATTATTTTATTTAACCCTGTTCCGGTGCGCGTGGTTTTATAGGCGCACCGGTGCGGTTTCTTAAGACTGCACCGGGCGGTTTCTGTTTTGGCATGGGGTTTATGACGCATCGGTGTAGAAGCTTTGTAAAGCACCGATGCAATATAGTAATAAGACGCACCGGGCGGGTGTGTACGGAGCGAACGGTGTCCGGTGCGCTAATGTTTTGTGCACACCAGTGCTTTCTCTTGTTGAACGCATTGGTGTGGTTTTGGATGATAAGCACACTGGACAAAAAACATCCGCAAAATCCTCCACCCGCCAAACTCCTCTAGTAACCTCCGCTAGAAAGGGATGTTTGGGGTATTTTTATAAGGGGTTCCTTAAAAACATATGCTAGAGGGTCTTTTCCATGTAGTGACGAGACCACATTTTCTCAAGTCTCCATGGTAAAGCCACACCATATGAAATGTGGAAGGATTTGAAAAATCTATTTTAGAGCAACAATAACCATAGGAAATTGGAATTGAAAGATAAACTCAGGAAGATCAAGATGGTGAAAGGAAACTCCATGCCAAAATATTTAACAAAGTTTGTCCAATGTCGGGATGAGCTAGGGAGCATTGGAATTACTGTCGCTGATGATGATTTGGTGAGTCTAGCTCTCCTAGGACTTCCCAAGAGTTGGCATAGTTATCAAGACTTTGTCAATGGAAGGGAAAAGTTGCTAGATTAGGAACGACTGTGGTCAGATTTGGTGCAGGAGGAGTTCAGACGAAATACTAGAGATGGATCTTCATATGAGAATGAAGAAAGATTATGCTTTGGTTTCCAAGGCGAAGAAGGGTAAAGGAAAGAAGTTCCATTCCAAGTCTGAGTCCAAATATGGAAAGAAGCGCGACATGTCCAGAGTGAAGTGTTTTCACTGTCACAAGCATGGGAATCATGCTACTAACTATCCACGAAAGAAGAAGAATAAGAAGGCTTCAAGATTTGCAGCTGGTGAGGCTTTGGCCTCGCAATCTGAGCTTGAATTCTCACTCATTGCATGCATGGTGTCAAGTGCAATGGTATCGGTGTGGTATTTAAATAGTGGTGCATCCTTTCACATGACGGGAGACAAGGAAATTTTCAGTAGCTTGGAGGAGAAGGACCTCCAAATGCATATCGAAATGGGTGATGACGAGCGGTACAGTGCGACCAGGACTGGTACCATTACCTTCCAGAAAAATTCAGGTAAAACCTTTCAATTAAAAGATGTAATGCATGTACCAGGCTTTAATGAAAATTTTGTCTCAGTTTCAATGTTAGAGGATAGAGGCTATGATGTTGTTTTCAGTGAAGGAAAAGATTTCCTGTGACACAAAACAACATGCCAAGCCAAGAAGATAGGGATTCAAGTTAAGAATCTCTATAAGCTGAATGTAGATGGCTGCGTAGAATTGATGTGTAAGGCAAACAAAGTGGTGAGCTGGGATGAGGGTGAGTTATGGCTTAGGAGATTGGGAAATCTTCACCACAAAGCCTTAAAATTCATGCAACAAATTTCTACTGGTATTCCCAAGGGTACACTTGCGCAGTCAAACACATGAAAGTGATGTACTATGGGAAAGTATGTAAAGGGCACCTTTCACGAGAAGGATAATCAAGGCTCGGGGATCCTTGAGAGAGTTCACACAAACCTATGTGGACCATTCTTTGTTGCTTCGACAACAAAGCATAAGTACTATGTGATATATTTTTATGAATTTCTTGTAAGTGTGATCTACTTCATGCAGAAGAAAGATCAGGCATTCTCAAAGTTTCTTGAGTTTGAAGCACTGGTGGAGAAAGACATGGGGAAGCATGTGAAGGCTATTAGGAGCGATAATGGTGGTGAGTACTTCTCTAATGAATTCAAAAACTTCTGCAACAAAGAAGGAATTCAGAGAGAACTAATAGTGACTCATAACCCACAAAAAAATGGGGTAGATGAAAGAAATAACATAACGATTGTGGGTGCAGCAAGAGTGATGTTGCATGATCAGGGCCTACTGATGAATATTTTGGAGGAGGCATGCTACACAATGGTATTTTTGCAGAACCATTTTCCTCATAGGATACTTGGCATGAGTAAACCAGAAGAGGCTTTCACTGGTAAGAAACATGATGTTTCAAATTTTAAGATTTTTGGTTGATTTGTTTATGTGCATGTGACCAAAGACGTCAGGAAGAAGCTGGAACCAACAACTGAGATTGGGATTTTTGTGGGGTACACTGAAACTCCCCACAACTATTAGGTGTATTTTCCAAACAACAGAATTATTGTTGTGCGACAGGATATAAAATTTGATGAGGAGAAATCCATGCGATTGTCCCTTGAGAGGGAGTTGATTTGCATGCTGATTAGGAGTTTATGAATTTTGCTCAAAATTTAAAGTGCTCGAAACTGTATCGAACCTAAGCGACTAGGTAGATCTCATTGTTATGATTCTGACATAGTGAATGGTTCGAAAAACCGATGTTGTATGAGGGAGATATCGCATTCTAATCGATTTACCAAACAGCTAAAATTGCGACAGGTTTGACTGGGATGCCCAGTTAGCATGTAGGTGTACAATCAGAAAAAAGGGGAATATTCTCGAGAATATTCTATTTTCCCAAGCCAATGATTTCTCGCCAACTAGGGCAATCTGGTTTGTCGATGTGGTTGTACATTGTTGTTTTTGGACCAATGGTTGGTTGCCACATGTCTCGTATTTGGTTGAATAAAATTTTGATTGAGGTATGGGGGGTTCAACCCCACGACCTCTAGCATGCGCACAAGGGTCTTTACCATTTGGGCTACCACGTATTTCTTACCCTCTAAGGGCGCCACACCTTTATATTGTTTACAAAGGCCATTATTAAGAGATCGACGGTTACGCTCGGCGGTTACTTGGCATATTGAAGTTTGGGGAGTAAAACTTATATTATAACCTTACTTGTTAAATTTCCAACGGTTTCGCTTGGCAGGATTTTAGCACGCCACCAAAAATTTGGATTGTTTCCATTTTTAACTGCAATCCTCCATTTTTAGTGGAGGTTTTGTAGGAGATATTGGGAAAAAGGCTAGGAGGGTTAATTTTCGACCAATTTGGGTGAAACAAGAGTCTACCTAGACTAATTTAAGCATTATGGAGCCATTGGTGCAAAGAAAACAACCATTGGGGGCTTTTAAACACATGTATTTAAAATTTTTTGAGCATAATGAAACATGGACATGCCATTGGGAGCTAGACTAGCAGATGTAGCCCAGGAGGGGTAAATTGCTTCAACATGCCTGTTGTGTAAATATTATGTGTGGTTTTATTTCTCTGTTATACACTGTTGTTCAATATTTGTTAGGTTTAATTTCATGCTTATAATTCACAAATTTATCTATGTTTCATGGTTAAATTCCTCAATCCTTAATCAAACAAATGGAGACAAATATGTACATTTTTTGTAACTGAAAAGACACCTAGCACAATAAAATAATACAGTCCTTATAGATCACATGCAGAGGAGGAACACTTGGTTCCCAAGGATGAGCCTAAAGATGTTGAGAAACCACATGTGGAGGATCATGGAGTGGAAGAAAACACTCATGCATAGCCATCCATCATAAATGGTAGAAGGTGCACCATGGAAGCTGATAGATTGAGACTTGATGCTGCACAAAATGTAGGAGCCCCTACTTCACAGCGCAGAAAGAGATAGTCTCCAGACAGGTTTACTGGATACATGGATCTTATGAGAAAATGTATTCTGACTAAACCATCTTCCTTGCAGTGTAGCAACCAATTTCGGTTGATGCAATGGTGGAGGAGTATGACTCCATAGCCAAGAAAAGTGCATCAGAGATTGTCCCAAGACTATTCGGCAAATCAATGGTTTGATCTAGATGGATCTAAAAGGTAATGAAAATTGATGATGGAAGTGTGGAGAAGTACAAGGCCAGATTTGTGGCCTGGGGATTATCACAGATTGAGGGGATCGATTATTATGAGACTTTTGCACCAGTTGCAAGGTACTCTTCCATTATATCCATCCTTGCACTCTCAATGCAGATGGGGTGGCGCATTCATCAGATGGATGCGAAAACTGTGTTTCTCAACAAAGTTATTAAGGAATAAGTCTACATAGAGAATCCAGAAGGTTTCGAGATCTTCGACAGTCAGTCGCATGTGTGTCGACTCAAGAGAGCACTGTATGGGCTGAAGCAAGCACCTTGTGCTTGGTACACTCAGATTGATAGCTATTTCACTGGACCGGGCTTCACCAAAAGTGAAGCTAGTGCAAACCTGTACCAGATTGTGGTTGAGGGTAAGATATTGATTCTTTTTCTTTATGTTGATGATCTAATGTTGATCGGTGTTGAGCAGCTGATACACTCATCCAAGGAGGATCTTGAAAGGGAGTTCAAAATGAAGGACATGGGACTCCTTCATTATTTCCTTGGTTTGGAAATATGGCAGCGGAATGGTGAATTTTTTGTTTCTCAAGGAAATTATGCCAAAGATATACTGGGTAAGTTTCACATGGAGAGCTATAAACCCATGGACACTCCTCTTCCAGGAAATTGGAGGAAAGAGGATGCTAATTTTGGAGAAGTAGTGGATGGTACTACCTATAGGCTGTTAGTTGGTTCACTGATGTATTTAGTGAACACTAGATTGGACATTTGCAACACAATTAACCAGTTGAGTCAAGCTATGGTTAAGCCTACCAAGATCTTTTGGAAGGCAGGGAAGCATGTCTTGAGATACCTGTGGGGCACATCAGAGTATGGATTATGGTACATATGGACATAGGGAGTGAATATTCAAGGCTTTACAAATGCAGATTGGGAAGGCAATCCATCAGAGAAAAAAACACATAAGGAGGAATCTTCAGCATAGGATCAACAACATTTTCTTGGTACAACAAGAAGCAACAATCTGTGACACTCAGTTCAGCGGAAGCAGAGTACATGGAAGCAAGTCAAGCTGCATTTGAGGCTATCTGGATGAGGAAGATCCTGCTTGGTTTGTTTTCTTCTTAGATGTATTTGATAGTGATACATTATGATAATCATAGTTGCATTAAACTCTCAATTAATCCTGTGTTTCATGATAGATCCAAGCACATAGATATCTTGTACCACCATCTCAGAGATTCTGTGCAGAGGTGCATAATGTTACTTTAGTACATTCCCATGGAAGATTAGGATGCAGATATTTTGAAGAAGGCGCTCACAAGGAGAAAATTTGAATACCACAGAGGCAGGATATGGGTGAAGGATAATCCATTTCTTGTTGAGAGGGAGTGTTGAAGTTCAATAATAAATTTTAGCACCTATTCTAGTGTGGGACTAGGAGGTCCAAGCAGCACCTACACTAGTGTGGGACCACGGGTCTTAGCAGCACCTACACTAGTGTGGGCTAAATTTGGTGCATGTCTATTTTAGTTATCCCTTAATCAAGATGGACAATAAAATGTAATCTAATCTCAAAATAATTTGTAATAGTTAATTGAGTGTGATAAACCTAGTTAGCTAATGAAAATCTAGTTGAGGGTACCTGGTGAGGCATGCAGAGTAATTCTAGTTGTAACAGAGTTCAAAGTGCAGTGGTGCATTAGTTAATGTAGGTTGTAATCAGTTTAAGTTAGTTAAGTCAATTAAACTCAGTCGTGCTAGTTGTAACTATTTGATACACTAGTGAGAGATCAAGTGAATTAAATATTATTTAATTCACAATCAGTGATCTCACATGCAACTGAGGATTTACTATTATTAGCTCCATGCATGTCAGTTTCAGTGGAGACCCTATTGAGATCTAGGTGAAAGGGATGTTGACCATCAGTTGTAGGATTATTGGGTTGCACCCATGCAACCAAAAACCCATTTATTTCCCATGATCCTTGCGTGGTCAAGGAAGGCCAAAATTCCTAAAAAAGAGGGATTTCATTCCACATGAATTATGCAAGGCAGGCAGGTTGTTTAGAGGCTGAGAATTGGCTAAGTGTTGGTCATTTTTTTTCCAGGACAGTGTGTGACAATTAACTGAGTACAGGAGTGCTCTTGTGAGAAGAGTTGTATGTAATTGTTTCATGTATCCATGTTGAATATACATTAGAAGATAGTGGGGTTTTGAGCAGCAATCTTTCCCTGGGAAATTTTTTGTGTTGTGGTTTGATTGATTCTTCTTTGCTTCATGTGATTAGAAGTTTGTGTTTTTAATTCTACAATTAATTTGTAGAAGTGATTCAATATCCAGCTTTAGCACATTGTTAGATTGGATTGAATCCATGATATACATGCTGGTTGTATAATTTCTACATAATTTACCATTTTTCCTTCACAGATCTCCATTATCAATGTCTCAAAATATACAGAAAAACCCAGGCTATTCTCTTCATAATCTCTATCACATAGGTTTGATTAAAATACTTGTATTTTATCACCTAAGGAAGAAAATAACTACATGGGATAAGTTTTTAGCACATGAGGGATTTAGCAGTATTCATTCAAGGAGAAAATTAGGAAGGCCTAGAAAGCTAAAAACTCAGGAACAACAGTCAAATCCTACCCCTACATCAATTCCTTCACAAGCTGGCCCATATTCAATAGCATCTAGTAGGCAGACTAGGAGCTTAGCCAGAAAGGCTAGAGTTAAAACCACTACTTATACACCAACCATAACTTGTACACCAACAATACCACTAGCCAAGGAGGTCTACGCTAGTAGTTCATCCAAGGAGCCACATACCTTGAGGTCTCTCATGCAGGAGTGTAGAAACAAACTCAAACAAAGAGATACCCTGCTTGAAAAAAACATTGTGTCTAAGAGCAAAGAGGAGGAAACTTCCTCTTCAATGTATAAACACAGGAGAAGACTCATTATGACAGAGGGACCTTCAATGGAATTCAACCCTGAAACCTTGACATCAAGCCCTGTTATAGAAGCTAGACAGGAGACTCAACAAAACAATGCCATTTCAGCACCAAAGGAGCCTACCCTTTCACAAATATTTTCCTCACTCAAAAAGGGGAAAAGAAAAGTTTCAGAGACTATCACAATGGAATAACCTACCATAGCTCAAATTTTCTCATCTATTGGTTCTTCATCCAAGAAGAAAAAGAAAACCATAATTTATTCATATTCATATTTTGAGGAGGATGGCAGTAAGACAAAGTTCACCGAATCAGAGTTTGAAGAAGGGCAATCAAGCATATTCATACATGGTAGAAAGAGGCCTTTATATATTCTAAACCCATATATTCAAAGGCCTCACACCAGGCCCAAGAAAAAGTTCAGATTAACAAGTAAACTCATTTCCAACCCTGCTCTTAGGGATGAAATCATCAACATTTATGATAGCCCAGAGAGTGAACCCAGGAAGAAAAATGTTCAGCAGAAAAATCAAGCACAGAAGAGGAGGTCAAACAAAAGGATAACTAAAGAAGAAGCTATCAGGATCTTTACTTCTATATTAGACCTTTGATAAATGAATATATATAACCTTGAAAATATGAAGAAACATTTCATTTTTTGGCTTATACTCAGTATTTTTGGATATAGCTACCCTTTTCAAAAAAGTAGCGATGATTTTCGGATTTTATATATGGAGGAGAAAAAGCTGCTTTTTGGTTCTATTCTAAAATGAATGACACTAAAATATGATAACGTGAATGTAGACTTAGTGGTGATGAGATTTTGCCAAGTGTCATCTAATCAAGGTATCTTCCAGTTGGTTACTCCTTTCATTTAGCTACTCCTACAATTTTGCAGATTAGGCTACATGTGTTATTTTCAGTTGGTAGATTTCGCTTTTTGTGGAGGAAATTTTTTCCAAGCAACGAGGAGCACTCAACCACCTCAATTCAGCCACCTTGAGCTCCATGCTACCATGATTTGTCTTCATTTCTATTTTTTTTTTTTTTTTGGGATAAGATCTACTATATGTAGAGGGTTGTAATAAAGTCTCAAAAAACAGATTTGCACTTTTATTGGAGGCTTTTTACATAACTTCTTTTTTGTATATATAATGTGTAATGCAAGGAGAAAATGGTTCATTGGTTGTACCTTTCATTGCATACTGTGTTATACTTTTTTGAATACATAATATATCCAGAAGCACTCTTGAGTATTCAACACTTGTATGGTGTGTGTATTGTTCATCTTCTTTTGTGTTTCCATTATTCATGATTTCATTCCAGATTATGATTTACACAGTTCTGCCTCATGTTACTATTAATATTTTAAACCTTCATGTAATATTAGTTTTTGTTTTAAAGCCTTGTTATCAAGCATTCCAGACTTAGTATTAAGTGAAGATAGTTCATGGTTATTCTTTGAGGTTGAATTGAATCATGTTTCATATTCTTGTAAGTCTTTTAAATGAACATACACGAGCAATATGTTTTTGTCAGTCTTGATGTTTCAAGAATTCTTGATTGGTTTTGTCATGTTAGTTGGAAGATTTATATGTAATGGGATCCTTAAAATGTAGAGTGATACTTTTATAAGTATATTTACATCTTTGTTTCACTATACATTTCAGGTCTAGAATATGTGTCATTCATTTCCTCTTAATAGTGGACCTTTGTTTTACATAGCTACTGTTATCTTCCATTTTGTAACCATTAAGATACAAACCTAATATTGATACCACATTATACATCAGTTACCTTTTATGTGTGAGAGATTATTAGCTATTCAAAATCTCTTTTAGTGTGTGTGATACCCAACCACTTTCCGAATATCTCAATCAAATTATAAGAAAATCCCTTGAGCTTAAGATGTGTGTGGTGAGGCGCTTGTCACAATCCAAGTGTTGATTCCATCGCTAAAAATAGCAAAGGCGAGAAGGATCTTGTTGGAGGGAGTTAGAGATCATATTGTCTCGAGTTTCCATGGGAAGGCGACTCCATATGATATGTGGAAGGCCTTGACAAATATGTTTCAGAACAACAACAACCAAAGGAAGTTGGCGCTGAAAGAAAAGCTCAGAAAGATCAAGAAGGAGGAGGGCGAGACAGTACCAACATACTTGGTGAAGTTTACTCAATGTCGAGGTGAGCATGGAAGTGTTGGTGTGACTGTAAATGATGATGACTTGGTGAGCCTTGCACTTCTAGGCGTTCCCAAGATATGGAATAGTTACCAAGACTCTGTGAACGAGAGGGAGAAGTTACCATATTGGGAGTGACTATGGTTGGATTTGGTAATAGAAGAGATAAGGCAGAGCACCAGAGATGGGAACTCCAACACCAAAAAAGAATAATATTGTGCATTAGTGGGAAAAAAAAAGAAGGCCAAGGGAAAGAAATCCCAAGGCGAAGAGGGCAAGAGATACTTGTCCACGGTCAGATTTTTTCACTGTCACGAGCATGGGGACTTTGCTTCAAATTTTCCATAGAAGAAGGCAAGCAAGAAGGAGCCTGTAGTTGCAATAGGTGAAGAATTAGCTTCACAGTTTGAGCTTGATTTTACTCTCACTGCATGCATGGCCATCATTGCAATGGGATGCATGTGGTATCTAGACAATGGTGCCTCGTTCCATATGACGGGGAATAGAGATCAATTCAGTGACTTGGAGGAGAAGGACCTCCAACAGAACATAGAGTTTGGAGATGACGGGAGGTAAAGCATGACCAACATAGGTATAATTACCTTTCAAAGGGAGTCTGGTTCCCCTCTTAGACTAGCAGATGTTTTGTATGTTCCAGGCCTAAGGAAGAATCTTGTCTTCGTAGTGGTATTGGAAGACCGTGGTTATGAGGTGATGTTTAGAAAAGGAAAGGTTTTCCTTAAACACATAGCCATGGGACAGATTAAGCAGATCATTTCAAGAGTCAAGAACCTGTATGCTCTCAAGGTTGAGGATGCATGCAAGTTTTTGAGGCAAAAATTAGTGGTTAATGACTTGGTGGTTGATAGGGAGAAATTACCTCTCAACATGCAGCCTGAGGAGCAGTCTCATAAGTTTGTGGAGCAACCACAATTGGAGAAGCAGAGAGGAGACCGAGTGGAAGATTCCACTCAAGAAGAGACCTCGAGGGGGGGGGGGGTAATTTTGAGCTAGAAGGGCAGAGGGAGTACATGCAACTATACCTCCAGGTGTGAGGTGGGGCGATGTACAAATATAATCCCAAGAAGAAATTTGGGCAGGGTCCATTGAGATGGTGTGTCTCATGGATTGAACCTGGCTATGAGGAGCCCACAATAAAATGATCGCAGGAAGGATCAATAGGACATAAATTAGAGTGACAGGTGTAGAATACCGGAGCGCAGATAAGAGTTGGCAGTAGTGCAGCGTGCATGGATGCAAATGTCAACAATGCAAAGAGTTCAATAGACATGTGCAATAGCTAGCAACAGTCAGAAGACTCTGATGACATATGCATTATACTGATTAAGTTGTTTGGAGGCTATTCAGTTTCAGGAGAGTTGCATGCGTGAACAAAACTAGAGCAATGTTGCACGCAGACCATTCCAAAGGTACCGGATCGAGACAAATTGATTCCTTTCTTGTTGAGAGGGAGTGTTGAAATTTGCAACAAGAAATAGTGAAATTGGCATCCAGAAACAACATGAAAATGACACACACTAGTGTTGGATCACAGGTCACACAGTGATGGATCCTAGCGACACATTAGTGTGCAACCAATTTTTAAATAAATTGGAAAATTATTTGTAATATTATCTCATAACAACTTATAATAGTTAACTAAGTGTGATAGACTTAGTTAAATCAATAATTTCGAGTTGAGGGTCAAAGGATAAGCATGTAGAGTGATTCTATTATTAACAGGGTCCAGTTGCAGTTGTAGCACTAGTGTAGTGTGAGTGGGATCAGTTAACTCACATTAATTGAGTTAAATACGTTTAACTAGTTCTAACTGATTGTTGAGCTAGTGGAAGATCAAGTGAATTGAAATAGATTTAATTCACAAGTAGTGATCTACCCAGTAACTGATGGTTCACAATTTATAGTTGCATGCATGTCGATTCTGATGACAACCCAGTTGAGACAAAGGTTAAAGACAAGTAACTATTAGTTGTATTTTTAGAAAACTACCCAGATGTAGTTATATAACCATAAGAAGCCCATGATGAATTGCGCAATCAAGGAAGACTGAATTTCTTATTTAATAGGGGTTTAATTCACTAGGGATTGCATAAGCAGGGTAGGTTGATAATTGGCTATGTGTTTGTCCAATTTTTCCTAGGTCAGTGTGAAGCAATTGGTAGAGTGTATGAGGTTGTGGTGATCACAAATACATTGTATTGTTTCATGATTCCTTGGTTGATTATACAATGAATATGGAGGGGTTTTGAGCAGTTGCTTTCCCAAGAAATATCTTGTGTTGCGATTGATTTACTTCTTTCTCTTACTTGCATGTGATTTAGCGATCGTGTTTTATATTCCGCAAATATTGTTGAAGGATTCAATATCTTGTTTTAGTACTTTACATGATGGATTGAATCCATTGATATAATTTCTAGATGGTATTATAGTTTTGTTATAGATTTTCTACAATTCCTCCAGCCCCTGATTTTCCAGGATTCTTTTTCAAAGCCCCATCGAAGAAGAGGCAGGGTCTGTTGACTGAGCTAATCCAGTTATGGATTTCTTCTTCTGTCATCCTAATTTTCCACTTATGTTTTCCCTTTCTGGGCATGGGAATTTTTACAAAAATGAGCCTGCTACTCGCAAACATTTCCCACTGTATTTCTTCTGCTTGAAGCTTCACCCAACCTATTCCTTTTGTTCCTTTATCAGAATAGAATTCAGAGACTTGCCCCCATGTTTTGGATATTACCCCTTCCACTGTTGGCTTTTTGTTCTTGAAAATATTTTTGTTTCTGGCTAACCCTATCCGCCAGCATAAAAGTGAGGGAATGTTGGTCCAGTACGTTTTCACAATGCTTTTATTCTTGAGAGAGTAAGTATAATTATTTTTCTAGTTTGCCAGAAACTCATTGAGTGGGATGGTGTAATTTATATTTTCTTCTAATGGAGAGACCACACCCTTCCAACATTCTTTGGTGAAGTTACATTCTATGAACAAGTGCTGAATGTTTTCCTCCTCCGGTAGACGCAATGGACACTGAGAGGGCCCAAAATTTGCTCTTTTTTTCAATTTCTTTGCAGTGAGGATTTTTCTATTTAGAAGGGTCCAAATGAATATTTTAATTTTAGGTAAGCTTTAAAATTTCCAAGCAAGTTTCCAGAGGTGCCAATCTTACTGCCCTTGTTTTTCTTAAAGCACTGCATATCCCGATGACAGTATATTCCCCTCCTGTAGGAGTCCAAATGTGTGCATTATGTTTCCTTCGATTCAGTGGGGATGCGTCTTATTATTATTATTATTATTCAAAAAATTTAAAAATAAATAAATAGAAAACTTGATTTTAATTTAGATATTAAAAATTAATTAAATTTATTTATCCCTACTTTATTGTGGAGATTCTTAATTTGTAAATAGGCTTTGCTATAATATCAAGGACCATCACTATGGATTATCAATACTATATGCCCAAAAAACCATAACTCATTTCATATGACACTTATTCATATAATTTTTTTTTTAATTAATTAATTTAATTAAAAGGATAAAAAGCATAACTAATTTGGCGATAAATCTCAATCATTGATTTGTGTATACCACTATGAAAATTCTAGAATATTTCATGGAGGTTAAATCCTTACCATCTACCTAATAGTTATTGATAATAATTCATAACTAGTTAATGTGGGCCTCCAAGCGACCCACTATGAGAACATGGGTGCCTTGATATTCATCAGCACAATATTAAAACCAAGAAATGTCCAACTATTGCATTTATGAATTTGGGGTTGATTTTTTCTTTTATTTTGGGTTTTCACTTTTAGTTGGGTTTGTGTATCTTTGTATGTTGATTGGTGTAATCTTATGTGTTATTTAGCTGATATGTGCAAATGGATATATGTATCCATCTTTCTGCATATGCATATATACATATGCACTCATTTCTGTATGTAAAATTATGCCTTCATTAGTGACGTGGTGAAATGTTTATCAAATTTTGTAGTGTATTACTGAGTTTTTTAGGTTGCATTTAATTTTAATAAATTTAAAAAGTTAGATTCGTGCTAGTGGCTGCTCGCCCACCAATTTCCTAGGGATTTGAGATTATTCCAATTTTAATAAGTTCTTCCATGATAAGTTCTGTTATCACTCAGATTTTCCTTGAAGTTGTTGGAAGAGGAAAGGGGTCCGAGGTAACCACAAACCAATCTTTTAGGTACAGAATCTAGCCAATCTGTACCCAGAGAGGGCTCTCTCTATAAAATTTAGCTTTGTTTTAGGAGATATTAGGCTAGTTCTAAAGTCCAGGGGTTTTTTTTAAATTTGAGTGGTGGAATTCAATAACTAAGGGCAATATTGAGTGGTTTAGGCCATTGGGCTATGGAGTCAAAATATGGCTTCACCGGATTAAGTTTATCAACAAAAGATGGCTTTACAGGGCAAGATAGTCAAACCAAAGAACAATTTTAGATCTAAAGTGAATGAAATGGATTTAAAATGGATGAAAGGAAATTAAGAATATTTCAACACATTCAAAGAGGGAAAAGGAGTGACTACCAATAAAGAGCAATTAATAATTCTTTACTAAATAATCAAATGTATAAGCTAGTGAAACAAGAGCAATTAAGAATTCATTGTTTATAACCAGTTTAGAAGAAAACATTTAGAATAAAAATGATTGAAATCAGATTACACTTAAGTACCTTCTGATTTATTCTTTTTCATTAATTATTCAGAAATGAAACACAATGATATAATAAACAGATATAAAGACTTTAAACACAAGGGAAAATATGACTTATTGATTCGTAGTTTGACACATGAATCCTGTAAAAAGTCTTTAGCATCAATTCATCATCCAGCTAGCCACAAAGAAATTTCTCCAATAGCACTTTATTCTGAAAAAGTCAAAATTACATCAAAGTATAAGAATCCACACCAAAATACTTCCAAGAGTGAAGTATTTATACAAATTCTAAACTAAAATATCTTGAAAAAATATCAAGATTTGTTCACAAATCTCTCCAATTGTTTTACATAAATAGAACTTAAGTAAAAGACACTTAAACTAATGCATCTATTTGACACTATTTTGTATGGATAGGTGATGACAAAGAGGAGAATTAAAATTTTATCCAACTCTTATTTAATGATGAGGCATCCAAGTCACTAACTGCTTCCTTTCTTTGTGCATTTTGCTCCAAAAATTCTGCAAAATTGGGGTCCAATGATATCTTTTTATTTTTCAATCCGTAATATATATGTCAAAAGTGAAAGAGGTTATTGTCTATTAATATGTTGGTGAGATAAACCTCTTTCAGTTTCCTAAAATTCATCTTAATATATTCACAATAGGCTCTGTAAAAATATGTGTAAAACAGAGTTTTACAGAGTCTGAAAAATAACCTGTAGATATGTGTATGTATCTCTGATTCTGAAATCACTGTGAAAAACGTGAGATAGGTTTTTGTAGATGGGTCTATTAAAAACAAAAACCTCCTTCAGTTTTGTATGATGTATTTCGGATTGGCCACAATATTCCCTGCAAAATGATGACTTAACTGGAATTTTATGCAAAAAATGCTTTCCAACATTGTTTAATATTTCCAAAACCATAATAGCTGTTAGAAAAGTGAGAGAGGTTTTTGTAGATGGTCTTCTTAAGAACATAAAACTCCTTTAGGTTTGAAAAATTCATCTTGGATTGATCACAATAGTTTCTGTAAAACAATGACTAAAACATGAAATTTCTGCAAAAATGTTCCTTCTTGTTGTTTTTTTCATCTTTTCACTTTTTTGTTCTTTTGACTGTTTTACTTTCACTTTAGACAAAATTCAATGTGGTGAAAGTATTTTCATTTTTGTTTAACCCTTAATGTCTTCATGTTTACTTTCACTTTTTACTGTTTACTTTTTACTTTTTACCGCTCTATTTTTTATCTGTCTTCACTTTGTCATGAACTTGTATGTTCTGTTTTGTAACTGTCTTCCCTGTTGTTTATCTTCATGCTAGCTGATTTAATTGACTTGGTATTCAATCTGATACTCTTTAATCCTGATACTCTTTAACCCTGATACTCTTTGACTGTTCTTTACTGTGTCCTTTTACCTTCAATGTGTAGTTTAGGTTTTTATTGTCTGTTTCAACAGTAAATCGTTTAATCTCCTGTTTCCTTTGCTTGTCTTTCAACTGCATGTTTTATCTTCCATCTCTGTTTGAATAGATTTGATAACACTCTTGGAGTAAAAAAGTCTTATGAATAGTATTAAGACTGTTTATCTAAGGATGTGGTCTTCTGATCACCTTTAAAACAAAACAAATTTTTAAGAAAGCATTGGTTTGCAGGGGAGGTCGAAAAGGTTTCATTTGATTTTGAGAGGTCTGTGGAGTGAATTTAGAATGATTTTTGGGAGGTAAATCATGCTCGAATTGGTTAACAGAGGCTTTAGGTGGCGTAGCTGGGTTACAAAGGGTTTTACTGCACAATCAGGTGAAAATGAGCAATACTAGGGTGATTGTGTTTAAATGGGTAAACGGTTCATATTGGCGGGTAAGCTTTGAATGAATAGTGGACAAATGGCACTGACTTGACGATGTGAAGTTTTGTCGTTAGTGGGAGGCGGTAAGCGGTACGCGATCGCACCTCTTTTGGAGTTAAGTGGTATCGGGCGGAGGGCGAGCGATTCCATACGATGGACGACGCGTGGCACGGTACTGTTTGGAAAACCGCTTGGCCATCGCGCGTTATCGTTCGGACGTGGATGGCTAGCGATATTGATGTCGACCGTAGATCTGAGATCAGTTGATTGGACGGTGGTTGGGGTGTCGAGATGACGGGAGGATAACATGCGGGCCCAATGTAATTTATTATAAATTAATCACATCGGGGGTGATTTGATTGGCGAATACAAGTTATTAATTAATCATGAGGATTAATTAACCCTTATTGATATGGCAAGGATGTCGGGTTTTTAATTGATCAAAATTTCAACCAATTAATTAAATTTATATGGTTATTTTTCAACCAACGGGGCGGGATTTTATATTTATTGGGGATTTTATTAAAATAATACGGGAAAAGGGGAATTTACAAGGATTTAAATAATAAAATTAGAAGTTAATATGAAAAAATGAAAGAAGCGCTAAGTGTAAACATTAGGTTAATGTTTTTAACTTATGCTTTTATGAGGAGGGTTTTTATGTGAAATATTACATGATTTTTCCTAAGTAAAATGGGATCTTACTTAGGAAAAGATTTTTTAGAGGTGAATGAATGTTATAATGAATGATTTTAAGTACTTAGGTTTTTCCAATTATTGGGTCGAGGGTCCGGTCTCTCCAAAAGTCAAGGAAATGCCTTGAGCCCCTCTAATATTTAAATATCTTAGTACTTAGGGGAAATTAGTGAAATGTTTAGGGAAAAATGAAAGGGGAAGTTAATCATCTGACTTTGCTCTGCTTGAAATTCTTCCAGTATAGTGTCTGCCTTTATACTTGTGATGAAAGTAAAGATTTAACACATCTAGAATCATTATCCATCACATGTAATTTTGCAACATCAATCTACGTACCCTACCTACTTTACCCTACCATTTTTTATTCTTTATTAGGGTGCACTTAGACTGGCAAACCCTTATCACAAATTTTCTTTTACATATGGAAATCTATCTAATTTTAACCTTATTACATCCAAGGGCTCCGATTAAACTATTGAGCTCCTTTTATTTACTCTACCTATCTACTTATCTGCCAAGATTAAACTGTTTGGCCAGATATTTATTCTCTATTCTACAACATGAAATTGAAAAATGAATGAGTCAAGTTTAAACAGTTTGACTCTTCATAAATTGTGGCAAAAGTTTAACAAGCTGCACACAATTGCTTATTACAGAAAATGAAATAGTAGTGGCATTTAGACTTGCACACTTTCCTGGTCTATTTTTGTTTGGGGTTCATTTCTTTCACTTTTTGACCATCTTATTCTTTTCACCCTTTGATTTTTCTTTTAGGGTATACCCTCTTTACATTTTTTAAAATTTTTGATTTTTTTTTGAAAATATGGAAAACCTTTGCAACAAGAAAAGGTATGAACATATTGCTTAGTTCATCAAGTCAATCATGAAATATGACACATATTGGTATAGGAGTCTAACAAGTTCCTCATTATTATTTATAACATTCATTGATATATAAGCAAATATTATTTAGCAAAATGGTCCATTTTACAATAAGATATGTAATTCCTTTTTTTTCTTAAGTTAAAATAGACCCATGTCAAAACAACAAATAGACAAATGTCGAATGGAGGCGAAAAATGTAGACAATGCCTAGCCTAACCAATTTAAAATAGAGTCACCTTACATATAATTACTCAATATGTAGTATACTAGCATAACCATATTACTAATTGTAATCAAGTCATATATCAACCGCATTAATCATTATTTGGTGTACAATAAAAAGTTTAACCTTAATACCACCTTTACACATAATCAAATCACATTAACTATTTATGAATATTAATAATCATATAATAACAATCACACACTATAATTGAAATATAAATGATTTCTATACTATAATTATTATACATTGAAATATATATTAATATTAATAACTAAAATATTTATTAATATTAATAAATATTTCATATATATATATATATATATATATATATATATATATATAAACTTTAATATTAAGCTTAATATTATAAATTTAGACATAATTATTTAATTATAAACTCAATATTATAAAATCTAATGTTAAAATCCCAATATTATAAGGCCTAATATTATAAACCCAATATTATAAACTTTAATATTTAAACCATATTTTAAAGCAAAATAATGTGATGTATAATCTCCTCTTCAATGTATTCATGGTCGACATTGATTGACCATGGTTTATCATGGTTAACCATGTTTGACCATATTTAAGCACAGTTCATCATGATTAACCATGGTTGATCATGGTTGACCAAATTTAACCAGAAAGACCTTGATCATGGTTGATCATATTTGACCATTTTCAATTATGATTGATCATTGTTGACCGTCAATAATCATAATTGTTCTTATTCAACCCAGATTAACCCTTGTTGAACTTATTCAAACATAGTTGATAATGATTGACCTTATTCCACTATAATTCATCATGGTTGACCATAATTGATATATATATATATATATATGGGGTTAATTAATTATTATTATAATTATAAACTATATATATATCCTTGTTTGCAAAGACTCTTCCGCAGGGTTCGATTATAAGTGTTATCTTCGCATCTTCGCAAATACTAGTTCACAAAGACTCTTTCGCAGGGTTCGATTAAGTGCTATCTTCGCATCTCCACATCGACTCTTCGCAAATCTTGTTCGACGAGTTTGTGCTTCGTTTAGGCTTCGTGTGTTTCGCAGTTGCTACGACATATTTCGTTGCCTGTAAACCACAGATAAATTTCAATAAATTGGCTACAGAAGAGCTAATAGTTCTGTCTTTCGTTAAATAAATCATAGATATAGACTTCGTGGACTGGTTCATTTTGTGACTTCGTTGTCTGGTTCTGGATATGGCTGGGGTGTGACTATTGCTTGAATTTCACTATCGGAAATTTGAAAGAGATAAACTCTAATATTAAGCTTAATATTATAAATTTAGACATAATTATTTAATTATAAACTCAATATTATAAAATCGAATGTTAAAATCCCAATATTATAAGGCCTAATATTATAAACCCAATATTATAAACTTTAATATTTAAACCATATTTTAAAGCAAAATAATGTGATGTATAATCTCCTCTTCAATGTATTCATGGTTGACATTGATTGACCATGGTTTATCATGGTTAACCATGTTTGACCATATTTAAGCATAGTTCACCATGATTAACCATGGTTTATCATGGTTGACAAAATTTAACCAGAAATACCTTGATCATGGTTGATCATATTTGACCATTTTCAATTATGATTGCTCATTGTTGACCATCAATAATCATAATTGTTCTTATTCAACCCAGATTAACCCTTGTTGACCTTATTCAAACATAGTTCATAATGATTGACCTTATTCCACTATAATTCATCATGGTTGACCATAATTGATAGTTATATATATATGGGGTTAATTAATTATTATTATAATTATAAACTATATATATATCCTTGTTTGCAAAGACTCTTCCGTAGGGTTCGATTATAAGTGTTATCTTTGCATCGACTCTTCGCAAATCCTAGTTCATAAAGACTCTTTTGCAGGGTTCGATTAAGTGTTATCTTCGCATCTCCACATCGACTCTTCGAAAATCCTGTTCGATGAGTTTGTGCTTCGTTTAGGCTTCGTGGGTTTCGCAGTTGCTACGACATATTTCGTTGCCTGTAAACCACAGATAAATTTCAATAAATTGGCTACAGAAGAGCCAATAGTTCTGTCTTTCGTTAAATAAATCATAGATATAGACTTCGTGGACTGGTTCATTTTGTGACTTCATTGTCTGGTTCTGGATATGGCTGGGGTGTGACTGTTGCTTGAATTTCACTATCGGAAATTTGAAAGAGATAAACTCTAATATTAAGCTTAATATTATAAATTTAGACATAATTATTTAATTATAAACTCAATATTATAAAATCTAATGTTAAAATCCCAATATTATAAGGCCTAATATTATAAACCCAATATTATAAACTTTAATATTTAAACCATATTTTAAAGCAAAATAATGTGATGTATAATCTCCTCTTCAATGTATTCATGGTTGACATTGATTGACCATGGTTTATCATGGTTAACCATGTTTGACCATATTTAAGCACAGTTCATCATGATTAACCATGGTTGATCATGGTTGATCATATTTGACCGTTTTCAATTATGATTGATCATTGTTGACCATCAATAATCATAATTGTTCTTATTCAACCCAGATTAACCCTTGTTGACCTTATTCAAACATAGTTGATAATGATTGACCTTATTCCACTATAATTCATCATGGTTGACCATAATTGATATATATATATATATATATATATATATATATATATATATATATGGGGTTAATTAATTATTATTATAATTATTATAATTATAAAATATATATATATATCCTTGTTTGCATATACTCTTCCGCAAGGTTCGATTATAAGTGTTATCTTCGCATCTTTGCATCGGCTCTTCGCAAATCCTAGTTCGCAAATACTCTTTCATAGGGTTCGATTAAGTGTTATCTTTGCATCTCCGCATCGACTCTTCGCAAATCTTGTTCGACGAGTTTGTGCTTCGTGGGTTTCGCAGTTGCTGCGGCATATTTCGTTGCCTGTAAACCACAGATAAATTTCAATAAATTGCCTACAGAAGAGCCAATAGTTTTATCTTTCGTTAAATAAATCATAGATATAGACTTCGTGGACTGGTTCATTTTGTGACTTTGTTGTCTGGTTCTGGATATGGCTGGGGTGTGACTATTGCTTGAATTTCACTATCAGAAATTTGAAAGAGATAACTCGTTGAAGGCTGTGGTTGCTTGGTTAATGAGATTGTCAAGCGAGGGAGTTCAAATGTTTTATGTTTGTATAGGTGTTTTCTTCCTTTGAGAGTTTGTGGTGCGGTGTGAGATTATCACTACATTTTATCTGTGGTGCGAGATTGTCTATGGTGCGAGGTGTAAAATATCGCATGTCTGCTGTGTAAAATCTCGAGGTATCTGCTGTGTAAAAAACACTTTTTATCTGCTATTAGCTAGGTTTGTATCTGCGGTGCGAGGTGTAAAATCTCACGTGTCTATTTTGTAAAATCTCAAGGTATCTGTTGTGTAAAAAACATAAACAAGTCAACGTTTCCGTTAACCTCACTTTATCTGCTGTGCGAGTTATCTACTTCATCTATATCTATTCATCTCTCGGAAATGTAGTGCAAAGTATTTAAAAACTTTTAGGTCTGCTGTGTGAAATCTCTTCCATTATATTTTTGGGTCTAGTATGGCTCCTAACTTCACGAAGATAATTTTCGGCCCAGTTCCGTCCACCTCTGAGAGTCAAGCTCCTACCCATATTGTCATTGAAGCCCCAACTCCCACTGTGCAGGTGGTCAAGGCCTCACTGGATGAAGCCTTGAAGTTCTGTGAAAGTGCCTTAATCTATCGGTTTAATGGATTTTGGTCGTGGTTGACAACTCTCCATAGTTGGATCTCGGAGGTATGGAAGCCTCTCATTTCTGATGGCATTAATATCTACCCGTATGCTAAGGGTTTATTTATATTAGATTTTGAAAACTCTGAAAGCAGACAATGAATTTTAGATTCTGGCCCTTGGTTTTTGGAAAACTCGGGCCTATTCATGAAGCCATGGAACCCATCATTCGATCCCTCAACAACGGTCATAACCTCAACACCAGTTTGGGTCAGATTGCCAAACCTACCTTTGCATCTTTGGAATCTCTCACTAAAAGCCATTGGAAATGCAATTGGGAAATTTTACTACAGGTGCCTAGAAACAGAGGAATATGTCAGAACCACATATGCACACATCTGTGTAGAAATCATGACTTCAATGCCAGATTCCCAGCTGAAATAATCCTAACATGAAAATACTATGTATGGAACCAGAAACTCGACTATGAAAGTGTCCTCTTCAGATGTTGATCCTGCTTTGAGACATACCATCTAACAAAAAATTGCCCAAAAGTATCCCAGAAAAATTCTACTAGAAAGAATCACCATAGATCTACATGGTGGGAAGGAGCACAAAAGGAACATTACAGTGTCATTAAGGAAGAATACTCTCCAGAAAACTTTGAATCGCAAGAAATCAGGCAAGGAAGAAACAACCCTCAAGAAAAGCAGGGGGAAAGCCCTGCCCAACAACAAAAAAATGAACTCGACAACCCCTCAAGCATAAACAATTATGAGGATTTGAATATCGCACAAAGGAAATCTTCATTTTGTAGTAAAACAGATCTCCCAGATCCCAAAGATAAGACACCAGTGTCCCAAGAATCATAAGAGATGAAGGAGGGAAAAGATAAAGGAAGTTGGAAGACCATATAGAAGAAAAAGAAAGCTACAACACCAATCTCCCTAAGAAAGATGAGAAGCCAGACAATTAAGAACTAAGAAAATTATAGGTCCGATAGACCAAATTTGGTCTTAGTGGACGTTGATCATCATCATCATATATATATATATATATATATATATATATATATATATATATATATATATATATATATAGTTAATTAATCATTATTATTATTTTTTAAGATAACACTTGAAGAAAATCACATTAGACATTTGAGAACATACTACAGAGATGTGCAAGGGTTAGGGACAAGAACGTTACAGAAAAATAATAAATAATAAAAATGAATGTTATAATGTTAATAATAATAGAATTAATAAAATATCATTAATAGAATAATAACTACAATTTTTTCAAACACAATTATATATTTATTAACCCTTGGGCTCTCTCTCTCTCTATATATATATATATATATATATAAACTCCAATAGTAAACCTAATATTATAAATTCTTATATGAAATCCTAATATTATAAACCCTATATATTAAAAGCTCAATATTATAAATCCTAATATTGTAAATCCAATATTATAAACCTTTATATCAAATCTTATACTATAAACTCAATATTATAAACCCTTGTATCGAACCCTAATATTGTAAACCCCATGTTAAATAATAATATTATAAACACTAAATATTAAATCCTAATATATATAAACTCTATATATTTAAAACCCCAATATTATAAATCTAGACATAATTATCTAGTTAAAAACCTAATATTATAAACTCAATATTAGAAACCCTAATATTAAACTCAATATTATAATCCCAAACATAATTATATTATTATAAACTCAATATTATAAACCCTAATGTTAAAAACATAATGCTATAAGCCACAATATTATCAACCATATTTTAAAGTAAAATAATGTGAGGTATAATCTTTTGTTCAATGTATCCATGGTTGATCATGGATAACCATGTTTGACCATATTCAAGCATGATTTGTCGTGGTTTACCATAGTTGACCAAATTCAACGAGAGAGGCCTTGATCATGGTTGACCATCAATGACCATATTCAATTATAGTTGACCATGGTTGACCTTATTCAATAATGGTTAACCTTATTCAACCGTGGTTGACCTTACTTGACCATCTTTGATCATGATTAACCATCATTAATAGTTAGAATATATATATAAAACTGAAATATATATTAATATTAATATTAATAAATAATAAATAATAATATTAATATATATTTGATACTATATATTAATATTTATATATGGGTAATTAACCACCATTATTATTAAACATAGTTATATAATTACTAACCACACACACACACACACACATATATATATATATATATATATATATATATATAAACTCAATATTATAAATTTTTATATCAAAGCCTAATATATATAAACCCATATATATGTTATACCCAATATTCTAAGTCTCATATTAAACTCAATATTATAAATCTAATATAGTTTTAAACCCTTATATCAAACTTAATATTATAAACCCTATATCAAACTTAATATTTTAAACCCAAACATATAATTTCTAATTATAAATCCAATATTAAACCACAATATTTTTAGAATTTTGACTTCTGTGATTCATCGTAAAATTATATAGAATTCTTTTGGTAATAATCACATTCAATTGAACATTGTTGACGCGTTTCGAACCAACCATCGTGGTTCATCATTAGGACTGGGTGAGAGATCAGATCCAAACGTTGAGTTTAAATAGATGTAGATGGCTAAACTAGCCGTTAGGATAATGACTAGTTTGACTTTAAAAATTCAAATAGGTTAATAATAGCTAGTTTTATTTAATTAGTAAATTATTTAATTATTTGATTATTTAATAAAATATATATAGATCTTTTTATTTTCTTTAATTTAGTTGATTAATAATAATAATAATAATAATAATTATTATTATTTAATTCTTTATTACTTATTTTATTATATTATTTTTAGGACCCATAGATCTCAATAGAGATGATGGCTGGAATATAAGCAGGTGTTGGATCCTTGCCTTATATTCTTAATGGTCCAGCAGTTTCCCTTTTTTTAGAAAGGAAATTAATATAAACAAACAAATAAATATAATATAATAAAATACGTAATAAAGAATTAAATAATAATAAGAATTAATTAATTCATTAACTAAATAAATAAATAAAGAATATATATGTGTGTGTGTAATTTACTAATTAAATAAAACTACCCTTTATTAATCTATTTGAATTTTTAAAGTCAAACTAGTTGTTATCCTAACGACTAGTTTAGCCATTTCTGCATCTATTTAAACTCAACATCCAGATTTGATCTCTCACATAGTCAAGTAGCGAACCCTTTAGTTTAGTTAAATACTAGATGACTGAAAAAATTCTATATAACCAATGTTAAAAACCATGATGTTAAAAACTCAATGCTATAAACATTAATATTATAAATCCAATATCATAAACCCTAATATTATAATCCACATTAGAGGAAATTTGAGCCTTAAAGTGCCAATGAAATCTTCATGTAATTTCCATGTCATAATATGTAAACCAATCAAAATACATTAAATTTAAAAAGAGGTACATGTAAATATTTTGGAGGGAAAAGACAAAAAACTACTTTTTTTTTTTAATTGTATTTTTGGGTTATCTCCTTGTATGTTTACTCAAATTTCTAGTGTAGACACTCGTTGGATGCGGAATTGAATTTCACATCCAATGAGTACCCATTATGGATACTTTTGAGAAGATACACATTGATAAAAATTACAGATACATTAAAAAAAACATGTTTAACACGTTTTTTAAATGTATATGCATTTTTTATCAATGTGGGTCTTTTCAAAAGTATGCATAATGGGTAATCGTTGGATTTGAAATTTAATTCTGCATCCAATGAGTGTATAAGCTTGAAATTTAAGTAATCCTATAAGGAGGTAAGCTAAAAATACAATTTAAAAAGGTAGTTTTCTTCTTTTCCCTCCAAATTTTATAACTCTTATTTTATTATTTTTCCTTAGGAGGCCACTTTTAAGATGAAATTTCCTCTAATGTATTTTAGGACAAAGTAATGTGAGGTATAATCTCTTGTTCAATGTATCCATGGTTGATCATGGTTAACCATATTCAAGTATTGTTCATCACTATTGACCATGGTTGATCATGGTTGACCATATTCAGTGAGAGAGACCTTGATCATAGTTGACCATATTCAACCAAGGTTGACCATCAATGACGATATTAGTAAATGTGGTTGATCATGGTTGACCATGGTCAACCATGGTTGATCTTATTCAACCATGGTTGACCTTGTTTAACCATGGTTGATTATGGTTGACCATAGATAAATTGATTGACCATTATGCTTAACCATATTCCACCATAGAGACCTTGGTTGACCATGTTTGACCATTCTAACCATAGATATCTTGGTTGAACATAATGCTTGATTGTGACTAAAAAATGATGACTTTAGTTGACTAATGTTCACAATGTTTGACTTTGGTCAACCATTGTTGACTATAATTGAATATGTCAAGTTATATTAACTAAAGACAATTGCGAGTGAATAAGGTTGACTATTGTTAAATTTGGTAAACATAGGGTTAACCAAGTTTGATTATGGTTAACTATTTAAACATTGACTATAAAAGTTAACTTTGTTTGACTATATTTGACTAATGTGGTTCACTATGTTTGCTTATTAATATTAATTGGTGATCATGTTTGATCAAACCTGAAGTACGATTGAGTGTCAAACATAGTCCAACATAGTCAACCACATTAGCAAATGTGGTTGACTAATTTTGAAATGTCATATTGCGACGTTGAATATATTTTTGTACGATTTTGACATCACAATATGTTTGATTATTAGTAATTAATAATATCAATAGGAAATTATGATTGACCAAAGATTTGATTGTAAAAAATAGTCGAAAATAATCAACAACATTATCAAATTTTGACCACATTTTGTAATGTCACGTTGCAACGTTGGATAAATTTCCATGTAATGTAACATTGAGACAACTATTGTGACACTGCAATAATATTTGTCACATTTCAATGCTGGTTAGATTTTTGTACGATTCCAATGTCACACTATTATTAATTAACTTTATTAATATTAATATTTTTATTATTAACATTTTTAAATGTTGATTGTGACTGACAAAGGATAACCATGGTTAACTAAGGTTGACAATGAATGACTTTGGTCAACCATGGTTGAATACAATCAAATATGCTTGAGCTATGTTGACTGAGGACCTCTTTGAGTGAACAAGGTTGGTGATTGTCAAATATGGTAAACATAGAGTTGGCTGAGTTTGATCATGGTAAACTATTTAAACATTTACTACAAGGAGTGACTTTTTTTTGCTACATTTAACTAATTTGGATGACTATGTTTGACTATTAATATTAATCAATAATAATAATAATAAGTGAATAAGGTTGATCATGGTAAATCATGATTAATCAAATTAGTAAATGTGGTTGTAGTTTGAATATAGTTGACTATATTTTAACTATAATTTGTATGTAGTTGACCATAATTTGACTATGGTTATCATTGAAATGGTGGTTGTTGATGGTTAACGTTAGTTTGACAATGATTAACTCTAACCATCCACTACAGGCCTCCATGGTCAACCATGGCCATTCACTATGGTTCAGTATAGGGCACCTATAGATAGACCATGATGCATGGTAAGTACGGTTCACCATGGTAGTCATGTTGACTATTGTTAACTATGATCCCCATGTTGACTATTGTTAACTATGATCCCCATGTTGACTATACTTGACCATGTCAATAGTAGTCAACCATTTTTAACATGTGTTAACGTATAGAGTAATTTATAGTTAAGACATTATAAATATATAGTTTTAAATATATTATTAATGTGTCATTAATGTTATATTTAACTCTTATTAATGTCATTTAAATGTTATAGTAATGTGCTAATAATGTTATATATATGTCTTAATATTATATTAATTTCATAATTAAATTAATAATATATTAAATTAGATATCATTTTTGGGATTCAACTGCATTAATTAAGCCATTCATCTATGACCATTTCCATGAGAAGTAGTCGTAACTGACTAATTTCTCATGATTTTTGAATAGTCCACTTAGCACTTATTGCATCGGGTGATGCTCACAGGGGTGAAGAAGTGGGATTGAAACTACTGAAATGAATCACATAGTGTCAATCATTACTTCCGAGGCTTACATCTGGTAACCAGGTTCCCGAGAGGTCACCCATGCTAGAACTCCTCTGGCTCAAACATGCTTAACTGTGGAGTTTTCCCCACAATCAAGCCCACTTAGCTTGCTACCCCAGTTGCAAAACCTTAGAAAGTATTTTGCCTCATGAACCATTCAAGTAGAGCTCCCTTTACTCTTAGTATTTTAAGTATGTGGGGTTTCCGCAATGCATTATATTAGATATCATTTTTGGGATTCAAATGCGTTAAGTAAGTCATTCATCTATGACCATTTCCATGAGAAGTTGTCATAACTAGCTAATTTCTCATGATTTTTGAATAGTCCACTTAGAACTCATTTCATCGGGTGATGCTCACAGGGGTAAAGAAGTGGGATTGAAACTACTGAAATGAATCAAATAGCGTCAATCATCACTTCCCGTGAACCTGGTTAGCGGGTGCAAGCCTCGGAAGTGATGATTGACACTATGTGATTCATTTTAGTAGTTTCAATCCAACTTCTTCACGCCTGTGAGCATCACCCGATGCAATGAGTGCTAAGTGGACTATTTTAAAATCATGAGAAATTAGTCAGTTATGACTACTTCTCATGGAAATGGTCATAGATGAATGACTTACTTAACACAGTTGAATCCGAAAAATGATATCTAATATAATGCACTGTGAAAACCCCTCATACTTAAAATACTAAATGTAAAGGGAGCTCTACTTGAATGGTTGTTGAGAGAAAATACTTGCTAAGGTTTTGAAAATGGGGTAGCAAGCTAAGTGGGCTTGATTGTGAGGAAAAATCCACAGTTAAGCCTGCTTGAGCCAAAGGAGTTCTGTGATCGTGACCTCCTAGGAACCTGGTTACTGAGTGCAAGCCTCAGAAGTGATGATTGATGCTATGCGATTCATTTCAGTAGTTTCAATCCCACTTCTTCACCCTTATGAGCATCACCCGATGCAATGAGTGCTAAGTGGACTATTCAAAAATCATGAGAAATTAGTCAGTTACAACTACTTCTCATGGAAATGGTCATAGATGAATGACTTACTTAACACAGTTGTATCCCAAAAATGATATCTAATATAATGCACTACGAAAACCCCTCATACTTAAAATACTAAGAGTAAAGGGAGCTCTACTTGAATGTTTCATGAGGCACAATAATTGCTAAGGGTTTGCAAATGGGACCCCTCATACTTAAAATACTAAGAGCAAAGGGAGCTCTACATGAATGGTTCATGAGGCACAATAATTGCTAAGGTTTTGCAAATGGGGTAGCAAGCTAAGTGGGCTTGATTGTGGGGAAAACTCCACAGTGAAGTGCACTTGAGCCAGAGGAGTTATGGGATGGGTGATCTCCCAGGAACTTGGTTATCAGGTGCAAGCCCCAGAAGTGATGATTGATGCTATGTGATTCATTTTAGTAGTTTCAATCCCTCTTCTTCACCCTTGTGAGCATCACCCAATGCAATGACTGCTAAGTGGACTATTCAAAAATCATGAAAAATGAGTCAGTTACGACTATTTCTCATGGAAATGGTCATATATGAATGACTTACTTAACGCAGATGAATCCTAAAAATGATATCTAATATAATGCACTGCGGAAACCCTTTATACTTAAAATACTAAGAGTAAAGGGAGCTCTACTTGAATGGTTCATGATGCAGAATACTTGCTAAGGTTTTGCAAATGGGGTAGCAAGCTAAGTGGGCTTTATTGTGGGAAAAAATCCACAGTTAAGCGTGCTTGAGCCAGAGGAGTTCTGAGATGGGTGACCTCCCGGGAACCTGGTTACCGGGTGTAAGCCATGGAGGTGATGATTGAAGCTATGTGATTCATTTCAGTAGTTTCAACCCCAATTCTTCACCCCTGTGAGCAACACCCGATGCAATGAGTGCTAAGTGGACTATTCAAAAATCATGAGAAATTAGTTAGTTACGACTACTTCTCATGGAAATGGTCATAGATGAATGACTTACTTAACGAAATTGAATCCCAAAAATGATATCTAATATAATGCACTGCAGAAACCCCTCATACTTAAAATACTAAGAGTAAAGGGAGCTCTACTTGAATGGTTCAAGAGGCACAATACTTGTTTGTTAGGATATTCCAACACATAGGAAATAGTTAAGAATAACTTTGTCTAGTGTAGAGTTAGGTAAAGTGTGTTTCTTTACCATGTACATTTGTAACTTATAATTCGACGGTCACGATTTATAGTGATCTAACGATTATCTCTAACCTCGGTATTAACAACACTTGATCCGTGGCTTAACACCTGATTGATCCATGATCTCTATTTAAAGAGCATGGAGGGTCATTTGTCTGGTAACCGTTTATGAGAGAAACATATGTAACTTTTATTTTATATTAATAAATTGCCTGAAGTGGCTGCATTGGCTCAGGCCGTGGACTGTTTCCCTCTTTGAGGGTTTTAACCACGTGATTATACTGGTGTACTGATTTGTGATCTGTTTGTGAGCGGTGACCTTTGGTTCTTGATCTAAGGAACTTACCCTGTAAATTCCTACATGGTATCAGAGCTATTTTGAGGGTCGCGTCCATTGTTGATCAAAATCTTGGTAGTTTATTGCATCACGAAGATATTGTTGTAGATCTACTGTTGAAGTTTTTGGGCTTGAGAACACCGGTTATTATTGGGCGTACATTACGATGAAGAGCATACTTCGTTTTTCGCGAAAAGGTTTAGCTGTAAATTATGTCAATTTAAATGCGAGTATAAAGCATCTATTTTGCAGTTATATTTGTTAATCGTTCTACTTATTTCGGTTTTTTTCTCTGTATTAAGGTTTTATTTATTTGCCATATCTATACCCTCTTCTCTATATATGCTCTTTGTTGTGCGCTCTATGCGATCTCGGCAAATGAGAAATAGCAAAAAGGGATTTTTTTGCTACGTATGCTCTTTCCCCGCATCTTTTTGCAATCTCGGGAAATCAAAAATAGTGAAAAAAGTGATAGTTGCCAGTAAGGATAACCGAGAATCTAACATTCTGTGGTAAGGCTTTGCATTTCATTTTTTTTGCTCTTTTTTTTTGTTTTTTGTGCAGGAAAAGGCACACACACCGAATAATAATAATAATAATAATAATAATAATAATAATAATAATAATCCCCCCTTCCTCCTTTCTAAAATAACATGATTTTTTTACTATCTCACTTGGTGAGGGGTTATTTTATGAGAATAGAGGTCTTGGGTTTAGCCTCCTTCTCAAGCTTCTTTTGTAAAAAAAATTTGTTCAAAGGGGCAGAATTTTTTTTAAAAAAATGCTGCCCTTCATCCCGTTCCCACATCTATTCAGCATCTACAACTTAGATTTTTCAAAAGGCATAACTTCTTCATCCGGAAGCCATTTTTCGAGCCGTTTTTTTTTAAACGACCTAATTTTTCGAGATATTTCAATTGGAGTAATTGTTTTCAGCTTTTCTTGGTTTAATGTTTTTTTAAATGGAAAGTGCATGCCCGGTTATTCTTAACAACACTAATTATTTCCAATGGCTACCTCACATGGTAGCTATACTTAAGTAAAGGGATTTATAGAATAGCCACAGGTCAAGAAAATAAAACTTTTGATTATGATAAAGTTCCTAAATGGGAAAATAGACAAGATCAAGCACGAGGATTGATAGGAATGTCCATTTCTCAAGATCTTCGATTTCACATCCTTGACATTGACACCCCTGATAAAGCCCTAGAAAAGCTAAATAATGTTTTTGGCATTCAAAATCAAATCAGGGTCCACCAGCTTGAAAATGAGTTGCTTACTTTGGACCTTAATAATTTCTCCTCTATTCAAGACTTTTTGTCCAAATTCAAGACACTTAGACTTCTTTTAGAAGGGTGTAAGGTCAAAAAGGAAGATGGTAGCCTCATCTATTGCATTCTTGCTAAGATTAGTCATACTTTGTATTTGTTTTTCAGAGCTTCCATTCACGGAGAAGCCTAACTTTCTTTGGGCTTGCCACAGGATCCCTCTTTTGATGCCTTTTGTGATTCTTTGATAAGAGAACAAGAAAAAATTTTACACCTTGGACTTATCAGTACTAGAAACACTTCTAAGAAAGCCTTAGCAGCCCAACAACAACCATATCAAAATAATCCCAAGAAACAGTATCCTAAAAAATATGGTCCTAAACCAAAACAGAGCCTAAAAACATTCGTGATGGCCATATAGAGTCCAAATGTTTTAAGAAGATGGAAGCCTTAGAAGCAACAATGAAGAAGCACAACATCAATTTGGAGCACTCTTCACCTTCATCTTCACGCATGGCACTTTCCGCTTGTGGTTGTCAAGCATCAAGATCTGGTTATGCATTAAATGTATCTTCTTCTTTTCCTTCTCATGAATGGCTCATTGATTCTGGAGATTCTTACCACATGGCTAAAAATAAATCCATGTTTTATTCTTTAAATGATTTTAACACCAAACATATTTATGTTGGTGATGATAGATCTCTTAGTGTTGTAGGATTTGGAACTATTCATCTAGATAATGGTCAGTTTAATGATGTACTATGTGTTCCTACCTTGTCATGCAACCTTCAATCTGTTTATCAGATAACTCATTCAGGTGAAGGGAAAATAGTAGAATTCTCAACTCATGATGTTGTAGTCAAGGACCTCAAAGATCCTAAACATATTTTAGCTACTGGCATTGCTGATTATTCCACAACGTTGTATAAGTTTGACAACTTTGGGTCATCATGTCTTCCCTCTGTTTTTGTTGCTCATAATGATGATGTGAGCAAACTTTGGCATGAGCGATTTGGTCACTTAAACTATCGCTATCTTCAAACTCTATGTAAGGAAAATATGGTGGCAAAGCCTTCCTATGGTATCTTGCCGAGATGGTTTTTTCTCTGGATGTGTACTCGGAAAACATCATCGGGGTAGTTTTGACAAACGTGCCTCTTGGGACGCTTTAGCCACTTTGCAGCTTGTGCACAGTGGTTTACGTGGTCCACTTCCTATTGTTTCTTTCTCTAGTTGCAAGTACTTCTTAACTTTCATTGATGATTTTTCCAGATGCACTTGGATATACTTCTTAAAAATCAAGAGTGAATTTTTTAACATGTTCTTGGCCTTTAAGGCCTTTGTTGAGAAACAATCTGGACATCAAATTCTTAGTTAAGATCAGACAATGGCGGAGAATATGTTAACAACAAATTTATCAACTTCTGCACTGAGCATGGCATTCAATTGGAACATAGTGTTCCATATACTCCACAACAAAATGGTGTAGCTGAAAGGAAGAATCGCACCTTAAAAGAAATGGCTAATTGTATGCTTCAATCTAAAGGACTTGGACTCAATTTTTGGGCAGAAGCCATTAACTATGAAAATTACATAGTAAATTGCACTCCTACTAAGGTTTTAAAGAATATAACTCCAGAAGAAGCTTGGAGCTCAATCAAACCAAATGTAAGTCACTTTCTTGTTTTTGGAAGTGATGCTTGGGCCCATATTCCAGATGCGAAACGTAAAGCCTGAGAACCTAAGAGTGAAAAATGTATTTTTGTTGGATATTCTGAAGATTTCAAAGGATATAGACTTCTTCAACCAAAATCCAAAAATATAATCTGATGCGAAAGACATAGGTGCAGTGAAAAATATATCGGCACGAGAGCCTAGTTTGGCCGGTGTGCCACCTTTGGCACTGCGAGCACAGTTCGGCTATATATTACTGCCTCTCTTTCTCTATGGCAGCCTTCTAGTTCAGATGATGACAATGAGGATGACAATCCTCCTCCACCTCTTGAAGATATTCCTTCTGCTCCACAACTTCCAAGATGGGTCCACTCTACTCGGGATGCAGCAGGTTCTCTTGCAGGCAACCCTGCAGATCGATGACGTACACGTTCTCGGTTCGAAAGAGCCTCTTCCTTATTAGATCAAGTTCCAAAAAAAATTGATCCATACACCTTTGAAGAAGCTTTCGGTCATCGAGATTGGGATGACGCTATGAATGAAGAATATCATTCCTTATTGGCATACGGTACTTTGGATCTCGTTCCTCTTCCAAAAGGAAGAAAACTTGTCAAATGTAGATGGGTTTACAAAACAAATTTTGGACCAGATGGAAAAGTGGATAGACATAAAGCTCGTCTTGTTGCTAAAGGATTTTCACAAGTTGAAAGCATTGACTATACTGAAACCTTCTCCCCTATTGGAAAATTGAATTCTATATGCCTTGTTCTTTCCCTTGTTGCCTCCTTTAAATGGGAAGTCCATCAGATGGATGTTAAATTCGCCTTCTTACATGGAGATTTGCATGAAGAAATCTACATGGAACAACCCCTGGCTTTATCGAAAATTACTTTAGCCTTGTTTGTCGCCTTAGGAAGTCTCTTTATGGTCTCAAACAAGCTCCTTGGGCTTGGTATGAAAAAATGGATATATTTCTATTAGATAATGGATTTTCTAGGTGTCCGATACATGCTCTGTCTACAAAGAAAGTGGGTGAACTAACATATTCTTTGTAGCAGTGTACTATATGATTGATTGCTCAGACATATAAACCATGCAGAATACTTTCAAAAAGTTTGAAATAGCAAAATTAGGACACTTGCATTATTTCATGAAGATGTTAGTCTTGCAATCCAAGGAAAGCATTACCTCTCTCGATTGATATGTATGTGATCTCATTTTACTTTGCACATGGGCCTTAAGCTTGCCTCTTCTCCCTTTAGGTTGGAGAAAAAGCTTTTAAATGCATTATTCTTCCCCTAAGCCCTTACATATACCATCTAACACTTATTGAAAACTTGTATTCTTATACCATCTAACTGCTACCTTTGCGTTGGTCTTGTCGTTCGGTTGTGTACCAACTTCATCAAAGTCATTGGAAAGAAACTAAAGAAATGTGATATCAAGGTACAGTTCAATTCGGGATTCATTACAGTGCAAGAGCATCTCCCTTGTTGATTGGTTTCACTGATTCTGATTGGGCTGGTGACCCTGATGATCAGAAGTCCACTGCAAGATATGTATTCACTCTTGGTTCAGGGCCTATTACTTGGTCTTGTAAGAAACAAAGTGCCATCTCCCTTTCTTCAGCAGAAGCAGAGTATCGTGGTGCAGTTGAAGCCAGCAAGGAAGCCATGTGGCTTCGTCAGATCCTGTCTGAATTTGGTCTTCATCAGCAGCATCCAACTACACTTTGGTGTGATAATCAGAGTGCCATTCAGCTATGTAAAGATCCAATTCAGCATCAACGTATGAAACACATTGAACTCCACATACACTTCATCAGAAAGCTCATTCATGATCGTGTTCTTGAAGTGCAGTATTGTCCGACCAATGATCAAGTAGCCGATATCTTTACGAAGGCTCTCACAGAAGCGAAGTTTACCAAACTTCGATCCATGCTTGGAGTTCAGGAAAGTTTTCATTAAGGGGGGATAGGCTCTAATGCCTCCTTCCTTCTCCTATTGTGTCACTTTTGTAAATCCTTCAATCCTATCCCAATTTGTTCTTAAGGGGGGATGTTAGGATATTTCGACACATAGGAAATAGGCTCCCTTTGTGTCACCTTTGTAAATCCTTCAATCCTATCCCAAGTTGTTCTTAAGGGGGGATGTTAGGATATTCTGACACATAGGAAATAGTTAAGAATAACTTAGTCTAGTGTAGAGTTAGGTAAAGTGTGTTTCTTTACCATGTACATTTGTAACTTATAATCCGATGGTCACGATTTGTAGTGATCTAACGGTTATCTCTCACCTCAGTATTAACAGCACTTGATCCGTGGCTTAACACCTGATTGGTCCATGATCTATATTTAAAGAGCATGGAGGGTCATTTGTCCAGTAACCGTTTATGAGAGAAACATATGTAAATTTTATTTTATATTAATAAATTCCTTGAAGTGGCTGCGTTGGCTCAGGGCATGGAATGTTTCCCTGTTTGAGGGTTTTAACCACGTGATTATACTGGTGTATTGATTTGTGATCTGTTTGTGAGTGGTGACCTTTAGTTCTTGATATACGGAACTTACCCTGTAAATTCCTACATTGTCAAGGTTTTGCAAATGGGGTAGTAAGCTAAGTGGGCTTGATTCTGGGGAAAAATCCACAGTTAAGCATGCTTGAGCCAGAGGAGTTCTAGGATGGGTGACCTCACGGGAACCTGGTTACCGGGTGCAAGCCCCGGAAGTGATTATTGCCGCTATGTGATTCATTTCAGTAGTTTCAATCCCACTTCTTCACCCCTGTGAGCATCACCCGATGCAATGAGTGCTAAGTTGACTATTTGAAAATCATGAGAAATTAGTCAGTTACGACTACTTCTCATGGAAATGTTCATAGATGAATGACTTAACGCAGTTGAATCCCAAAAATGATATCTAATATAATGCACTGCGGAAACCCATCATACTTAAAATATATTAAATATTAAATAATATTCTAGATCCATCTCAAATCTAGATCTACCAAGTGTTGAGAGGGATCAATGAGGTTTCAATCTCAATAAATTTAATCCCTCTCGACACTCGACAGATTCAAAGTTAAGATGGATCTAATCTGGTTTAATTGTTAATTATAATTATAATTATAATTATAAATATAACTATTAATTTTATTTTAGTTTTAATTTTATGTAATTTGATTGAGTTAAAATGTTTTATTAATAATTATAATTGTTAATTTAATTTAATTTTTATGTAATTTGATTGAGTCAAAATGTTAAAAAAGACATTGCATTACAACATATCTACCATACTACGTTGGAGAGCACCTCTCGACACAATGAATATATTATTATTATTATTATTTTTTATGATTGGATGAATCAGTAACTCGTCGACTCTGATACTTGTGTGACACAAGGTTAATCCCTGACGACTGCCACTATAACCTCCAGGTGGAACCGCACTGCCCCCAAGCACGACTCATGGGTATGTTGAGGTTTGAACCTTTGAATTTGCATAGCAGCACAAATGCCTTAAGAGTGTGTTCATTGGCCAAAAAACCGCACCCTCAAGGGCTGACACAATGAATATATATATATATATATATATATATAGAAGTAGCCTATTTTAGAAATAATAATAATAATAATAATAATAATAATATATATATATATATCTATATATCTATATTATTATTATTATTTTTTCTAAAATAGGCCACTTCTATTATTTTATTATATCATACAGGTCCAAAAATTACATTTCTCATCCTCTGGAGTTGGTAGGCCAATTCTAGAGGGAACTATTAGAAGCAAAACCTCAAAAAAGGGACTACCCCATACATGGAAACCAGCCCAAGAGCAGAGTTGATAATGAGCTGCCCATTGCGGGAAACTAGCTTGACAAGTTATAAGTTTGGGACAGAACCATAACAGAAGATAGAACAAAAACACTAGAAATCTAGAAATAGCCAAAAGATAACTGGAAAAAGAGATGAGCACCTAACAATTAAGATGATGGAGAGCTATCATTATTTTCTGGAGGGATGGGTGGCTCTTCCTCAATCTTGCATGCATAGTCTAACTCTTCCTCCTCCTTCTTGGACGTTTGGGCCATTTACGGAGGGAGAAACAACACTTGGGCGTCTGGAAAAATGGAGGAGGCTGCATGAGTGCTGGTGACAACATCCTTTCCGTCCTCGTCTGAGCTTGAACCTGCACTGCTGCTTGAACCTTGTCCATTGTTGGAAGCGCTCTGCACTGACAGACACAATGAATATATTAATTATTTATTGAATATTGTATTAATTATGTGCTAATGCTTTACTTAATATATTAATTTTAATATATTAAAAAATATAATATATTAATTCAAACATTTTAAAATTGGTGTTTTAATTAATATATTAATTAATATTTCAATTGATTAAAATATTATAAATAACATTTATCTAATAATTATTATAATTAAATTATAATAATGAGAAGATGATTTATTATATATAAATAATTGATTTAAGATTATTTAGTTATAATATTGAATATTAATATTAATATATAAATTTAAACATTTTTAAATTAATGTTTAATGTTATTAAAAAATTTTAAATTAATATTTTAGGTTAACCATATAAATTATGATTAATGATGGTTGATCATATTATAAACCATAATATTAGGAAAAATATTATAAACCCTAATTTAAAACCCTATATTATAAACCCAATATTATGATCATAATGGTTGATCGTGTTATAAACCCTATATTATAAATCCAAATTTTAGACCGAATATTATAACCATACTGTTTGACCAATATGGTTGGCCATAACGGTTAACCATTATGGCCATAATGGTTAACCGTTTATGACCATAATGGTTGGGCATACTCAATTAGATTTGGTCATGGTTGAGCATATTCAACCAGATTGGTTCACAATGATTGATGCCAATTAACCATGGTTGATAATGGTTAACCATGGTTGATAATGATTGACCACGATTGACAATAATGCTTGACATTTATGGGTGACCATATTGGTTGACCATTGTTGTTGACCATTATGGATGACCATAAGGGATGAGCATCATTAACCATGAGTGACCATTCTAACCATGTTGATATTGGTTGACCATAATGGTTGACCTTGGTTGACCATATAAACCTAATATTATAAACATAATATCATAAAATATAATATTAAACCCAATATTATAAACCCTAATATTAAGCCCAATATTATAAACCCAATATTATGGCCATAATTGTTGAAATTCAACAACAAAATGTGGGTGTCTAATTTATTTTTCCCTTAAATAAATTGGACAATAACTTGTAATTTCATCTTATAACAACTTGTATCAGTTAACTAAGTCAGAAAAACTGATTTAGCTCAATAATTTTGAGTTTAGGGTCAAAGGTGAGGCATGTAGAGAAATTCTATTATTTTTGGGGTCTAGTTGTAGTTAATGCACTAGTGTGGTGTGAGTGTAATCAGTTAACTCAAATTAATTGAGTAAAAATCAGTTTAACTAGTTCTAACTGAGTGATGAGACAGTGAGAGGTCCAATGAATTAAATTATATTAATTCACAAGTAGTGATCAATCATATAAATGATGATTCTCTATTAATAGTTGCATGCATGTCAGTTCTAATGAAGATCTAGTTAAGGCAGAGGTTAAAGGGAAGGTAACTATTAGTTGTATTATTAGAAAATTTCCCGAGAGCAGTTATAAAGTCAGAGGAAGGCCATGATGGATTACGAAATCAAGGAAGGTTGAATTTCCTATTTAATATGAGTTTATTTCTCTAGGAATTGTGTGAGCAAGGCAGACTGGAGGAAGGCAAGGAATCGACTAAGTATTTGTCTAATTTTGCCTCGATCAGTGTGAGACGATTGGTAGAGTGCAGGAGATTCTTGTGAGCAAGAATGCATTGTATTGTTTCATGATTCATTTCCTTTTTATAGAGAATAGAGATAGAGGGGTTTTGAGCAGTTGTTTTCCTAAGAATATCTTGTGTTGTGCGATTGATTTAATTCTTTCTCTTACTTGCATGTGATTGAGCGATCATGTTTTATATTCCGCAAATATAGTAGAAGGATTCAATATCTTGTTTTAGTACAATACATGATTGGATTGAATCCATTGGTATACTTTCTACATGGTATCAAAGCACCATGAATCACAATAGAAGAGAGGAAATTGAGTTTGTGTTGAAAATTATTCAAATTTGCAGATTCATTATTTTGACCTAGCAGTTGACCATGATGTCTTTCACTGGCTTGAGACTCGAATATGCACTCGAGGGAAATTTGAACTATATTGCATGAAAGGACATGATGGAAACAATATTGGAGGATAACAGGTTGAAGGAGTTCATTGACACTAATATTCTTGAACCCATTCAGGCAGATGTTGCTCAACACGAAGCATGGAGGAATAATGTTGCAAAGGCAAGGAGGATATTATTAGAGGTAGTTTGAGATCATACTGTCTCAAGTATCCATGGAAAGGAAACTCCATATGCTATGTGGAAGGCCTTGATAGATATGTTTCAAAGCACCAGTGACCACATGAAATTAGAACTCAAGGAAAATATTAGGAGAATAAAAAAGGAGAAGGGCGACATAATCCAAAAATACTAGACCAAGTTCACTCAATGTTGAGATGAGCTTGGAAGTGTTCGGATTACTCTGGCTGATGATGAATTAGTGAGCCTAGCACTTCTAGGCCTTCCCAAGAGTTGGAATAGTTACGAGGACTCTGTGAATGGTAGGGATCATTTACCAAAGTGGGAGCGATATGGTCGGATTTGGTACAAGAAGAGTTTCAGCGAAATACCAGGATTGGATTCTCATCTAAGACTGATGATGAGGAAAATTGCACCTTAGATGGCAAGGCAAAGAAAGGGAAAGGGAAGAAGTTCCATTCCAAATACGACACTAAAAAAGAAGGCATGAAGCGAAACGTGTCAAAGGTAAAATGTTTCAACTGTCATGATCATGGATATTATGCCACAAATTGTACACAAAAAAAGAAGGACAAAAAAAATGCTCTGGGAGCCGTAGCGGGTGAAGATTTGGCCTCACGGTTTGAGTTGGAATTCTCTCTCATCGCATGCATGGTGTCAACTGTGATGAGATCTGTGTGGTACTTGGATAGTGGAGCATATTTCCGAATGAATCACAACAATGAACTCTTTAGTAGCTTGGAGGAGAAGGATCTTCAGATACACATTAAGATGGGTGATGACGAGAGGTATAGCGCTACCTGGATTGGTACAGTTACTTTCTAGAGAGAGTTAGGTAAAATTTTCATATTAAAATATGTCATGCATGTACCAAGTTTGAAAAATAATTTAGTTTCACTTGCTATGATGGAGGATCTTGGATATGATGTGGTTTTCAGTGAAGGAAAGGCGTTCCTACGTTACAAAGCCACAGGACAGGTAAAGAAGATTGGGGTTCATGTGAAGAACCACCAAAAAATTGATGTAGATGGCTGCACAATATTGAGTAGTAAAGTAGATGAGGTGGTGAGAAGGGATACTGGTGAGTTGTGGCACATGAGGTTAGGTCATCTACACCACGTTGCTTTGAGGATCATGGAACATATTTTTACGGGGATTCCAAAGGGTAAACTTGCATAGAGAGACACATGCAAGGGATTTACAATGGGTAAGTATACAAAGGCCACCTTCAATGAGAAGGAGAACTGACCAACGAAAATACTTGAGAGAGTTCACCCAGACGTGTGTTCACCATTCTCAATAGCTTCCACAGAAAAGCACATGTATTATGTGATTTTTGTTGATGATTTTTCTAGAAATTTTTGGATTTGATTCATGCAAAAGAAATATTAGACGTTCTAGTACAAGTTTCATGAGTTCAACGAAAAATTAGAGAAAGATACAGGGATGAAGATGAAGGCTCTAAGGAGTGACAAAGAAGAAATTCTGAGAGAATTGATTGACCTCATAACCATCAAAAGAATGGGGTTGTAGAAAGAAAGAACAAAACAATTGTGGGAGAAACACGAGCTATGTTACATGATCAGGGCCTATTATTGCATTTGTGGGTGAAGGAATGCAACACAACGGTATTTGTGCAGAACTGTAGTCCACGTCGGATACTTGGCATGAGTACACCAGAGGAGGCTTTTTCAGGTAAGAAACTAGATGTTTCATATTTTAAAATTTTTGGCTCATCTGTCTATTTTCATGTGACCAAAGATTCCAAGAAGAAGCTAGTACCACCAATAGAGTTTGGGATATTTGTGGGGTACAAAGATACTCCCTGTTGGCTCCCTGTGATTTACAAGATTGGCAAGAATAAACGTTGCAGGGGGCCACATCAGAACCACTTTGGAATCCAAGGACCTAGCCTTCCTGGATTCAGAGAGGGATCTCTCTATTAAGTTCTTTCAAAGGATATATCTTTATGCTTTGTTTATGATATTAGGCTAGTTATGAAGCTCAGAGAACTTGTTTATTTGGTTTTTGATGGATATCATTAAATGAAAAGGTCAGGTGAAGGGTGAAGGTGAGTTAAGATTGAAGAATGTTTTAGTTGAAAATATAGGTCAAGAAATAGTATCAACTCATTGGGCTATGGAGTCAAAAAAGGATTTAATTGTACAACAATTATTCAAGGGTTTCCATAGGGCAAGTCATCTATATCGAAGGATCTTTTAGATTGAATTGTGATATGAAACATTAAACTGTTGTGAAAGAAGCAAAGCTAAAATCAATTAAGAACCTAACTTCACTAAGACAAGAAAAGCCTTTCAAATTAACTGTTTGAAGCCAGCCAAAGGACATGGCAAACCATAGACTTCTTTAGACGAAATTTTATTAAAGCACTCTTTTTAGACAACAATCCAGTAATCCTAAGACTAATTTCAGAAAGGACAAAACATATAAGAGAACAAGGAAAATAGCCTAAGATCAGATAGAAACTTGGAATTCTAGCTTGATTTTGGCATACTCTCAAGGGATATTTCAAAGCAACTGTTAAAGACTAGCTAGAGGATAGGGCAAACCATATACTTCCCTGGGTTAACTCTACTTAGCAAACTTTGAAAAGAACATTCAAAAACAATATCTCAAGTTGTACTCAGAAAGACATGGGCTCACCAACATTCCTCCCTGGCTACACTCTATTGAATTATTCTCAAAACAACAAGCTAGATAAACCTAGAGGGCAATTAAGAATCCTCTAAACATACCTTAGCAGAAGAAAACATAAAGATAAAGCTTTCAGACAGAAATAGGGTACTTTTATAGTAAATCCTACTCTAAATTTTCTGTTCTTTATTAGAGAAAATGGATAACATGTAAAACATAAAGAAAGACAAAAATAGTGAGGAATAACATCACCATTAACATAGACCAGGATCCCATGAATCGGTTTGTATTATTGATGTTCAAACCAGTTACATACTTCAAGCCCAACAAGTCTTTACAGCTCAAAAACTTCTCTTCTCAGCCTAGTGTTCTTCAACTACTCAACAACACTTCAATAGCTTCAGTAACTATCTTACACCTCAATGATAATCCAACCAACAATAACAATGAAATCCTCATACAAAATTTATAGGTAAATGAGGAGGTGGAGTGAAATAAAGGGTTTCTAATTGTTCATAAATGACAGATTTTAATGTTTTTTACCTTTGAGACCATGCAAGGCCCAAGGCAAAATGTATTTATGTCTAACTCTATGTACATTAACTCTTTTAACTACTTAGTGGCTTTTGTTGACTTTTAGGCTTTTTTGGGTAGGCTGGCAATAACTTCTGAGCTATCTTTACAAATATATCTGACTTGGAGTAACTTTATGTGTCTTTTAAGGAAAATTAGGTTGGCAGGTGGCATTTTGGTCCCTTAGAAGAGTAATGGCTTCAGTGATTTGTCATTTGAAGCCTTCTTTTTTCTGATCTATCTGATTATATCCTTTAAACTCTAATTAGGCCTCTGATAATGCTTTTTAGGCCTTCTATGCAGGGGTTTCTTTGGTGCGCTGGAGGTTTTCATTGACTTGATCAATGGTCATGAATTATCAATTATACCTCAACGAAGGTCCTTTGATATTTTGCTTAATTAAAAATGCCTGGATCATCATCCAGGGTCTAAATTGTCCCTCATGGATTGTGGGAGAGCCTTGCTAATCTTTATTTACCATTGAACCTGCATAAACAAAAAAATATTAATTTAAAACCTACGTTTTTGTGTTTGATTGCATTCAGGGGCTCGAGGGAGGCGGAGGAGCGATGCTGAGAAGAACAATGTGCAGAGGGAGGGATTTCCATGGCGAACTGAAAAACCAGGGAGAAATTCAAATAATGGCGCAGAAAATCGAAAGGTGGTTTTGCGGGAAAACCAGGCGGTTTTCGCGTGAGGGTTGAGCAGTAAACGGTATTGGTCTGAATGGACGCGATACTGCTCGGGTGCTGACACCTGTCCAAGGCAAAACTGCTTATTTTTCACAGAAAAGTGCCATTAAACCCCATGAGCAGATTGCGCACGAAAATGGTTGCGGATCGTCAGATCTGGGGGAGCCAGATCGATGATAGAGGATGAGCGCAGTCAGGGAAACTGCTCGATGGCAGGGGATATTGGAGGCCAGGTGGCAAGCAAGTATTGGGAAATGATTTTGTGGGTGGAAGGTGGGGCCAACGATGATGTGTACAGTTCTGTTGGGTAGTGGAAAGGCTAGGAGCGGGGTGTGAAACCTCGGGATTTAATGTGGGCCATTAGATCTATAAGATATATGGTTGAAATGATTTAAAAGAAAAGTGGATGAGGGAAAGGTTGAAGCGGAGTAAAGGAAAAAGGGAAGGGGACTGGGGAGTTGGTCCTGTGCGGAGTGGATAGGATCGGGGGTTTTGGGAGAGGGGTTTATGCTTTGGCGAATGGTCATGGGACTTGGTTATATGAATGAAGGGGTGGAGGACTTAAGCCCTCAAGGGATTTAAGGCCTAATTTTAATATATAAGAGCGGGATAAGGCCTAAAGTGGTTTTTTGGGCCTATTTTGATGTTCCGATAAGGTGAAAAAGGGTGATTTAAACGATATAAAGGGATTTTTATAAGGCTTAAAGGGTTTTTGTGGGAAAATGAGGGTAAATGAGGGAGAAAAGGAGATTTTTAGGGGAGTGAGGTGATGAGATAGGATAAGTGAAAATGAGTGAAAAATGGGTGAAATGGGGCTTATGAAATGATGGGAAATGGCTTTGAAATAGTTCCTTTTATATCAACAGGATAATCTTGGAGGCCTTTGAGTGAAGATTTCAGTGGAATGATTCTTTTGAAGATAATGAACATAGCTGGGTTTCAAGAACTCACAAAGTTTGCATAAAATTTATTTCTTTAAAATTGAAAACTAATTAGCCATCATGAGGTATAACAGAATTTATAGATGGTTAACAGTGGCTCCACTTGGGGAGGGCAACTCCTTGGAGGTGTCAAGAACGTCAGAAATAAATCTCTGGAAAGTAGACCTATGCCTTGTCTTTTGCTACATTTTGACATTCCTTTTTTTTTCTTTGATCATTCTGCTTTTGAAAGATGATCAGTAGAATTATAACAAGATGATTATCCTCCCAAACTTCTACCTACACATCCTACTTGTCCTAACATCTTTTCTTCAATGGATGCACTTGGACTTGCAAACCCTTTCAACATCATTTTATTCTTTTATTTGAAAGCAATAAACTAATCTATTTCTATCCTTATATCTTCCATGAGTTCAGATTAAATATTTGAACTCAGTAATTCTCTACCTATTATAACTATCTGTCAAGATTGAACTGTTTGACAGATTTTATTCTCTATTTTCTAAGACATGAAATTTAAAACACAGTCAAATTAGGATTAGATAGTTTGATTTGCTATGGGAGCTATGGAATTATGTACAAGTTGCACATAGAATTTATTTGCAAAAAATGTAAAACAAAAATTTGAAGGCTTAAAATCTGAAATTTTGTAAGCATCCTTCCTTCTTTCTTTGGCTCAGGTTTTGATATTTTTTGAGCCATTTCTCTTTTCTTTTCTTGGTTTAGATTTTGAGTTTGTTAGAACCATTTCTTTTCCATCCTAATCTATTCTACTAATAAGCCAAGATTACACTGTTTGGAAAATCTGTTTTTACTAGCCTATCAGCATAAATTCAAATTTATTCAGTCATGATTAGGCTGTAAGACTGAATAACAGTTTCTCAAAGGAGTGGCATTTTGAATTGCACACTTTTAAAAAATTTCTCTCTTTTGGTATGGGGCTATACCTTTCTTCTTTTTATCTGCCCTCTTTTTCTCTTTTTTTCTAATGTTTTTTGTATTTTTCATATTTAAACTTTCTTTCAAACAATGTTATTTACAATGAATTTAAAAGAAATTTGAACAAAAAATTTAACAAAAATAATGCTTGAGCATCTTGCCATTGACAGGACCTCCAAAAATTTTAGTTCCATCCATCTCTTGAAGAAAAAATGCATTGTTTCCTATAGTAGCCTGAATGAGATAAGGGTTTTTCCATAAATTTTCAAACTTTCCATGTTTGCCCTTATCTTCTTTTTTGGAATCCCATTTCAAAACTTTGTCACCAATGTTGAAATCACTTGCCTTTGTTCTTTTATCAAACAACTTCTTGATGTTTTCTTGTACTTACTGTGCTCTGTTTTAGACTTCTTCTCTGGTTTGTTGCAATTGTATAGTCTGGTTTATTCTTCTGATCATATCGTATTATTCACATTGTACTTCTTGGATCAACTTCATGACTGGCACTCCTAAACTGGTTGGAAATACTGCATCTGCTCCATAAACTAGCTGATAAGGGGACATTCCAATCGATTTTTTTTTCTGTCAATCTGTCTGCCCAAAGTGCATGTACTAGCTTGTTGTGCCATGATTTTTTATTTTCTTCTAAAAACTTCTTGATAATGTTTACCAAAATTTTGTTTGAGGATTCTGCCAGCCCATTACCTTGAGGGTAATAAGACGTGGAATGGCCCAATATAATTTGATATTTATGATAGAAATCAACCATCTTTTTGGATCCAAATGTAGTAGCATTGTCAGTGAAAATTTTCCTAGGACAGCCAAATCTAGACAGGATATGATTTTCAAGGAATAAAATGATGACTGCGTTTGTGGCATTCCTAGAAGGGATGGATTCTATCCATTTGGTAAAGTAATCAGTGGCTGTGAGGATCCATTTATGTTGGGCAGATGTGTTGGAAATACTGAGAGGGGGGGTGAATAAATATTTCTTTCAATTAGAGCATTAGTTAATCTTCAATTATTACCAGTGTTTTTACAATGATAGAAGCAAACAAGAGGAACACAAATGCACACAGTTTTTAAGGTGGAAACCCACTCCGGGACAAAAACCACCTAATGCTTTTCTAATAATTCTTTAATATTCAACTCCAATTGAAAATAAAGCTCCAACTTCCTAGAATCTAGAAAACAATTCTTCTCCAGCTCCCACTGGATGGATGCTCCAACGCCCGAGATTCTTCAGTAGTCAACTGAACAGATGTCCCAACACCCAATGAGCTACAACTCACCCTAGAACCACCATACCACCCTATAGAAGAATAAAAGAAGAATGGACTCTTGTACCAGGGAAAATGGTCCACTTTACAATGATATAGAATGATGTAGAAGAATAAGACACACTAGAACATAACCCCAACTATGAGACAACCACCTAATGATGATCCTAGACCACCCGACACTGCCTCTTCAACTCTTGGCAGATAGACACTAGTACAATTTGTACAATAATGTAGTTACAATGACTTAGTACAATGATACCTTTACAATGATTGTATGCAGTGCTGCCACTTGAAGACTTCATGTGATGAAATTATTGCTGTTGTAATGTACCTTGGTTTCTGCTCTTATCATGCTACCCTCTGCTGCACCTTGCTTTTCTTTTCTTCCCTAGAAATTCTGGTCCTTTGCAGCCCTTGACAACACATGATCTAGCTTTTTCTTTGCCTTCTAGGAGCTCGATGTTGAATCTGGTGTATCTCTGTTATTTCATATCCCCAATATCTAATTTTTGGTACTGTAGTATTCCTGTATGTCGTCTTTCCAATGCCACAGGTCTGACCCAATTTGGATTCTTCAAGAGAGAGTTAGACCCAATCTCTCACAATGCCCTAATTATGGACTGTTTCAGCATAGCTAACTTTTACGACGTACCACATGTCACTGTTTCTTCATTTGGCTCTAAAAAAAAATAGATAGAAGACTACATACTATGCACTATCTTCCATTTTTTATGGAATTCCAATCTGATACTCAGAGAAAGAGTTATGACGATTTTCCCAAGGTCACTTCTTTGAGATGAATTTCAGGAGCCTGCAAAAACACTGAATTCCACAGATCATATCTCCGAAAATATTGCACACCTTGATCTGAAATTTTCACAGTAGCTTCCTCAGAATTTCAGCTTCTCCTCATAAAAATTTCAGATTCTGAACCTTTGTAGAAAAAACGTTAGAGCAAACATTCCACGATGACCTGTTTCATATTGCGAAATCCCTTGCATGAGGAGGATATGAGGATTACAATTTATATAAATGCTTAGGTTGAAAGGGGCTTCAACAAGTGAACGTGGGAGGGATTTTAGGAGCTTAAAAAATATTAATTATGATCAATGACGCATGCCACAACCCCATGGGGTTTTAGCCCACTAACTGGGGGTACAAACTTCAAACATGAATATCTCTCAAACCGTGAAGAATTACATGGCGTGCCATATATCACCGGAAACATCTCGACAAGTAGAAACCATCAAAAGAATAATTGACCTGGAATATATTAAATTTGTAGGTCAAAATTCCCATGCAATATTGGGTTAGCCCCTGGTGTTGCTTGGGTTGACATCAATGACAACCGCTGATCAACAATCTCCCCCTTTGACATTGATGGCAACACAAGTACTCCCCCTATGATCATGACACCTCTTCCTACAACATTCTCTCCCCCTTTGACATCAATGGAAAAGGGTAACTCCCCCTAAAACATAACCATCATGCGGACCTGTACACACTTCCACTTGCGACTTTATGCATCACCGTGGACTTTGTACACTTCACTCTTGACACACAACCGTCACAATGGACATGCAACACCGCTCCTTATATTTTGAATAAGGAAAATCTAATGAAACTTGGGAAAATCCAAACTTCTTGAATATTCAATGCTTTAATCATCACGATCATCAACAATTCATGATCTGCATCGTAAAGGAATGAATAATGATTTTTACTTACCAGGATACCACTGACACCCTTATTCTTGTTGTTCCTTTAGATACCAAATAATTCTTTTGATGGCAATAATGTGATTCTTTTGGGTACTTAAGAATCTTGCTACTATCTGTTGCCCATAACATCGACGGAAATTTTGTACCTGCTTGAGACACAATCATAGATATTTACAACCTTTGATCCACATCCTTAGATGAGTCGTCTATGCTAAATTTGTAGCCTGTTACCATTGGAGTAAGGATGGGTTTGCAATCTTCCATTTTAAATTTCTTGAGCATTTCCTTGATGTACTTGGCTTGACATATAAATATTCCTTTCTATTGCTGAGATATTTGAAGCCCTAATAATTATGTGAGCTCACCAAGTAAAGACATCTCGAAATCACTTTGAACCTTTGTAGCAAACTTCTTACTTATTCGATCATCATTGCTACTAAATATTATATCATCCTCTTTAGCTATTAGACATGCTTTAGTTGCTTCATCCATAACATATATGTCGTTTGGAGCTCGACTTGCTGTAGCCACAATTTCACCATACATGCCTTTCCTGATTTCACATTTTGTGGAGTTGAATAGTATTGTGTGTCCTTGATCACACATTTTTAACTGCTAGGCGATTGTGATTCATTGTTTCAAACAATAAACATTCTTGTCGACATATTTTCTTCGAGTAGCCGTTTATATCACATAACATTTGAATCCATCATTTCAAAGGCAGTCCCCATCCTTCTTCTTTTTGAGATACAAATTTATTTCTATCTCCGGTCATATCACGTTGAGATACCTTCATCAACATACCACAAATCTTTATTTTTTTGAGCCTTGAGAGCAAGAGCACAATTATTAGTCTTCTTCTTCTTCCATGTTTGTTCATTCTGTGGCTTCGAAGATTCTTCTGGAGGATTTTCAAGTCTGCGGTCTCTAGCTATGTGTCCAAAGTTTAGCACGCAGCTATTTCTTCTTAAATTTTCAATCTCGTGTTTGTTGAGGCCACAGGAGAGTTCTGTTGTAGATCTCCTAGAATTGTATTCGTTCCTGGGGTACATGTGACATTCTACAGCTTTATGACCAAATTTTCCACACGAATAATAGTAGCCATAAAAAATATGTTGGTACTTGGATGGAAATTTCGTCAATTTCTGTTAGGCATTCTTGTGAATCTTCTTGGTATCGTACATGCATATCCGATCTCATAGGTTCATTGTATTTTGTTGTGAATGTCTACTTCTTTCTTTGTAACATTCTTGATTCTTTTGTCATTTGTAGAATGTTAGGTATTGATGAGTTCTTCCAATGCCCTTGAGCTGTTGGCATAGTTTTGGATAGTTTTTCCTTTCTTCACTTCCTCACGTAGTGAGACTACTTTGGCTTCTAATTCTTCCCTTTCTTGGTTGCTTTCTTCCAACTTCTTTTGAAGTGTCTCTTCAATGCATTTGTGTTTTCCAACTTCAATTTTGAGACCTTGAACTCGTTCTTCAAGAGTATTAGAACTAATCTTCTCTACCTTGAGATATTTTATTAGCTTGATGGCTTCCTTATAAAATTCTTCTATGGTCAATACTTCTTCTTCATTGTTTGATACCTCTTGTTTATTGTGCTTGGGTTTATTATGCTTGGCCATAAAAAATACTCTCTCATTGGCTTCTTCTTCGATGTCATTGTCTTCATCGGATGATGAGCTATCTTCTTTAGAGAGAAAGTTCATTTTGGATCCTTACTTGTTGAATTTCTTAAAGCCTTTCTTTCCTTTTGAGCTTCCATCACTTTTGTTTGGACATTTTGATGTGAATTTCCCAACCTCATCACAGTTGAAACATATCAATGGAAGTTTACCTTTGAATTTTCCCTTACCAATTTTTAGTTTTCTCGTGAAGTAAGCATATTCTTTTACGTGAAGTAGCATATTTCTTCTTGAAGATAGCCTTCATCATCTGAAAGTTCTTCATCATCCTTTTCTTTGTAGGTAGTCTACTTCAATTGAAGAACAACATGTATTCAGTTTCTTCATGATTCTTGTGGTAAAGTTCAATGAAAGTATATAATAATAATTTCATTAATATAAAGACTCATATTAATTTTTTCTTCTTGAGTTTGTCTACTGAACATCATTAATCAAGTAGTAGCAGGTGGAATCATATAATAATTTACTAGGAATATTTCTGTAATAGTCTTCTCGTCAACTGGCTCTCCCAATCCTTCCAGAGTATTGGTTATTTCATCAACGTATTGGAAGTATGCAGCAATGTTTCAATCTTCTTTCATTCTGAGTTTCCCAAATTTTTCTCTATAGATTTGAGGCTTTGCTTCTTTGACATTTGAGTCACCTGCATATATATTCTCAAGCTTGTCCCATACATTTTTGGAAGTTTTACAACCCAACACCTTATGATAAGTAGATTCAATAATTCCACTGATAATAATATTCTTTTCTTTTGCATCATTTACCAAATTCTTCTTACCTTGTTCATCCATAGTTGATGTAAATCCATTTGAAACGATTAATACACTTACTAACCAAGAGATAGACCTCCATTCTTCCTTTCTAGAGTGCATGATTATTTTCATTGAACAAAGGTACACCATTCTTGGTATGCTCCATGACCTCCTTCCAACTATTAAAATGCTATTGAAGGAACCAAGCTCTGATACCAATTGTTGGAAATACTGAGAGGGGGGGTGAATCAATATTCCTTTTAATTAGAGCATTAGTTAATATTCAATTATTACCAGTGTTTTTAAAATGATAGCAGCAAACAAGAGGAACACAAATGCACATAGTTTTTAAGGTGGAAACCCACTCTAGGACAAAAACCACCTAATGCTTTTCTAATAATTCTTTAATATTCAACACCAATTGAAAATAAAGCTCCAACTTCCTAGAATCTAGAAAATTATTCTTCTCAACTCCCACTGGATGGACGCTCCAATGCCCAATATTCTTTAGTAGTCAACTGAACAAATTCCCCAATACCCAATGAGCTACAACTCACCCTAGCACCACCCTACCACCCCATAGAAGAATAAAAGAAGAATGGACTCCTATACCAGGGAAAATGGTCCACTTTACAATGATATAGAATGATGTAGAAGAATAAGACACACTAGAACATAACCCCAACTATGACACAACCACCTAATGATGATCCTAACCACCCGACACTTCCTCTTCAACTCTTGGCAGATAGACACTAGTACAATTTGTACAATAATGTATTTACAATGACTTAGTACAATGATACCTTTACAATGATTGTATGCAGTGTTGCCCACTTGAAAACTTCATGTGATGAACTTCTTACTGTTGTAATGTACCTTGATTTCTACTCTTGTCATGCTACCCTCTGCTGCACCTTGCTTTGCTTTGCTTCCCTAGAAATTCTGGTCCTTTGCAGCCCTTGACAACACATGATCTAGCTTTTTCTTTGCCTTCTAGGAGCTTGATATTGAATCTAGTGTATCTTTGTTATTTCAGATCCCCAATATCTAATTTTTGGTACTATATTATTCCTTTGCTTCGTCTTTCCAATGCCATGGGTCTGACCCAATTTGGATTCTTCAAGAGAGAGTTAGACCCAATCTCTAATAATTCCTTAATTATGGACTATTTCAGTAAAGCGAACTTGTACGGCATGCCACATGTCACTGTTTCTCCATTTGCCTCTGAAATTTATAGAGTGAAGACTAAAGACTGTGCACTATTTGCCGCATTTTACAGTATTCCAATCCGATACTCAGAGAGAGAGTTATGAATATTTTCCCAAGGTCACTTCTTTGAGATGAATTTCAGGAGCCTGCAAAAACGCTGACTTCCACATATCATATATCCTAAAAAATTGCGCACCTTGATCTGAAATTTTCACAACAACTTCCTCAGGATTTCAGCTTTGCCTCATAAAAATTTCAGCTTTTGAACCTTCATAGAAAAAAATTTAGAGTGAACATTCCACGATGACCTGTTTCATATTGCAAAATCCCTTGCATGAGGAGGATATGAGTATCACAATTTATATAAATGCTTAGGTTGAGAGGGGCTTCAAAAAGTGAACATGGGAGGGATTTTAGGAGCTTAAAAATATCAATTATGACTTTTCCATGACCCATGCCACAACCCCATGGGGTTTTAGCCCACTAACTAGGGGTACAAACTTCAAATACAAATATCTCTCAAACTGTGAAGAATTACACGACGTGCTATATATCAACGGAAACATATCGAAAAGTAGAAACCATAAAAAGCCCTATTAACCTATAATATATTAATTTGATAGGTCAAAATTCCCATGCAATATTGGGTTAGCCCCTAGTGCTGCTTGGGTTGACATCAATGACAACCACTGATCAACAAGATGAAGCATGATGGATTTCCCCAATGAAGTCTATACCCCACTGTTGAAAAGGATCTTCAACAGTGATTGGTTGCAGAGGTAAGGGAAGCAAATTTCTTTTGCCTTCAAAGATTTGACATTTATGACAGGCAATTACCATTTTATGGATATCTTGAAAGAGGGTGGGCCAGTAGTAACCAACTCTAAGGATTTTGTTAACTGTAGTTTTCCAGTAGAGGTGGCTTCCACATTCTCCTTCATGGAACTCATGCTCGATCTTATCTGCATCATTCTCAGGCAAACATTTAAGCAATAATCCACTAGAATTTTTCCAATATAAACATTTATCTACAATGCAGTAATTTACAACTTTTAACTTTAAAAACCTTGCCTTTGTTTTAGACAAAACAGGAGGGACATTGAGATTAAGCAGCACATACAAAATATCAGCATACCAAGATGAATTCAGAAAATGATCTTCAATAAGTGGAATTGCCAACTCCTCATGTTCATCTAATGCATTAAACATGTTTTTATCAAGAGCTTGAAAGTTGGATTCAGCCATAAGTCTTGCTAGTCCCTGGCCTTTGATGAGCTTAGTGGGATTGATTTTTAAATCATATTCTAATATAACAGCAATCCACTTTCCTCTTTTTCCATCAGGATCTTGTGTCAAGATGTCTTTTACCACTGAATGAGGCACAAATGCAATAATGTGTGAGTGTAAAATGTAAACTCTGAAGTATTTTAAGGCTTTGACCAAGTTAAAGGCTTTTTTTTCTCCATTATATTATACTTCAAAGGTGCATCTCTTAATGCCTTGCTGAAAAATTCAATAGACTTCTCTTGTCCCTTTATGTTTTTCTGTAGGAGGACAACAACCACTGTGTGTTTTGATGCAAATGAAAATATGAAAAAATCTTTTGCAAAATCAGGACTAATGAGAACTGGTGTTTGAGTAAGTGCTTGTTTTACCAATTCAAAGGATTTCTTTGATTTTAAGGTCCATTTAACTCCTTCTCTTTTAAGCATATTTATCCTGTTTCTAAGGAGTTGAGCTAGGTTGGGTATGAACCTTCTCAAGAAATTAATCTTCCCAATGAAATATTTGGGTTCCTTGATGTTTCTAGGATGATTGATTTGCAATATACCTTCAATCCTCTTTGGGTCTATCTTTATTCCCTCTTCAAATATGATATGTCCAAGAAGTTTACCTTCTTGAAGACCAAACAATGTTTTCTTGGGATTTAAGGATAAACCATATTTCCTGCATTTCTCAAAGACTTTTCTTAGGTGTATTAGGTGCTCTTCATATGTTTTGGAATAGACAGTTATGTCATCTAAGTAAATCACAATGAAGTAGCCTATTTCTTGTGAGAAAGCAATATCCATGGCTCTCTGAAATGTGGCACCAACATTCATTAAACCAAAAGGCATTTTCACATACATGAAAGTGTCCCAAGGTGTAGTAAAGGTTGTTTTAAGTTGATCATCAGGATGTACCAATACTTGATTGTATCCGGAGAAGTCATCTAGCAAAGAAATTCTTCTAGAACCTACTACCCTCTGTGAAATATGATCCATTTTGGGCAAGGGATAGTTGTCCTTCAATGAGGATTTTTTTAAGTTTCTAAAGTCAATACAAAGCCTTATTTCTCATGTTTTCTTCCTAACTGATAAAAGATTAGATACCCATTCTGAGTATCTCACAGGGATAATAATTCCAGCATCGTACATTTTTCGAATTTCTTTCTCAACCAGAGGTAATTGAATAGGGTTTATTCTATGAAATTTTTGTCTATAAGGCTTCTGATTTTCTTTGAGAGGCATATTGTGCTGAATTTTTTCTGTATCATATGATTTTGAATCTTCATAACTCCATGAAAACACATTAGAAAATTCTCTAAACAGCTCAAGGTATTTCAGTTTAATGTGAGCTGGCAGTGTTTTGAATAATTTGATCATTTTAGGCTTTTGTTCATTGCCTATATTGCACTCTTCTACTTCAGCTTTAGTAGGTTCTATTTTTGGCTTTTTTGCAACATCATTGAAGTCAAACAATTCTTCCAAGGGTACCAATCCTTTTGTCAAATTTTCAGTTTTGGATTGCAACACCTCTAGATTCTTTTTTTTTTAAATCTATGTAGTTCTTTGTTTTATGTTTGGATTCCTTGGTTAACAGATTTATACCAGCAATCTCAGGAGATTATTCTTCTTTAAAAGGTGGTTTTTCCTCAGCAGGACAGTCTTCTTCATACTCTGAATCTGAACTTGGCATTTCAAATTCGTTTATGGACTGTAGGAAATCTTCTATTTGTTTATCTCCTTCAAAATCTTGCCAATATTTTTCATTGTCTGGGACTTCTGGTCTATATTTGACTTGAACTGTGTATCGTTTTCTTTCATAAGGTTTTAGACAGGCACTAGCAGCAAAGGCTAATCCATTGGCAAGAATGTTTTGGTTTCTAAGGACAAAAATAAGTTGGAATTCAGTGAATGATTTTAATAAGTCTATGGCATCATCTCTATAGGATCTTATTATGGGATGTTTGGTAGTATATTCCCCATTTACTTGCCTAATTATCAATTCTGAATCCCCATAAACTGTTATCCTCTTGGCTCCTAGTTTTTTAAGCATTTGTAGTCCTTAGAGGAGTGCCTCATATTCTGCTATGTTGTTGGTGCAATGAAAGTTTAATCTGTATGAATGTCTTTCTGCATTATTGTTTTCAATATTGTGCAGCTATATGCAAGACCCATCAAAACTTATGCTCCAAAGAGGACTCTTTAGATTTTTCATCAATAATTTCCTTTCTGTCCTCTTTGTTTTGCTTATTTTGATCATTGCTGTATTCTTTTTTAGGATCTGCACCATGTTTACTCTTGTCTTTTTCCTCAAGGTTTTCAATGTATTGAGGCATTTCTCTTTGATTTTCATGATTTGAACTATGTTAATGATTGTCTTGTAGCTTAACACCTTTATTTTTTTTGCTGTGATTTTTTGAAATAGAAAACTGTTTGGATGTTTTCTCTTTCCCTTCATATTTTTCTATGGCTGCCACTATGTTGGTTGATTGTTCCTTTTTTAAGTCTTTCTCATTAGGAATCTCATCATCGTACAAAATGAATGAGTCGAGGTCAGTATGTATAGAATAAAGAGGGGATTTTTCTAGTCTTTCTTGGCTACTCACCATGTATTTCATGTGTGTTTCCCTATAGAGTCTTCTAGGCTGACTGAAGACAAGGATGGTGGCATAAGTCATATCCATTTGCATTGTACCTTGCAACTTAGCACCCCAAGATCATGAAAGAAGCATGCCATATTTGGGGGGTATATCAGCCACAACAATGTCCATCACTAAGATTTTGGCTGGGATTTGTGCTAAAACGATACAGAGATATTTTATTAGGCCTAGGCATTTGACTTTGCTGGAATCAAAGGAGTATAAATCTTCATAAGGTTTGGTTACCTCAAGGCCTAATATTTCCATTATCACTTTGGGCATTAGATTATGTGATGCTCCTGAATCAAGCATGGCATTGTGTAGAATGTTATCATGGATGTTTAAGCTGAGATAAAATGGAGGAAATCCACCTTCTTGAAAATTTCCTTCAATTTTTGGTCCAAACAGAAGCTCAGGTTTGTCATCATTTACGTTAACGGAGTCATTGTGATCTCCTATGTTCAAAGCTTTTAAAAATTGGGACCTATATACATCTTGAGTGACTAACTCAGTGAGAGGGATGGAGATTTTTATTTTGGCAATTTCACTCTCTATGCTGAAAGGAGTTTGAGTTCTGGAAATGTTCAATTCAACTTTTTTAGTCAATGTTTTCTAAGAAAAATAAACTTGCTAGTTTTTATTATTTAAATCAGTTAAAATGGTTTTTTCAGGAGCATTAGCTGAAGTGCTAGTGCTATTAGGGTCAATACTGTGTTTGTCATGAATTTGGGTGTTTTTTCCCTTGTTTTGATCAAAACTTTCAGCCACTATGTTTTTTTTTTCAGCTGTCTTTTTGGAAGAATTTACAGGGCTATTTTTAGCAGAGAATTCAGAGGTATTTTTCTTGGGAACTTCTTGGTTCTTTTTACTCCTTAATTCATATTGTTTGTGTACTTCCATTATGGCATTTTCAAAAACTAGTTTATAATCTTCTGATTCTAGGATTTCTTCCTCATCAGGTATGTACGTGACTTGTTCTTCTTCATTAAGGAAAGAAGTATCCTCATTGTTTACTCCCGACATGTTTAATATTTATGTGATTTCCCTTTGTTTCTTCAATCACTCCCTCATACTCATTAGCATAATTCTGTTGGAAAGGAGGTCTGACTTGTTGATCATGGTCTCTTTGTCTAATTTGAGGGGGATTCCTTCTAAAGTTCTGATTCAGATTTTGATTCTTATTTTGAGGAGCTGTTTGGTTTTATTTAGGATAAGCTCTCTCATTCATGTTTATTCCTTCCATCATCATCTCCATATTTCTCACCAAATTATCAATTTTAGAGTTTGATGTGGATGGTCCTACTTCATCTTTATAGGTAACCTTTTTTTTTCTGCTTTTAATCTAGCCCTTCTGGCATTAAGGTTAGCTTCTACACTTACTGCCCCTTTCTGCATGTATTCTAATGTAAGGGGTTCTCTCTCCCTTAATTAATAACACATGTCTGGGTCAAACCCTTCGGGAAACTTTATTAAGGCTAAGCCTTGTGGGGGTTTCATTTGTGTAGGGAGTGCATTATAAACACTATTGAATCTAGTGCAATAATCTTGGACACTCTTTGCAACATTTCTTTTAAGATCATTGTATTCTGATAGGATCTGAAGGGGGTTTATTTTGACTTCCCATTTGTTTAGGAATAATTTATGAAAAGAGGGGAGGTCATTGATACTGTTAGGGGTTAAGCCTTTAAACCATTTTATTGTTTTTTCCCCTAAAATTTGAGCAAACATCCTAAGTTTTATAGTTTCATCATCGATTTCTTGTCTGTCAAAGTAATCATTCATTCTATCCACATGTTGTTGAGCTGTAGTAGAATTACTAGCATCATATAATATTTTGGACTGATAGTCCTGTGGTAGAGCAACTAAAGGTAAAGGAAGGAATAAGGGAGTATACCATGTTGCCATGATATGAACTTATGGAAACAATGGGGGGTTTACAGGTGGAAGATTTGTGATAGGAGGTAAATGATGTGACGAAGTGGTTTGAACAGTGGATGTATGAGTGGGTGCAACAGAAGTGCTTAGACCAGCTAAGAACTGTTGAGTAGATTTAGGATGAGAGAAACCAAAGTTATGAATGAAATGAAGATCAGGTGGAGTAGATGGGGAGGTTTCTCTGTTGCTCTTATTTTGTGAATTTTCAGGCTCAAAGTCTATCTCATATATACCACTAAGTGACTTAGTTCTAGATGGGTTTCTTATGAAAGGTAAGTCATCTTGGGTATTTTGTAAAGTTGTAATATTTTGAGGAACTGAAATTGCTCTGTGAATTGGTCTGAAAATAGTTGGGTTTTTGTATGGAGGAGATCTCCTATTAAGGTTTTCAGGATTGTCAACTATTTCAGGAGGATTTGGGTCAGGATAGGATCTAATGTGAATTCTTTTAGGAGCCAGGATTCAGACCCAATGATGAGAAAATTTCAGCCAAATATGACAGTATTTAAAAGGTAAACTAATCTGCGTAAGAAAACTTAACACTCGAAGTTATCTTAACTGGCTTTTAATGATGTTTTGAATAAAACGTTTCCCAGTGGAGTCTACGGAAAACCAAGGGAAATCAACAGGCCTACTGACAACCAGTGGAATCACCAGGTGGAATATTTTTGCTTGCTTTCTAGGACTGGTTGTTGTCCACCATCAACAATCAGGAACCAATCTTGGCAGACACTTGATTCATTTTTAAGAATAGGGTGTTCTGAGTTGTGAAGTTATCTATTACTCAGTATTTTCCCCCAGTATGTTCACCACTATGTTAGCTCCCTGTGATTTACAAGATTGGCAAGAATAAACACTGCAGGGGGCCACATTAGAACCACTTTGGAATCCAAGGACCTAGCCTTCCTGGATTCAGAGAGGGATCTCTCTATTAAGTTCTTTCAAAGGATATATCTTTATGATTTGTTTATGATATTAGGTTAGTTATGAAGCTCAAAGAACTTGTTTATTTGGTTGGGATGGATATCATTAAATGAAAAGTTCATTTGAAGGGTGAAGGTGAGATCAGATTGAAGAATGTTTCAGTTGAAAAGATAGGTCAAGAAACAATATCAGCTCATTGGGCTATGGAGTCACAAAAGGATTTAATTGTACAACAATTCTTCAAGGGTTTCCATAGGGCAATTCATCTACATCGAAGGATATTTTAGATTGAATTGTGATATGAAACATTAAACTATTGTGAAAGAAGCAAAGCTAAAATCAATTAATAACCTAACTTCACTAAGAAAAGAAAAGCCTTTCAAAGTAACTGTTTGAAGCCATCCAAAGGACAGGGCAAACCATAGAATTCTTTGGACGAACTTTTATTAAAGCACACTTTTCAGAAAAGAATCAAGTAATCCTAAGACTACTTTCAGAAAGGAGAAAACATATAAGAGAACAAGGAAAACAACCTAAGATCAGACAGAAACTTTGAATTCTAGCTTGCTTTTGGCATACTCTCAAGGGATATTTCAAAGCAACTGTTAAATACTAGCCAGAGGACAGGGCAAACCATAGACTTCCCTGGGTTAACTCTACTTAGCAAACTTTGAAAAGAACATTCAAAAACAATATCTCAAGTTGTACTCAGAAAGACATGGGCTCACCAACATTCCTCCCTGGCTATATTCTATTGAATCATTCTCAAAACAAGCAGCTGGATAAACCTAGAGGGAAATTAAGAATCCTCTAAACATACCTTAGCAGAATAAAACATAAAGATAAAGCTTTCAGACAGAAACAGGGTACTTTTTTAGTAAATCCTACTCTAAATTTTTTGTTCTTTATAAGAGAAAATGGATAGCATGTAAAACATAAAGAAAGACAAAAACAGTGAGGAATAACATCACCATTAACATCGACCAAGATCCCATGAATCAATTTGTATTATTGATGTTCAAACCAGTTACATACTTCAAGCCCAACATGTCTTTACAGCTCAAAAAATTCTCTTCTCAACCTAGTGCTCTTCAACTACTCAACAACACTTCAACAGCTTCAATAACTATCTTACACCTCAATGATAATACAACCAACAATAAAAATTAACTCCTCATACAGTATTTATAGGTAAATGAGGAGGTGGAGTGAAAGAAAGGGTTTCTAATTGTTCATAAATGACAAAGTTTAATTTTTTTGACCTTTGAGACCATGCAAGGCCCAAGGAAAAATGTATTTAAGTCTAACTCTGCATTACATTAACTATTTTAACTACTTAGTGGCTTTTGTTGACTTTTAGGCTTTTTTAGGTAAGCTGGCAATAACTTCTGAGCTGTCTTTACAAATATCTTTGACTTGGAGTAACTTTATGTGTCTTTTGAGGAAAATTAGGATGGCAGGTGGCATTTTGGTCCCTTGGAAGAGTAATGGCTTCAGTGATTTGTCATTCGAAGCCTTCTTTTTGCTGATCTGTCTGATTATATCCTTTAAACTCTAATTAGGCCTCTGATAATTCTTTTTAGGCCTTTTTTGCATGGGTTTCTTTGGTGTTCTGGAGGTTTTCATTGACTTGATCAATGGTCATGAATTATCGATCATACCTCAGAGAAGCTCCTATGATCTTTTTCTTAATTAAAAATCCCTGGATCATCATCCAGGGTCTAAATTGTCCCTCATGGACTGTGGGAGAGCCTCGATAATCTTTATTTACCATTGAACCTGCATAAACAAACAAATATTAATTTAAAACCTGCATTTTTGTGTTTGACTGCATTAAGAGGCTCGAGGGAGGTGGAGGAGCGATGCAGAGGAAGAAAAATGTGCAGAGGGAGGGATTTCCATGGTGAACTGAAAAAATAGGGAGAAATTCAAATAATGGAGTGGAAAATTGAAAGGTGGTTTTGCGGGAAAACTGGGCGATTTTCACGTGAGGGTTGAGCAGTAAATGATATTGGTCTGAATGGACGCAATACTGCTCGGGTGCTGACACCTGTTCAAGCCAAAACCACTTATTTCGCACGGAAAAGGGCCATTAAATCCTGGGAGCAGATTGTGCATGAAAATGGTTGTGGACCGTCAGATCTAGGGGAGCCAGATCGACGGTAGAGGATGAGCGCGGTCGGGGAAACTATTCGGTGGTGGGGGATATTGGAGGTCAGGTGGCAAGCAAGTATTGGGCGATGATTTTGTGGGTGGAAGTTGGGGCCGGAGATGATGTGTACAGTTCTGTTGGGTAGCGAAAAGGCTGGGAGCGGGGTGTGAAACCTCGGGATTTAGCGTGGGCTGTTAGATATATAAGATCTACGGTTGAAATTATTTCGGAGAAAAGTGGATGAGAGAAAGATTGAAGCAGAGTAAAGGAAAAAGGGAAGGGGATTGGGGAGTTGGTCCTGTGCGGAGTGGATAGGACCGGGGGCTTTGGGAGAGGGGTTTATGCTTTGGTGAATGGTCGCGAGACTTGTTTATATGAATGAAGGGGTGGAGGAATTAAGCCCTCAAGGGATTTAAGGCCTAATTTTAATATAAAAGAGTGGGATAAGGCCTAAAGTGGGTTTTTTGGGCCTTTTTTGATGTTCCGATAGGTTGAAAAAGGGTGATTTAAACCATATAAAGGGATTTTTATAAGGCTTAAAGGGTTTTTATGGGAAAATGAGGGTAAATGAGGGAGAAAAGGGGATTTCTAGGGGAATGAGGTGATGAGTTAGGATAAGTGAAAATGAGTGAAAAATGGGTGAAATGGGGCTTATGAAATGGTGGGAAATGGATTTGAAACAATTCCTTTTATATCAGCAGGATAATCTTGGAGGCCTTTGAGTGAAGATTTCATTGGGATGATTCTTTTGAAGATAATGAACATAATGGGGTTTCAAGAACTCACAAAGTTTGCATAAAATTTGTTTCTTGAAAACTAAAAACTAATTAGCCATCATGAGGTATAACAAAATTTATAGATGGCTAACACTCCCCACGACTATCAGGTGTATTTTCCAGCACACAGGATGACAATTGTGAGGAGAGATGTAGAAATTGATGAGGAGAAAGCCATGTGATTGTCCCTTGAGAGGGAGCTTGACTTGCATGCAGAAGACGAACTCTTATTTCCAAAGGATGAATCTGAGGATGTGGAGCAACCACAATCAGAAGAACAAAGAGTGGTAGAAACCACTTATGCAGATCCATCAACCAGAAATGGTAGGAAGCACACCAAAGAGGTTGATAGAGTGATGCTAGATGTGGAAGACAATGTAAGTGAACCTACATCACAACATAGGTAGAGAAGGTCCCTAGACAAGTATTCTAGATACATGGCTCTTATGAGTGAATGTATTGTGACAAAACTATCATCTTTTGAGGAATCAGTGTAACAATTGGTATGGTTTGATGCCATGGTTGAGGAGTATTACTCCATTATCACAAAAAGTGCATGGGAAGTGGTCCCAAGACCAGTGGGGAAGTCAGTGGTTGGATCCAGGTGGATATATAAGGTGAAGAAAGTAGCATATGGGAGTGTGGAGAAATAAAAGACTAGATTTGTGGCCAGAGGATTCTCATAGGTGGAGGGGATTGTCTATGAGGAAAATTTTGCACCGGTTGCAAGGTGCTCATCAATTAGATCCATCCTTGAAATCTCAATGCAGATGGGATGGAATATACATCAGATGGATGTAAAGACAACCTTTCTCAATGGAGTTATATAGGAATAATTGTACATTGAGCAACCAGAAGGTTTTGAGACCTTTGACAGGGAGTCACATGTGTGGAGACTTAAGAGAGTACTGTATGGGCTGAAGCAAGCACCTCGTGCTTGGTACACCAGGATAAAAAACTATTTCACCAGGTTGGGCTTCATAAAGAGTGAAGCGGATTCAAATCTATATCATATTGTGGTTGATGGTAAGATTTTGATTGTTGTAATTTATGTTGATGATCTGATACTAACAAGTGAGGAGCAACTCATAACTTCTTGCAAAGAGGATCTTGAAAGATAGTTTGAGATGAAGGACATGGGTCTCTTGCACTATTTTCTTGAGTTGGAAATATGGCAAAGAGATGGGGAGCTATTTGTATCTCAGGGAAAGTATGACAAAGAGATTCTGAGGAAGTTCCACATGGAGGGCAACAAACCCATGGAGACTCCTCTTTCTAGAAACTGGAGGAAGGAGGATGCTACTTCAGGTGAGGCAGTAGATGCTACGGTTTACATGCAGCTTATGGGTTCACTTATGTATATGGTGAACACACGACTAGACATATGCTACGTAGTTAACCATGTCAGTCAAGTTATGGTTAAGCCTACCAAGCTCTTTTGGAAGGCGAGGAAGAATGTTTTGAGATATATCAGGGGTACTACAGAGTATGTATTATGGTACAGACATATAGAGGGAGTGAATCTTCAAGGCTTCACCGATGTATATTGGGCAAGCAATCCATCAGAAAAGAAGAGCACATCAGGGGGCATCTTCAACATAGGATCAACAACAGTTTCTTGGTATAGTAGGAAACAAATATTAGTTACACTCAGTTCAAACAAGGCAGAGTACATGGTAGCTAGTTAGGCTCCATGTGAGGCCATCTAGATGAGGAAGATACTTTTTGGCTTGTTTGGTCATCATATGGATCCGACAGTGATACATAGTAATAAACAGAGTTGCATAAAACTCTCGGTTAATTTGGTATTCCATGACAGGTCCAAGCATATTGATATCCGATACCACCATCTCAGAGATTGTGTTCAGAGGTGAATTATGTTGTTGCAGTACATTCCCACGGAGTATCAAGATGCAAACATCTTAATGAAGGCACTGGAAAAGAGAAAATTTGAATACCATAGAGGCAGGATCGGGGTAGTTGATACTCTGTTTCTTGTTGAGAGGGAGTGTTGAATTCAACAAGAAAATGTTGGTGCCTAATTTATTTTTCCCTCAAATAAATTGGAAAATAAATTTTAATTTCATCTCATAACAACTTGTATCAGTTAATTAAGCCATAAAGACTGAGTTAGCTCAATAATTTCAAGTTGAGGGTCAAAGGTGATGCATGTAGAGTGATTCTATAATTTTGGAGGTCCAGTTGCAGTTAATGCACTAGTGTGTTGTGAGTGTAATCAGTTAACTAAAATTAATTGAGTTAAAATCAGTTTAAATAGTTCTAACTGAGTGATCAACTACTGAGAGGTCCTGTGAGTTAAATTAGATTAATTCACAAGTACTAATCAATCAGATAATTGATGATTTTTTAATCAAGGTTGTCATTGATGTCAATATGGCATTATTGGGATGGAAAATATTCTTGTGATGACATAACCACATGTATATTATGATGATGTCCTTACTCATAATGACAAGTCCCTCTTGTTTGATAAGGATGCCATTAATAAAGATGTCAAGCTATTAATGATGCTATTATGATGTCAAGCCACTAAGAAGAAGTGTTGTCCTAAGACTTAAATATCCATTGACCATAATGTCCTAGTGGAAAATGTCCTTGAATTAACCATGATGATGGCAAGTGCCAATCATGTGCCTTGATTTATGTTCATAGTGATCTAGACCTTAAGTGCCAATGATTATCCCTTTATGATGTATAGAGGACTATACATAAATAATGACACTTGATCATGTCATACATGATGAATCTTGATGACTTGGTTGGAGACTACATGATGACATGGATAATACACTATCATGATGACATGGATAACATTGATGACTCAGATAATGACACTATGACCTCTTGTTGTCCCTATCACCTTCTGCACTAAAACTTCCTAGAACAATCATGAAGAAAAATAAAATTTGATATCTTGGAGACATATTTCCACAATGAGACCATCACCATATTGAAGAGGACTCTTTCATCTTTATAATGAGCTATTATATGCCTCCTAACTCCAAATAATCTAAGAGAAACCGAATTTTGAAGATTATATATCCTATTTTTTAAGCTAGCCAACCTAGACTCACACATTCATGTCGGCCTACATCCATAAAGACATGTCCCTTCATCTTGACGTCAAACTCATATAAAAAGGAGGTTTGCACTATTCATTTGGAAAATAAATTTTGGTGATTCCTCAGAGATATATTTAAGACACCGAACATAGAAGATTAAGGAAAAAAGGAGTTGTTCTATAATTTGTTTGGGCTTAAAGATCACTAAAATGCAGAAAAGTAATTGGAGGTTGAGGAGAACTTGAAAAACTATTTGTTTGGGCTAATTATTCTTACAGTGGTGCACTGCCAGCTTCAGCAACTAAGATTGTAGATTTTTGTGTAGCTCATTGAACTCGGATGAGTGACATATTTCTCTGTGTTTTTAGTGTGGCATCTCCCTGCAGATTGCAGAAGTAACACTACAAATGTGTGGAGAAACTACAAGATAGTAGACTTCGATACCTTTCATTACCTCTAACGTGAAATTGTTTGACCCAAAGCAAGTTGTTATTTAAAGCTTGAAACTTGTGTTTATAGTCTCGGTCAGGGTCATTATTCCTGTGATATACCTTCCATACCTCGGACTGTCCTCATAAACGTAAGCTCAGACAGGTGCAGACCTGTAATTCAGCTCCTGCTTTGAAACATAATTAGACCTGTAACTAAACCTTATTTTCAGAATTCAGACCTATTACCTTGTTGAATATTTCAAGCCAGTCTTTTGTGTTCAAACCTGGTTGATCAATTGAATAAAAGTGCAGCATTGTAGTTATGCAATAGAAAATGATTTGGAACTAAGGAGGAAAAGAAGATAGTAATAGTGGAATTTGCAAACATTGATTGTAGACCTTGAATTTGGACCAGCCCACCTTGAATAGCAAATATTTAAACAAGGAGAAGACATTTTTGGAAATATTTTCAGTGTTTGGTTGGGTCTATTTATTGTGACCTGGATATGGCTTGAAAAGAGGACATATTAAGGTGACAAGTAGTTTTTCTAATAGAACCTTTATTTGCAGACTATTGAAAAGAATTTGAAAAAAAAAAAACTCTTGAAGAAGCCTTTGTAGAATTGAAGATTTTTTTGAGTTTTGTTGAAGAAGCACTAATGGCCTAACAAATTTTGAAGCACCTATTCAAGAACTTGTGAATAAATACTTTGTTAGGCAAGTAAAGTGAAGACTCCCTTAAGAAGTTCTTGAAATTTTTTAGAGAAGGTGCAGAACTTGGGCTATATATTGAAGACATATTGAAGGCACCCCTATATATCATGATAAATCGTTAATGTCATCATGAAGTAACCTTGGAGATATTTATTTTGGGTACCATGAAGAACACTGGAGACACCTTCATGTGAAGAACAAGGTTGTCATTGATGAAGTGACATGGATACTAAGTGAAGGCATTGTTGAAGATTTATAGGGCTCGTTGAAGAAGACATTGGGAGTCGTGAAGAATAACCAAACACATTTTGACAAAGTGAAGCTAAGGGTTGGAGCCCAAGAGGGTCTAGAGAAGAAAGTTACACAAGTATGGAGAAGGAAGCAAATTGGATTAGGAAGTCTCTTGAACACTCAAGCCAACAACACATGTTGATTTGATGAAGACATCCTTGGCAAATGTGATGTCCCAATTGCTTGATGATAAGACTCTGCCAAAAAGGAGACCGTGCATATAGTTAGGAGGAGCTTGTGATTCTTAACCATTGTTGCAGATGCTATTGGTGAAGAGCCCTATGAAATCATTGAAGATTCACACTGGGACAATCCTGAAAGATCATCTCTCGGGAGTAACTCCATTGAAGACAATCATGAAATGTTGAAGATGTATTCCACTTGATTACACAAGGCAAGAAATCCTTCATGAGCTAGAGGAGTTTATACATATAGGGGGAGTTGGTTCATCACATGAAAAAATGTAAACACATCTATCATGTACCACATTGTTAGAAGAAAGAGCGCCATGACAATAAGAGAAACATACCTATGAAAAACTATCATTGATGAAAATATGATGAATAGAAGCAGCTTGATTGGGGGAGTACTTGACCAACCCATTCACCATTGATGTCTAAGGGGGAGAGAATATTGGAAGGGCAAGAATATTGCCATCAATGACAAAGGAGGAGATTGTTAATCAAGGTTGTCATTGATGTCAATATGGCATTATTGGGATGGAAAATATTCTTGTGATGACATAACCTCATGTATATTATGATGATGCCCTTACTCATAATGACAAGTCCCGCTTGTTTGATAAGGATGCCATTAATAAATATGTCAAGCTATTAATGATGCTATTATGATGTCAAGACACTAAGAAGAAGTGTTGTCTTAAGACCTAAATATCCATTCACCATAATGTCCTAGTGACAAATTTCCTTGAACTAACCATGATGAGGCCAAGTGCCAATCATGTTCTTTGATTTATGTTCATAGTGATCCAGACCTTAAGTGCCAATGATGATCCCTTGATGACGTATGGAGGAACATACATAAATGACAACACTTGATGATGGCATACATGATGGCTCTTGATGAATTAGTTGGAGACTACATTATGACATGAATGCTACACTATCATGATGACATGGATAACATTGATGACTCACATAATGACACTATGACCTCTTGTTGTCCCTATCACCTTCTGCACTAAAAATTCCTAGAACAGTCCCGAAGAAAAATAAATTTTGAGACCTTGGAGACATATTTCCACAATGAGACCATCACCATATTGAAGAGGACTCTTTCCTCTTTCTAATGAGCTATTATATGCCTCCTATCTCCAAATACTAAAAGAGAAATTGAATTTTGAAGATTATATATCTTATTTTTTAAGCTAGCAGACCAAGACTCACACATTCATGTCGGCCTATATCCATAAAGACGCGTCCCTTCATCTTGATGCAACCTCATATAAAAAGGAGGTTCGAAATTTTAATTTTCAAAATAAATTTTGGTGATTCCTCAGAGATATATTTAAGACACCAAAGAGAGAATCTTAAGGAAAAAAGAAGGAATTTTTATGTAATTTTTTTGGGCTTAAAGATCACTAAACTACATAAAAGTAATTGGAGGTTGAGGAGGACTTGGAAACCTTTTGTTTGGGCTAATTATTATTACAGTGGTGCACTATCACCTTCAGCAGCTTGGATTTCAGATTTTTGTGTAGCTCACTGAATTTAGATCAGTGACATATCTCTCTGCGTTTTCAGTGTGGCATCTCCCTGCGGATTGCAAAAGTAACACTAAAAATGTGTGGAGAAAATATAGGACAACAAACTTCAATACCTTTCATTACCTTTGACCTGAAATTATTTGACCCACATCAAGTTGTTATTTAAAGCTTGAAACTTGTGTTTATAGTCTCAGAGAAGGTCATTATTCTTGTAATATATCTTCCATACCTCATATTTTCCTCATAAACTGAAGCTCAGACAAGTGCAAAATTTCAATTCATCTCCTCCTTTGAAAGAAAATTAAACCTGCAACTCAGCCTTATTTTTAGAATTCAGACCTATTATCTTATTGAATATTTCAAGCCTGTCTTTTGTGTTCGAACCTGGTTGATCAGTTGAATAAAAATTCAACATTATAGTTATGCAATAGAGAAGGATTTGGAACGACATCATAAAAGAACATAGTAACAATGGCATTTGCGGAAATTGATTACAGACCATGAATTTGGACCAGCCCACCTTGAGTAGAAAATATTTGAACAAGGAGTAGACATTTTTGGCAGTATTTTCAGTGGTTGGTTGGGTCTATTGATTATGACCTGTATATGGTTTGAAAATAAGAAATATTAAGGTGACAAGTAGTTTTTCTAAAAGATCCTTTATTTCAGACTATTGAAAAGCATTTGAAAAAAAAACTTTTGAAGAAGCCCTTGTAGAATCAAAGATTTTGTTGAGTCTTGTTGAAGAATCACTAATGGCCTAACAAGTTTTGAAGCACCTATTGAAGAAGTTGTGAATAAATACTTTGTTGGGCAAGTAAAGTGAAGACTCCCTTGAGAAGTTCTTGAATAGTTCCTTGAAGAAATTTAGAGCAGGTGCAAAACTTGGGCTATCTATTGAAGACATCTTGAAGGCACCCCTGGAGATCATGATACATCGCTGATGTCATCATGAAGTAACCTTGGAGATCTTTGTTTTGGGTACCATGAAGAACAGTGGAGACACCTTCATGTGAAGAACAAGGTTATCATTGATGAAGTGACATGGAGACTAAGTGAAGGCATTTCTGAAGATTGATAGGGCTCATTGAAGAAGACATTGGGAGTCGTGAAGAATAACCAAACACATTTTGACGAAGTGAAGCTGAGGGTTGGAGCCCAAGAGGTTGGAGCCTCATAGATAAGGTTAGTGCCTTGGAATATAGGGTTGGAGCCTTAGAGGATAGGAGTCCTCAAGCAACCTGGTCACAACATGTACCAAAGATAGGGTTAGAGCCCTAGAGGTTGGTGCCTCAAATTGACAAGGTTTGTAATATCCCAAAAGGGAGAATGCAGTAATACTAAAACACAATATAAGAACTGCAACAAAGTAAACAATAAATTTAAATACACCATCAAAATTTACAGAATATATGAGCCATTTTATTAATATGGAGGTGGAATAAATAGTAAAATAGTGCTCAAAATATGAGACACTCAAGCCAAAGAGATGGCCTAGAATGACTCTGAAAGGATCCCACAAGAGGGACTGTGTAACTACTAAACTGTTGGAAGAAAAACTGCATTGTCCCTATTACAACTGCTGGGACTACAACTTCCAGAAAATTTTAAAGTTAGACCTAGGAAGTTTGGGAGCTCTGATGATGATGAAACTTTAGTTCCGGGCTCTATGATGGATACCCAAGATAACCAAGAAAGGATTTTCTAGATCTATCGATCTATGAAAATCACCCTCTTAGGGCTTCACTATAAAACTGTTTGGTATGCAAATCTGAAGCATAATATGATGAAATATGACTGCAATATGATGTAAAATCAGATCTATGCAAGAAGGGTTTATCCCTTCACTAGATCCTTGGGATAACAACTCAAGATCTATTTGCTCTCTCCTCCTCCACTGAATATGACTGTTGAATACTCAACAACTTCAGAAAAATATGTTGTCAAGGAAGGAGAGGCTCAAGCCTTCTTCTAGATAATGAAAATAAGCTCTGTAATTATGGAAACACGAAATACAAGGTGAGGAGATGGTCACTCACATGATTTCTAGCCGAAATACTGGAAACTTCCTTCCTCTAATAGATCTACAGGACCGAACTGCACAATCCTTGAGGGGACTGCTGCTGCATGGAGGTAAAACATAATGGCCTGAATTCCAGATTTAGATCTACTGCTCCTGGAAGACTGATAATGAAGAACAAGGTGAAAGGATGAATCCTCCATCGGTTTCCTAGCTGAAATGCTAGAAACAACCTCCAACTCTCAAACCTTGATGTAGGAATGCATTATTCCTGTGGCTAAATGAGCATATGAGAGTGGTATGAAGATGGCACCAATTAATGATGATGAATATAGCTCAATAGAAGCCTTCCTAGAGTAGGCACTCGAAGTCCCTTGTGGGTAAGGGTGGGATTTCCACTTGGAAACACCCTATGCTAAACAACAATGCAGACTTGGCTAAACAACATAAGCATGTATAGAAATGTCAACCGAAAAATCTAGATCTAAATAGATAAAAAATAATCATACCAATTCTGCCTTCTATTGTGCCTTCATCTTCATTATATAGATTATGAGCCTTCCATAGCCTAGGCCCAACTCATAACTGCGCTGCCTATGTGGCCACTAGCCTCCATGAAGAATGTGTTGTCTCTCCATGAACTCCATCATGTCTGCATTTAATTCCCACTCTCTCCATCATGTGTGCATTATATGCACCACTTCCTCCACTATCTCATCATAAGTGCTTTATGATCTTACTTTGAATGCACTATGATCTTAGTTGACCTCCTCCAAGATCCTCATGATTTTACATTTAAGGTCCATGATCTCCACTCTTCCTTCATTTAAGAAGCTGCTCCACTACTCCATAATGTAGATCTAGATCTGAAATATCCACACACACACACGTCAAAAGTGGATTTTATTCATCTATGGGGTTTGTGGGTCCCTCCACCCTCTTATTTAATTAATTAATTATGAAAATTAAGAACTCTAAAATTCCAATTGTCTTGTGGAAAATTGGGAACATTACAGTCCTCCCCACCAAAATGTTGCTTGTCCTCAAGCAATTGAAAATGTGGATGCTACAACAAACATCCTCCCTCCAAATGGAATCCTCATATGGAAGTCCTTTCCATCTGTCACAATGTGTCATGCATGTCCAACTCCAAAGTTGCCTCTCTAGAATGTCTAGAATGGCCTCCAACTGAAAAGTTAAATACCCTTCCTCATCAATGAATCTCCAAGTGGCAACCATATAATGTCCAAATATCTCCTTAATATATGAGATACATGGAATGAAGTGGGTTCTTCCCAAAGTGGAAAGTCCCAACTCATGACCTATCTCTTCAACCCATGATACATAGAGAATATTGCATCTATCAATGCTCTCATCATTAGCCCTGTTGGCCATGTAGTATCCAAACATAACATCAACATAGTTAAAAACAAGAAGTAGAGACATATGGATAAACATGAACAATTCCAAACCATATTATCCTTATAGCAACCACCGCAACAAAGCCTCTTGTTACAATGCTAGATCATCATGAAAACAAGTAAGAGAGCCATACTCTCTTAATAGAAGCCACCGCAACAATGCTTCTTGCTGCCATGCCAAATCTACATCAATATAAATGTGAGAGCCATACTCTCTCAAAATAATCCATCGTAGTAAGGCATCTTTCTGCCCCATCACATCATCATCATACCAAGTACAATGACCATAATCCACCAATAGAAGCCAATGTTGTAAGGCCTCCTTTTTCCATCCTCTATCATCATCACATAATGTATGGGAAGAGATCAGCCCATACTCTCCCAATAGTAACCAAAAGAAACAAGGATTCTTGTTGCATCCTTACATTGATCCGAATTTATGCAGGAACGAAACAGAATAAACATATAACCATAGATACAAAGATGCAGTAGAAAAATCACTTCATTTCATTAATATCAAAGAACTGAAATTTTCTTACAGACATAATAGAAATAAACTAGCTAGGGCGCTGGTAGCTATCTCTGAGAAGAGATGTGGAGGCTACAGGCCTCTGAACTGAGTTACAATGAGGCTCGAGGGCCTATTTATTATTTAGAAACAATGGAAAACCCTAAACTTCCAAAACCCTAACCCTAGGAGATGAAGCACCAAAACTATGGGCCCCGTTTGGGTAAATTGGTGTTTCAACTTCCCAGGGACGTAACTTTGGCATACGATCTCCGTTTGACGCGAACCATACCTCATTAGAAATATCTATCCGAGGACTACAAATTTTGAGTGAGAAACATCGGTTTACAGACCCATGTTGCTCTCGGTTTTCCTAAAAAACATCGTTTAGGGCCTCAAAACGGCTCCGGAAGTTCAGGACCCGAAAAATTTCTAAAAATAGTAAGTTGTGCTGAAACTAAAAAAAATTAAAGAGACAATGGTGGGGCCCCAATTGGAATAGGTGGGTGACCACCAATATCCACCTGGATCATTCCTCCCCCCTTAGGAAGCAATGGTCCCCATTGCGTTAAGTTCCTCCATGAGATGAGGAAACTTCTGCTGAACTTGGTCCCTGGTGAACCACTTTCCTTGGTGCAGGAGTTGGCCAGCTTTGACAACCCGATACAGTTGGATCTTTTGTTGGCGAGTGTTATTGATTTGCATGTTCATGATACAATCCGTGGTGGCCTGTTCTATGCAGTCTAGGTTTAACTCTGTTGGTGTAATTTGTTCTGCAATGTAAGAGGTGTCTAGTAGAGGTGGGAAGTAAGGACAAAGGCGGTCCACATTGAATACTGGGTGCAGACCAAGGAATGGTGGAATACTGAGCTTGAAGGAATTGTTCCCTATAGCCTTGGTGATGGTGTACGGTCTGTATTAGAGTGGGTGAAGCTTGCAGTGGGGTCCAGTGAGGCGCTCCTTCTGCAAATGTAGCCACACTTTGTCGCCCACCTGGAAGTTGTGTGGCACCCGATGTTGATCATGGCATTGCTTGTACTTAGCATTAGCTCTATCCAATATGTCATGAACCTATTGGCGGATGTGTTGAATGCGCTCGATGAAGCTATTTGCTTTGTCAAATTTCGACTGGACATGAGTTGAATCGGCCTGAGTAGCCGCAAATGGCATGGCTACGTCAATGGGACATAGTGGCTGGAATCCCAGGCCCACCGGAAAGGGGTTGTGGTCAATTGAGCTATGGAGACCCCGGTTATAACTGTGTTGTACATAGGGAAGGCTTTCGTCCCATGTGTGTGGATGCTTGGAATTGTACATGCGCAGAATGTGTACAATCATTCTGTTGACGACCTCTGTCTGGCCATATGTTTGGGGATGGAAAGCTATGGACTTGGTGAGCTTGGTGTCCAGCATTGACCAGAGGCTGGACCAAAATGTGCTGAGGAACCTGCTATCCTGATTTGATAGCAGACTTGCAACAACCATTTAAGATCAAGACAGATGCCTCTGACTATGCTATTGGGGCGATTCTTACTCAACATGGACATCCAGTGACATATCACAGTGAGACATTGTCTAACACAGTTCACAAGTATCCCACTTATGACAAAGAAAATTTTTCCATTGTGCAAGCTTGTCGACAATGGAAGCATTACATTTTGGGGAAGGAAACAATCATCCACATAGACCACCAGCCCCTGTAGTTCATACAGACATAAGGGAAGTTGCAGAATGATCGCCATTCGAAGTGGTCCACATATCTGCAACAGTTTCATTTGAACATCAAGTACAAGAAGGGTAGCACCAATAATGTTGCAGATTGTCTCAGCCGATCACCGATCGTGGCACTCTACCACCGTTCTCAACTCTTGTGAGCACGAGACTTCTGATTGGCCGCTTCTCTATGAGAGCAACCTAGAATTTGGCCACACATGAAAGGCACTCTTGGGGGGTATGCAAGTTCCAAATTTTCACCTCCAAGATGCACTTTTATGTCACCTGGGACACCTTTGTGTTCCTTCAAGTGAGCGTGCCAAGATGATATGGGAAGCACACTACAGTTTCATTTGAACATCAAGTACAAGAAGGGTAGCACCAATAATGTTGCAGATTGTCTCAGCCGACCACCGATCGTGGCACTCTACCACCGTTCTCAACTCTTGTGGGCACGAGACTTCTGATTGGCCGCTTCTCTATGAGAGCAACCTAGAATGTGGCCACACATGAAAGGCACTCTTGGGGGGTATGCAAGTTCCAAATTTTCACCTCCAAGATGCACTTTTATGTCACCTGGGACACCTTTGTGTTCCTTCAAGTGAGCGTGCCAAGATGATATGGGAAGCACACTACAGTCGATTTGCTGGGCATTTCGGGGTCAAGAAAATAGTAGTAGTACTATAGAAGTATTTCTATTGGCCAAACCTTCGAAAGGATGTCGGGAAGCACATCAGATCCTGCACTACTTGTGCCATTGCCAAACCGACCATCAAGAAGCAAGGCCTATATACTCTGCTACCTACTCCTAGTCAACCTTGGGAATCCATCTCCATGGATTACATGTCGGGCTACCTTCTATTAAGCATGAAAATGACTGTGTTTTCGTGGTCATCGACAGATTCTCGAAGATGGCCATCATGGCGACCTGCAAGAAGAATATCACAGCAGAAGCCACTGATAAACTCTTCTTTGAATGAGTGTGGGTGCACTTTGGGATCCCATAGTCTATCATATCAGATCCGGATTTATGCAAGAACGCAATAGAATAAACATATAACCATATATACAAATATGCAGTGCAAAAATCACTTCATTTCATTAATATCAAAGAATTGAAATTTGCTTACAGACAAAATGGAAATAAACTAGCTAGGGTGCTGGTAGCTATCTCTGAGAAGAGATGTGGCGGCTACAGGCCTTTGAACTGAGTTACAATTAGGCTCGAGGGCCTATTTATTATTTAGAAATAATGGAAAACCCTAAACATCCAAAACCCTAACCCTAGGAGATGAAGCACCAAAACTATGGGCCTCGTTTGGGTAAATTAGTGTTTCAACTTCCCGGGGACGTAACTTTGGCATATGATCTCCGTTTGATGCAAACCATACCTCGTTAGAAATATCTATTCGAGGAATACAAATTTTGAGTGAGCAACATCAGTCCATGGACCCATGGACCCATGTTGCTCTCGGTTTTCCCAAAAAATGTTGTTTAGGGCCTCAAAACGGCTCCAGAAGTTCAGGACCTGAAAAAATGCTAAAAATAGTAATTTGTACCGAAACTAAAAAAAACTGAAAGAGACAATGGTGGGGCCCCAAGTGGAATAGGCAAGTGACCACCAATATCCACCTAGATCATACATCATCATGATGCAAGTCATGGAAAAACAACATACTAATGGACATGTGGAATGTCTCATAAGAACCATACAAATAAGCTCCCTTATGCCACATCATGTGAGAGTTATACAATGTCCCAAACCCAGGTACATACATGAACATGAGATACATCCCAAACAGAAATACATGTAAAGACATGAGACATATCCCAAACAAAGAAAATACATGGACATAAGATACATCATGAGGTGTCCAAACTCTCTCATCAATAACTAGTGCAACCATGCCTCCTATTGTTGCATATCATCATTGATATACATGGCATGGATCCTGGAAATGTGAGATGTTGGGTAGTATCCATACTCACCCAAAATCAACCAGTGCAACCATGCTTCTTGCTACCTGGTATCATAAATCTGCAGGAAGGTATGCAACCTTTTGCTTCTTATCCGGACCCATTCATCCCAATATGGATGATGAATCACGCCAAGATAAATCTTGGTATCCTCCCAATGTAAAATACCAACACCCTTTATCTGAATAGATTTTCACTCCATGAAATATTGAAGTGCACCTCCATTGAGGTCTCTTTATGAGATCCTCTCATCAAAGGCCCATTGGAACCCATAAGGCTCCATACATGTTGTAGGTAGAGATCCCTCTTTGAGCTGTGAGATTCTCATCAAGGAAACTTCATCTTGACAATGAAAAGTGCTCTCCATCACAAGATGTATACCCTCTATCATCTGCCCCTCCAGTGCTTCATGAGTGAATCTACCTTCAGAATTCTCCAAGAATAATGGGGCCCTCTCATCATCACTGCTACTAAGTGACACCATTTTAGATCTGCATGGTGATACATGTGCTGTCTCATGGCCACATACAATGTTAAACTAATAGTTTGGCAATGTACTGAATAGGATTGGCAATGTACTGAATAGGACTATGCTCCTCCCATCTTCTGCAATTCCACAATTCAACACAAAGTGTTGGGTGTAGCTCAACCATGAAAAACTGGAATAGCAATACATATTCTCCTTGATCAAATCAACATTCCTCTGTGCAGTGATAATTTGCTGCCCCAAATCAGCAAGGTGCTCTAATCCTTGGTTATGCACTTGCCTTAATGGAATGGTATCACATATCTAAATATGAGGTACTGAAATAGTATGAGAAGAAAGTATATTCAAACCTTGGATAAGCTGAATCTTGGGAACATCTTGCACATCTACAAGAGTTTCCCCAACCGATGCAATGGTCTCTCCAACTACTGGTAATGATGATGGCTACATCTCTTCAACTATACCAGTGCTAGTATCTTCCTCCTCCTCATGCATCTCAAGGGATCACGTATGGAGCTCCAAATGTCAAGAACTCAAGACCATCTTGCAAAGATGCAAGTGATCCTCCTCTTGATGTAAGTACATCTGCAGCTAGTGGTGGTGGTAGAGGCTCCTCCTCCTGAGTGACAATGAGGACATCTTCCTTGGGTTCTTCATGTAATATCTCCTCAATGATGGGAGATGTCACTATGTGAGATGTCTCCGGTTTCTTTCTACCATACCTCTTTTTTAGTCTTAGAATAAAATATGCATAAGAAGACACTTTCATATGGGACAAGTGACTAAACCACCAATCTCTTGCTTCACCTTCTAGGTGCAGTGTTGCAAACTCCACAACCTCTCTTTCTGCTATAGGATATAGCTAAAATAATGTAGCCAATTATTCCCTCCAAGCCCTCAATGTGCTTGTGGAAGATCCATCAATTGTAGACAAGAAGAATCTATGCCTTTTTCTTCTATTGCTGCTTCAGGATCTTCTTTCTTCTTTGAGTTGCAAGAACTGTTGGAGAGAGAGGTTCTCCTTCAAATCTGTAGGCTATGATTTGCACTCAGAAAAATATTTACTTAGGGTCTCATGCCTCAAGTCTCCTTCATATTCAGACCAGTCCTCCCTCTTATCAAAGAAAGTGGATCTAGTAGAATGATGTGAAGCTATTTGCTTCTACGATTGCTTCTCATGTTGATAGGAAGTGTTGGGACCTTCCTCATCAAATATTCTTAGATCCTTCCTTTGCCTTTCTCTCTTCATTTGATTGACCTTATTGGAGAGATCTTGCAGGGATCTAAAGAGAAGAGTGGCAAAAATTCAATCCTCCTTCATGATAGATATCTACTATCTGCTTCTTATTTTGATGCAAAAGATGAAGTGTCCACAAGCTAAGCCAAAGATCATGCTCTGATACCACTGTAATATCCCAAAAGGGAGAATGCAGTAATAGTAAAACAAAATATAAGAACTGCAACAAAGTAAACAATAAATCTAAATACACCGTCAAAATGTACGGAATAGCTGAGCCATTTTATTAATATGGAGGTGGAATAAACAATACAACAGTGCTCAAAATATGAGACACTCAAGCCAAAGAGATGGCCTAGAATGACCCTAAAAGGATCCCACAAGAGGGACTGCGTAATTGTTGGACTTCTGGAAGGAAAATTGTACTGTCCCTGTTGCAACTGCTGGGATTGCAACTGTCGAAAAAATCTAAAGTTATATCTAGGAAGTTTGGGAGCTCTGATGATGCTGAAACTTTAGATCCAAGCTATATGATGGATACCCAAGATAACCCAGAAAGGATTTTCCAGATCTATCAATCTAATAAAATCACCCTCTTAGTGCTTCACTATACAAATTTTGGGTATGCAGATCTAAAGCATAATCTGATGAAATATGACTGTAATATGATGTATAATCAAATCTATGCAAGAAGGGATGATCCCTTCACTAGATCCTTGGGATAAAATCTCAAGATCTAGCTGTTCTTTCCTCCACTGAATATGGTTGTTGAATACTCAACAACTTCAAAAAACTGCGTTTTCAAGGAGGGAAAGGCTCAAGCCTGCTGCTAGATAATGAAAATCATCTATGGAATGATGGAAACATAGAATACAAGGTGAGGATATGGTCCCTCACAGGATATCTAGTTGAAATACTGGAAACTTCCTTCCTCTAATAGATCTATAGGACTGAACTGTGCAATCCTTGAGGGGACTGCTGCTGCATGGAGGTAAAACACAATGGCCTAAATGCTGGATATAGGTCTATTTCTCTTGGAAGATTTATCATGAAGAAAAAAGTGAAAGGATGAATCCTCCACCAGTTTCCTAGCTGAAATGATAGAAACAACCTCCAACTCTCAAGGCCTAATGCGGTAATGCATTATTCCTGTGGCTAAATGAGCATATGAAAGTGGTATGAAGATGGTACCAATGCCTGATGATGAATATAGCTCAATAGAAACCTTCTAGGGTAGGCACTTGAAGTTCCCCATGTGTAAGGGTGGGATTTCCGTTTGGAAACACCCTGTGCTAAACAACACTGCAGACTTAGCTAAACAGCATAAGCGTGCATAGAAATGTCAACCGAAAAATCTAGATCTAAACAGATCAGAAATAATAATACCAAGCCTCCCTTATATTGTGCCTTCATATTCATTATATATATTATGAGCCTTACATGGCTTAGGCCCACCTCATAATTGTGTTGACTATGTGGCCACTAGCCTCCATGAAGACTATGTTGTCTCTCCATGATCTCCATCATGTGTGCATTTAATTCCCACTCTCTCCATCATGTGTGCATTAGATGCACCACTTCCTCCACTATCTCATCATAAGTGCTTTATGATCTTACTTTGAATGCACTATGATCTCATTTTACCTCCTCTAAGTCCTCGTGATTTTACATTTAAGATCCATGATCTCCACTCTTCATTTAAGAAGCTGCTCCACTACTCCATAATGTAGATCTAGATCTGAAATATCCACAAACACACCTCAAAAGTGGATTTTATTCATCTATGGGGTTTGTGGGTCCCTCCACACTCTTATTTACTTAATGAATTATGAAAATTAAGAACTCTAAAATTCCAATTGTCTTGTGGAAAATTGGGAATATTACAAGGTTGGAGCCTTGGGAAGCCCAAGTCGGTGCTTGGGAAAATATAGGTTGGAGCCTGGGAGATTGAATACTGGTGTATTCATATAGGGTTGGAGCCCTACATATATTTTACTTTATTTATTGTAAAGAAGAAATTAATAAAAGTATGTATTCTATCATTGTTCATTTTGTGTTGTAAATATAAGTGATCTAACTGGTAAAAATAACAATTGAAAAGAAATATTGATTCAACCCCCCCCCTCTGAGTATTCCCAACACGATTCACTATTAATAGTTGCATGCATATCAGTTCTGATGAAGAGCCAGTTGAGACAAAGCTTAAAGGGAAGATAACTATTAGTTGTATTATTAGAAAATTTCTCGGGTGCAGTTATAAAGTTAGAGGAAGGCCATGATGGAATGTGCAATCAAGGAAGGCTGAATTTCCTATTTAATAGGGTTTATTTCTCTAGGAATTGCGTGACAAAGGGAGGCTGGAGGAAGGCAAGGAATTGGCTAAGTGTTTATCCAATTTTTCCTAGATTAGTGTGAGACGATTGCTAGAGTGAAAGAGATTCTTGTGAGAAATAATGCATTGTATTGTTTCATGATTCCTTGAATTATTATACAATAGAGTTAGAGGGGTTTTGAGTAGTTGTTTTCCCAGGAATATATTTTTTCTGCGATTGGTTTACTTCTTTCCCTTACTTGCATGTGATTGAGAGATCATGTTTTATATTCCGCAAATTTAGTAGAAGGATTCAATAACTTGTTTTAGTACATTACATGATCAGATTAAATCCATTGGTATACTTTCTACATGGTATCAAAGCACCATGAATCACAATAGAAGAGAATAAATTTAGTTTGTGTTGAACAATATTCAAATTTGCATATTCATTCTTTGGACCTAGCAGTTGACCAAGATGTCTTTCACTGGATTGAGACTCGAATATGAACCCGAGGGAAATTAAAACTATATCGTATGGAAGGACAAGATGGAGACAGTATTGGAGGATAATAGGTTGAAGGAGTTCATTGACACTAATATTCTTGAACCCAATCAGGAAGATGTTGCTCAACATGAAGCATGCAGGAAGAATGTTGCAAAGGTAAGGAGGATCTTATTAGAGGGAGTTTGAGATCATATTGTCTCGAGTCTCCATGGAAAGGAAACTCCATATACTATGTGGAAGGCCTTGAAATATGAAAGCACTAGTTAACACATGAAATTGGCACTCAAGGACTAGCTCAGGAAAATCAAAATGGAGAAGGGCGACAAAATCCAGAAATACTTGACCAAGTTCACTCAATGTTGAGATGAGCTTGGAAGTGTTGGGATTACTGTGGCTGATGATGACTTGGTGAGCCTAGAACTTCTAGGCCTTCCCAAGAGCTGGCATAGTTACCAAGACTCTGAGAATGGGAGGGATCAGTTACCAAAGTGGGAGCGACTGTGGTCGGATTTGGTACAAGAAGAGTTTTGGAGGAATACTAGGGATGGATCCCCATCCAAGACTGATGATGAGGAAAATTGTGCCTTGGATGGCAAGGCAAAGAAGGGGAAAGGGAAGAAGTTCCATTCCAAATACGACACTGAAAAAGAAGGCAAGAAGCAAGACATGTCAAAGGTGAAATGTTTCAACTGTCATGATCATGGACATTATGCCATAAATTGTTCGAACAAGAAGAAGAACAACAAGAAGGCTCCGGGAGTTGCAACGGGTGAAGCTTTGACCTCATAGTTTGAGTTGGACTTCTCTCTCATCGCATGCATGGTGTTAATTGTGAAGGGATCTATGTGGTACTTGGATAGTGGTACATATTTCCACATGAATCACAACAAAGAAATCTTTAGTAGCTTGGAGGAGAAGGAACTTCAGATGCACATCGAGATGGGTGATGAAGAGAGGTATAAAGCTACCGAGATTGGTATAGTTACTTTCCAGAGAGAGTTAGGTAAACCTTTCATATTAAAATATGTCATGCATGTACCAAGTTTGAAAAAGAATTTAGTTTCAGTTGCTATGTTGGAGGATCTTGGATATGATGTGGTTTTTAGTGAAGGAAAGGCATTCCTTCGTCACACAGCCACATGGAAAATAAAGAATATTAGGGTTCATGTGAAGAACCTCCACAAACTTGATGTAGATGGCTGCGCAACATTGAGTAGTAAAGAAGATGAGGTGGTGAGTCGGGATATCGGTGAGTTATGGCACACGAGGTTGGGTCATCTACACCACATTTCTTTGAGGATCATACAACATATTTCTACATGGCTTCCAAAGGGTAGAGTTGCACAGAGAGACACATGCAAGGGATGTACTATGGGTAAGTATACAAAGGCCACCTTTCATGAGAAGGAGAACCGATCAGCGGCAATCCTTGAGAGAGTTCACTTAGACGTGTGTGCAACATTCTCAACAAATTCCACAACAAAGCACATGTATTATGTGATTTTTCTTATGATGTTTCTAGAAAGTGTTGGATTTCATTCATGCAGAAGAAATATCAGACGTCTACAAGTTTTGTGAGTTCAAAGAACTAGTAGAGAAAGATGCAGGGAATAAGAAGAAGGCTCTAAGGGGTGACAATGGTGGTGAGTATATCTCTAATGAATTCAATAAATTTTGTGCTAAAGAAGGAATTTAGAGAGAATTGATTTCACCTCATAACCCACAAAAGAATGGGGTTGCAAAAAGAAATAACAAAAAATCTGTGGGAGAAACACAAGCTTTGTTACAGGATCAAGGCCTACTATTGTATCTGTGGGTGGAGGAATGCAACACAACGATATTTGTGTAGAACTGTAGTCCTCATCGAATACTTGGCATGAGTACACCAGATGAGGCTTTTTCAAGTAAGAAACTAGATGTTTCATATTTTAAAAATTTTGGCTCATCTGTCTACTTCCATGTGACCAAATATGCCAGGAAGAATATAGAACCAGTATCAGAGGCTGTGATATTTGTGGGGTACACAGATACTCCCCACAACTACCGAGTGTATTTTCCAGCACATAGGATGACAGTTGTGAGGAGAGATGTAAAATTTGATGAGGAGAAATCCATGCAATTGTCCCTTGAGAGGGAGCTTGACTTGCATGCAGAAGAGGAACTCTTAGTTCCAAAGGATGAACCTCGGGATGTGGAGCAACCACAAGCAAAAGAAAAAAGAGTGGTAGAAACCAGTCATGCAGTGCTATCCACCAGAAATGGTAGGAAGTGCACCAGAGAGGCTGATAGATTAATGCTATATGTGGTAGAGAATGTAGGTTCACCTACATCACAACGCAGGAAAAGAAGGTCCCTGGATAGGTATTCTGGATACATGGATCTTATGAGCGAATGTATTGTGACAAAACCATCCTCTTTTGAGGAAGCAGTGTAGTAGGGGATATGGGTTGATGCCATGGTTGAGGAGTATGACTCCATTATCAGAAACAATGCATGGGAAGAGGTCCCAAGGCCAGTGGGGAAGTCAGTGGTTGGATCTAGGTGGATCTATAAGGTGAAGAAAGTAGCAGATGGGAGTGTGGAGAAACACAAGGCTAGATTTGTGGCCAAAGGATTCTCACAGGTGGATGGGATTGAATATGAGGAAAATTTTGCACCGGGTGCAAGGTACTCATTGATTAGATCCATCCTTGCAGTCTTAACGTAGATGGAAAGGCATATACATCATATGGATGTAAAGACAACCTTTATCAATGGATTTATTGAGGAAGAAGTGTACATTGAGAAAAAAAATATGTTTTGAGACCTTTGACAGGGAGTTGCATGTGTGCAGACTCAAGAGAGCACTGTATGGGCTGAAGCAAGCACCTCATGTTTTGGTACACTAGGATCGACAACTATTTCACTGGTTTGGGCTTCACAAAGAGTGAAGGGGATGAAAACCTATATCATATTGTGGTTGATGGTAAGATTTTGATTGTTGTACTTTATGTTGATGATCTGATACTGACAGGTGATGAGAAACTCATAACTTATTTCAAAGAGGATCTTTCAAGATAGTTTGAGATGAAGGACATGGGACTCTAGCACTCTTTGAGTTGGAAATATGGCAAAGATATGGGGAGCTATTTGTATCTCAGGGAAATTATGCTAAGGAGATTCTGAGGAAGTTCCACATGGAGGGCAACAAACCCATGGAGACTCCTCTTGCAGAAAACTAGAGGAAGGAGGTTGCTACTTCAGGTGAGGTAGTGGATGCTACTATTTACATGCAGCTTGTGGGTTCACTTGTGTATTTTGTGAACACATGACCAAACATATGTGACGTAGTTAACCATCTCAGTCAAGCTATGGTTTAGCCTACGAAGCTCTTTTGGAAGGCGAGGAAGCGTGTTTTGAGATATCTCTGGGTACTATAGAGTATGTATTATGGTACACACATATAGAGGGAGTGAAGCTTCAAGGCTTCACCGATGCATATTGGGAAAGCAGTCCATCAGAAAATAATAGAACATCAGGGGGAATACTCAGCATAGGATCAACAACAGTTTCTTGGTATAGTAGGAAACAGAGATTAGTTTCACCGAGTTCAAATGAGGCAGAGTACATGGCAACTAGTCAGGCTCCATGCGAGGCAATCTAGATGAGGAAGATACTTGTTGGTTTGTTTGGTCATCAGATGGATCCATCGGTTATACATTGTGATAACCAGAGTTGCATAAAACTCTCGTTTAATCCAATATTCCATGACAGGTCCAAGCATATTGATATCTGGTACCATCATCTCAGAGATTGTGTTCAGAGGCGCATTATATTGTTTCAGTACATTCCCATGGAGGATCAGGGTGTAGCCATCTTAACAAAGGCATTGGAAAAGAGAAAATTTGAATACCACAGAGGCAGGATCGGGGTAGCTGATAATCCCTTTCTTGTTGAGAGGGAGTGTTGAAATTCAACAAGAAAATGTGGGTGTCTAATTTATTTTTCCCTTAAATAAATTGGATAATAAATTTTAATTTCATCCCATAACAACTTGTATCAGTTAATTAAGTCAAAAAGACCGAGTTAGCTCAATAATTTCGAGTTGAGGGTCAAAGGTGAGGCATGTAGAGTGATTCTATTATTTTGGGGGTCCACTTGCAGTTAATGCACTAGTGTGGTGTAAGTGTAACCAAATAACTCAATTTCATTGAGTTAAAATCAGTTTAACTAGTTCTAACTGAGTGATCAACTAGTGAGAGTTCTAGTGAATTAAATCAGATTAATTCACAAGTAGTGACCAATCATATAACTGATTATTTTTTAATCATGGTTTCCATTGACGTTAATATGGAATTATTAGGATGGAAAATATTCTTTTTATGACATAAGCTCTTGTATATTATGATGATGTCCTTACTCATAATGACAAGTCCCTCTTGTTTGATATGGAGGCCATTAATAAAGATGTCAAGCTATTAATGATGCTATTATAATGTTAAGCCACTAAGAAGAAGTGATGTCATAGGACCTAAATATCCATTGAACATAATTTCCTAGTGACGAATGTCCTTGAACTAACCATGATGATGCCAAGTGAAAATCATATGCCTTGATTTATGTTCATAGTGATCCAGACCTTAAGTGCCAATGATGATCCCTTTATGACGTATGGAGGACTATACATAACTTACCACGCTTGATGATGTCATACTTGATGGATCTTGATGACTTGGTTGGAGACTGCATGATGACATGGATGCTACACTATCATGATGACATGGATAAAATTGATGACTCACATAGTGACACTATGACCTCTTGTTGTCCCTATCACCTTCTGAAATAAAAATTGCTAGAACAGCCATGAAGAAAAATAAATTTTGATATCTTGGAGGCATATTTCCACAATGAGACCATCACCATCTTGAAGAAGACTATTTCCTCTTTCTAATGAGCTATTATATGCCTCCTAACTCCAAATACTCTAACATAATTGAATTTTGAAGATTATATATCCTATTTTTTAAGCTAGCCCACCTAGACTGACACATTCATGTCAGCTGACATCCATAAAGACGTATCCCTTCATCTTGAAGTCAAACTCATAAAAAGTAGGTTCAGACTGTTCATTTTCAAAAGAAATTTTGGTGATTCCTTAGAGACATATTTAAGACGCCAAAGGGAGAAGCTTAAGGACAAAAGAAGGAGTTGTTTTGTAATTTGTTTGGGCTTAAAGATCACTAAACTATAGAAAAGTAATTGGAGGCTAAGTTGGACTTGAAAACCTTTTGTTTGGGCTAATTCTTCTTACAATGGTGCACTGTCACCTTTAGCAACTCGGATTGCAAATTTTTGTGTATCTCACTGAACTCGGACCAGTGACATATCTCTCTGAGTTTTCAGTGTGGCATCTCCCTACGGATTGCAAAAGTAACACTACAAATGTGTGGAGAAACTACATGACAACAGACTTTGATACCTTTCATTACCTCTCACCTGAAATTGTTTTACCCACAACAAAATGTTATTTAAATCTTAAAACTTGTGTTTATAGTCTCAGGAAGATTCATTATTCCTGTGATATAACTTCCATACCTTAGACTGTCCTCATAAACGTAATCTCAGACAGGTGCAGACTTGTAATTCAGCTCCTCCTTTGAAACATAATTAAACCTACAACTTAGCCATATTTTCAGAATTCAGACCTATTACCTAGTTGAATATTTCAAGCTCGTCTTTTGCGTTCGAACCTATTTGAAAAATTGAGTAAAAGTGCATTTCAATAGAAAACGATTTGGATCTAAGGAAAAAAAGAAGCTAGTAACAGTGGCATTCGAATACATTGATTGCAGACCTTCAATTTCGACCAGCCCACCTTTAGTAGAAAATATTTGAACAAGGAGCGGACATTTTTGGAAGTATTTTCAGTGGTCGGTTGGGTATATTGATTGTGACCTAGATATGGTTTGAAAAGAAGACATATTAAGGTGACAAGTATTTTTTCTAAAGGATCCTTAATTTGTAGACTATTGAAAAGCATTTGAAAAAAAAAACTCTTGAAGAAGCCCTTGTAGAATTGAAGATTTTGTTGAGTCTCGTTGAAGAAGCACTAATGGCCTAAAAAATTTTGAAGCACATATTGGACAACTTGTGAAGAAATACTTTGTTGGGCAAGTAAAGTGAAGACTCCCTTGAGAAGTTCTTGAACAAGTCCTTGAAGAAGTTTAAAACAAGTGGACAACTTGCGCTATCTATTGAAGACATCTTGAAGGCATCCTTGGAGATCATGATACATCGTTGATGTCATCATAAAGTAACCTTGGAGATATTTGTTTTGGGTACCATGAAGAAAAGTGGAGACACCTTCATGTGAAGAACAAGGTTGTCATTGATGAAATGACATGGAGACTAAGTGAAGGCATTTCTGAAGATTGATAGGGCTCGTTGAAGAAGACATTGGGAGCCGTGAAGAATAACCAAACACATTTTGGCGAAGTGAAGCTGAGGGTTGGAGCCTCATAGACAAGGTTGGTGCCTTGGAAGATAGGGTTGGAGCCTTAGAGGATAGGAGTCCTCAAGAAACCTGGTCACAACTTGTACCAAAGATAGGGTTAGAGCCCTAGAGGTTGGTGCCTCAAATTGCCAAGGTTGGAGCCTGGGAGATTGAAGATTGGTGTCTTCATCTAGTGTTGGAGCCCTACATATATTGTACTTGATTTATTGTAAAGAAAAAATTAATAAAATTATTTATTCTATCATTATTCATTTTGGGTTCTAAATATAAGTGATCTAACTGGTAAAGATAACAATTCAAAAGAAATACTGATTCACCCCCCTCTCAGTATTTCCAACATGATTCACTATTAATAGCTGCATGCATGTCAGTTTTGATGAAGACCCAGTTGAGACAGAGGTTAAAGGGAAGATAAATATTAGTTTCATTATTAGAAAATTTCCCGAGTGCAGTTATAAAGTCAGCGGAAGGCCATGATGGATTGCACAATCAAGGAAGGTTGAATCTCCTATTTAATAGGGATTTATTTCTCTAGGAATTGTGTGAGCAAGGGAGGCTGGAGGAAGGCAAGTAATTGGCTAAGTGTTTTTCCAATTTTGCCTAGATCAGAGTGAGACAATTGGTAGAGTGCGTGAGATTCTTGTGAGCAAGAGTGCATTGTATTGTTTCATGATTCCTTGACTTATTATATAATAGAGATAGAGAATTTTAAGCAGTTGTTTTCCTAGGAATATTTTGCATTGTGCGATTGTTTTACTTCTTTCTCTTACTTGCATGTGATTGAGCGATTGTGTTTTATATTATGAAAATATAGTAGAAGGATTCAATATCTTGTTTTAGTACATTACATGATCATATTCAATCCATTGGTATAATTTCTACAATAATGGTTGACCATGGTTCACAATGGTTGATAACAGTTGACCATGGCTGGTCATGGTTTATCATGGTTGACCATGGTTGATTATGGTTGACCATAGTTGACCATGGTTGACGATGACTGACCATTATTGTTGATCGTTATAGTTGATCATTACATATTCCTATAATGGTCGACCATGGTTGATCATGGTTTACCATTGTTGACCATGGTTGACCATGGTTTGACCATTATAACCATAGAGATATTGGTTGATCATTATGGATGATCATGGTTAACCATGGTTGATTACTGTTAATGATTATGGCTGACCATTGTTGATAATAATTGACCATGTTTAACCATTCTAACCACGTTCAACCATTCAACTATGGTTGATAATGGTTGACCATGGTTGATCATGGTCAACCTTGGATGACCTTGGTTGACGAATCTAACCATCTTGATCTTGGATGACCATGGTTGACCATGGTCTTGATTGATCATTACAGTTGTTCATGGTTGACAGTGGTTCATCATGGTCGATCATGGTTGCCCATGGTTGACCATGATTGATCATAGCTAACCATGGTTGTTCATGTTGACCTTTGTTGACCATAAACCAGATCTAATATTATTATATTATTATCAAGCCTAAACCTAATATTATAATTATTAAACCTAAAGCTAATAATATTATTACTAAGCCTAAAACTGATGGAGTTTTTTATATGTGAGACTTTTTGGATTTTCTAGTAAATTTCTGGCTAGAATTCGGTGAAAAAATTGTCGTTAAATCTTGATTTGTGTTTTTTAAATTGGTTTTTTGATTGCATATATATATTCAACACCCTCAAAAACCCCTGGGGCACTTTGATTGTGAAGAATTCACTTGTCAACTTATGATTTCAATGAATCCCTGCCAGATTCTGGACAAATTAAATCAGAAAATAAACCGATATTTTTTTTTCAAAAATAATCACGTATAGACAATGAAAAAACTAATATTGAAATCCTAAACCTAATATTATTAAACCTAAAGAGTTATAATTTTAGCATGTAAATTTTTCATAGTTAAATACATGATGAATAAATTTGTGTGATCCAATTGAAATCACACAATGCTCCAAAAAATTCTTCATCATTATTAACCCTAATACTAAAAATTATTATTTAAACCTAAAACCTATTATTATTATAAAACCTAAAACCGAACATTAAAACCCCAAAAAATATATTATAATGATTAAACCTAAACGGAATATTATTATTACTATTAAACATAAACTTATTATTAGTATTAAACCTAAACCTAATATTAAATCTAATTATAAAACTTAAAAAATTAATTTAAATAAAATTTAATTACTTGATCTAGATATGCATAATAATTGCTCCACTAATTTCATTTATTAATGTAGTGGCGGCCATGAGAATATTCAACTATTGGAAATTTGGAATTTTTTATTAAAATAAAGATTAAAATTCCCAATTCCAATAAGGGGATGTGTATAAATTATTTTCTATGTTGTGTTTATAGATTTATTGATTATATAACATTATAAAAAATAAAATATTATTATTTTATAGGTGTTTATTATATATGAAAATTTAAAGAATATTTTAGATGAGGTTAAGCACTATCATCAACAAGTAAAAGTAGTGACAATTTATCAAGGATTATTATTTTTTAAAGATTAATGGGATGTAGTGGTTTGCAATTCATTAATAATAACATGATTTTTTTGGAAAAAATGGAAACCCCCGAGTCCTTGTGTGGGGTTCCAATTAGAAATAATCACCATAACCCAAGCACTTGTACTCCCCAATTTTGATTTCCATGTGGAGCTATGATGATGTATTGAGTTGCACTCCCTTATAAAAGAGGATTAACGAGGGAAGGAGGTCCAAGGTTTCATGACTTCAATTTTGAAGGGGCTTCTGCAAAATAATACAAGGAAGGATAATGGAAATAAGGAAAATTTCTACTAGAATGAGAGGGCTTGTTATTTTTCTATAGCTTTCCATGCAATGTAATTCACCTCTTTTATGTATCACCCAACTCAACGTAAGTAAGCATTCTAGCAAATTTATCATTCTAGTTATCTTAGCTCTAATCATTGAATATATTTGTAAGCCTTTTATAATTGTGTTCATCCTCACTCTGACTATGGATCTGAAAGCTTCCCATAAGGGTAAGGCCCCTCTCTATCGCAAAAAGGTTGGTGGCTGATGTGGTCACCATGGTTTGGGCCTTTCACTAGATTATGCCACCACACATTCTAAATCTGGTTCAATCCATCATAGTCGATGTCAAAGTTAAACACACATTTAGGGAAGAGGTGGTTGTGGACAAGTTGATCCAAGGCTTTATCCCTAACTTTGATTCAAGTCAAATTGATGACCCAAAATTTCACATAGTCATAGAACTCTAATAGCACTCAAAGGCTTTTGTGGCCCATTCTCTTCTATCTTGAGAAGCTAATTAGAAAGAATTTTGGCAATAATTAGAAACATTGGAAAAAAGAAGGATCTTGATTACTATTTGTTCATCATTTTTCGTTGGTGAAAATGAATGGAGGATTAGGGGTGGTGGGAGCGAGAGGGGGGTGATTTTTTTTCCCTAAGAGACAAGTAGAATTAAAATACTTGTGGGGATTAGGAACAATTTCCAATAGCTAGGCAGAGGCCTATGCCCTATATCAAGGAATACTCTAAGCTTCACACATGAACCTTATAAATCCAATAATTATTGGAGACTCTCGTCTCAACATTCAACATGTGGTGATGTTCTCTTATCCCTCGTGTTACAAATTGGGTCTAATCTTCAAAATAATATGGCCCTTATTGAAAAAATTGGAGACCTTCTTAGCCCAACATGTTCTTTAGATCGATAACAAGGAGGTTTATCTCCTTACTAAGTGAGGAGTAGACTTAAGTATTGGAAGCACACTAGTAAATGGGAACTCAACCCTTTCATACATCCCTTAACATGATCAAAGGCATTTGGAAAGTGAGGCACTGGACTCAGGGACCTCATACACATGGAATCCTGCATGACGAGCATAAGAATCATCCTCCATGATTTAAATCAATTAAAAGGGATGTTCATTTCCCTCTTTCCAATAAGTCACTAGGTATAGGGTACCTTGGCTATAGTTTTCATGTGGGAGTTAATCTAGTTGCAATGATACTCAAAAATGAAATTCATAGGTGTATTGTGAGCATAGGGTTTGCTAAATCCTAGATTATGAAGGTGATGAATTGGTAGATGTAATTGTTCAAATCCCTTATGGGTGGGAAGACTTGAGCTCATCCTTCAATGTAATAGTATTGTTGAGTGTGATGGTTTAAATGAGAATTAGTATGATGTAAGGCCTCCCTCCATTGTGTGAAATGATTCAATGTAAATCACATTTCATAGTGGAAAAATATATGATGTCGAGAGATGTGGAGGTGACCTAGAGGTGGACTCGGTGGTTAATGTCGTAGATCCTTTTATGTTTCTCTATGCACATTCATTGGATGTTCTAGGAGTTTAGTGGTGTGTTGCAAGTGGAATTCTCTGGTTTGAGCAACAATAATAGGGTGGTAGGCGTATGCCTCTTTGGTGGCACAATTCATCAACTCTTTCCTTTTAGCTTGGAATTGATGAAAAATTTGTATGATTATTAAACACATCAAAAAAGGAAATTAGTGGCTTGAAGTTGGATATTTTCTTCTCTTGAGTGTCTAGCACTCAAATTAGGGCATTAAGTATCCCAACTTTCCATCTATGAAATAAAGTCAAAACTCTTGTTTTAGATTGGAGAAGGAAGTGGGCACCTTTTGAGAAAATGGGGAAGAAGGAATTGGAAATAATGTAGGAGATCCTCCAATTGAAAAATAGATAAAACCAATTGGCCACAAGTTTCACTGTAACTATGGAGCTCTTAGTGTATCACTAGATGACGTTGAGGAAATTGGAGGGAATCGACTCTCTCAAGCACTAGATGGAGAAGAACTACTACAAGGAATAAAGCAGCATCAACCATAGTCACTCCCCTCCGATGATTCAATTAATGAAGTAAATTTTGTAGTCCTTGATTTGAATGTAGTTATTCCACCAATTGGCTCATAGGTGGTTCCCATGGAGGAACACTGGAGGTTAATTTTTGTCTAATAGTCTAAGGAGTGTTTTGGACAATATATGCTTGCCAAACACATAATCTAATTATCTATTATTATCACCTGTCAAGTTTAGATTCTAATCCTGAGGCAACAATGACTCATCTTGAAAGGCCTTTAAGATATTTTTGTAGTAATACTGTATTGTTGTAGTGTCCATCATAATTTATTAAATACAAAATATCTACAATTATTATAAACAATAATAATGATAGAAGAGAGAAACAAAAAGAGAATAGAAGAGAAAATAATTGGATTGCTCCACGTCCAATGGTTGGAATTCTCTAAGAACAACTTAATAGTGTTTCATTCTTCCTCTTAGGATGTTGATTGTTGAAATCACAATTAATTACAAGTTTTTTTCTTTATTTTTTAATTTAACAAATATCTCCCGATTTAACTAGTTTTACTATTTGAAATTAGTTGTAGATGTTTTAATCATAATATGTTTAGTTTTCTCAATGGAAATACCTCCAAATTTATTTATTTTAAAATAATTTAATTATTCGTCATAATATGTTTATTTTTCTCAATGGAAAACCCTCTAGATATTATTATTTTTAACATACTTTAATTATTTGTCAATTATGCCCTTTAAGTAAAAAAATAGGCTTTGGTATGCTATAACATTTTCTCTTGTTGGGCTCCAATTTGAGAATAATCCAATCTTATTTTGACACTCCAACATAATTTTAAATGAAAAAATAAATAAATTAAATAAAAGCAAGCAATCCCACATTACCCGATTACGAGATTCCAAGTTTTGGTACAAAATACTCATTACATGCTTGGCATTGTGATTTGTTAAAAAAATTTGTTCAGGATAAATCTCTAAAAATAAGAATGAATTGGATTGCTTTATATATTTTCCTAAAGAAACCACCAACTAAACGTATTTATCACAACTTCAATTCAATTTGGTAGTTATTAGTTAATCAGTAATTGGTCTTTTTGGGCCCTTAATTTTGCAAGTCGATTAGTGCTTACCAAATCGGTGCTACAGGCAATACCTAAGTATCGGATGGTAGTCACGCCCATTCCCAAAGCAGTCTGAAATCATCTTTGTTCTCTGTGGTGTTACTTCCTTTGGATAGGATCAGTTAAAGCACAAAGGTGGTCTCTAGTAGGATGGGACAAACTGACCAGGTTAAAATCGACTGGTGGTTTGGGTTTATGGGATCCATAACTAATAATTAAAGCCTACAACATGAAACTATGGTGGCTTTGGGTAAAGGGAGGACACGAAATATGGAACACATATGGGTAAGGAAATATGCACCCTTTAACACATAGGAGGAGTAGTTGAGTATGGAGGATAATATTCAAGGCTCATGCATTTGGACTTGTGTGTAACAATGCAAATAAATAGTGCGTAAGTATGCTTTTTGAGAGTACAAAAAGAGTAATGATTGCATAATTCTAGAAGGATTCTTGGAAACAACTTCCCTGTTTGGTGTAGAAATAGGGTTTCCTACTAATTCACACCTTTTCACAATCTTTGGGTGATGTTAAGGTAGCTCACTTTTGGAAACCACCTGAAGTTAATTAGCTAGGGCGCCGATGGAAGGATAAAGATAGTTGGCCTCCTTCTAAAAGGTCCCATCCCTAGGAGGATTTCTAAAACACATTGGCAGACAAGAAGACTAGAGTCTCTCAAAGGATGATATTTTACATTGGGGACAACAATGATCAAGCTCCTTTTCTCTTGAAGAATCCTACTCCCTGCTTGCTAGATTTTTGCTATTAGATAATTCAATTGTATGGAACCATATTTTGGATAGGGCTTGGTTGAAAAAACTCTCAACATTTCTATGGTTAATTTTGTGGGGCTTCCTTCTTACATGTGATCGTATTCGCCAAATGGGAAATGAGTGATCGTCTTTATGCCAACTTTTTATTCAAGAGGAAGAATTAGCAGTGCATATTCTTCTCTCCCGCCCTTTTGTAGGTGACATTTAGGAACCCCCCCCCGACCCTTAGATATTTGGGTTAAATAAACCATTCACAAAAGATTTAAATATTTTCCTGGATCAATGGTTTTGTTGTAAATTTTAAAAACCCAATTGTTTCACATGCTTGGCAGTTGGCTTTAGGTTTTTTCCTTCGAAAATTTATGGAAGGAGAGAAATATTTGAGTTTTCAGTGTGAACAGTTAGATAGTTCTAGTCCTAAAAGAAGTGGTCCTCTTGAATATTGGGGAAACTATTATTATAACCCCCTAGACTATTAATGATTGGAAAGTATAGGATTCTTAAGGGTTTATTCTAAAGAACCTCAAATTGAATTAATGTATGTCCTCCACCTCTCTATCCCTGCTGCAAAACTCAAGTAACATTATAGCCAACTCATATTCTTTGACTCCTCCCTCCTTTCTTAAGTTGAGTTTTTATGGGGCCTCCGAAGGAAACCCTAGTGTTGTTGAGTGTGACAGGATTTTTCAAGATGTCAAGTCCCCGCCATTACATATATATTCATGGTCATGTGGGATGGCCATAAATAACTTGGCAGTATTTATCACTCTCGAAAGAGGTCTACAATCACAGTCAGAGAAAGTTATAAACTACTACTGGTTCATGGCGATTCACAGGTTTCCCTTCAATGCATACAAAAGTTGTTAAATGGACACCCTATGCACAATTGACACCTTCAAGAAATATTATATAATATAAAATAATTATTAATTAAATTTGATTATATTTTTTTCCAACATACACGTCAAGAAGGGAACATGGTGGCATATTGGTTGGGCACTTCAAAAAGAGAATAATTGAAAATTATAAATCAATGGTTGGAGTATGATAAATCCTCCTTTAAAGACAGTAACCCAAATGGTGGTGTGATTAATGAGGTCTATAATGGAAAATAAACACTTGATTAGAATGCAGAGGATACAATTGGTATTAGGGATGGTGGTTATTGGAGTGAGCACCACACCCTACATATGTCATCTCCTTGCCATCGTGTTAAATTTACCCTGTTTCCAAGTGAGGGATAACCTAACCTAGTCTCGTCACGATAAATGGCCGACAAAGGTAACATTAGGGAGAGGTACAACATTATATTAGTAAATGAGATGGATTGGTTCCTGATGGGATAATTGATTACTATAGTGAAGGATCCTGACAATAAATCCTGCAAGCTCATTGATGAGTGCTTGTACTATGGCAGGACCGTGGGTTTCAAACAATGTGCTAGGCATCACACTTGTCTGTCCTTGGACCTCGCATGTAGTGGAAAATGTTGTTTAAAATTGGGTGCTAGGACGTTGTTCCTCCATTATAAGTGATCTGAAATTGATTGTTAGTTAATGTTGTGCTAATACTAGTTTCAGAATTAACATGAAAGTGCTTTGGTTTGCTTATCATACAAGGGTTTATACAAGTGTTTATGAGTGACAATTCATTAAAATTGATGAGATTAAGTGTATTTTATGAACTTAAAAGCATGGAAACTAAATGTTGAACAACATAATAAAACACACCAAGCACAAATAATAGAGACAAATACACAATTTTTTGATGAAGGAGTTAGCCTCCTCGGCTACATCTCCTTGGTCCAACTTCATAGTGCCGGCCTTTATATTAGCATCAATTGTGAAAAAGTCTTGTTTACAGTCTCCTGTTGACTTTGAACCTGCTCTAATGGTTCCAAAACATCAAAATCTAACAAGAATGACTCTTCCTGAGCCAAATTTGGTCGAAAATTACCTCAGTTATGGAAAAACCAAAATTTCCTAGTTTTTCTCCACTAAATCTAGATGTCCTCCAGTTAACTCCACTAAATGTGGAAGTCGACCGAATTTCGCGGGTCTTCCAAGTTAAATGCACAGTTAGTGTTAAGATAAGCATGAGTTAATGTGTTAAGCAGGCACGTTTAGCGCTAATCCACATTTAACACAAATGATATGTGGTAGAAACACGTATTAATGGTAATAACTATGATCTAATCCAAGTTTAAAACTCTACTCAGTTTCCCATTGATTTTCTTGGCTCTTGGTCTTGGGCGCATGGACATGTGGGAGGGGGTTGGCCCCCTCTGAACCCTCATACTCTGCGGCAATAAACTTTAAGTTAATGCGAAACCCCATACGGTTAATGACTTCGGTGGAGGCGTAATGGTAAGGCAGTGCATTATGATGCGGGTGGTAGTGAGTTCAACCCCAACCCCAACCACATATTTTGTTGAATACTGCAAAGGCTCTGAACCATAGTTAGAAAAATTTGGTTATGATTATGATATGTCAATATATATATGTCAATATATATATATATATATATATATATATATATATATATATATATATATATATATATATCTGTGTGTGTGTGTGTGTGCCATTCGACTATGGTTTCGGCCATAGTTCAAACCTTTATTTAAATAAATATGCCACCAACCTTGACCTTGCAATATAAATTTATGTGCCTTCCAGCCTTGCCATGGGGGGCACACGGAAGCCTCCGGCTGTGCCACGTGGCCCTTCCCCATTGGCCCAAAAAAAATCCACCATAATAATAATTCCAAACTTAGGAAATAGGAGAGAAATTCAACTTCCCCAAGCAGCATTGGCGAATATGGTGATGAAACTTGTCACAGTGTCACTGACTGAAAAACTGGAGAATATTCATTGAATATTCATGAGGTGCTGACTGGATTGCCAAGTCATCAGTCTGTCACTGTTCTGCACAATTTTTACCTGTTTGGGAAAATGAACAACTGACCATAACTCACTCATACGCACTCAGATTTTGATGAAAGGAGTTTCATTGGAATCCTGGTGATGAGCTCTATTCGGTTGTTCAGGTCTGAATCATTTCTGAGCACTTTCATTTTTTAGCTAAATATTGAGCTCCTGATCGTTCCTCCCCACTAGAAGCCTTTTGGACCCCAAAATATACTATAAATTTTTTAGCAAGTGAGGGTACAACTCCCTCACCCTATCAATCTTCATCCATTTGGCTTTTGAAGGATTTTGTCCATCTAATCCCACTCTAAGGTAATCGACATTCCCTCTTCTTGAAGTTCTGATTCTTCTGTCAAGTATGAGATCTTGTTGAAGTTCATCAAGATATTATGGCAAGAAATAATCTATTCATGGCAACTGAACATGCTCTTCTTGATCATCAATCAAAGGAGGCTCAAACAATCTCAAGTTATCAACATTAACAACATAATATATTTGCATATAAGGAGGCAAATCTAGCTTAAATGCATTAGTACCAATCTTTTCCATAATTTTAAATGGACCATAACAGATTGGCTTGAGATTTTTACCTTCCCCTTGCAATCTTTCTTTGCTAATATACAACCAAACTTCATCTCCAACCTAGAATTTTTGATCAACACGGTGTTTATCATGCCTTTCCTTGTAGTTGCTTTGACTCTTTTCAAGTTTCTCTTGCACTGTGTGTTGTATCAACTAAATTTTCTCAATGAAATCCCTTGCCTTATCTATGTCACTATGACCATATATAGCGACATATTTCTCAAATATGAAGTCCAAAGGCGATCTTGGCAAGTAACCATAACATGCCTCAAATGGCGATGTGTTTGTGGAAGAATGCTTTGCATTGTTGTATGCATGCTACATGTAATGCCATTGTTCATACCATAACTTGGTCTGCTTGCTGCAATAACCTCTAAGAAGGTGAATAATTTTCCTGTTTACCGCTTCGTTTTGACCATTTTTTTGTAGATGAATTGATGTAATCTTTTTCAACTTTGTGTCCATCATGTCCCATAATTTTGACCAAAAATAGCCAACAAACCGGGAATCCTGATCACTTACAATAGAAGTAGGAAGACCAAAATGAACCCGTACATTTTGAAAGAAAATATTATCGGTTTGTTTAGCTATAATTTTTTTCTTACATGGCATAAAAAGACACATTTTGTTGAATCTATCTACCACAACATACAAGTAATCATGACCTTTCCTAGACATAGGAAGGCCACCTACAGATCCATTGAGATACTCTCCCAAGGATGTGAAGGAACCGGAAATGGAGTGTACAATCCAAGTTTCCTATTGCTAGGCTTACTTGTTGCACATAAAGAACATCCTCTAATAAAACGAGATACACTATCAATCATGTGTGGCCAATAGCAATACCTTTGGAGATTCACTACTGGATTTCCTACACCGAAATGTATAACAATCAATGATGTGTGCGCCTCCCTTATGACATTGTTTCTTTCTCCTTGTGATATACATAACTTTCCCTAGTGATACAACAAATTGTTATGTACATGATAATAAAACTCTTCATTTTGGTTTCTTTAACTCAAGCTTTCATACACATCTTCAAAATCACTATCATATGCATATTGTTCAATGTAACTTTCATGCATAATTGAATTATACTTAAGTATAATAGATGAATTTACAATAGGCATAGAGAGCATATCAGCTACCTTACTATAGATTCCCTTTTTGTACTTGATAACCAAATGAAATTTTTATAGAAATCCCATTCATCTGAAATGCCTTGATTGTTGCAACTTTAACTGTGATTGTAAATACTGCAATAGCTGATGGTCGGTATGGATAATGGTCTCTTTCCCCATCAAATAGTGGTTCCATTTCTTTACACTTTGTACCAATACATATAACTGTTTATAATAGGTGGGATAATTATTCTCAGCTCCATTAAAAATTTCAGAATGAAATGAAATAGGCTTACCATGCTACATGAACATTTCTCCCATATCATAATCACTTGCATCTGTTTGGATCTCAAATGGCTATCTAAGATCCAGAAGTGCTAATACCGGTGCTGAAATTATCTTTTGCTTTAAAGCATCGAATGTTTTTTGCTGTACATCTCCCCAATGGAAGAGTTTCTTGACACTTTTCAATGCATGTAGCGGAGCTGCAATGGATGAAAAATTAGCAATGAGTTTCCTCCAATACCGTGTTGCCCAAGAAACCTTCTTACCTCTGTAACTATATTGGGCTTGGTCCAATTCAGAATGAACTATACTTTCGAAGGGCCGATCTTCAACTCACCTCCTCCAACAATGTGTCCCAAATACACCAAAAAAGTCTTACCAAATTCGCACTTCGACATCTTTAAAAACAATTGCGCTTTTTTCAAGACATCAAGTACCTTGTTCACATGCATGACATGTTCTTCTCTTGATTTTTTGAATATAAGTATGCCATCTAAGTAAAAAAATGATGAATTCATATAGAAATGTTCTAAGTACGTCATTCATGACTCTCATGAAAGTAGTTGGAGCATTTGTTAGACCAAATGGGATAACTAACCACTCAAACAATCCTTGTCTAGTTTTGAAAGCAGTTTTCCGAATGTCTTCTTCAGCTATTCTAACTTGATGATAACCACATCACAAGTCTAACTTAGTGAAATATCTTGCATACTTTAATTGATCTATCAAATCATCAATGCGTGGGAGTGGGTAGCGATACTTTATCATGATTTTATTTAGTGCACGGAAATCGATGCACATGTGCCAAGTCTCGTCCTTCTTTGGTACAAAAACGATTGGTGAACCACATGGTGAAGTAGATGGGCATATGATACCTTTGTTCAATAATTATTGAATTTTCTTCTTGATTTCCAAAATCTCTATAATTGACATGCAATACATACCAATGTTTGGAAGTGGAACATCCTGCTGCAACTGAATCACATGTTGAATTCCCCTCTTGGGAGGTAACCCATTTGGTTCTAGAAACATTTCACCATGCTGACTTACCACATCAAACAAATCAGATTTTATTTTTTCATCACATCCTTTAAAATATTCATAGTCAACATCATCCTTTTTCTTGATCATGAGAAGCACAAAATTTTTACTTACAATAACTAGCCTCTACATTTTCCCTGCATTAGGAAATATTCAATTTCTTGCGATGAGCTCTCACAATATACTCCACCCCATCCTTAAGCAAATGATATATGTTCTCATGGTGATAAAAAAACGCTTTCCTGTCATAAAAATATGGACTTCCCAAGATAAGCTTGGAAATGTCAAGTGGAACCACATCTAACTCGACTTCATCAATGAAGTTTGCAGTAATAGCAAATCTAAATATGCATTTTCTTATAACCTGTAAATTGGCATTCTTAGCTATCCAACCCAAAGGGTATGCCATTATGATGTGGTACGGTTTCAAGGTTATATAGACATCAAGAAGAAGTCTACTAACCTATAATAAACTCTTGCTCATGAAACCCATGAAGCAAGTACAAAATTAATTTTATTATCTTTGTCTTCTACTTTATATAAATCCATAATTACATAGTCAAAATGAAAATTGAACTAGTTACACTTTTCAACACGGACCTCGCTAGCTGTGTGCGTGGGTATGTGAAAGAGTATGTAAGAGGAACTTGAACTATCTAATGAATAGAAGGATGTTTTGCTGATAGTGAATGTCTTTGTGCTATGTTATGAGTTGCACTGCATGTTATTTCTGTATTATCTTTGCGCTATTAATTTTTGTTAATAGATCGATTGCATACATGTAATAGATCCTTAAAAGAACAATGACTGCAAAGATTTGGTGATATTGAGTTATATTTCTCCTTTTAATTGATTATCCTAAGATTTATGGGTTGTACACAAGTAATTATGTTAAGTATATTATTAAGGGTTTATGGTTAGGGCTTTCTCTGTGCAAACTTGTTCTAGATATAAAGGAACCCACTTCATTAAATTCCCTCTCTCTCTGAGGGTGCGAAAACCTGGTTCCAACACCCTCCCATACAACTTCGGCTGAGACATTGACTTGCACAAGCATGTCATTTTTGAAAGGGCCAGTAGTATATGGGTTTGTTGGTTATCCTAAAATCTGAACCTGGGTCAAGGCCCCTCAAACCAAAAAATGGTTTCGTTGCTAGGACCGGGAGAATTTTGAGAGAGAGACTAGGTGATGAGTCAAAGTTTATGGAACTCGGAAAAGTCTAAATTTTATGAGTGGTTCAAAAAGTAGATCCAAGAGTTTTCCCTAAAAGAAAACAAGAGTAAGAATTTGTCTACGGAAGAGTGGAAGAATAAGTATATCTTCACAGAGGTGCATAAGATCTTCTGCGTGACCTTTGCGCATGAATTGCAGGAGTGGTTGTCGAGATTAGCATAGTTTCAGACATGTTAGAAGGACGATAGGGTTACATAGTTGACCCCCGAATTGATCCGGAAATTGGAAAATACTGATAACAAAATCACTTGGATCATAGATCACTGGGTTGATATTATCTTGGGTGGATTTGTGGCAGATTTTGTGGTAGATCGGTTTGTGTCATATTCTAAAGCTGAGAGAAGATTATTCAAGGGTTGGAGAGATAAATTCTTGCAAACATTGTTTTTACTAATTAAGACGCTATTGAGCGAAAAAGGTGTTCTATGCAGCCACACTGAGTGAATGAGTTACGAACAAGTTGAAAGCACCATGCACAATGGGAAGTATTATTGGATCAATCAAAGAGGGAAAAGAGCTGCATACATCCCTCTGAGGGATTCGCCTAACCTAGAAGACACGAAGGCTATGCACGCTCTAGGTAGCCCCCCTGCTACACCATACTCAAACTTACATAGGACTCAGACATCTCATACCCCTCCGCCACCTCCACCTGCAGACGATATGGTTGCGCACATGAAGCTACCCATATTTAAGGGTGCGGTGGATGTAGACATGGATCAGTTCTGGTTCATAGTTGAGGCAGTATGGAATGTGCAAAACATTAATACAGATGCTGTGAAAAGAGCGTAGTTGGCCATGGATTTTGAAGGTCCCGCGCTAGACTAGTTTATGGGATATCTGAAACAAAAAACTTCTCCTACTATCGATGATATCAAGAAGGAAATAAAGCTGCAGTTCAAAAAGGAAAAGTCCTTCACACAGTTAGTGGTAGAGCTAAAATAATTCAAGTAAGGATAAAAAGAATCAGTTTGGGAAGCCAATCAACGACTCAAGAAAACTAGCAGTGATGGAGGATTTGTTTATGATGATCACCAACACAAGGAATGGTTGATCACCATGTTGTTACCCCATCTACGTAGTCCTATGGGACAACAAAAGATTGCTACTTAGGCTGAAGCCTTGGAGATCACTATGAGGTTGGAAGCTGCGCCTAGAGAAGATATTCCCCTTGGGACTCTATAAATCCAAAGTTAGTTGGAAGAAATGCACTTAAAGATATAGAACCTATGAAGAGACAAGGGTAAAGAGGTTGGCGCAAATTTCAAGTGGATTCGTTGCAAGGGAGCGGGCCACACAAAATATCAATGCCCTGTGTTTATAGATTACCTGCAAGCTGAAGGACCAAATTTGCTACGCCCTAGGGGGGTTCGGGGCCTAGAAAACCTGCCCTATGGTGCGTTGATTGTCGGGTAGCTGGCCAGCATGATACTGACCACTGCCCACGACTAGGAGCATATGTTCCAAAATTAAAGAAATAATATTGTAGATTCTTTTCCTTGGTTGGTCATGATGAGAACCACTGTCCGATGTATGAGTTAATGATCATTAATGCCAACTTGTACAAAGTGCAGGCCGAAACCTCTTCACTATCATATCCCTCTAGACATAGAGGATCCCTAGTAAGAGGAATGGGAGGGGGGAGAGGTGGAAGCGTAGGGTGAGGAAGAGGGAATTTAAACTGCTATAATTGTGGAGATCTAAGACATTACACATGCAATTTCCCTAACCCTAGCGGAAGTCCCGCAGGTAATGTAGGCAACTTGATCATGTAATTGAAGAGTGTCCCATTCTGATAGCTAATATGTAGGAGAAGCAGCAGATGCTTAGGAAGAACATACAAATGGTGAAAGCTGAGCCACGCGATGATGGCCCTAGTGTAAATGCAATAACGCACAGTGGTGTGGCCACTGGAGGAACTATGGAGCACGGTGCTACAGGGTCATGGATCATAAAGGAATCTGACAAGAAGGGAGGCCTAGACCTGAAAAAAGAGAAGGAAATTTTTATAGAGGCTAGAATAAATTTTTCCACGACGGGAGAATTAACATAAAAAGATACTATGGATCCAAAAATAGATGAAGTACTCAAACCATTCCTTCAAGCCTGTATGAAGTTACTGTGCAATCAGAAGGCGGTAGGGAATCTCCAAGAATTGATAGACAATTACAAAAAAAAGGGAGCCCCTCGGAGGGAGATTAATGATGTGAACAAAATTTATAAGAACAAGAAGAGGACTAGTCGGGGTATGCGTATGACTGCGCAGATTAGAGAATATGAATTGGATCAAGTCATCTTTGATCTAGGATTTGATGCCAATGTCCTGCCAAAAAAATCCTAGCAAATGATGGGAGAACCCAAATTGGAGTGGTCCACTATTCAACTATGTATGCCTAACCAACAAAAGATCATTCCACTAGGAAGGCTGCCTAACGTTGTGGTAGACATTGCGGTAGTTAAAGTATGTGCAGATTTCGAAGTAATCTAGATTGTGGATGATGCAGACCCTTACCTTGTGCTATTTAAATGGGAGGTATTTTCAACCTAAAATGGAGTAGCATGGTCTTTGATAATGATGGTACGTGAGTAATAGTCCCTTTGGATCCAGCAGAAGGTGAACAATATACATAGTCAGTGCACGATGAGGAGGATGTTGACCATATTTATAAAATGACTACACAAGATGATGATTGGCTCAACCCCACAGCTGATGGCATGTTAAATTGGGAAAAATACAGCTCTTGTTTCATAGATTTGGATGGCGAGATGGAAAAGTGGTAGAACTAGTTGCATGACGTATCCGCGCTACACTACCTCAAGATCACAAAGAGCTTCTGGTGCATTTCCTTAGAGGTAAGAGAACTACCTTAATTTTATGGTTCTGGTAGTGTTAAGGAATTTATTAAAGCATTGGAAACATATTTTCCTGAGGAACGAAGATTTTGGGCACTTAACTTGGCTATGTGCGCAAAATTTCTGTGATGGCAGGAAAAACACAAGGGAGCTTTCTTGAACTGGGGGGAATGTTGAAAAATGATGATCCTACGCTTTGAACCTCCAGTCAACCCACCTATGGAGCTTTTTTCTAGCCATGGGGATCCATGCAAGCACTTAGTTGTGTGGATGGAGGTATGTAATGAAAGGACCTGGAATGAGTGGGTTCATATGTTTATTCATTCATTAGGGCTAGTACCCACCACCTGGTACTTAGACACAGAGCTTCACTAACGCACTCGCCACTGGGATATGATGAAAAAGAAATTAATGGCGACGTTTGGCTTAGTTGGAGGGACGGAGAAATTAGATCAAGCCCTATAGGATATAGATGCTCTGGTATTTAATGAGTCTTTGCCTCAGAAGGAATGTGCTACACCAATGTGGGATGTGCAGATGCAAGATATTGCCAACTGCTAAAATTTGTTAGTAGAGGACAATGAAGAAGATCCTAGGAATATTACAATCCTTGAATCTGAAGGAGAATGCATAGTCGCAGGACCATCATTATGGACAGTAGACATTACCAAACCATTGAAGCTGAAGGAAGTCAACATTGGGATGGAGGAGCAGCCCAAGTTGGCCAAAATTGGGGATTATTGGGTTGATGATACTGTTAGAAAGATTGCAGAGCTGCTGACTGAATATCAGGATCTATTCCCTACGAAGTTCTCTGAGCTCAAGGGAATTGTAGGAGATTTGGGTGTTATGAAGATCACCTTGAAGCTAGATGCACGACTTGTCAAGAAACGACCCTATCGACTGAACCCTAAATATAAGAAAAAATTCAAGGAGGAATTAGATAAGATGGTGGTTGTAGGTATCATCGAATTCATGAAACAATCTGATTGGGTAAGCCCAATGGTAGTCCAAGAAAAGAAAACCAAAGGAGAGGTAAGGATCTGCGTAGACTTGTGCAAGTTGAATGATGCCTGTGTACATGATCCCTTCCCTACGCCAATCTCTGATGAAATCTTGGATAATGTGGGAGGTCAATAAGCGTACTCGTTTAGTGATGTATTTTAAGGGTAAAATCAGATCAAAATTGCACCTGAAGACCGCAGAAAAACAACCTTTAAAACCGAATGGGACTCCTTCCAGTACACCATCATGCCATTCAGATTGAAGAATTCCCCTGCCATTTTCTCCCATGTGGTGGTAGTAGTATTTAAATAATTTATGCACAAGTTTCTGGAGGTATATTTTTATGATTGGACAGTATTTGGCTTGGTAAATAACCATGTTTCAAACCTACGCATGATGTTAGATACTTGCAAGAAACACTAGATTTCGTTGAATCTTAAGAAGTGTATCTTCTGCGTACCTTTTGGAATTTTGTTTGGGCACATCGTATGTCAACAGGGATTGATGGTTGACCCAGCCAAGATTGTGGTTGTCATCAATTTAGTTGTCCCCACCAATAGGAAACAACTGCGCTCCATCTTAGGACATACAGGTTACTACAAAAAGTTTATTCAAGGGTATGCCTTGATCACTGCGCTATTGGAAAAGCTACTAAAGAAGGATGCGTCCTTTTTCTAGGATGAAGAATTTCAGAAAAGTTTTGAGCAGTTGAATGAAAGGATGGTCACTGCACCTATTCTAATATTTCTAGATTGGGCTAACATCTTTCATGTGCATGTGGATGCATCAGGGATAGCCCTTGGGGTTGTCTTAGTGCAATCGGGAGATGGAGACATTGTGTAATATTCCTAATTAGTCCTAAGCTAATTGAAATATCACTTTTTGTTTTTCTTTCTTTGCTTAAAGAATAAATGTATAAAAGAGGTTCATCAAACTCCTAATAAAGAATAAATCAAGGCCAAATGTGAAAAAGGCTAAATAATGGCTATGTAAGCAAGCACCCTTAGGTGTGAAAGGGGATGGATATTTTGACTGGGTCAACCTTGACCAAATCTATAGTGTTGTCTTAGAGGAGTGGCCATCAATGAGGCACAACACAGTTCTAGACGGAGATGGAATGTGTGAAAGAGAATATTTCATTACAGGTGGTTTAGGGTTTACAAGCTCTAAATCTATATAAGGAAGGGGATGGTAGCATGAAGATTTTGTTGAAGATATGATATTTTGATATATTGTCTGTTTATACCATATAGCTTTCTTTCGCTGTTTAGCCTAGATTGCAAATGTTGTTTAGCATTGGGATTTCCTGTTTAGGAATTCCACCTCTTCCCATTGAGTAGCTCTTAGGAGAGTCTTGTATTGCATAGTCCACTATCTGTCTTGAAGCCAAGCTTCTCCTTTCAACTACAACACAGATCTTGTTGAGGGTTTGGTTGTATTTGCAAGCTGCAACAAGTGGAGGTTAGATCTATTTAGATCTAGGACATTTTAGTGCCCTTTTTCAGTGGAGGAGTCTTCTACTCCAATTGGAGGAGTGTATTGGAGTGCTTGGGCATCATTTTCTGATCTTGGCATGTGGAAAAATATTATCTATACCCTACAGTGCAATTTCTCTTCTAGATCTGTGTTATTCATGTAGATGTTGTTGTAGGGAGTTTGGGTGCACCATTTGGAGAGCTTGTTTCCGAGTTTTGGGGAACTTCCCTTCACTTTAAGATCCATTGGAGGAGATCTATACATTGTATATTTCAGATTTGATCTGCATATTTCTGAATACTTCTAAATCACTGAATATTTCTACAGATCTGCATTCTTGGATCTCATATCTACTGCCTATCCTTGGTGTAATGCTCAAAACCCCAAAGGGATATGAAAGAGGAGCCTTTATAGTGTATGGATCTATTATGGATCTGAATTTTGATACATAGATTTTCTCTAGATCTGAAATGTAATAAACAAAAGTTTGCAACCCAATAAAATAATGTTGTCAAGGAATTTTCAGTCTATACATGTGGTTGCAACACCTCTTTTGAGGGATTTTCTTCTATTGATGTCTTGTATTTCTAGCTATGCATCTTATGGGCCTCATTAAACATCTATTTTGCTACTGTAAATACTTTTGAAGAGCCTTTTTATTGGCCTCCTGCTTTGCTTTAGATGAACTACATTATTTTAAATGCATCATTGTTCTATGTTGCTGCATTTCCCATTTTGGAATATTATAGTGGTATCAGAGCCCTAATATTGGCTCAGTCTGTGTTCTTCAACCATTATGGATTCTTCTCATGGGAAGGAGAATATCTGCAAGAGAGATCAAAGCAAACCCTTATTATCTGGAGGAAAGAGGTTCTCAAAACTTCTCTTTCAAACTCTGCGAGGCATACGCAAAGAAATCAAAGAAATGAAGAGGACAAGACAAGAAGGTCCCTCAAGAAGATCTTTACATGAAGAAAGCCCTAGTTCTTCATCTTATATGTGCAAGCCCTCAGCTAAAAAATTAGTTCTACAACGTTATTCTATGCTCAGATTTACTGCAAGAGAGATGAAGGAAGAAGATGCACCAAAGGAAGAGACTTTAAGTGATAGTATGAATCTAAATCTTGGAAAATCAAGGAGCACTTGAGCTTCCAAGAGTTCGACCAACTCAAGGAGGAAAGGAGATCCAACAAGTATTATAGAAGGAGAAGAGGTAGATTATTTCTGCCAAATTTCGATGGATCCTCCACATGCACAGCCAAGGATTGGATAGATCAGCTAGACTCATAATTGGATCTACATCAAGTTTTAGAAAAGGAAGCCCTTAAAGTAGCATTGCTGCATCTTAAAGGTAAATCTTATGCTTGGTGGTTATTTGAATCCTTTTCATTGAAAAATGAAAATATATATACTTATGCAAGATTCACTAGGAGATTAGTGAAGAGATTTGATGTAAAACAAACTGAAACATCTTTGATTGAGCTAGAAAAGCATGAGCATGCAAAACCGTTGCATGAGTTGGAAATATCTGTTGTGCCAACTCCACTTCATATTTCTGTTAAAGGGGATAAAAACTTGTGTGATACTTTTCCTAAGGTAATATCCCCATGGCATGAAGAGATTTCTTCTCAAAAGGAAGTCATGGAGATTCCTCTTTCAAAGGAAGACCAAGATCTAAGGTCTCTCATTGATAATGAGGTATTCTCAAATATTGATGAGGAGACATACCAAGAGGGCATTAACAACGCTATCACTTCAAAAGAATAACCATCACCACATGGGGATGGACATGAGGTTATTAATTCAAGGGAATGAGCTATTGCATCTTTGTAATTGGTTCCAAAGGAGCATCATGTGACAGTAGTAAGGGGCAATAACACCTTGCTCCAAGCAGGAGGAGGGAGGATGGATCAACATCCAATGATGAGGAACATGCACCTTTGTTTATTTCAAGGGGTTTCTATTCATGAGAAGGAGACTGAACTATGCAGCAAAGGGAGGGACACATCAGTCCACTCATTCATACAGTCTACTTTAGATCTTGATGTCTCTTTACATGGAGGCATTCCACCAAGGAGACCCCCTGATTGGAAGAAGAATAAAGTTGTCTCTCAACCTAATGCATCAGTGAAATATTTGGCTAAGGAAGGAGCCTTGGGAGAAGCTAGCACAACACTAAGAACCATTGATGGGTTCCAAGGAGAGATGATCAACTTTATGAGTTGGACATTGCCATATCCCACTCAGTTATCTATGCTGGAAAATGATTCATAGATCTATGATGACATGAGCATGATGTCAAATGGCCACTCCATAGTCTTGGGGCAGCAAATGATATCTCTACACACAAGGAATATTTCTGAATATGACAAGAGGGTACCAACACTCTCATATGCATGGGCCAAACTATGGAAGTTTTGGAAGAAGGAGGCCTTTAGAAGGAGGTTGACTTCCATGAACTTCAATCTTGTCTTGAGCAAGATCAGATGCAAGAGAGGCATCAAAGGTGGAGCTACAACACTCCAACATGTGACTTTGGCATTGAGCATGTCAATGAGGAGAATGATGATGTGACAACTACTTCATTTCAGAATTTTATAGCGTTGTCATTATTGGGAAGCCTAGATCCATATTGGGAGTCCCAACTCTTGGTAGAATATTCCAAGAACCTCTTCACATGTAAGGCTATTGATGGGAAAATGGAAGATAGGAGGTATAGAGTGGTTGATGGAGTCATTTACTTTCATGATCAGATCTATTTGACTAAAGAATCAAGGCTTAAACATAAACTGCTATATGCAGCCTATGAGATTTTTCTTTCTACTCCCACTGATTTCATTAGAACACACCATATTATCTTGAATGGATTCATGTGGGAAGGCTTTGAAGAAGATTTATATCAGCATTTTCAGAGATGCATGAACCATGAGAAGATGGGGAAGAAACATGACTCTATGGAGGAGTCAATTTAGCCACCTCTTTTCTCTTTTGGAAAGAGAAGAGATAGAACTATGCACCACTCCATCTGTATGTGGAGAAATGTTGGTAAAGGATATGCTTTTGTATCTCATGATTGACTTGATTATTACTTGTATTCTTTTAACATGTATATGTAGGCCATAACTCCTAAGAGGAGTGTCATTCCATACAAACTTCATGGCCAACTTTGGGCCACAAATTTTTTTGAATATGGCCACTCCCTTGATGGACAAAGGGAGATTTTGTTTCATGATGGGTGCGTCCCTATGGCACCAAATATATCTCACACTTTCAACCATGGTGAGATGGCTTGGAAAACAAGTAAGTGGTGGGGAAACCACTTACCATATAATTTTCTGATGCTGTCAGGAGATCTACTGCGCTGGTTCCACTTGTGGGACTATGATCCATCTCCATCATTGCATTTGATTGTTTATGTAATACTAGTTTTGTTCTCACATGATGATGATGCTCTTATCTTTGTTGGGAACATGATTGGAGGAATGACACATTGGCTGGATGTGTCTATTTGGAATGAAAATTCCCATATTTATTCATGCTTCAAGAGGAGGATGGGACATTATATGGATGCTACACTATATATTTTGTTTCCTTATGCAAGGGGCCATATGTTTGACTTATGTATTTTTGAGAAGCCTCTCACATGGGAGGATTTTTGGCAAAACATGTGTTGCTTGGATCATATTCAGCCAACACCTATTATCCTCTACCATTTTCAAGCTTTTTAGAAGCTTATGGAAGAAAGAAGGTGGTTGGGTGGCCACTTATTATATTATTCTTTGAGGCAGCAAGAAGAAGAACAACACTGGTCTCAATGGAGGGACTATTGTCACCATCTAATATATCATATGACACTTAGTCCATGTTTCTTTTAGAGCACATATGGTGATGATACTCTATTCACTATATGCATGGAGGATTGGGCAAGGAGGCTCCCTAGAATCAATGAAGGGAATCATGAGGTTCCAAGTGTTTTTTGGAATCATGAGGACTATATTATTGCAGCCCAGGATTAGCAGCTCCAAATCTATCATAAATGGAGGGAGAGGCAGCGTAAGTTGAACAATATTACCTCTCATTTATATCCATGCAGCCCCTATACATTGCATAAGAAGGGGATTGGTGACTACTTCTATGAGCTACAAAGGAGGGCTCACTTTGTTTGGATGATAGCATGGAGATTGGAGTTTCTCATGGGGGTTGAATCACTTATCATTTATCATCTCTCATGCCTTAAGAAGGCCAGTGGAAAACATATGATTCTTTCTATGTATCTCCCACTTCTTCATGATGACAGCTATTTGATTTATTCACCAAAGGCAAGCTTGTATTCTTGGGAGGAGGCATACCCATGGGAGATTTTTGCAAATGTCCTTGTAGTTTCTTGAGGACAAGTAACATTTTGGAGGGGAGGACTGTAATATTCCTAATTAGTCCTAAGCTAATTGGAATATCCCTTTTTGTTTTTCTTTCTTTGCTTAAAGAATAAATGTATAAAGGAGGTTCATCAAACTCCTAATAAAGAATAAATAAAGGCCAAATGTGAGAAAGGCTAAATCATGGCTATGTAAGCAAGCACCCTTAGGTGTAAAAGGGGTTGGATATATTGACTAGGTCAACCTTAACCAAATCTACAACGTTGTCTTGGAGGAGTGGCCATCAATGAGGCACAACGTAGTTCTAGATGGAGATGGAATGTGTGAAAGAGAATATTTCATTGCAGGTGGTTTAGGGTTTACAAGCTCTTAATCTATATAAGGAAGGGGATGGCAGCATGAAGAGGTTGTTGAAGATATGATATTTTGATATATTGTCTGTTTAGACCATATAGCTTTCTTTGGCTATTTAGGAATTCCACCTCTTCCCATTGAGTAGCTCTTGGTAGAGTCTTGTATTGCATAGTCCACTATCTGGATTGAGGCCAAGCTTCTCCTTTCAACTACAACACATATCTTGTTGAGGGTTTGGTTGTCTTTGCAAGCTGTAGCAAGTGGAGGCTAGATCTATTTAGATCTAGGACATTTCAGTGCCCTTTTTTAGTGCAGGAGTCTTCTACTCCAATTGGAGGAGTGTATTGGAGTGCTTGGGCATCATTTTCTGATGTTGGAATGTGGCCAACTATTATCTATACCCTACAGTGTGGTTCTCTTCTAGATCTGCGATATTTCTGTAGGTGTTGTTGCAGGGATTTTGGGTGCACCATTTGGAGAGCTGGTTTCTGAGTGTTGGGGAACTGCCCTTCACTTTGAGATCCATTGGAGGAGATCTATACATTGTATATTTCAGAGTTGTTCTGCATATTTCTGAATACTTCTGAATCACTAAATATTTCTGCAGATCTGCATTCTTAGATCTCATATCTACTACTTATACTTGGTGTAATGCTCAAAACCCAAAGGGGATCTTAAAGAGGAGCCTTTCTAGTGTATGGATCTGTTATGGATCTGATTTTTCATGCAGATATATACTCTAGATATGACATGTAATCAATACCATTTTTCAGCTCAATGAAATAATGTTGTCAAGGCATTTTTAGTCTATACATGTGGTTGCAACACCTCTTTTGAGGGATTTTCTTCTATTGATGTCTTGTATTTACAGCTATGTATCTTATGGACCTCATTAAAAATCTATTTTTCTGTTGTAAATACTTTTGAAGAGCCCTTTTATTAGGCTCCTGCTTTGCTTTAGATGAGTTGTGTTATTTTAGATGCATAATTGTTCTATGTTGTTGTATTTCCCATTTGGGAATATTACACATTGATCATCTGATTGCTTTTTCTAGCAGGAATCTCTCTAGTGCAAAGCGCAGCTATTCTACTATTGAATTAGAAGGACTAGAAATGGTGTACACCCTAAAAAAATACATGCACTATCTATTAGGAGGACACTTTAAAAATTTCACTGACCATTCGGCCTTGAAATACCTGGTCAATAAGCCTATGTTGGGGGGGAATATTTGTAAATGGTTGCTATTGTTTTAGGAGTATGACTTTGATATTATTGTGAAGCCTGGGAGACTAAATGCGGGACCTGATCACGGTCTCGAATTGAGACTGGAGAAGAGCCAACTAGTCTGGAAGAAGGATTACCTATTACGAAGATTTTTTCTATCAAGGTGGTTGATGACCACTTTACAAACATTATTCACTTCTTGAAAACTAGAATGACACCTACAGAATATTCAATACTGCAGAAGAAAGAGCTTGTGGCCTGCGTAGTTGATTAAACCTTGATTGCAGGTGAATTGTATAAGTTCGGAGCATATGAGATATTGCGAATTTATGTATTATAACATGAGAGACAAGCAATCTTTGCTGATGCACACAACAAGGTGGCAGGAGGTGACTATGCAAGAAAATACACTGCGCAGAAGGTGCTACGTGCTGGATTATGGCGGCCCACATTGCATAGTGATGCACATGAGTACTGTCGAGCATGTGATGCATGTCATCGAACTGGGAAACCCTCGCGTAGAGATGAAATGCCCTTAAAATCACAGATGGTGTTGCAGTCGTCCGATAAATGGTCTATAGACTTTGTGGGACCAATAAATCCCCTGGGAAAGAAGGTTGGTGCACGTTATATCATTACTGCCACTGATTACGTGGCCAGATGGGCGGAGGCAAAGGCTGTTAAGGATTGTACCACAGATACTACTGTGTAGTTCATCTTTGAGCATATTTTTACCATGTTTGGCTACCCTAAGATCGTGATGAGCGACAGAGGTACGCATTTTGTTAATGACACTATTGAAGCATTGACGAAAGAATTTCAAATCCATCACTTGAAAATCACCCAAAAGATAATGGTGCAGTAGAGGCGTTCAATTTTTTTTTGGAGAATTCACTTATCAAAATCTATAATGCCAATCAGAATGACTGTGACATGCACATCCCCTCGGTGCTATGGGCCTATAGGACTATGTGCAAGAAGCTGATTGGGAAGACTCCTTTTAGAATGGTCTATGGATAGGAAGCCATCATGCCCATGGAATATATTATCCCCAGCCTATGCATTGCGGCTTTCACAAATATGGCGCACCCTAACTTCATGGAAGAACTCTTAGCGCAACTGGTTTCCTTGGAAGAAGATTGACTTATCGCTAATTTTCATTAGCAGGTGCAGAAGGCACGCGAAAAAGATTGGCATGACCGGCACATTAGGCAGAAGGTATTTAAGGAAGAAGAATTGGTTTTTATCATTGGTTGGGACCATATGTAGTAAAATAAATTACTAATGGTGGCGTGATGTGATTGGCCACGCTGCAAGGAGACTACCTTCCCAGGTATGTTAATGGAAGTCGTCCAAAACCCTATAGGGCCAATCCGATCCCTACCAAATGACTATATGGTCAGAATATAATCATTGGAGGATTTGCGTGCACTATGAGGGGAAGGCGCAAACAGTTGCGACGAAAGCGCATTGGTAGTGCGTAAGTGAAGAGGTGCAGGAAGGTGTGATTGAAGTGCAGGGGTAGTGCGCAACTAGGAAAACTAGCCATTGGAATAGTAAAAATGGGTGAAAAGGAAATTTTACCGTTGCATGGAGCAGGTGTTTGGCATTTAATGCAGTGATCTTGGAGTATTTTTTACCGTTTCCTCAGTGGTAAGTCACATTTATTAGCAATCTGACCGGTTTTAACCATGATGGCCTATAAAAGGAAGGGTGCAGGTCATAATCGGTTCCTTTTCTCTCTGAAGATTTCATGCTTTTTTCTTTGCTACAATTTCTGTGTTCGCTATATCCACACGATTTGTATGTCTAGGCGAGGTACCCCTTCTGACAGTAGTAATCTTGAGTTTGTGTTTCGGGAAAGGATGACATCCACTAACCCCACAAATTCATCGTTGGTTACTGCCTCCACTGAGCCAGGGTCTAAAGAGGTATTTGAAGTCACCCATGAAGTTGAAGAGGTCATGTCCACACTGGTCAAGCAAAAAGGAAATGGAAAAGGAAAAGGAAAAGAGGAAGGCAAATAAATAGGAAAGGAAAAAGCCATAAAGTGGGCTTCAGCTAAGCCGCGCACCTCCCCCAGGATTTTGCACTCGCCCTGGTAGGTGCCCTAGGTGTGCTCCCCTATGCACAACCCATGAAAGCATCCCATGACTACTCATGAAGAGGTTCTGCTGGTAGCCTCGCTCTCATGGTTGCCGACTTATGTTAAGCCATGCAAGCCGACGGTGTGCACTCCTAAGAACGTAGATGTCATCCAAGAATATCTCAGATGCCATTAGTCTCGCTGGAGGTCCCTCTCATTGGAGAAATGTTTGGTAACACCCCTCCCAAAATTTGACCATTGTGATTTGGATAATGAGGATCCCTTTCTGGATCTTTCTCCTGAGCTCTATTTGGAGCGGGTGTTGTACGACGACATGCCAAAGGTCGATCCGATGCATTGGGCACATGGATTACATGTATCAGGAATCTTGAACCTACTACGCATTCTCTAGTTTGGGAGGTACCCTATCACTACCATGGTCATGCAATAGCTACTCACCTTAATCCATGATGGTTGTCTATGGATTCAAGTCTGCATTCCTATTGACATTGCGCTAATCCAAAGGATCACCAACCTACCCATGAAGGGGCCCCATCCCATGAAAGGAGTGACAAGAAAGAGTAACGAGCTAAATGTAGCCACTGTTGTTTGGGAGAAGTATAAGGTGGAACGTGACGAAAGAGTATTGTTGATCAATAGCATCACTGAACCTAGAGTGCACATGGGTAATCTCTTGCTTGGATGTAAGCTGATTCAGAAATGTTGGCCATCAACTATCCCTCCACACGTCATCCAGCTGGCGGGACAGTGTGATAAGGGGGTCAGCTATAACTGGTCTCAATACGTGTGTGAGGAGTTCCTCGAAAATGTGCACGAGGTGCAGGACATGGGCAAGCCCTTTTGCTATTCGTGGCTATTACTATTGATTTCCCTAGTCACTTGGGAGACGCTCGAAGATGCGGTGCTACCTGAGCTTGAGCCAGGCGTATGTGAAGGAGCGTTGATGTAGGGGCATTAGGCACAATCAAATACCTTGTACATAAGTAGACTTAGGGGGTCTCATGTTTTTACTCCCTCATGTAATTATTAAGTATTTTGAATAAACTTTGTAAGAAATTGTAACTGTTCTCGAGTCATTGAGAACATGAGAGAATTGATTATGTTAGGAATATGAATAGACAGCCAAAGGTATGAGTCAATTTAGGGTCCCTTCAGCTATTGAGTCTAAATTCAGGGAATTTGGAATGTTAAGAGTCGTTGAGTTGTTTGGAGACCTGAATCGATTCAGGTCATCCTTGTGGTATAAATGTAATCCTGAAGAGTTTAGATAGGGAGAGAGTTAGAGAACTTCTTCAGCAACAGAGTAGGAGGATAATGGCCACTGAACTGAATGCCTGGCCTGTCATGAAATTATAAGCGATTTTTTTGAGATTGATCACCTGTATATATATATCTGTTTATGGAAGAACTATCTTTGAATTAAGTGTGTCTGGATGGGGTTAAACCCTGTTTGAATGTCTTCAAATTTCAATGAGTACCTTTGGATATGTATAAAATAAATTGTGTCTGAATTATGTGAGAAGGGAATTTTTGTGTTAATTGCTGAGTGAATAACTTCTGTATCTCAAAACCAATTGTATAAGAATGTGTAAATATGTTCTCTGCAATTTGAGATTGTATGTGCCTTGATTGAACTGAGTTCTGCGTAATTGAACCAACCCTAGGTATAAGAACCATCACGAATAGGATTTGCGGAGATGTTAGAGTCTCGGACTTGAAACTACAGTTGGAAGGTTTTAGAGAACCGTGTGTGTATAAACGGGTACCACGAGTGGGTTGGCGTCGAGGAATGGTGGATGATTGTGGAACGGTGGATGATTGCCGCTAACCTATGCGACTTTAAGGACCCACAACACATTAAGGAAAATAAGGTCTTTTGGGTGTTGTTTGAAGGTGCGTTGGCAACAACAATACACTCTAGGGCGCGACTGTCACATGTATTGTATGATAAATACAAACGCATTTCCAACTTCCATGTCACCATGCATAATGTGAAAATCAGGGTGCGCAAAGACCCCGTGTGGTATAATCTAGCCTATATGGTCACTGAGGTAGAGGTGGACCAAGTCATAGCCACATGGAGGCCTACATGGAAGCTTGGGCTCAAGTCCACCCCTTCGGTTACAACAACAACATCTGGAAAGGACGCAACCCCAAAATATATCTCTCCACAAAAGGACATAGAGTTGCACTCTAGCGAAAAAAAGACCACCAAAGACACTTCTAAGGGCACTGAACAGGAGACGGAGCATGATATCGAGATTGTAGGATTTGGTGGGGAGGGTGCGGATCCCCCACGAGGTACAAAGCGCACTGGCGATTCTGCCAAAGGTCAATGAAAGAAGTGCAAGGGAGATGAGTCCGGCGGAGATGCTGAATTCAACTTAACCAAAGAGGACCTGAAAAATATAGCAGACGTAGTCACCATCGCGTCAGAGGACAAATGGACCACCCTGGAAGAACAACACAAGGCCATGGTGGAGGCCTTGTATTCCATATTACAGGTATTGCAGCTAAAATTAGACTCATTTCAAGCAAGCGTGAACCAGGTGAGGCCAATTCAATCGAGCCTGCCAGCAACAACCATGATCGCCCCAATAGAAAGAAGGATTTTCCCCTTCCTGGGGGCAGCCATGACCATAGAGCCACCAGCCTTGTGCACACAGGCTCAAGCATGCCCAAAGGTCGGCCTCGACCTTGCAAGGATAACAAGTGGGTAGGTACACGCTCTCCACTCGTTCATCTCTGCTGAGCTACAAAGCAGAGAAGCACGTGTGGAGCAGTAGCTGAGTGAGGTAGAGCAGAAAATCACCACCAAGTCAGCAGAATCCACCCAATCACAGGTAGTGCAGCACACAGAAGTCACACAATGAGCTGAGCTAGAGAATTTAATCGATCGGTTGTGCGGAGAAGTGCCTGAAATCATTCCCGCCTCTGTTGCACCCTAGGAAAAAATTGAGAGCTTGGTTGTTGTGTTGAAGGCTTCTAGGTCCGAAGTGCAGATAGTTAAAGCAGATTTCAAGCAACAGATTGTTGCACTGCACGTGAAGCTGTAGCCTGAGACTCCTCCGGAGGTACGAGCTCAGTGAGCTGCATTGGTTAAGGAAGACACCGAAATTATGTCTGCGAACATCTCCAAAGGCTCTGAGTTGTTGGACACTGCTATGGAGTTCTGGTCAATGGTGCAATGAGACCCCTTTCTCTAACAATTCACTCAGGAGATGCGCCACAAAGAGCAGGAATTTGATCAGCTAGAAATTTCCATTCCAACCCTTGTTGCAGCCTAGTGAGTGGCGCGCCTTCGCACCAGTCATACTCTTAGAGAAAAAATTTAGGAGATTTTCCATAAGAAGAAAGTTCTTAGTGATCATCTGAAGCCCTGGGTGGATGAAGTAAAGGAAATATCGCAAGAATTAGATGCTGTGGTTAAAGCATTGAATCATACATTGGACAGTGTCACTGTGGCTACTGAGGGGCCAATGTCATAGAAGTTGGTCGAGATTGCGCAAAATGTCACTATGGAGAGTGAAGGTGTCCTACCACCATTTTCCTCTGCCCTTGAAAACTAGAGATCAAGATAAATACCCCATTGCTGCTATGACTCAGGACGAGTCACAAGATTATGTTGGGGGCCTGTTGGAGCGGGGTCTCCTAAACGCAATTTTGGATATAATTTTGTGATATTTTGAGTAGTTTATTCACGCGCAACACAAGTTAAGGGAATTTGGGGCAAGTAAAAGTCCCTCATGCATTGTAATGGGTAAAAAGGTTATATCTAGGGGTCGCAAACCACGGTTTGCAGACCCTAGTATAGCGTAGGATAAAAGTATTAATAAGAGTCTAGAATGAGTCGAAGAGTCAATTTTTTAAAGTAATATTATGATACGTTGTTCATGGTAGATTTTCTCTAAGGATTTTGGGTGAAGTTGTCTGGGTAAGGGCTCCTGTTGGCTTTGTGCACGGAGAACCTAAGTGTTGTTGTGTGTGGACCCCGTTGGCTGTGCACGCAGGTATGTGAAAGAGTCTATAAGAGGAACTTGAACTATCTGATGAATAGAAGGATATTTTGTTGATATTGAATGTCTCTATGTTATGTTATGAGTTGCGCTGCATGTAATTTATGTATTATCTCTGCACTATTAATTGTTTTTAATAAATTGATTGCGTACATGTAATAGATACTTAAAAGAACAATGACTGCATAGATCTGGTGATATTGAGTTATATTGCTCCTGTTAATTGATTATCTTATGATTTCTGGGCTACGCACAAGTCATTTTGTTAAGTATATTGTTAAGGGTTTCTGGTTAGGTCTTTCTCTGCGTAGACCTGTTCTAGATCTAAAGGCACCTACTTCATTAAATTCTATCTCTCTCTCTTAGGGTGCGGAAACCTAGTTCCAGCACCCTCCCATACTACAACGGGTGAGACCTTGAATTGCACAAGTAGGTCATTGCTGAAAGGGCCAATAGTACAGGGGTTTGTTGGTTAACCTCGAATTTGAACCTTGGTCAATACCCCTCAAACCAACAACGCTCATGCCCTAGACACACCTGCACGAAGGAGAAGCACCTCAGTGCCCCTGGGGGCATCACAAGCTAGGCACACCAGGATGCCCATGCGACGATTTGGTATGTTGAACCGACTTGGTAAGGGGTGCCCACATAAATTAAGTAAGGTCAGCCCATCAAGCGGTATCATAATGTTTTTTATAAAATTTACTATATTAATATTTGGGTGTTAGAAGTCAGTTTATAATTGATTGATTATGAAACATGGTACTAAAAAATTGTAATATTTTTTTGTCATTGATGATCAGATGAAGGTGGGGTGCCCATGGGGGCATCATGTGTTGGGAATGCCATTGAACTTGCCTGGAAGGGGTGCCCATGTAGCGAGTTGGTGGGTCGGCCTGACCTGGAAAGGGGCGCTCGCAAAAAAGAAGTAATGTTGGCCCATGACTACCCATGAACAGAGTTCCCACAAGGGGGTATCATAATGATTTTTAGAAAGTTAAGTAAATTAGTGTTTCAGTGTTAAAAGTCAGTTTATAATTGATTGATCATACAACCTGAAAAAAATGATAATATTTTGTTGTCATTGATGGGCTAATTATTTGTGTTCGCTGATTTGTTGTTTCTTTGTTGGATTGAGGGTGTTTTTATTCCAGATTATCCAAATCCCCTCCCCCCATGACTACCCCATGAAAAAATCTCCCACCAAGGGGACTCATAATTGTTTTTAGAAAATCGATGAAAGTAATGTTTGGGTGTTAAAGGTTGGTTTATAATTAATTGATTATGTATCATGGTACTAAGAATTATAATATTTTTTTGTCATTGATCATAGAATGAAGGAGGGGTGCCTAGACGGCCATGGGGGCATTGCGTGCTAGGCATGCCAAGGCACATGATGGCCATGGGGGCGTCACGTGATGGGCACGCCAAGGTGCTCAACGCCCATGGGGGTGTCACCTGCTGGGAACGCAAAGGAACCCATGTGACCAGTTGGTGGGTCGACTTGACTTGGCAAGGGGAGCCCACAAAAAAGAATTAATGTCGGCCCATGACTTCCCATGAACAGAGTTCTCACAAGGGGTCATCATAATAATTTTTAGGAAATTAACTAAATTAATGTTTAGGTGTTAAAAGCTAGTTTATAATTGAATATTGATCATGCAACATGGAAATAACAAATAATAATAATTAGTTGTCATTAATGAGCTAATTATTATGTTCAATGATTTTCATTGCAGGGCGAATTTCCACGCCCTAGGTATGCCTGCACGAAGGCAAGGCACCCAAGCGCCCATGGGGCTGTCATGTGCTGGGCACGCCAGGGTGCTTGCATAGTAGGGGTGCTCATGCGAAAATTTGGTGGGTCAGACAGACTTGGAAAGGGGTTCTCGAAGAAAATATTTAAGGTCAACCCATGCATTCCCATGAAAAAAGTTTCCAAAAAGGGGCCTTGTAATGATTTTTAGAAAATTAACTAAATTAATGTTTGGGTGTTAAAATATGGTTTATAATTGATTGATCATGTAGAATGGTACTAAAAAATGATAATATTTTATTGTCATTGATGAGCTAATGATTTGTGTTCACTAATTTTCACAAGAAGGTGAATGCTAGTGCCTTGGGCATGCCCACACTATGGCCGGGCCCCCATGCGCGCATGGGGGCATCGCGTGTTCGTTGGTACGCTAGGGTGCCCACTCGATAGGAGCGTTCGTGCGACGAGTTGGTGGGTAGACCTGACTTGGAAAGGGGAGTGCATGGGGGCATCACATGCTCGCTGGTATGCTAGGGTGCCCGCTCGATAGGAACGTTCGTGCGACGAGTTGGTGGGTAGACCCGACTCGAAAAGGGGCGCATGCACAAAAGAATTAGTGTAAAACCTTGAATGCCCATGAATACATTTCCCACAAGGGGTCTCATAATGATTTTTATAAAATTGACTCAATTAATGTTTAGGTGTTAAAATTTGGTTTATAATTGATTGATCATGAAACATGGAAATAAAAAATGAAAATGTTTTGTTTTCATTGATGAGCTAATGATATTTGTTCCCTTATTTGCACAACAAGGAAAACTCCCATGCCCTGGGCGCACATGCACGAAGGCAGGGCTCCTAGGTTACCATGGGGGCATTGCATGTTGGGAATGCCATGGCGCATGCTCATACGATGAGTTAGTGGGTTAGACCAACTTGGAAAGGCATTCGTGCACAAATGAAGTAATTTTGGCCCATTAATGCCCATGAATAGAGTTCCCACAAGGGGTTTGTTGAGCCCCAAAGATGTCCTTTCCCTTCACCAAATTTCACTTCATTTCCTTTGCCCCTTATCAATTACAGGCTTAAATGGTCAATAGGATTGGTTAAAGACACTTTAGGAATGTATACAATGACTGAATTTCTATATTTTCATGGTTTTGTTGTTGTAGTAATTTTTTACTAGACTCAGCTACAGAATGTAGCCATTCTGTAGCTAGTCGCCTATTCCGTAGCTATCTTCATGTTCTCATAGGTTACAGTTGTCACTTCAGAGAAAAACGCATATGGTTGAATTCCACAACGTTCCCACATCATTTATTGCTCTCTACGAAGTCTGAGCAAGAATCTACAGGTGGTTATGCACGTGGAAGAGATTAAAGCTAAGAAGCAGATTCCTACCAGGACAGGGACTCTACAGATGTCTCCAGCAAAGTACGAGGCTTCCATAAGAGTTCTAATTTGATTTTGATTGAAAAAGACACTTGTTCCTGTTTATTCTCAAGGGTATTTATGTATTTATTTTATAAGAATGACTCGGGAGACCGAGGGACAGTTAGCTAGATTGATCTTTTGTTGCTAAATCTCAAAAGACCATAATACTCTGTTTTTGAAATACTTTTCCTTTAATGAAAGAAGCACTGCTTCATTGCAATATCTGAGGCAATATTGAGGATATTTGTATGCTAATCCGGTGGTAGAGGGCCCCTACTGCTCGAGAAGCTTTGTGCACATTGTTTAGATAAGTAACTTTAGCCTTGTTGCATTCCTAGTTTAAGCAATTTTCTGAACTTTGTGTTTTATACTCACTTGCATTGGATGCTACAGTCTAGTATTTTTCTTACGAATTATTCCAAAATATCACTAATATTGAATGAGATATAACTATAATATTTTAGGAATTAGTTTCCTTTTTCTTAACTTTACATTTTTGTGCTCAATTACATCAATTGTTACAGCTAGACTTGTTCTTCCGAATTGTTCCAAAATATCACTAATACTGAACGAGATAGGGCTGTAATATTTTAGAGATTAGTTGCATTATAGTGTATTTGTAATACTCCGGAGATTAATGGTGCGCTAGTTCAGTTTCTGTTCACTGTATTTCAAGTTAGATTAATGGCACTCTAGTTCAGTTTTTGTTCACTGTATTTCAAGTTAGGATAATGGCATTCTAGTACAGTTGTGGTCACTGTATTTCAAGTTTGAATGATTGCATTCTAGTTCAGCTTTATCTATTGTATTTTTAGTTTTATTGGTCAGTTGTATGCTAGTTTTGCTCCATTAGACTTCAAGGTCTTCATTATTTACAAACTACTCTTGTTATTAACCTCTTCCAACACATCATCTTATGGACAGGAATTAGTGATATCAGTTCAAGGCCTTGACTGTTCTGCAATCTCTTATAATTTTACAAATAGCCTTTTCCAAAACTATTCCAAAAGATTTCTAACTTTCGAATGAGGCTTAGTCGTGACAATTTAAGTTGAAGAATGGATTAATTTCAGTGTCATAGGTTAATTTAGAGTAGAGTTCCTTACTATGCTACAAATAATCTTTTCCAATTGTGTTCCAATAAATTTCTAACCATGGATGAGATTTTTGTGATATTGTAAGCTTTTTTTTACTTAGAAGAACCTCATTGCATTAAACTTATCCTTTTCTCAAGATATTTCAACATATTTCTAATGAATGAATGGGACTGAGTTCATGTTATGAGTTATTGAGTTCATGTTATGAGTTATTTAGTTCTTGCTATGAGTTATTTTTCTTGTTAAAGTATTGCATTTTCTGTTCTCAAGTGCCATACATAATTTAGAATAGGTTTTGCTCTGTTTTAGTGTGACCAACAACTTCTCTTTGCAAAAACTTAGTTCTTTTCCTCTTAGAATAAAAACACAAAACCAAAAACATTGGAAAAACACTAAACACAATGTAGTGAGAAACAAATACCTAGGCACATATAGTGCACTTCACTTCAACAGTTTACTAGCCCTGGTTGACAATTTATGACCTCAATTTAGGAACACTAAGTTGAGAAGACAGGGGTATCATAATGATTTTTATAAAATTAACTAAATTAACATTTAGGTGTTAAAATTCAGTTTATAATTGAATATTCATCATGTAGCATGGAAATAACAAATGATAATATTTTGTTTTCATTGATGAGATAATGATTTGTGTTCAGTGATTTTCACAACATGGTGAACGCTCGTGCCCTTGGAGCGCCTGCACGAAGGCGGCGCACTTGGGCACCCATGGGGCATTGCGTGTTGGGAGTGCCAGGGTGCCCATGCAATGATTTAGTGGGTCATCTTGACTTGGCATGGGGCACCTACACAAAAGAAGTAATATCAACCCATGACTATCTATGACTTGAGAATAGGGCCAATGTTGAAATTTTTTCAGTTTGTGCCTGTATGCATTGAAATTTGGTATGGTTATGGGAGATGAATGCATTGATGATATGAGAGGGTTTTAATAATCCAATATAACTCACAAAAATAATTCTAAAATAAAACGATAAAATTATAACATATATATATGTCAAGGAGATGAAATTATTTATTATTATTTGCTAGTTGTAGGCTTATAATGCACTTCATAGTGTAGAGGTTGATAAAATTCATTACCCTTCCATTTGAGAAAACTTCTTACTCTTCATCATCATCACCATCATCTGTGTACCAGGCAAGATGGGCGACATGTGAACTAGGCAACACAATGGTCATAAAGACTTGGCTTATTCTAATCATAATATAACCGATTTAACAACTCATTTTTTACTAATATACCCTTATAATTCATAAAAAAATGTAAGCATAAATATAATCAATTAAATAGCCATAAATAATGAACACATAAATTTGGGAGGAAACTCACCATAGAAAGACTATAAGACTTATCCTATTAATCACAAAATACTTTTCAATCCATGGTTCTCCATTATTTTATCACAAATTCATGTTCCTTATTTTGAAATGATATAATATAATGACAATGAAATAATAAATGAATTTCTTTCACTAATGCATATTCCTTACTTATAGGTAGAGGGTAGGTTGATAAAATGAACCTTGGTCATTAGATGAGGAACTGCTGGACATAGTCAATCATGATCCCTCTTTCGATGTTAATCTAACCAAAGTTATAATGATTGAAAGTAGGGTGGGTTTTATATAACCAACACTGAGTATATATGGCCTAGTGTGCACCACATTGTAATAATTTTAGTAGAAGTTAATAGGTTCACAAAAACCACAATTTCAGCAGAAGCAATGAGATCACCATCTCTACATACAATGTACCCTAATAATGTGCTAAAAGGAATCCAAAATGTGCACTCAAATTGAAACAAATACGTGACAATGAATATTTTTCAAACATAAGCCCCAATGAATATATGGTATTTTTGTATGTTGTACATTTTCCAAGCTTCTATATAGACCTCCAAAAACTTGTGAATGTATTATTTGAATGCTACAATGAATATCTTAAAAAAGATTGTAGGGGCATACTTAAGTCTAAAATGCATGACATTTTCTAAACCCAATTTTGTAGCAAAAGTTGTCTTTGTTTCCCTACTAAAACATGGTCAAGCACCTAAACATTGAATGTGATCAAGAAAGTGTCATGAACAAGAAACTGTGATCAAGAAAGTGTCGTCCACTCTTAATATTGTAGAAAACAAAAATTTCCGTAAATAACATCTTGTATATTTCATCCTTTAAGTTCTTCCTCACTTGAGAACACATCTTCTAGGACCACTTCTTGATAAGTTTGAAATTTGGTTCGACTTGATTTTCCTCTCCCCTAACTCTCTTTTGATTCCATTCATATCTATAAACTCTATGGAAATATTCTCATATTCTCTAAGAAAGGTTCCAACTTATGAAATGATATTCACATCCTAGTAATCTCCCATTGAGATTAGTTAAGCTACTTGACTAAGTCTTCTGAAATCAAGTTTGCTCGTGACCCTCTATCAAACAATGCATCAATCTTTGTATGATTTGAAATCACTCTAACATGGAACAATTCTATTCTTGTGTCTTCATGTGAAGTGTTTTTGTGACTATTTGAGGAACTAGTACTTGTTATGGCTTCCTTTCCTTTGTTAACCATGGCTATTATCTTGGTCTCATCTCCTAAATCGGATCCAAGATCTTGTTGTGTGGTGGCATTCATCTTTTGTTTCCCTTTGTTATTTGGTTTCTTTGGCCTTAGTTCGGGATGTAGTTTACAAAAGTGGGCTTCATCACTCCCCTGTTTGGAAAAATGTTTGCATGTAGTTTTCTCCCCTTATTTCTTGATTCTTGCATTCTTATTTCCCTTCCATTTTCATCCCTTCTCTTTTCACTTACCCTTGAATGGCTTCTTCTTACTACCCTCATCCTGAATGTACTTTCCCTTGCTTCAATATGCGTGGCTTGCACACATACTTCATCTAAGTTGTTTGAGTTAAACATAAGGATAGTATGTTTCAAGTAGGAATGTAGTTTGAGTTAAACATAAGGATAGTATGTTTCAAGTAGGAATGTAAACCCCTAATGTATTTCAAGAGTGTGTCTTGTGAATTCAAGTTTACTCCTAACAACAAAGCCCTCTTTCTAAACTCCTAGTTGTACTCTAGAACAGTTTGGCCTTTGAGTTGCCTAAAGTTTTGAAACTCATTATTTCTTTTTTCATATAGAATAATGGATAAAATTGTCTTTTAATGGAAGAAATGATTCAACCCAAGAAATGGATATCTTACCATGAATTCACATTTCCTCTTGAGTCTTTGCCTCCCACCAAACTAGTGTTGCTCCTTCTAGCCTTAATGAAGCTAACTGTATCTTTATGTCGTCCTCTTATAGATTCTAAATTCTACAGTATACTTCCAATTAACGGATCCAATTCTCTAACTTCTCTGCATTTACCTCACCATTGTACATGGGAAGTTCAAACTTGATGTCCAACTTGAGTAATGGAGTTTTTCCTTTTGGGATTTTTGAATGAGTGTGGGTGGTTTTTGTGGTGGATGTGGAAGATGAAGATGTTGATGAAGATGATGAGGATGAGGATGGTGGAGATGGAGGTGGCTTTCCTCCACTTCCTTTCGAACTCTTCTTTTCATCGTTATTACCATCTAAAGATCCTTCTCCATGTGGAGGCTTCGAACCTTCTCCTGATCTTTCTGCAGTGAATGCATCAAACATGATTTTAACCATTATTTGTATGTCTTTAAAGTCTCTCTTAACATAATCTTATTCTTAATTTCCATGAGTCTCTTTAACTCCAGACATAATGACTAAAGATTCAAGCTCAACCTCTGATGCTTGTACCTTTTCAATCACTTCAACTTCTTGTGCAATTTGTACCTCTTCAATCTCAACTACTGGAGATGGAACTTGAGGTGCTTCAAGTGAAACTTTGAGTGGAAATTTGGGTGAAGATGCTGCTTTCTCAGCTCTCTTTCTCCTTTTCTTAATCTCAGGACTAACAACCAATAGCTTCCCTTCTCCTCTCTGCAACTTCAACCTTGTAAGCATCACAAAATTGCAACTATTAAAACCCTTCTTGCACAATCTCAAGCAAAGCAAGCAATAAACCTTTAGCAACCTTGTGCTTTAATACCAACTTGATCTGAAATTGATTGTTAGTTAATGTTGTGCTACCATTAGTTTCAGAATTAACATGAAAGTGCTTTTGTTTGCTTATCATACAAGGGTTTATACAAGTGTTTATGAGTGACAATTCATTAAACTTGATGAGATTAAGTTTTTTTCATGAACTTAAAAGCATGGAAACTAAATGCAGAATAGAAACATAATAAAACACAGCAAGCACAAATAACAGATACAAATACACAAGTTTTTGATGAAGGAGTTCACCCCTCCTGGGCTACATCTCCTTAGTCCAGCTTCATAGTGTGGGCCTTTGTATTAGCTTCAATTGTGAAAAAATTATGTTTACAGTCTCCTGTTGCCTCTGCAACCTTATCCAATGGCTCCAAAACATCAAAATATACCAAGAATGACTCTTCCTGAGCCTAAATTTGTCGAAAATTGCCTCAGTTATGGAAAAACCAATTTTTCCTAGTTTTTCTCCACTAAATCTGGATGTCCGCCAATTAACTCCACTAAATGTCGTCGCCAAATACGGAGAGATTAAAGCGAAATATAGCCAAGTTAAACACGCACTTAATGTTAATATAAGCATGATTTAATGTGTTAAGCGGGCACGTTTATTGCTAATCCACATTTAACGCAAATGATGGTTTAACATGGTATAACCATGTATTAACGGTAATAAATACGCGCTAATCCAAGTTTAAAGCTCTGCTCAGTTTCTTGCCGATTTTCTTGGATCTTGGTCTCAAGTGCGTGGACATGTGGGAGGGGGCTGCCCCCTCCAAAACCCCATACTTCGTGGTAATAAACTTTAAGTTAATGTGATACCCATACAGTTAAGGACTTCAATGGAGGCGTAATCGTAAGGCGGTGCATTGTGGTATGGGTGGTCGTGGGTTCTGTTAGTGTCAAAATATGCATTATTCCATCAGTGATCAATATCATTCCTTTCATTTTCATATTAGGTGTCTCATTCCGAAATTTTTATATCATTCCATTAGGTCATGCAAAAAATTGTTTCACTGATGGTAGCCTTCCTCAATAAAACTTCACTCTCCATCAGAGAGTCACATTTGTTGACTCACTTCCATGTCTTCTTGAGCATAATAACACCTATGAAAAAGCTCATTTCACCATGTCTTGTCTCAATTAAAGTCAACCATGGAAATCAGGTTATTTAAAGTCTCATTAGGTCATTAGGGTTTTGTCCTTCAAGGTCCAAAAATGCATTATTCCATCTCAATAAAGTCAGCAAACAGAAGAGAGTGACTCAATGACATTCTATTTCATCTATAGAAGATCATCACTATGTAAATATCATATTTTTAAGTTGTAATTTATTTTTTATTTCATATGATTTTCATATCAAAATGTCATTTTGATATGAAATCAAAGATGTAATTTATTTTTATTCCTATGTAATTTTATGTTTTTTATATGTAATATTTCACTCCCTAACTACCAACTCAAGCATTCATGCCAATTTGAAGGAAATAAAAGACAAAATCCATCAATTGATCAACCTACAAAACAAAAATTCAAAAGTCAAAGAGCATTAGTGTGAAAATTTGAAAAGTGAAAAGTGAAACATAAGGAAAGTGGGTTTTCAAAAGCATAAATCAAATCCGCTTAAGTATAAAAGCCCTCAAGACTTCAAAAAAAATTTCATTTGTGTCATACAACCTCAAGAAAACCTCAGCAAAGAAGAAATTTTTGGGTTTCAGAGTGAAGTTGTGCAAAACAGGGTAAGAGGGCGCGTTCACCTTGGTCGCTGTGCGTTTAGCCTGGACGCTGCACATTTGGCTGAAATCACATTGTATTTTATAACTGCGCTGCATTTTTAGATTGGATGTTGCGAACTCACCTCGGTTTTTGTGTGTTCCACCAGATATTTTCAAAAAGTCTCTGCCAGATTTCCACTTCACAGTTTCATTCCAAAACTTTTCACAGTGATTCTTCATGTCTCCATATGCCAGTAAGTAACAAATTTTCATCTCTCCATTCTATAAAATATCAATTTGATGTGTCATTGTGCTTAACTGAATTTAGTGCCTCCTTCTAAATTCAAAAACCCTAGTGTTCATTGAAATCTAATTTACATTCTAAAGTTGGTCCCTAAACCTTCATATACTCTTCATCACATCCTAAAACACTTTCCAAACCCCCTATATTTATATCCCCATTTGCTAAACCATCATATCCCTTAAAACCCTAAGTCCTAGGGTTTCACTTGCTTAGGCTCCCTTACATATTCCCATCTCCTCCGTTTCCTCACACCACCCTTCATTTCATACACTTTTATTTCATCTCATCATATCCCTAGGTTTTTGACACCAAGAAACATAATAGTTGAAGAGCTGAACAAAAGTCATCCTTCATATCCAATGATATTTTCATTTTCCCACCTATTTAGCATGACCAGAATGCATCTTCATCATCTCATCCTTCCACATCTATCCCTCCATCTCAGCCCACTGTTCATACATCATTAATAGATCAAATCCCTTCACCTTGTTCACCTCCATCTCACATTGAACCTTCTTTTTCACCTTTTTATGACCCTTCATCACCATCCCATCATGATTTTGAGTCACCAAGCAGAGATGAGGACATTGAGGCAAAATGGGCTAGTTTGGTTGAGATTGAGCCATTGCCCAAAACCTACCAGAGAGGCTATAGCTAGGGGCCATGCCTTCTTCATCAACACAGTAGGTAGATAAAGGTAAGGAAAAGGTGATAGAGCCAGCCATTCATGATGAGGAGGATGAAGACAAAATCACAAATGCAGTAATCAAAGGTAAAGAGGCTAAGATTAGTGAGCTCCAAACTAGTCTTGAGAGGGCTAAATATGTGATTCACTTTCTTGAGCATGAAAATGAGCAGCTGAAGACCAAACACACCATTAATGAGGTGAGATGCATCAAAGCACAAACAGAGGTAGAGAAGTCTAAAGCCTTACTTGAGGAGACATTGGAGAAGTTTGGTGAACCTGATGATGATGAGGATCAACCTCCAAGACAGAGACCTAGGACTAGAGGGTTGAAAAGAGATCTAGCCCTAGAGAGACAAAGGGAAGCTGAGCTAGTAGACCAACTTACCCTAAATGCACAGCTTGCCTTAGAAATCAGTGAGAACAAGGAACCTTGGCTTGATAGAGCCAATCTACAATTGGAAAAGTTGCTAGAGAAGGCCAACAAGGATAATGATTTGTTGAAGACAAAGGTCAAACTTCATGCTCGGAAAGAGAGAATTGCATTGGACAAGCTCAAAAGAGCCAATGCCAAAATTGAAGACTTGACCAAGAAAGAAGAGAAAGAGAAGCTAGATATACTTGTCGAGGTGACACTCCATGCCTCAAACACATGATCAACAAATATCCTACCAATTTTGACAAAATTTTGGCAAACTTAGCATTTTGGTACATTTTTGCGTTTTTAGGTTTATTTTTGCACAGTAAAATTGCTAAATGCATAGCACCTTGGACACTACGCTCTTTTTTGAGGCATCTAATGGACAAATGGCCACCACCAACAGATTCATAATGATGAGGACATCAACCCTGTGCATTTGCTAAGCTTTTGGAGGAGAACTGGTCACTGAAAAAGACAAAACCATCAAAAAACCATGTTTCTGCCTCAATTTTTGCCTTGTCATTGCGCATTTACCAGTCTTGGGAGAAGTGATTTTTGATAGGGAAAATGGGCTTCATTTTGCAAACTGAAGGTAGTTCTGGAAAGTAGACTTGAAGAGCTTTCCAACAAGCCATCTTGGAGCAAATTTGGACACAGGGAAGGCACTCAAATTCAACCTTGAATAGAGAGGACATTTTTGACAAGAAAAGGGCGTGTTTAACAAGAAAATGGTGCATTTGGCAGTCTTCTGAAATTTTCTGAGTTTCACTCCAGTTTGATTTTTATCTTGGGAAATGTTGAATTTACCTATGTAAATGATGAAGATGAATGTAATTATCATGTTTTTACTATTTACTAGGGTAAATACATTAGGTAAATCAAGCAAATGAGGTGTAATGAATCAGTTCACTTGAGATAGGAATGAGTCACTTTGATAATCCTATACTCTAGCTATCAGTTCAGCTTTTTGTGTAATATCTTCCTCACCTCATGGATTCGACCCCTGAGGATGAGTGAAGGTGGTTTTCATGTCTATTTAGCTCAGTTCTTCACATTAGTCAAAGGTTGGAATCAGTTTGATTTTTCTAGTTGATCAAGGGAACTTGTACTCAGTTTTGGCCAAGCTAATAAAGAGGAGTTGCAGCTACATTTATGGGATACATGTGGTATTGAACGTCTTTCATAGTTTCTTCTTCACTCACATATGTTTGAATGTATTGTTCATGTCAATTTCATTTTTATGTTATGATCTTTTACAAGTTAAAAATTCAAAATACATGTTTGCCATGCTCTATTTTGGGTAACTAGTCATATTTTGTTCATTATCTTCTGTCTGAGAGAAATACATCTCTTATGCTTTTCTCAGCCTTCTTACAGTTTCAAAACCATTCCACAACCATTTCCTTCAAGTGATTGGCATTGTACCTACCTTGCCCCATTGATCCCTGCAACCCTAACTCCATTTGCCCTAACCTAGCTTTCCTTGACCTAATTCCTTTATCCACTGATTTTCCCAACCAAATCAATTCAAAACAACCTCCTGCACTCCTATACAGTACACTAATATTGTTAATCACGACCTTCTGTATAGTATGAGCTCATTATAACTCATACTTCTTCCTTTTGCAAGTATAACATATCAGTTCTTCATATAAAGCCTTGAAAATCAGAGAAAAGTTCCTAGAAATCTCCTAAACTTTGGTATCGCACTTTCTCTATACATTGCTTGCGGGCCCGCACCTAATGTTCAGCTATCCTGCGGACCAACACCGCACTTTCTATGTGTTATAGGTGTGGACTACTGTAAAACTAAAAAAGGCGAGAAAGTAAAGTAAAAAAGTTGATTTGAGATTAATTCTAGAATATTCTAGACGAGAATTTTCGGGAATAAGTACGCTTTGATAAGGTACATGTATCCGTTACCTTATGGAGCTAACCCCTTGATGTGAGGAGCTTATCCCTTTGAAGGAGGATTCTATCCCTTCATATTTGGAATAGAATAACCTCCTCTTTTCCATTATAAAAAGAGGCATTGGGTAGCCTCAAAGGGGGTTGGAGCTTTAGAATATTTGAAGATAAGTGCTGATGAGATTCAGACTTAGTTTAACAAGAATTTTGTGAGGAGAGATTACATACCTCTATTTGTCTTGATTGAGAGAGTGTAGAGCTTGTCAAAGTAGAGGGGACTCCTGCTTCGGACCCTGGGAAGGCCTATGCAATATCAAGGCTCAGGTTGTAAGGTTTTCCTTCTTTTGAAATTAATACAAATATACTCATTTTTCTCAATAATTTGTTTGTTAATGGTTTATTTCATAGATTCCTTGATCACTATGATAAGCATGGTTTATGATGATGTCTATACAGGTGCTATGTAATACTTTACTTGTTTGTGACTGCAGGTTTACAAGCGAAACTCCTTCAAGCGCGAAGGACAATAACAACTTCAAACAAGCATTGGACATAAGGTAGGTTTTTTAACACCTATATAGAGATTTTCATATATCATATATGCTTAGTGAAAGATTATTCTATTTGGCTGTTTGTTGCTAGATACTTTTAGTACTAGTGAGATCGGTCTTGTCCGCAATAACGATTTATCCGTCCAACAATACCTAGACTAAAATCCCTAATTTCTCCAACCCTCTTGGTTGTGACCCTTTTGGAGAGATCCCTCTCCAGCTTGATAAGGCTAGATATCAAGTCAAAAGTTTGGTTTGTGGTTACCTCTGTTGGGATTCCTTCCTCAGCCTTGGGAATCTAGTGGAGTGATAACAGGTTCGACCCCGAACTCGAGCACATATTTTGTTGAAGAGGGCAAAGGCTCTGAATCATAGTTAGAAAACTTTGGTTATGATTATGATATGTCGATGTGTGTGTGTGTGTGTGTGTGTGTGTGTGTGTCATTCAACTATGTTTCAGCCATAGTTCAAACCTTTTTTTAAATAAATATGCGACCAACCTTGACCTTGCAATATAAAATGTATGCACCTTCCAACCTTTCCATGGGGGGAGGAGGGGGCACGTGGCAGCCTTCGGCTGTGCCAGATGGCCCTTCCCCATTGGCCCAAAAAAATTTCACCATATAAAAATAATCCACCATAATAATAATTCCAAACGTAGGAAATATGAGAAAAATTCAACTTCCCCAAGCAACATTGGCAAATATGGTGATGACACTTGTCACAGTGTCACTGGATAAAAATTGGAGAATATTCCCTAAATATTCCTGAGGTGATGACTAGACAGCCAAGTCATCAGTCTGTCACTGTTCTACACAATTTTTACTTATTTGGAAAACAAACAGCAGACCATAACTCACTCATACAAACTCGGATTTTGATGAAATGAGTTGCGTTGGAATCCTGGTGACGAGATCTATATGGTCGTTCAGGTCTGAAACATTTCTAAAAAATTTTATTTTTTAGCTAAATATTGAGCTCCTGATCAATAAGTGCATGGGCACTCTATCAGGGTGACGAATTTGCAAATATACTTGAGGTGGTGTAGAGGATTCCTTGCTCCTCACTTGTTGTTGGTCTCCATATCAGGTATACTTCATTTTTCAGGGTTGTTTCCATCACTTCCTTCGTTATTTTTTGGATACCTTCATTTTTATTTCTACGATGACAATTAATTGGCTTGTTCGGTGTAGTGTTATGAGAACAAGAGAGGGTCAATGGTTTTTGTATTATTACTTCATTGCATAAGAACTAGTCCTACCTTTGAGATGGTGGAATTTCTCCTTACCTCGTCGTTTCAAGGCCCTGGCTCGATGGGGATTTCCTTTAGTTCCCTGGTTCTGGTTTATGGTGTTTGGTACCCAGGTAATTTTTCCATTTGGTCTTAAAGGTGTTACATTAATTTCCAATTCTCTCTGGAAGGGTCTTCCCTTAGTTTCTTCATTTTTGTTTGTGGAGTTGGGTAGCCGCGAACTTTTTCTATTTCACTTCAAAGTTTCTAATTTCATTGTCAATTTCCTTTGTCGATATATCTCTTTGGTCTTTTCCTTATTTTATGTATTCCCAGTGTCAAGGATTCATTTCGTGGTTTGGATTGATGATGAATTAATATATGGGTGGCATCCCTTCTTGTTCTCCTTTGCAAGCCTCCTCATTATCAAATTTTGGTTCCCTTTCTCTTCGGGGTGGTGGGGGGCGGGGGGGGGGTGGTTCCTATAATTATATTCCTTACATATGAGTCCTCATCATATGGCATTTGGTAAACAGGAGTTGGTTTGGTCTTTCTTGTTTCACAAAACCTTTATTACTATATAGTTTTTGTGGTGAAAATATCTCGGTATAATGAATTCCTTCAGTTTTGATAGTTTATTATCCTTTTATTTTGCAATGTGGTTTCAGTTATACTCTCTTCCACTTCTCTTTATTGCTCCTTGAAAAAGAATGTTGAGTCGCAGGGGTGGTGCAAGTGGTTCTTCTTCCCATCGATGTCAGTTCTTTGGTTGGGAGACTTACGCTAATTACTTTGATTCGATCCCTCCTTAGTTTTAGTGATCAAGCATATTTCTCATATTCAGAAGTGGGAGGTGTCTCCCTATATGGACACCAGACTCGGGGAAATTTGGGAAGTGTAAGCTCCATTTCCTCCACTCTCTCGTAATGCATCATTAGATGGAAACTATGCTACGAATGGTCCTCAAATATAAGCAGGTAGATAACTACAATTTTTTTGCAAGATAAGAGGATATTAAGCGAATTCTTCAAGATATCAGCTATAGCTTGGATGATATTGTATCTCATATAACAAGGGTTGAGAAATATGTGGTTTCTGACTCCAATATTAAGTAGGAGGAACTCAATGAAACTCCTTCTATCATCAATGCTCCCTTATTTATTGCATATCCTTGTGATGATTCTTCTCCTCAGGGGCATTCCTCACCCTATCTCCTGTCATTGTCTCAAATTGAAGCGGTAGCCACCTTTTTGACACTCTCTTTTTTGAGGTGGGATCTAATGTCAACTTGCAGCAATGATCGAGGTTCCTACACTTTTGGTTTCATGTTGAAAGAATCCTTTTTTTTATCTTTTGAATATGGCTCAACTGATGTTATCCTTCCTATTTTTTTGAAAAATGTACTGGTGATAACCATGATTCAAACAAGATCATATAGCTTGGCTCTTTTTTTGTTTCATGTATGAGTGAAGTCTGTTTCCAAATTATATTGGTTGTATTGATGGGTTGTTAGGTACACTTGGATGAAGCTCTTGTCTCCCAGGGTTGTGTTTTGTGATATCGAAAAAAATTTGTGCTCGATGTAATCGTTTTTATAATAATAGAAATCATTCGAAGAAGCTTACAAAAAAAATTAGACCCACTATAATTTTATAAGGCAGAGCTAAGCAATCCTCACTCTAACAATTTTTCTTGAGAGAACATAGATCTGGAGTGAAATTCACCAAAATTTTCCTCAACTTAGGGTTGATTTACACCAAAAATATAGTCTCAGTTAAATTGAATGAATTTTATTTTTGTCTATGTATATTTTGTGAATTCCAAGATTGCGGTTGAAGATGATGATAAAATAATTTGAGCTTGGAAACACAAATTTTGTTGAGATTTATTTTGACGTGAAAACATTGCTTTCAATATTGCAGTTACAACAACCCAAATTTATGGATTTGAGAATACAATAATTGGGCTTAATCCATCAGTTGGTTGTAAAATTGTACTTGCCTTAATTGCATTATTAGTAAAATAAGGTATAATTGAATTAGATATATGAGATAAAGGAATAAACATACCCAATTCGGGGCTCCAAAAATAGATTGTGCTGACATTGGAAATCACAACGAAAAGTTGAGGTCCATAGATATCCTGTCCCATTGATGTTTTCACGATATCATGTTCGAAACCCAGTAAGCCTGATCCCTAATACATTTTTATTTCTCACCAAACTAGGAAATCTCCATCCAGTAGCTCACCAATATTTTATAAGGTATAGCTTAACTTATAGAAGAAATAGCAATTTCAAGAAATATTGTGTTTTTATTGTTGTTTAAAATAATTTTTTCAATGAATAAATGGATTTAGCACCCTTTAAAATCCCAATTATACAAATTAAATAACTGAAACTGAAGTTTTTAAAATCTCAATTTGATTAAAATTAACCAGAAAAAGTTTCCCTAAAAATTACTCTACACTTTTTATTTAATGTTGGGAACATCAGGCTTATGTCTTGCATGACCTCTAAATGCAAGACTATTTAGTCTATGAGTTAGAATACACCTTTATTTAATGTTGGGAACATCCATCTTATGTCTTGCATTGCCTCTAATTGGAACCCAGTCAAGCTAGGACTTCATGTGTGAAAGTACATTACACTGGGGTTGCTCACCACGACCCCTGCACTTTTTCTTAAATATTGGGAACCTTTCTGCTCACATATTGCATGGCGCCATGTGTTAAATGTCACCCTATCAAGCTAGGAGTCCATATCAAGCCAGGACATAAATTAGAGCCACATTGAAAGAAATTTTTATAGTTGTTATTATGTTGATAAATGTATAGTTTGAAATAGGACAAGGTTTTTAGAATTGTAATATAATTATCTATAATTATTAGCAACCATTTAAATTAATTTTTTGGTAAACGATATAGGCGCTAATTTATAATAATAAATATCAATATATTTTTAATATATCTCATTTTGTTAAAACTAGCATAGCCAAATAAATTAAACCGATGATAGATACCAATAGGCATGACTCCATAATAAGCATCAAAACACTTACTTCACCATACATCTCAAGCTGCTAAAATTTAAAAAGTCATAAAGATTAACTAAACTATAACTTTATTTAAAATAATAATAATTATTACTAATAATAGCAAGAATTAATATACATGTTAAACATATATACTTTTTAAAAAATCATGTAACAAGATTCTTAATCAAGGAGATTCACTCCTACTTTATTATGGAGATTCTTAATATATAAATATAATTTGTTACAATGCCATGGGAAAATACCATGGCTTATTGAGCCGAGAGGCTCATTCTACAGCCTCGTACTAGGGGATGTGTAAGTGTGTCCGTATGTTCGTTCCCCTTTAAAATAAAAAATAAAAATTATGTTCTCAATAGAAAAATAATGTCCATTATTAAAAAAAAAAAAAAATGTTGTAAAAGTAATTAGAAGTAAAAAAAAAAGTGCAATTTGCTTCTGGCCTAAACCCATGGACCTTTTTCATTGGATTTTCACCCAATGGTCTCTGGAATGTGAAATACACCTTTGTTCCAAGGGGTTTTTTTATTGTTAAATTTCAAACCTTGGAGGAAAGAGATATAATAATCAGAGAGGGGCCTTGGTTCTAGGGGTCCACGGTGCTGTTTATAACCCCATGGTTTCCAGATTTTGACCCCAAAACCATGACAGTTTCCACATTACCAGTATGGGTGAGACTTCACAACCTGCCTCTTCACTTCTGGAACGAACAGGTTTTAGAGAGCATCGGAAATAACCTTGGGCGGTATATTAAAACCGACATGGAAATGTTAGAAAATAGAATCTTCACCTTTGCTCGGATCTGCGTTGAATTGGATCTAAGCAAAGGTTTACCAGAGAATATCATGTTGATTTATAAGCAACAAAACTGGTTGCAATCACTTGATTACGAGAATACTGCGTTCAGATGCAGGAATTGCAGGATGACAAGACATCTTCAAAATTCATGCCCAGAGGTTAAGAAAACAAACAACAAAAAGAAACCGAACAGGAAGCAGAGGAAAGGTTGGCAGTTTCCCCCTCCAGATTCAGAGGAGGATGAGCCAGAAGAAGAAGAGGAACCAGCTCCACCAGAAAGCAAGCAACCTACACAGGAACCTGAGGTGCAAACAACGGACACGACTGTTCTCATGGATCCACACCTTCTGACGAAACAATCAGAAAGGAACGTTGTGGACTCAGGCAGCGGAGGAATTAAAAGACACCATACTTCAGAAACATCACATTCGGACAAGGACACAGGAACTCAACATGTAGAAAACCAGATTGTCCTTGCCACTTGTGAGCCATCTCAAGGAGAATGGCGCAAGTTTGAGAAGAAGAAAGGGAGAAAGACGTGATTTGTGGGACGTTTTTCCCACTATCTAGAAGCTTCCAGTTTTTCTCCTCTCTCCTTCTTCCCTTTTCTCTTTCTTTTTCTTTCATTCTTTCTAAATGCAAGGTAGCCTCGCTACATCGCATTGTGTGCAAAAGCACATGAGCCCAATGGGCAACTTTTGAAAATGCTTCAATGCATATGCTATGTGTAACTTTTCATTTTTATAAATAAAAGGTTACCGATTTTTTCTGTGGAATTAAAAAAAAAAAAAAAAAAAAAAAAAAAGAAAAGAAAAGAAAAAAGAAAAGAAAAGAAAAAAGAAAAAAGTGCAAATAATATGTTTAAATATTATACTTTTCAAAAATATTTCAAGGAGAAATTTAAATAAACTATTTGAAGATCTATGTTAACTAATTTATGTCGACATCAACTTCATATATATCTATATATATAGAAAAAAATGTTAAAATAAAATATTTTAATGTGATATATAAAAAAAATATTCAATGTGGACTATCAATAAAATATTTTAATGTTATATATAAAAAAATATTCAATGTGGATTATTAATGAAATATTTAATAAGAATTAATATTCACATTTACTTGAAAATATAATAATAAAAAAACCGTTTTAATTTCTGTGATAAAATGTCTCGATGTACATGTTATGTAAAATATTTTAATGTCAACTACTTATCATTTAAAAAAACTTATGTATACATCGTGAAAAAATTAAGTTTCTATGGTTAAACCCTTTATTTGGTCCTATATATGTTTATTAGCGGTTGTCATTGATGTCAACCCAAGCAGCACCAGGGGCTAACCCAATATTAAATGAGAAGTTTGACCTACCAAATTAATATATTCTGGGTCAATAATGCTTTTTATGGTTTCTACTTGTCGAGATGTTTCCGTTGATATATGGCACACCATGTAATTCTTCACGGTTTGAGAGATATTCATGTTTGAAGTTTGTACCCCCAGTTAGTGGGATAAAACCCCATGGGTTGGGGCATGGGTCATTGAAAATTCATAATTAATATTTTTTAAGCTCCTAAAATCCCTCCCACATTCACTTGTTGAAGCCCCTCTCAACTTAAGCATTTATATAAATTGTGATCTTCTTTTCCTCCTTAGGCAAGGGATTCATTATCCGAAACAGTCATCGTGGAATTTTCACTCTAAATTTTTTTCTACGAAGGTCAAGTTGAAATTTTTATGAGGCAACGCTGAAAGCCTGAGGAAAGATGCAAAATAAAAATTTCGCAGCTATTTGGGTAATATTTTTTGGAGATATGATCCATGGAAGTAACGGGTTTTCAGTTCTCGAAATTCTTCTCAAAGAAGTGACCTTGGTAAATTCATCATAACTCTCTCTCTGAGTATTGGATTGGAATTCTGTAAAAAGTGATGGATAGTGCACAGTCTTTAATTTTTTCTCTATCAATTTCAGAAACAAATGAAGAAACAGTGACACGTGGCATGCCGTACAAGTGTGCTCTGCTGAAACAATCCATAATTAGGGCATTGTGAGAGATTGGGTATAACTCTCTCTTCAAGAATCCAAATTGGGTCAGACTTGTGGGATTGGAAATATGACTCAGAGGACTACTACAGGACCGAAAATCAGATGTTGAGGATCTGAAATGACAGAGATACACCAAATTGAATATCGAGCTCCTAGAAGGCAAGAACGATCTGATCATGTGTTGTCAAGGATTGCAAAGGACCAGAATTTCTACTAAAAGATAAAAGAAAAACAAGGTGTAAAGTGTAGGTAGCATGACAAGAGCAGCAACCAAGGTGCGCAAATCAGCAAGAAGTTCATCATATGAAGTCTTCAAGTGGGAAGCACTCCATACAATCATTGTAAAGGTATCATTGTATTTAGTCATTGTAAATACATTATTGTACAAATTGTACTAGTGTCTATCTGCCAAGGGTTGAAGAGGTAGTGTTGAGAGGTCTAGGATCATCATTAGGTGGTTGTGTCAAAGTTTGGGTTATGGTCTAGTATATCTTCTTCTTCTACATCATTCTATATCATTGTAAAGCGGACCAATTTCCCTGGTATGGGAGTCCATTTTTCTTTTATTATTCTATAGGGTGGTAGGGTGGTGCTAGGGTGAGTTGTAGCTCATTGGGTGTTAGGGCATCCGTTCAGTGACTACTGAAGAATCTCGAGCATTGGAGCATCCATCCAGTGGGAGCTGGAGAAGAATGCTTTTCTAGACTCTAGGAAGTTGGAGCTTTATTTTCAATTGGAGTTGAAAAGAATTTTTAGAAAAGCATTAGGTGGTTTTTGTCCCACAGTGGGTTTCCACCTTAAAAATTGTGTGCATTTGTGTTCCTCTTGTTTGCTGCTATCATTATACAAAAACACCGATAATATTGGAAGATTAACTAATGCTCTAATTGAACAAATACCGATTCACCCCCTCTCAAAGATTTCCAACAATTGGTGTCAAATCTTGGTTCCTTCATGCGCTTAATGTACTGGGAGAGGTTTGATACCAAGAATGGTGTACTCATTAAATGAAAATAATTATGTACCCTTTAAAAAAGGAAGAATGGAGGTCTATCTCTCACAAGGTTACGAAGTATGGGACACTGTTCAAAATGGATTTACATCAACTACGGATGAACATGGTAAGAAGAATTTGGTAAATGATGTAAAAGCAAAGAATATTATTATTAGTGGACTTATTGAATTTGCTTATCATAAGGTGTTGGGTTGTAAAATTGCCAAAAATGTATGGGACAAGCTTGAGAATATATATGTAGGTGACTCAAATGTCAAAGAAGAAAAGCTTCAAATCTATAGAGAAAAATTTGAGCAACTCAGAATGAAAGAAGATTGCAACATTGTTGCATACTTTCAATACGTTGATGAAATAACCAATACTCTGGAAGGATTGGGAGAGTTACTTGATGAGAATACTATTATACGAAATATTCTTATAACGTTGCCAAGGAGATTCAACCCAAAGGTACCCGTTTTAGAATACAGTGCAAATTTGGAAAAACTCAGAAAAGAGGAATTACATGGAGTTCTCATAGCATATGAAATGAGACTTGATGAAGAAGAGGGTACTTCGTATCTAAAAACTGCGTTCGTTGCATTTAAGAAACCCAATAAGGACAAACAATCTTCAATTGAAAAGAGACGCACCTGCAAGTGTGAAGAAAAGGGAGATGATGAAGGTGGTCTTTCAGATGAAGAATATGCTTACTTTACTAGAAAACTAAAAATTGGTAAGGGACAATTCAAAGGTAGACTTCCATTAATATGTTTCAGCTGTAATGAGGTTGGGCATTTTTCAGCAAAATGTCCAAACATAAGTAATGACAACTCAAAAGGAAAGAAAGGCTTTAAGAAATTCAACAAGAAAGGATCTAAAAGGAACTTTCTTTCTAAAGAAGATAGCTCATCATCCGATGAAGACAATGATAGTGAAGAAGAAGCCAATGAGAGAGTATTGTTTATGGCCAAGCACAATAAGCAAGAGGTATCAAACAATGAAGAAGAAGGATGGACCATAGCTGAATTTTATGAGGAAGCAATCAAGCTTATAAAAGATCTCAAGGTGGAGAAGATTCATTCCAAAACTCTTGAAGAACAAGTTCAAGGTCTTAAAATTGAAGTTGAAGAACACAAATGCATTGAAGAGTCACTTCAAAAGAAGTTGGAAGAAATCAACTAAGAAAGGGAAGAATTAGAAGCCCAAGTAGTCTCGCTGCGTGAGGAAGTGAAGAAAGGAAAAACTATCCAAAACTATGCCAACAACTCAAGGGCATTGGAAGAACTCATCAACATTCAACGATCTTACAATGAAAAAACTGGCATCGGTTATAAAGAAGAAGAAGCAGGACCTTCAACAACAAAATACAATGAACCTATGAGATCCGACATGCATGAAGACTTCATTGGACAAGATTCGCAAGAACAACATTGGAAGACAATTCCTCGACAAAAATTTCCAGCCAGGTACCAACATATTTTTTATGGCTACTGTTATTCATGTGGACGGGTAACATCAAGACCCGAGAATGTCGCACATACCCTAGAATCGCACGTACCCTAGAACGAATACAATTCCAGGATATCTCGTCAAATATGAACCTCCTGTGGCTCAACAATATCAATAGATTGGAATACTAGGAAATAGTTATCAATATTACAAATGTCGAAACTTTGGACAATATATTAAAAGACCGGCAGACTTGAAAACTTAAGAATCTTCGGCTTGCCAGAAGGAATGAAGCAGGAAGAAGAAGAAGAATGATAATTGTGCTTCGGCTCAAAAGAACAAAGATGTGTGGTATGTTGATAAAGGGTTGCTCAACGCATATGATTGGAGATAGAAATAAATTTTGCATTCCTAAAAGAGAAGAAGGATGGAACCGTGTCCTTTGGAAATGATGGATCTTCAAATGTTATCGGATCAGGTACTGTCACTCTCGGAAGCAAAGATGTTCTAGCCAATAAGGTTCTATTGGTTGAAAACATGAATCACAATCTACTCAGTGTTGGACAAATGTGTGATCAAGGACACACAATACTATTCGACTCCACGAAATGTGAAATCAGGAAAGGTGTGTATGGTGAAATTGTGGCTACAACAAGTCGTGCTCCAAACGACATATATGTTCTGGATGAAGCAACTAAAGCATGTCTAATAGCTAAAGAGGATGATACAATAATTGATAGCAATGATGATCGTCTAAGTAAGATTTTTTCTATAAAGGTGCAAAGTGATTTCGAGATGTCTTTACTTGGTTGCAAATTGAGCATAGACGACTCATCTAGATCTATGATTAGTAGTCTTCTATATGTAATAGCCTTCCGACTAGATGTTATGCAAGCAGTTGGACAAGTAGCAAGATTCCAAGCAGCACCAAAAGAATCACATATCAAATATTCGCCAGCATTGGAATATCTTTGCCAGAAGCTTGGGATTCTCCCAAGTTCTCATTAGATTTTATAAAGGGGGAGTGGAAGTGTGTACAGGTCTGCAGGACGGTTGTGTGTCAGCACGAGTGGAAGTGTGTACATGTCCGTAGTACGGTTGTGTTTTATGGGGAGTTACCCTTTGCCATTGATTTCAAAGGGGGAGAGAATGTTTTAGGAAGAGCTGTCATGATCGCAAGGGGAGTACTTGTGTTTCCATCAATGCCAAAGGGGGAGATCATTGATCAGTGGTTGTCATTAATGTCAACCCAAGCAGCACCAGGGTATAACCCAATATTGAATGAGAAGTTTTACCTACCAAATTAATATATTCTAGGTCAATAATTCTTTTGATGGTTTCTACTTGTCGAGATGTTTCCGTTGATATATGGCACGCCATGTAATTCTTCACGGTTTGAGAGATATTCATGTTTAAAGTTTGTACCCTGGCTAGTGGGATAAAACCCCATGGGGTTGGGGCATGGGTCATTGAAAAGTCATAATTAATATTTCTGTCTTGGCCCCACGTTCACTTGTTGAAGCCCCTCTCAACTTAAGCATTCATATATATTGTGATCTTCATTTCCTCCTTAGGCAAGGGATTCGGCCATCTGAAACATGTCATCGTGGAATTTTCGCTCTAACCTTTTTTCTACGAAGGTTCAGAAGCTGAAATTTTTATGAGGCAAAGCCGAAATCCTGAGGAAGTTTCAGTAAAAATTTCAGATGAAGTTGCGCAATATTTTTGGAGATATGATCTGTGGAAGTAACGGGTTTTGCAGGCTCCTGAAATTCATCTCAAAGAAGTGACCTTGGTAAATTCATCATAACTCTCTCTCTGAGTATTGGATTGGAATTACGTAAAAAGTGACTGATAGTTCATATTCTATAATTTTTTCTCTATCAATTTCAGAAGCAAATGAATAAACAGTGACACGTGGCACGTCGTACAAGTGCGCTCTGCTAAAATAGTCCATAATTAGGGCAGTGTGAGAAATTGGGTATAAATCTCTCTTGAAGAATACAAATTGGGTCAGACCTATGGCATTAAAAAGAAGACTCAGAGGACTACTACAAGACCGAAAATCAGATATTGAGGATCTGAAATAACAGAGATACACCAGATTCAATATCGAGCTCCTAGAAGGCAAGAAAAATCTAGATCATGTGTTGTCAAGCATTGCAAAGGACCAGACTTTCTACGGCATAAAAGCAAAAAAAGGTGCAGTAGAGGGTAGAATGACAAGAGCAACAACCAAGGTGCATAAAATTAGCAATAATTTCATCATATGAAGTCTTCAAGTGGGTAGCACTGCATACAATCATTGTAAAGGTATCATTGTACTTAGTCATTGTAAATACATTATTTTACAATTTGTACTAGTGTCTATCTGCCAAGGGTTGAAGAGGCAGTGTTGGGAGGTCTAGGATCATCATTAGGTGGTTATGTCAAAGTTGGGGTTATGCTCTAGTATATCTTCTTCTTCTACATCATTCTATATCATTGTAAAGTGGACCATTTTCCCTGGTATGAGAGTCCATTCTTATTTTATTCTTCTATAGGGTGGTAGGGTGGTGCTAAGGTGAGTTGTAGCTCATTGGGTGTTGGGGCATCCATTCAGTGACTACTGAAGAATCTTGGGCATTGGAGCATCCATCCAGTGGGAGCTGGAGAAGAATGCTTTTCTAGATTCTAGGAAGTTGGAGCTTTATTTTCAATTGGAGTTGAAAATAATTATTAGAAAAGCATTAGGTGCTTTTTGTCTCGGAGTGGGTTTCCACCTTAAAAGTTGTGTGCATTTGTGTTCCTCTTATTTGATGCTATCATTGTACAAACACTGATAATAATTGAAGATTAACTAATGCTCTAATTGAAATAAATACTGATTCACCCCCCCTCTCAGTATTTCCAACAATATATACTCTATTTACCATTCACAAATATAATTTAAATAATGAAAAATAACACATTGTATTTTTCACTCTAAAGAAGTTTGCACGTGAATAAATTTTATCCCTTTGGGCTCTTGTTAGATCCATGCTTAAGATGGATCTATGCTGGTCAATATCACATGCACAAAAAAGTGTAACTCATGTCAACCTTTGATTTTTATATATTACTAGGAATATTCTATAATATTCTATAAAAACAAGAATTAATATATATGTTAAACATATATACGTTTTAAAAATTCACATCACAAGATTATTAATCAACCTAGATCCATATTAACTATGGATCACATCACAAGATTATTAATGATTAATCAACCTAGATCCATCTTAACTATGGATCTACCAAGCACCTAGAGGGATCAAATCTCTTCACTCTAAAAGGCGATTGCATATCAAGAGTTTTTATCCCTCTCGGGGCTTGGTAGATGAGTTAAGATGCATCTAGGATGGTTTAATTCCCCCCTTTCAATAGACTATATTCCACATGAATACTCCATGGGTTCTCAATACCATAGGCTAATACCATGGACCATTTTTTATTTTATTTTTATAGGGTCATTTTTATTTTTGTTCTTTTATTTTATTTTGACCTAGTTAATATGTTTACATTACATCACACTATTTTTTAAAATTTAATTTAATTTTATTTTATTTCTATGTAATTTGACTTATTCAACATGTTAAATATTATATTACATCTCTACCATACTAGGTTGGAGAGCCACTCTCGGCGCAATCATAGAGATTCTCTCCTACTTTATTATGGAGATTCTTAATCTATAAATATATTTTTTTACAATACCGTGGGAAAGTACCATGGCTTATCAATGCCACATGCCCAAAAATCTCTAATTTATTTCATATGTTACTTTTCTTTAATTCATGATTTTAATTAAAAAGGAAAAAACACATAACTACTTTGAAAACAAATCTCACCCTTTGATTTGTGTATATTACCAAGAATAGACATGCCTAATGACATAATTAAAAATATCATTAAACTAAACTAAATTATATCTTTATTTTAAATTATTATTATCATTACTTATACAAATAATTATTACTTAATATATAATTTAAACATATATACATTTAAAAAACATATAACAAGATTCTTAACCATCGAGATTCACCCCCACTTTACCGTGGAGATTCTTAATCTATAAATAGTCTTTGCTACAATACCATGTGTTATAGGTCAATTTGGGCATCATCCCCCATGACCTAGTCAAACTGGACATCATCATTACGACCAATGAAATAGGGTCTATCATCCCCTTACATTTCAGTTGCTATATGCCCTAAGAGAAGAACAATTCATTCATGGCTTCTTATATGAAGTATATGTTATATCACTTTTGAAATCACCAACGTTGCCTATAAAGGGAATAATTGTGTTTCATATGCATCATCCTCCATTCAAGGGTGCATTGAAATGCACTTCTCGACATTTAAGAGTGTGTTAATCACCTGGGAGCGGAATTCTCATTGTTCTGGGAATCTCCACATGGCCAGTGCCTTCTAGAAGAGTCCATATGTGTCAAAATTTGAATCCAAGTGTCCATATAACACCTTTGAACTTGGGAACATGTCTTGCCTATTCTTAGAAATTCATTCATTGAGAAACTACCATCATTTTCCCTATAAATTGAGCACAGATCCTAGTGCTAGGGAAGGAATAATTTTGGTAAAGAAATGATGTTGGATTCTTATTTGAGAGAGTGAAAGTACTGATATTCTTCTGGTGTGATGTTGGATGTGATGAGGCTGGGATGAAGCTAAAGCTGGTGGCATCAAATCGATCATTGGTTGTAACCTCCCCCTTCTATTCTTTAATAAAGATTGATGTTCAATTTCCCACATATGTATCTCTTTATGTTTCTATTTCACATGCAAGGGATTCTTGAATGATATATATGTTTCACATCTAATCGATTTGAGTGTTTAAGATAGGTAGGTATCAGGGAAAATTTTAGGGGAGAATTTTAGCCCAAAGGCGAATTTTAAGGGGTTTTAAATTTTGATAGGCCGAATTTTTTACATAAACCCCATTTTCTATAGTTTTATAAAGTTAGCCCTATAATTATTTTTAAAATAATTAATTATTAAATATTAGCCCACCAAAATAAATGCTCATAAAACTTAAAAAATGGAATTCGCTCTCCATTTTATTTGCTTGCAGCAGATTTCAATGGAATTTTCTCCCAATTTTCTTTGCTTGGAGCAGATTTCAATGGCATTCGCCTGGATTTACTGGGTCAAGGGGAGGTGTTGGAGTGATTCGCCCCATTTTTTCATTGGTTGGAGCTTGGAAGTTGGAGGTGTAACAAAAATTTCGCCAGATTTACTGGGTCGAAGAGATGGTTGGGGCTTGGACAATGGAAGGGGATTGAAAGTTATGTGTAGGTGGAGATCGATGGAGATCTGGACGCATTTTCCATTCACCGATGACAGGCTCACCTACACGCATTGACGAGGGCAACTCCCACCCTCTCCCGTGCTACTGCTCTCCCTCTCCTCAGATTTCTGGCGCATGTTATCCATAATGAAAAGCATGCAAGCGCTAGAAATGTTTCCATACTCATCCAACACGCTGCGAGTGCACTCTAATTTTCTCACACCCAACTGGATTTTGGCCTCAATTTGATCCAAAATTGCAAGCCCCCTTGGATGCGCAATCCAGAACAAGTCGTCCCAATCTGAGACGCTGAATTGATCAAAAGCTTCTTTGAGGATCTTCTCAATATTCTTCGAAATTATCTGCATTCTAAGTGTCAAATTTGGGTGAAATCACTTAACCCTAAAGATAGTTTAAGAAGGGATGTATGTAAAATACTATTTACTTCCTGGGTTTTTAAGTGTTTCTAATGTTAAATCAGTGCCTGAAGGTGAAATGTAAGACCCACTTCTTTGAGGTGCCCATCTATGGCTCCTTCACTGTTTTATAGAACTGAACTTTAATGATTACTTTGAATTGTCATTGCAGGCAGGATTTAGCAGAGCATAGATTTAACCATTTGGTACTTTAGGTGGAATGGATCCATATAGACACTGACCTTCTACTGCCCACAATGCTCCGTTTTGGACTAGAAACCAGGGTGCCCCTGTTTGGAATAATAACTCCTCTCTTACAGTTGGTGAAAGAGGTGATTGTTTTATTTATTAGAACATTTTGTTTATGGTATCATGATTAAATTACATGATTGTAACAGTGATAGATTATGTGAATAATTGCATTTCAAAATTTGAGCTTCAAATGTTACACTGGGTCTGATTCTCAGAGCGAGGCTTACTTCAATGCTATAGGTCCTGTTTTGTTGGAGGATTATCACCTAGTAGAAAAGCTTGCCCAGTTTGACAGAGAAAGAATCCCTGAGCGAGTTTTCCATGCTAGAGGAGCAATAACCAAGGGCTTTTTTGAAGTCACACATGCTATTTCACACCTCACATGCGCTGACTTTTTGAGGGCACCTGGAGTTCAGACCCCTGTGATAGTCTGCTTCTTTACTGTTATACGTGAACACGGGAGCCCAGAGACTTTAAGGGATCCCAGAGGCTTTGCAGTGAAGTTTTACACGAGAGAAGGGAACTTTGACCTTTTTGGCAACAACATCCCAGTGTTTTTTTTCGTGATGGTATAAAGGTTTGTTTATTGGCACCATACATTGAAATCCATTCCTCCCATTTTGAAGTATATGTAAAACTAAAACATATGCTTTTCACAAATTATTGACTCTTAATTTTTTAAACTTGTGTTTCTGGCTATGTAGTTCCCAGATGTCATTCATGCTTTGAAGCCCAATCTAAAAACCCATATTCAGGAGGCATGGCGTATCATGCATTTCTTTTCCCATGTACCAGAGAGTTGTCATATGTTCACATTTCTGTTTGATGACTAGGGAATCCCATATGACTTTAGACATATTGAAGGTTTTGGAGTTCACACTTTCAAGGTCAGGCACAATCTCTCAATATGTTCTCTATACAGTTTTAGACGCATCTGCACCAATATTTAGTTGTTAATGCAAGAAATTCTCTCATGAATGGGATACATGGATTTCTTAAGTCTGTGGTAAATATGTTAGTGTGTTAAATATTTGTTATTAGTTGTTCTAGTGCAAGCTTGCCAGTTGCACTTTGGAATCCTTTCTATCATTGAAATTCATGATACTCATGAAGCTAGATTACTACAAGCAAACTTGTAAGCAGATAGGCATTTTGGATCAATGTTGGCATTGCAAGCCACACCTAATAAGTAGCATTCAACACTGAACTTTCTTTGAGCTCTAATTTGCACGAGTTCAAATCAATTTCATAAGTTAAACAGAGTCATACTACTATTTTTTTTTTCATTTCTCAACACATTGAGCTTGCCTGCTGCATAAAATGGTAATCAGCCAGTCTTTGAGCTCTAAGCTGCACGAGCTCAAATCAATTTCATAAGTGAAAAAGAGTCCTACTACTATTTTTTTTTTTTCATTTCTCAACACACTGAGCTTTCCTGTTGCATAAAATGGTAATCAGCCAGCCTTTGAGCTCTAAGCTGCACGAGCTCAAATCAATTTCATAAGTTAAACAGAGTCCTACTACTATTTTTTTTTCATTTCTCAACATACTAAGCTTGACTGCTGCATAAAATGCTAATCAGCCAATCTCAAGGTCACATTCAAAACACGCTAGCATAGCACAGTACTTTCAATTACAGGTTTCAGGTTTTGTGCCATATGATAGTTTGCTTTACTATGTTTATGTTTAAAATATGATAGTAATCCTAGTACATATTTATCATATATGAAAATGGACTAGTGATATGCTTAGGAGATGGTCAGATTGGATGCGATGGGGATTTACCCAGGTTTTGAAACCATCTCTGAAAATTTCATAAAATTTCCCTCTGGTTTCATTTCATACCCACCCTTTGAATATTTATTTTAAACCCCTGGATTTGGGTACTTCAAGTATCCTTATTTGTTGTCAAATGAACCATGCTTGAATAATTTGTCATTACTATTTAGATGACCTAATTTCTTTTTATCTTCTTTGCAGTTTATTAACAGAGAAGGTAAATAAACCTACTGCAAGTTTCATTGGAAGCCTACTTGCGGACTCAAGTCTTTGCTTGATGAGGAGGCTGTAATTGTTGGAGGTACCAATCACAGTCATGCTACACCTAATTTAAACTGCAAAATGCTACACCTTCCGAAATTAATTGTTGGAGGTACCAATCACAGTCAAGTATCAATCTTGCATTTTTTTATGGTCTGGAGTATCAAGCTTTTTGAATTATTGCATGATTTATCATGTAGAAGAATCATACCCTAGCCAAAATGCAGGGATGCCTGTAAATAATGTTGATACTTGTAAAATTTCCCCTATTGATCAGTCGAATTAAGTTTATCATTCAGTTCCTCGGTGTCTAATTTGAAATTATCAGGAGATAATGGCGTAGATTACATAGAAAGAATAAATATATCATGTAGCTCACATGCTAGTGTTAAAAATCTCATGTATCAATCTTGCATTTTTTCCGGTCTAGATTATCAAGCTTTTTGAAATAATGCATGATTTGTCATGTAGCAGAGTCATAGCCTAGCCAAAATGCAGTTATGCCTGTAAACAATGTTGATCCTTGTAAAATTTCCCCTATTGATTAGCCCAATTAAGTTTATCATTCAGTTCCTGGGTGTCTAATTTGAAATTATCAGGAGATAATGGTGGAGATTCCACAGAAAGAATAAAAATATCAAGTAGCTCACATGGTAGTGTTAAAAATATCAAGTATCAATCTTGCATTTTTTTTTTCGGGTATAGAGAATTAAGGTTTTCGAATTATCGCATGATTTTTTCATGTAGAAAAATCATGGTCTAGCCAAAATTCAGGGATGCTTGTAAAGAATATTGCTATGGAAAGACCTGATTCAGTCCGTCTAACTGCTCGGGATTTCTTTGCTTCAGGTTGGCATATTTGTTCTGTATTTAAAATTTGAATAGTTTGAGAATCTGGAAACAAGAATGGATCCGTTGGCTAGGCAACATGGTCATGGACCACGGTCCTTGCATTTGTAATGAGCAAATAGGCTATAAATAAAAAAAAGAAGGCCTTATGCTACGGTGCACAATATGTAGCTTGTACTAGCTGCAAATCCAATGGTGGGTAGATTTATCACCTTAGGATGTGCATCCAATGCAGGTTGAGTAATTTCCTCTCTGATGCTACTAGCAACACAGATCTTTAATCTCTGGAAGGACAAATCAAACAATAGGAAAGCTAGGTTCTACATGCAATCCCTTAAAATTGTTTAACTAGAAGGCAGCTGATACTATCTTCCAAAAACATGGCCAACATGCAAAGATAATTAGTCATAATTGGTCTAATTTAATGATGGCAAGTACTTAAAAAATATGCAGACAAATTTTATTATTAAAGCTAACGAAGCCATGAGTAGCCATTCCCATAGCCTACTTTTATTGCAGTTTAAATTAGGTGTGGCTGTAATTGTTGGAGGTACCAATCACTGGTGAAACATCTTAACATGAAATCATCGATGTAAGAGATAAGTAATTGAGTGGTGATGGAACTGAGATTTGAAGTATCTCTCAGTTTTTTTGCTGATATGTGAATTTGAAGAAAAACATCAAAACACAATATTGCAGCAGTGTCTCTCAACAAGGAGATTATATCTTGATCAATCCTTACTATGATATGTAGGAATTTAGGTGTAGGCCGAGTTAATTTTTTCGTGAAATTATTAATTCTTCACATTCTTGGATTGGAGGGCCGTTGTTGGCTATTGTGGCTATAATAAATGGGCTAATGATGCCATGTATGGCAGTCTGCTCTTGGAGAGCTTTAATGTTGAAAGACATGAAATCCATATGTGGCAGTGAAATATATGTCTTCAGTACCATGGATCTTATTATCAAAGAATATTTGGGTGTTAGTTCCTGTTTAACTACATACATTGTCCTGTGGAATATGCTCTGTTGAGCCCCAAGATTGTTCTTTCTTTTATCTTACTTCACTCCATTTTCCTTTGTCCATTGTTATACTAGGCCCAAATGATCAATGAAATTAGTCAAAATTACTTTAAGAATGAGTATCATAGCTAACTTGCTAAGTTTTGTGATTTTGTCATTGTAATGCATTTTGAACTGAAACTAGCTACAGAATGCAGGCATTCTGTAGCTAACTGCCAATTCTGCAGCTGTCTTCACGTTCAAGCATGTTCCAGGTGTCCTCTCAGGAAAATCCACACATGGGTATATTTTACATCATGTCCTCAACGTTTGTTGCTCACCATGAAGAATGAACCGAATTCTGGACGTGGTTTTGTACATGGGTACTCATTCAAGGAGGCAGACTTCTAATAGGACAAGGGCAGTCCAGATGTCCTTTGGCCCTTTACGCTGCCATCTTTAGAGTCCTAGTACAATTTTGATATGAAAAGACAATGATCCCCGTATTGTTGCAAGTTCTGTTATAAAGATTTGTTATAAATGCACTCGGGAAACCGAGAGACAAGCTCTAGATTTTGATTAGATTTCAGGGATTGACTGCTATATTTCTGAAGACCGAGAATACTCTGTTTTAAGTTATTTTCCTTTAATGAAGAAGACAGCATTGCTTTGAACGCGTTGAGTTGATTTTGAGTTAGATTCTGTCTGGTGGTAGAGGGCCCCTACCTCCTGAACGACTTTACTTTCATAATTTAGATAAGTATCTTAGTTTGTTTTCACGTTTTTGAAGTTTGAGTTCATAGTTAATTTCATTAGTCACTATAGCTATACTTGTTCTAAGAAAATCTTCCAAAAGATCATGATAATGAATGAGAAATGGCTATAGTGTTATAGATTTTAATTGCAATTTCTTTTGTTCATTATCACAGTTGAACTTATTCTAGTAAACTCTTCCAAAAAATCATTATGATGACTAAGGCATGACTGTGATACTGAAGGTTTCAGTTGCTTGTTTACACTAAGTAGCATAGCTGATCTTACTCTTAAAACACTCTTCCAAAATATCATAACAATGGGTAGGAAATAGCTGTGATGTCTTAGTTTTTAATTGTAATTGCTTTCAGTCTTTATGTTTGCATTTGCATTGAATTGTACAGCCAGGATTGTTCTAACAAGCTCTTCCAAAATACCATTCATGATGGACAAAATAGGCTGTAGAATCCCATAGATTAATTGCATGATAACTTAGTTAGGGCACTCCGGAGTCAAATTGCATTCAATTCATGCTTTGTTATTTCGTTTTAAGTTTGATAATGGCTTGTTAGTTTAGCACTGTTTACTGTAGACTGGTAGCACTTTAGTTCAGTTCTAGCTTAGCTCACTGTATGTAAATTCCACATTTAGTTGTCATCCATTGCATATTAATTTACATTAGTTGTTAAACTTAAAGACCACGGCCTTCATTATTTACAAAACTTCTTTTGTTCCAAACCTATATTAACTCATAATCATCCGGACAGAAGACAGTATCAGCCCAAGGCCTGAAGTACTTTTGCAACCTCTTTACCATTTCATAAACAAAGCCTTTCCTCAAAAGACTACTTTAAAAAGAAATCTATAACTTTTAAGTAAGGTTTAGTGATGTTAAACTAAGTTGCAGAATAGAATTAGGAGCTCGTCTTAAAGTAGAGATCTTATGATGTTACCAATGTTCTTCTCCAAATATGCTTCAACAAACCTTTAATCATGGATAAGATGTTGTATCATTATAAGATGATTGTTTAATTTAGGAGAATTTGTATACTTAGCTGACCATTTCTCAAGCTCTTCCAAAATACCTTTAATGAAAGAATTGGACAAGTTAAGTTTATGTTTTGATTCATTTTCTTGAAGTCATTATCAAGCTTTGTATTCTACTTAATTCATAGTTTAGGTTTGGTTCTGTTTCAGTATTTTCATTTGTCATTCATAACTTAGGCTTTGCTTTGTTTTTAACCAGTAGCTTCTTTCCACGAGCATTTAGTTCTTTTCCTTGTGAACATAAAACCATCAAAAGACCAAAAACATCATAAAACACTAAACGCAACGCATTAAGAAACAAATACCTAGGCACATACAGTGCACTTCACTTCAGCAGTTTACCAACCCTGGTTGACAATTAAATGAACTCAATTTAGGAGACTAGGTTGAGACCAAACATTTTGGCGTCGTTGTCGGGGAAGTGAAAACTAGGTAACCTTTGTTTCTTAACTCCCAAAAACAATTATATGCGTAGAGAGAGAGACTCAAGGGGTAGATTTATAAGCAGCAGAAACAGAAGTTTGATTCCTAGAACACCACTTGTTTCACCTAGACCAAGAGCTAGTACACCTTCAACTCAGACCCACATTCCATCCTTTACTGATCCTAGACTTCTAGAAGACCTAAGATCAGATATTCCATTAGAGAAACCTTCCACTTCATCAACTGACCCTGCCTTAGAAGAAGATCCAAAGACTCCTGTTAGGGACACAAACTTTTCCACTTCCACAGGAGAGTCAACCATGGCAGAAGAAGGGGGAGGAGGAGTCTTTAATGGAGAACACACATTATTTGGAGGGGGTAGAGGTAGAGGTAGAGGAGAAGGAGGTAGAGGTGCAGAAGGAGGAAGAGGTAGAAGAGAAATTGGAAGCTCTTTTGGGTTTCCTATAATAGATGAAGAAACCAATACAACCATGAAAAACATTTCACCCTCTGTCCTTCCAAACTTCTGTGGACTTAAAACTGAAGATCCTGAAACCTTCCTATTTGAATTTGAAATCCTGTGTAGAACTTATGACTACTTACAAGATGCTACAAAACTTAAACTATTTCCTTCAACATTGAAAGGAGCAGCATTGAAGTGGTTTATGAGTTTGATCAACAGTTCTATTAGGACATGGGAAGACATGAAACAAGCATTTCTAGAGAGGTATTTGGATTATTGTATGCTGGTCAATCATAAGGAAGAAGTGTTTAAGATGTTACAAAAAGAAGATGAAAACTTGGAAGATTTTTTGGAGAGATTTCACTACAACATCAAAAGAGCAAAAATGAAAAACTTAGATCAAGACACCTTAAAAGCTCTTTTGTTGAAAACAATTAGGGATGAATGGTTGGATATCCTTAACATGATGGGAAAAGGGGATATATCAAAGCTCACATTACCTGAAATATCTGAGTTATGTATCAACCTTTCAAGAGGGAAATCTAAAACTGTAAAAGGTCCAAGAGATCCTGCTCTTGCAAGGGCAAGCAAGTCTGCTTCTGGGACAGTAAGTAGATCAGAAATAGGACATATGCTTGATGATTTCAAATCTGACATCTTAGGGAGTCTTAGTGAACAAATAGACACCCTTAGGATACAAAACAAGCAAAAAGCTGAATCTGATGCCTTAGCAATCTTCTGTCCCAAATGTAGAAAGAAACATGCCTTGAGAGAGTGTCCTTTGGATGTAAAAGTTGTAGAGACCTATGTCATTTGTTCTGAAAAACATGAGACCAAGAATTGTCCTTCTCTTCCTGGTCTCAAAGCTGTCTTTCAAGAGGAAACTCCTACAGATTCCACAGAATCTCTCAATTTTGTCTCTAGAAGGCCTTGGCAAGGACCTCAAACACAAGGATTCCATGATCAAATGTATAACCAACCTCCACCTTGAAATTCTTGGCAGCAACCTTGGCCTCAATTTCAAAATCAATCTCAAGCTTGGGCACAAGGAGCACAAAATCCCTATGGAAGATACTCTCAGTACTATCAATATCCACCATCCTATCCACCATACCCACATTTTTATCTTCAAAATCCTCAACAAAATCCTCAACAACATCATCAGAACCTACCACATCAAAATCAACCACTTCCATTACCATTTCCTCAAAAATCAAGTCAGTTACCTGCTCAACCCATACCAAACCCCAATAATAAAAATCCTCAGAACACGTACATGATAGAAGGCCAACAGTTTCCAACGTATTTAATTAACTCCTTTAGACCTTAGTAATGTTCAACTTAGGTCTGGAAGAATATTTGAAAAGAGGAAACCTTATGTGATCATACAAGAACAAGATAACTCTGAGGAAGATTCTCTACTGGTGAGTAAAAGTCTTGAAGAAGATACATCTTTTCAAGACCCAAACACTGAAAAATTAAAGCAAAAAGATCCAATAATTTCAACTCCTATATTAGAGTAGCCATCAACATCTACTTCTATACCTCCCTTTCCAGAAAGATTACAAATTGATAGAGGTGTAGAAAAACAAATTATGGTGCCTAATTATGATTTCCTAGATGAACTGAGAAATGTTTGCATTAAAATTCCATTATTACAAGCCATCAAGGAAATTCCAATTTTAGCCAAAACAATAAATGAGTTGAGCATGAAGAAAACAAGAAAAAGAATAAAAGAAACAAAGAAAATTCAACTGGCAGGAAAAATAGCAGACATTATGATGGGCAAGATTGCTATTCCAAAGTATCTTGACCCAGGAAATCCAGTTGTTAAAATTCACATCAATGGAATTGAAATCCAGAACACACTCATTGATTTAGGAGCAACAATCAATATCATGAGTAGACAAATCATGGATAAACTGAAACTTCCTAATCTTCTCTTTACACCCACATTATTACAATTAGCAGACAGATCTGTGATCAAACCTGATGGGGTAATAGAAGACATTCTAGTGTCCCTAGATTCTTGGGAGTACCCTGTGGATTTCATGATCCTAACTCCTAAGAATAATCTAGGAGGACATGATGTTATATTAGGAAGACCTTGGTTGGCTACAGCCGATGCTTTTATTAGTTGTAGATCCAGTGATATGTACATCTCTGATGGTATTTCAACTAAGAAATTCACTTTGTATCCTCCGGCTAGGACAATTACAGATTTAGATGATACTCAATGGATAGAGGATGAAGAAGATTTACAACCTCTCTTCACAATTTCAGAAATTAGTGAAGATAATCAAATTCTGAATACTCTAGAAAACTTTGAATCCTCTTCAGAATACAAACATGAACCATTTCAAGAGGGATTCAACATTGAGTTTTTGTCATCAAGACAGATGTCTCTTCATTCTATGGATAAATTTGGCAGCTCTACAAGTGAGATATTTCCAGGCAAAACTTTGAATATAAACAAGAACCTAGAAAAATCTCAACAAGAAGAGTTAGTCAAGATATTACAGAGACATTCTTCTGCATATGCATGGGAGTACACTGACATGAAAGGGATAAGCCCCAAGACTTGCACTCATCACATCTATATATAGGAAAATTGTAAACCAATTAGACAACCTCAAAGACGAATGAATCCAAATCTTAGGGAGATTGTTAAAGAAGAATTGAAAAAATTGTTAAATGTTAACTTCATCTATCCTATTTCAGATAGTCAGTGGGTTTCTCCTTTGGTAATTGTGCCAAAGAAAAATGGTAAATGGAGGGTATGTGTTGACTACCAAGAATTAAACAAAGCTACTCTTAAAGACCATTTTCCCTTACCTTTCATAGATCAAGTGTTAGATACATTAGCTGGCAAAAAGTACTTCTCATTCCTAGATGGGTTTAGTGGTTACAACCAAATCCAAGTAGCACTTGAAGATCAAGACAAAACCACATTTACCTGTCCTTGGGGTACCTATGCTTACCAAGTATTGCCATTTGGATTATGCAATGCACCTGCAACATTCCAAAGGGTAGTATTAGGAATTTTTTCAGATCTAATACATGATTGTGTAAAGGTATACATGGATGATTTCACAGTTTATGGAAACACATTTGAAGAAGCCTTAGCAAACTTGGAAAAAGTTTTAAAGAGATGTCAAGAAGCAAATCTTTCACTTAGTCATGAGAAATGTTTCATGATGTTTACTGAAGGTATTGTTTTGGGGCATCACATTTCAGGGGATGGGATTAGAGTTGATGAGTCAAAAGTTGAAGTCATCTCTAACCTATCTATTCCAAGTTGTCAAAAAGATGTTAGGAGTTTTCTTGGATTTACAGGATATTATCGAAGATTTATAGAAAAATTCACCAAGATAGCATCTCCACTCTTCAAATTACTTACCAAAGACTGCGAATTCAAATGGAATTATGATTGCCAGTTAGCCTTTGAGACCCTGAAAACAAAAATTTCTGAAGCACCTATTTTAAGGGGACCTAACTGGAAGTTACCTTTTCATATTTCAACAGATGCCTCAGATACAGCTCTAGGAGCAATATTGGGACAAAAAGACTTGATTCCTTATGCCATCTACTATACCAGTAAAAATTTGACTCCTGCAGAGTTAAACTATACTGTAACTGAAAAAGAGTTTTTAGCTATTGTTCATGCCATAAACAAATTCAGACACTATATAACAGGCTATGAAACTTTTGTTCACACTGATCATTCTGCAATTAGATACTTAATGAAAAAATCAATTACTAATGGCAGAATCATAAGATGGTTATTGCTCTTACAAGAATTCAACATTACCATTCTAGATAGGCCTGGAAAACAAAACACAATAGCTGATTTCCTATCTAGACTCCAAAACATCAAAGATGACACTCCATTTGAAGATCAATTTCCTGATGAATATCTTTTTGCAATTTCTACTCAAACTCCTTGGTTTGCTGACATTGCTAATTATTTAGTTTCAGGAAAATTTCCTTCAATAATGAATGCAAGAGATAAAAGAAAAATCATTTTTGACAGTGCAAAGTATTCATGGGTTGCTAATGAGTTGTACAAGACAGGTCCAGACTTGATCATTAGAAGATGTGTTCGGGAAGATGAGATGCCTGAGATTCTCAAAGCATGTCATGATGAACCTTGTGGCAAACACTTTGCTGATAAGAGGACAACCTATAAGATCCTTCATTGAGGATATTGTTGGCCATCCTTGTTTAAAGATGCTAAAGAGTATGTCAAAAGGTGTGACAGTTGCCAAAGGGTAGGGAAACCTTCTCCTTCAGGTGAGATGCCATTACAACCTCAGGTACATATTGAACCTTTTGAAAAATGGGCTTTGGATTTTGTAGGACCTATTAGTCCTCCATCAAGACAAAAGAGATATATATTAGTTTGCACCGATTATGTTACCAAATGGGTAGAGGCCAAGCCATTACTTTTTGCTAATGAAGCATCTGTAGTTACTTTTCTTTTTGAGGATATTTTTACTCGTTTTGGTGTCCCAAGGGAAATTGTTACATATCAAGGAGCTCAATTTACATCAAGGCTAGTGGAGAAAATGATGGAGAGGTACAAAATCAGGCATAGAAAATCTACTCCTTATCATCCACAAGCAAATGGTCAAGTGGAATCTACTAATAAGGTCATTGAAGGAATCCTAACAGAGACTGTTCATTTACATAGAAGAGATTGGGTAGATAGGCTTCCTGAAGCCTTGTGGGCCCATAGAACTACATGGAGAAACACAACAGGCCATACTCCTTATGAACTTGTTTATGGAAAGCAAGTTTTGTTTCCCATAGAGTTCCAAATTCAAACTTTCAAAATGGCAGTTCAGCTAGGACTTGATTTAACGGAGGCACAAAAGCATAGATTGGAGCAAATTAATGAATTGGATGAGATCAGACAAGATGCAGTTCAGAAAACAAGTCTAGTCCAACAACAAAGGACTAGATGGCATGACAAGTACATCAAAGAGAAGAAGTTCAAAGAAGGTGACTGGGCTCTCTTGTTTGATTCAAAATTCAAGGATTTTCAAGGTAAATTTCAAACACATTGGCTTGGACCATATGAAATTGTTGAAATTTTTGACAATGGAGCAGTAAAAATCAGGACAATAGATGAAGAAGAGGTCACTTTTCTTGTGAATGGTCATAGATTGAAGTTGTATCACAAACCACTCTCAAGAGAATAATTTGTCAAGAAGTTCCAGGAAAACAGTGATGTGAAGTTAATGAAGAAGAATCTTTCTTCTTCATCAACTTGATTGAATTTTCTGAAGTCATTTTTGAAAAAAAAAAAAAAAAAAGTATAAACATGAAAACCAATCACTGATTGGCATGTTTATACAAAAAAGACAGGGTGAAAATCAGAGTCTTTCTGACACTCTAACTTTTCCATTTTGTTTCTGCAAGCAGCTGTTACAAAATCATAAGTTCAGATCCATTGCACTTATGATCCATCTCATTTCATGTCATTCCATTTACTTATCCATCCATACTCCATTTCATTCATTCATTCATACTTCACTTTATTCCATATTTCATTCATCTCATTCCATACTTCATCCACTTCATTTCCATATCAAAATTTAAATTTTGATGTTTTTCTGCAAATGAATAACACATGTCATGGATTGCAGGCCATTTCTTATATTCTTCCACTCCATTTCATAAATTGTAATCCATCCAATTCCATCATTCACTTCATACATATTCCATTATACCATGTTTCATCATCTATCTTCACCCATTCCATAAAATATTCCATGTATATTCCAAACCACTCCATTCCATGATTAAAATTCTCTACAGGTACATTCTGCAGCTAAACAGACATTCTGCAGCTAATCAGACTTTCCGTAGCCAGACAGTCATTCCGCAGCTACAGATCCTGAAGGCACTGATCAACAAACATTTGAATTGCAACAAGATGATCCAGTATATCCATGAACAAGCAAAATCAAGAAGGATTATGAAGACTCACAAAGTGATGGTTTCCAGAGGAGAACAAAGTATATGAAGACCACAAAAAGCAGATGAAAAGCAAAGGTAACAAGTTTTGATTATAATGGCATATCATAAACTTTAGTATAGTTTTAGTTATGAATCATTCGAAAAGTTGTTTTGATTATTTTTATTGATCATGCCAAATATACCCTCTACAAAACTTTGGATAAAAATCCTTCACTTCAAATTCTATACCCGATCATCATTTAAGCGGTTAGAAGGCTGAAGTGTTTGATTTTCTTACGTCACCCAGCCAAATCATTTAATGATGATTTTTGAAACCGTTGTAAAAAAAATCTTCGCAGTCTTTTCACTCATTGATTTTTTTTCTTCACCTCACTTCATTAACTTGTTCCGTAACCACTCCCTGTTACTCCATCCCGTAGCCAACCCTTCATCATTTCATTCTGTAAAACAAAGGTATCTCTATCACCGTAAGCAGAGGTATATTAGTTTGAAAGTTGAAGCAGAGGTATATAGGTTTGAAATTTGAAGCCACTATCACCGTGAAGCAGAGATATATCAGTTTGAAGATTGAAGCACTATCACCGTGAAGCAGAGGAATATCAGTTTGAAGGTTGAAGTCATTGTCTCCGTGAGCAGAAAGAGTACTAATCCGAAGATTGAAGAAGAAATTATGGGCCTCATCGTGAGAATTGAACCAGTGGGCACAAAATACCTGGAAGGATACCCTCAAAGCAGAGAAATGTTGCAACAGGCAGGATGGCTACAATTCCTTGAGAAATTTAATGGCTTCCACAAAGAAGTTACTAAAACATTTGCAAGGTCATTCAAAGGAGCCGAGGTTGAAGTTGGAGATGTTAAATTCACTATCACAGAGGTTTTTATTGCAGAAGAAACATGATTGCTTAGACATGGAGAAAGATGGTTTAAGAACAGAGAATTTCATAATGAATCATGGAAGCAAATCCTCAAATCACCAGGTATGGATGTCACTGTGTTTAAAAAGGGAATTCCAAGCTCTGCATTAAAGAATAAATGGAGAAACATATTGCTTATCTTACAAAAATTTATCACTTGTGAAGGTAGATATGGTACTTTCTATGTTTACCATATTAGGTTGATAATGCATTTCTTAGAGGAAGAGCTAAATTTGCCCTATTTCTTGCTTCAAAGTTTAAAAAAGATGGCTTCAAGTGTTCAAAGGAGAGTCTAATTCCTAGAGACAACTCTATACCATCATGGCTTGGTTAAGATTTTAATTGAACACCATTTAGCCAAAACAAAAGATACTTGGGATAATTTCTTGGTGAGAAATCACTTTGAGGAACCAAAAGAACCTTCACCTGAACATCAGCCTACAAAGAGAAGTAGAAAATGGAGAGCCTCTAAAATTGAAATTGACAAAACAGTACAGGAAAGTAGTGAAGAAATAATCTCTGAGAAGTTGACTCAGATTAAGAGACAACTTAAGGAAGAGAGGGTAATCAGAAAATCTGCCACAGAAAAAGGAGAGGGATCATCCCAGCCAAGAAGAAGCCATAGACTCAGGGGGAAACTAAGGAAAACACAGATCAAACAAACCGGGGTGATAAACATAGAAGATGAGGAAACCTATATTGAAGAAGATGTTGAAGAATATTTTGATGAAGAAACCCCTGAAATTGACCCTGCACAGCAAGAAGTTTATGACTATGTTGAAACATTGGAAAGGAAAGCTTCAGAGAGTAAAGATAGAACCCCTAGTCCTCCACTGTCCGAAATAAATGTGTTAAGAAGAGATAGGTATGAGCTGGAAGTACTTAATAGACATATCAAAACTGAGAATGATATTCTGAAGGAACAAGTCAAACTCAAAACCAGTATGAACTCAACCCTGTCTCTACAAATGGACAAAGTGGAAAAGGCTAATGAAAAGTTGAAAAAGAGGAACAAGAAGCTAATCAGGGCACTTACAAATTTAAGGTTCAAGTTATTCATCAGGAAACCCAGAAGACCTTTAACTTCCAGGCAAAGAAGAAGAAGAGGGTTGGATGTTCTTGCAGAAGTCTCTGAGTTTATGGAATAAGTTGCATGAGGACATGCAAGAAGTCAGCAGTGGGGGTATGTTGAGCCCCAAGATTGTTATTTCTTTTATCTTACTTCACTCCATTTTCCTTTGTCCATTGCTATCCCAGGCCCAAATGATCAATGAAATTAGTCAAAATTACTTTAAGAATGAGTATCATCGCTAACTTGCTAAGTTTTGTGATTTTGTCATTGTAATGCATTTTGAACTGAAACTAGCTACATAATGCAGACATTCCGTAGCTAACCGCCAATTCTGCAGCCGTCTTCACGTTCAAGCATATTCCAGGTGTCCTCTCAGGAAAAGCCACACATGGGTATATTCCACATCATGTCATCAACGTTTGTTGCTCACCATAAAGAATGAACCGAATTCTGGACGTGGTTTTGTACGTGGGACTCATTCAAGGAGGCAGACTTCTAATAGGACAAGGATAGTCCAGATGTCCTTTGTCCCTTTACGCTACCATCTTTAGAGTCCTAGTACGATTTTGATATGAAAAGACAATGATCCCCGTATTGTTGCAAGTTCTGTTATAAAGATTTGTTATAAATGCACTCGGGAAACCGAGAGACAAGCTCTAGATTTTGATTAGATTTTAGGGATTGACTGCTATATTTCTGAAGACCGAGAATACTCTGTTTTAATTTATTTTCCTTTAATGAAGAAGACAGCATTGCTTTGAACGCGTTGAGTTGATTTTGAGTTAGATTCCGTCTGGTGGTAGAGGGCCCCTGCCTCCTGAACGGCTTTACTTTCGTAATTTAGATAAGTATCTTAGTTTGTTTTCACGTTTTTTTGAAGTTTGAGTTCATAGTTAATTTTATTAGTCACTATAGCTATACTTGTTCTAAGAAACTCTTCCAAAAGATCATGATAATGAATGAGAAATGGTTGTAGTGTTATAGATTTTATTTGCAATTCCTTTTGTTCATTATCACAGTTGAACTTATTCTAGTAAACTCTTCCAAAAAATCATTATGATGACTAAGGCATGACTGTGATACTGAAGGTTTCAGTTGTTTGTTTACACTAAGTAGCATAGCTGATCTTACTCTTAAAACGCTCTTCCAAAATATCATAACAATGGGTAGGAAATAGTTGTGATGTCTTAGTTTTTAATTGTAATTGCTTTCAGTTTTCATGTTTGCATTTGCATTGAATTGTACAGCCAGGATTGTTCTAAGAAGCTCTTCCAAAACACCATTCATGATGGACAAAATAGGTTGTAGAATCCCATAGATTAATTGCATGATAACTTAGTTAGGGCACTCCGGAGTCAAATTGCATTCAATTCATGCTCTGTTATTTTGTTTTAAGTTTGATAATGGCTTGTTAGTTTAGCACTGTTTATTGTAGACTGGTAGCACTCTAGTTCAGTTCTAGCTTAGCTCACTGTATTTACATTCCACATTTAGTTGTCATCCATTGCATATTAAATTACATTAGTTGTTAAACTTAAATACCATGGCCTTCATTATTTACAAAACTTCTTTTGTTCCAAACATATATTGACTCATAATCATCTGAACAGAAGATAATATCAGTCCAAGGCCTGGAGTACTTTTCAACCTTTTTACCATTTCATAAACAAAGCCTTTCCTCAAAAGACTACTCTAAAAAGAAATCTATAACTTTTGAGTAAGGTTTAGTGATGTTAAACTAAGTTGCAGAATAGAATTAGGAGCTAGTTCTAGAGTAGAGATCTTATGATGTTACCAATGTTCTTCTCCAAATATGTTTCAACAAACCTCTAATCATGGATAAGATGTTGTATCATTATAAGCTAATTGTTTAATTGTTTAGTTAGGAGAATTTTTACACTTAGCTACCCATTCCTCAAGCTCTTCCAAAATATCCTTAATAAATGGATTGGACAAGTTAAGTTTATGTTGTGATTCATTTTCTTGAAGTCATTATCAAGCTTTGTATTCTGCTTAAGTCATAGTTTAGGTTTGGTTCTATTTCAGTCTTTGCATTTGTCATTTATCATTCATAACTTAGGCTTTGCTTTGTTTTTAACCAGTAGCTTCTTTCCACCAGCATTTAGTTCTTTTCCTTGTGAACATAAAACCATCAAAAGACCAAAAACATCATAAAACACTAAACACAACACAGTAAGAAACAAACACCTAGGAACATACAATGCACTTCACTTCAGCAGTTTACCAACCTTGGTTGACAATTAAATGAACTCAATTTAGGAGACTAGGTTGAGCCCAAACATGCTCCTTAAAACTTTGTGAGCTCTCTGTATTTGCCAACACTGTGTGCTTATGATTGGTTGGCTGACACAATTTAAGTTGCTTTCTACAGCGAGTGCTGGGTTCTGCATTCTACAGCTGAATATGCCAACCATATCATAAGTCAAACATGCTTAAAGAAGCCTTCAGATGATGTATTGAATTTGGTGAGAAGAGACTTATTCAGTGAATTCCATAAAACAGTTCCACATATGCCTTCTCCATTTTTTATGAAAGCTCATAGATGGCGAGACTTTGGGTTACATGATTGCAACCACCATCCTCGTCTATTTGATAACTGGTTTAAATGTCAACCTATAAATTTCTGTCTATCCTAGTCATCGTGAACAGACATTTAAGGATGCTTCATAGATGTAGGATAATAAGGAGATATTTGACTTAATATTTCAGCCATAAGCTTATCAACTTCAAAGAAATTAATCTGGCTTTTCTGATTTCATATTTTTATTACAGGGGTAGTGCATTACCAACAACAATCAGTGCAAAAGATGACAAATGTCTGTGGTTAGATAACAAGTGATTTGTTGTTTGTCGTGATTTTTGTGTTTCTCCAGATGTTGAAGGTGCCATATTGAGTGGCCTTGCTGCAGCTTCAAAACTTTCACAAGTACACAGTTCTCTATAGCTCCTTAATCAAGTCAAATATTTGCTGAACTTAGGACACGTTCAAACAATAGTTTTCCTTTCTGCTGTTATAAGAAAGTAAATTATTTTGAAGAGCATCATATGAAATTTCAAACAAGCTGTAGGTATTCTAATGTTGGAATCTGTCGGGTGTTGTCACATCCAAACTATTTATGTGAATTAGCATTTGATCTCTTTTCATGAGCATTTTTTTGTTTGTAGCAATGGGTTATTGTAGCAACAACTCCATATTAAAGTCATTATACACTGTCCAGCATCGTCAATATGGTTCTCTTTTTTTCCATCTATACATTTTAAGTAATAGAAGTGTGTCAAAGCCTTTGTTCACTTTACCATGAAGAGCTCAAAAAGAATGACAATGTATCATTGATCGAGGAAAGAAATAATTTGTAGCCCCCCTTGCAACTTGTTACATGAAAATGATTCTCTTTATGTTATTGTTTTAGTTTTTTCATATTATTTCTCTTCCAAATATTATTAGAAAGAACATGTTTCCCAAATAAAATGACATTGGCTGGTGTTAGATTTTAAGCACAAGTATAGGATCTAGTTATGATAAAATGCTACACTAATTACTGCAAGTAGAAAGGGAGACAATAGAATAAATTAACATTAAAAAATACTAAGTGACTAGAAAGCCAATTTGAATTCACTAGATTTTTGCTTGACTTGAGTATAATTAAATAAATATTTCATAGAGAAGTCATGTGCTCTAAGTGTGGTTCCAAGTGCATGCACAACCAACAGAAAACTACCTCTCCCTTAATTGTAGTTATCTGGGACAAAAATTGAGTTGTAGGGTCTCTAATAGAGTCAGGGTCACTAATAGAGTCAAAATATCTACTGAAAAACTCTAAAATATGCTTGCTACATGTTATATGGCATGATTTTTCACCTATGATATTCATTTCAATGGATAGTTTTGGACTGTTGCAATAGGGTACATTTTTAAATTTGATGGATTAACATATTGGTGCACACAAGGAGAGAGGAATATCACTAAGATGGATGGTATGCATTCTCAGATGCATGCATACTGAACTAAAGGGTACACCTCCCTAATTCTATTCTTGGCGGCATGCACAGGAATTTTGGGACTTAATATGCAGGTTTCAAGGAGGAATAGCTTTTTAAAATAAGAAAAAATCATTGCAATGAGGATGAATTCTAGGAGTTTTGATCTCTGCCATTGCAAATTCAGAATCTAAAATACTTGTAAATGCCTAAAAATCTGGAATGAGTAAATCTTGGGCACTTGGTCGTCTTCCTCATGTATTTTCCATTGTTGGTGAATGCTTACATCTCTATTTTTCAGCCTAGTCAAGTTAATTTTGTGACATGGTGTGAGCCTTTGTCCCCTAGTTTCACTAAGATTATTATGAATTTTCCTAGTGGGTGGAGGCATGAGAACCTCTAGAATCCCTATTTCATCTAGTGTCTGTTATAAATCCCTTGAGTAAAATATTTCAGTCTCTGGAATCCAGTTCGAGGGTGATAGTCGAAAGTAATCTTAGCTGTCCCTATCTATGGTTTAGTGGAGAGTTGTAGCACCTAACTCAATTTCCCAAATCTAGTAATAAATTATGAAAATCTACTGATTCTAGAGGTTCATAATTTTATGAAATTTGTGCAATTCTATCAATAGATTTTTCATTTTTAATTAAATTTGGTCTTGGTCCTCTAACTCACCCCAAACACATATATAAAATATTTTATTCATATTATTATGTCGGATTCTTATCTATATAGTTTTTATTTGTATTTTTGTTTTGAAATATTATTTGACACATACATAACACATCTACCTCTATACTGGGTTGTTGAGTGTGCCTTTCAGGGCAATAAAGTTTTTTGTTTGCTGCAATATTGCGTGTATTTCTGCAATTTACTTTTGCTTCACATCTTTGCTATTTCATGTTAAATTTCGTGATTTAATGGTTTTTCCACCAGATTTATTTAAATCCAGATCGTTGAATTTCAAATAAATAAATGGACAAAGTAATAGTGCCTATTAGTGTTACTTACAGGCCCAGGATGATAGACAGAATAAGTTGGTTTGTATGTAAAGAACAAAAAACCCTTTCAATTAGATGTTAGAGATTGGATTTGTGCCTAACAGTCTGTAATTTTTTGGAGCAAAGCTAAATAGTATTTATGACACTTCCAGGAAAGACAGTGTAATTTTGGCTAGTTCATTTGAATATAAGTGCAGGATGAGATGCTTTTTATTTGGTAGGAGAATGGAGATAGGCAGATGTGATTTCCATCTTGTTGGTGAGAAAGCCATGTTTCCGAGTTGCCTGGTTTTGAAAAGCCTCAGACTTCTGTAAATATGTGGAATTAAGGGCACAATAAGAGGATCTCTGGATGAAAGGAGCAGGATAAATCTCATCTACTGCACCACTGAACATGCAAATATTTAAGCCATGTGGATACAGCCAGCCATGATAGAGTTGTATGCTGGCATGTACCAGCACTATAACGCCAACATCACAGTATGACCAGCATGAGCGTGTAATGCTGGTGTTCTAGCCTGACCAATACTTGATAACCTAGAAGGTAAACCCTTCTGGTGTATGGCATACGGGCTGGCATAAAAACCTGCAACTTGGAGGGCATCAGGGACAAGATCTATCCTTGGGTTCTACTTCTATGTTGTATCCCCTTAAAACAATCTCCTTTTGTTTAATCTTTTCTTCTGCTCATATCACCTAAGAAAAGGATGTAAAATACCACTTTCAGATACGTTTAATTCTCAGCATGTTTCATAAGTCATTATGGGAACTTACTACAGCCAAAAGTCTTACCATATCTCCTGGGATTAGTGTCCTTTCTTGCCAGAGCACCAAGAGGACTCTTTCCATTCAAAATACATTTCATTTGGTATCGTGAACTTGTGAATAGGTGTGGGTACTTGAGCTATTTCTTTCCAAAGATAACATGAGTGCCCTTCCCATATGCTTATGTCGTGGGTGATTATCCGGCATTAAGAGTGAGATATGTCGCACAATGATTATCCCAACGAAGGTTGCCAATCCATTCTACAAGATTACCATTTTTAATTTAAAATAGGTTTCATTCTCATTACCAGTGGTCTTTTTATGAAGAGCAAGAGAAATCATGGGGTTCTTTGAATCGAAGGAATAGATCAACTAAAGAGGTATAAAAACCCTCCATGCAAAATAAATAAAAATATGAGGTGCAGAATTCACACATAGGATAGATGATAGCTTCTTTGAACAACCAAAAAGACAGGCTCATCTTTGACAGTGGTCTTCTGCAGTTTATTTAGCTCCCATTCAGTGACAGGAGTTCGAGCCACTGTGAGTGTACAGTATGGAAAGCTATTATGGACAAGATAGTTATGTAAAAAGGCCCAGCATTTTTATTTTCCGTGAATGATCAGCGAAGTTAGCAAGTTGTAATTATTTTAACTTATGATTATCCTCATTAATATTCTCCTTGATTAGTATATGGTTATATTACCCAACTAAAATCTGGCAGCGTTGTCAAATTGTACTCTTAACAGACTCTGAGTTACTGATTTTGAAGAATCATTTTGAAGGAAAAGTTATAGATGGGGAATCTTCTAATGGTTTGACATATTAAATATTGGTTTTCTGCCTCTTAGTAATTTCTTGTTTCATACTCCTTTAACTTAAAGCTGACTGTTGGCCCAGCTTGAGCAGGACCAAGGTGTTGAACTCGTACAGGAGCTGTTTTTGACATTATTTTTTATTGCGGTAGTCAAAATGTATTTCTTCCCATCATTGAGTACACTGGTCGTTCGCTTACGTATGTTGGAGGAATAGTGTATCTCTAACACAGACTACTTTATGGTAAAGCCAGTGCCACTAATGTATAAAATAGCATTGGTGAATTGCATTGATGGTCTTTATCTCTTAAGGTTATCCGTTGTTTTTGTGCATGTATTTGTAGCAGTCTTTTGTCCAGGAATCCTGTGGATGTGCAGTGCCTCTTATTTTATTATTGTTATTTACTTTTACTTCCCTAGAGAAAACTGGTTGCAATTTCAGTTGTTTAGTTTGTGGGGTTCACCATGTAGATGTGAATGGTATACATGATAATTAGTCCTGAGTTTCACTTTTTACAGATTTTAGGTATAGTTGAGGCAAATTTATTGTTTTACATATTGTTTTTGACATCTGAAAGTGCAATCTGCATCTGTGGTGTTGTGAAGGGTCGAATCTGATAGAGCATGACATGCAGTCTCCTATTTACATGCATGTGCAAGCACATGGAAAGGTTGCTTATTTTGTCAATCAGAGTAAAAGGAAAGAAATTATTGTCCATCATTTGCCCCTGGAGGTTAGGAGAGCTCGTGTACGTAACATCTAGTTGCCCCCAGGGATATCCAACTTGGTCCACTCAGTCAGCCATTTCCTAGAGGACATTCCTAGGATCTGTATTAGTACCTTCATGATAGTTGACAACAAACAGTGCTAGCTCCTCTTCTACTTCTAATCCAGAGCAGTGTCCTTCTTGCATAGAGCAGTACTGATTCCTATTTATTTTCTAGGGCTTACCACTTGTGTTTACCTCTCTGTGCTTTTTATCTTTATTTGTACTTCTGTTTGTGCCTTGGAGTTGTTTTCAGCATTCTCTTTTTGAATTGTACTTTCTAGTTCCAACAACCTATTTTGGTTATTTGTGGACATTAATATAATTTTAGTTTGTTTTATTACTCCTGTCAATAATTAGCACTAATAATTTGCACAAATTAATTTGTTTAACTTCCATTACTGTCCCTGATTTGTATATTTAGATCTATATTACATTAGACTTTGTAGCATAAAGTCAGTTCTAGAGTGGATAAAGTGATATATGCTTCCCCACTAGTAATTTTTCCCAATACGAGTTCCAAAATTTTAACAACCCCATCTCTTTAAAAGATGTATTGCAGCCTTTTTGAGTGGCATGCTCCTTATGAATATAATAAGTCAGTCAAATACTTAATATTTCTTGGCTTGGAAATGAACTTAAACTTTGATTTTCTTAAGTTGCCTATAACCAGAAAAATATATATTTTCTACTTCTAGCTCTATATAAACAAGATAACTACGAGTAATCACAAGTTCTCAAATGATGCCTTGGTTTTGAAAGTTTTCAAGCCCAACATTATACTATAACATACATAATATAGCTAATAATTTTGAGATAAATTATGAGTGAATAGTTGGAAGCGATCACTTATTTTTTTGCAAGTGTATTTCAAGTTTTAATGTTGAATATGATGCAGTTTCCATTGAAACACCTTTCAACATTTTCTTTCCAAGTTGGTAAAAATGAAAAAAGTACTCATTGACTAAGCATTTCCATAGCCTTGTCACAGCATGATGAATCCTGATACTGATATTGTACAACAGCTTGCAGACAAGTTTGTTATTCCCTCCAATCATTCAACCTTTCCTCAAAATCATGTCCAATACTCAAAAGTTGATAAACAAACCAACCATTCTTCCAAAACATTTCGTATTGCCTCCAACTTTATCACCTACATCACCTTTATCTCGCATGGAAGATGTATCCCTGCTCCTCGGCATTACTTTGCACCTCTCGGTGCAAATGCTAGTATTACTTGATTTTCCATGCTTATGTGGAACATGGTTGAGAGAAGGAACTATAACAACAATGGATTTGCATGAAAGATTTATAATTTTTTCAAACGTGAAAGTTGTGATTCGTTAATAAGTTTCTTCATTATTTTATAAATCATTACATGTCAAACCGACTTTACTCCTTGACTAGCATTGCATTCAACGTTGTGCACAAGTATGATTTAAATGTATCAATCAAAAGTATGATTTTATCTATATTTGATAATGCAAGCTGAATACATCATACAATACATAGGATTGCTATGAAGTTCAATATGAAATAATCTATTGATTGCTAATATTACTATTATATAAGGGGTGCTCCTCCAATGGCCATTTATTAGCTATGTGAAGAAGGCTTTTTCAAATTTGTATTTACTATAAGATTATGTATAGCTGAGTTGCAGACAACTAAGTAGAATTTGGTAGGAATTTTGGAGTATGTGTAATTCATAATGATCTTGTCTTCTCTTCATTGATGAATTTTCAATGTGTAAGTTTTGACCTAAGCCATTGCATTATCAATGTGTCAAGGCTCAAAACTGGACCTATATGTCAACTACTTATGATCTTTCCTAGGAACATGAATCCTAATTTTTGTAGGTTTAAAATTTATCACAAGTCTGCTCTATTGTGGTCGAATTTGTGGAGGTTATCTCAAAATTTATTTAAGGTACCATGGATCTAAATTTCTTATGAACTTTCAACACTATAACAAACTTTGGTGCAAATTGTTGATCAATTCTCACTTGGTTAGGGTTATAGATGTTAATGAAAATTTTGTGTGCATGCATGAGATTTGGGTGAAAATGCACAATGTTGTGTAGCATTAGTGTGATAAATATGGGATAGTGCAAAGCATAGTTTTGAAGATTAGTCTAAGTTGACTCGTACCTAATCAAATCAATCAAGTTGATTGTTGGTTGAATGGTTAATTGTTGGTTCAATGGACAGAAGATCTTGCAGGCCCAAATACCAAATGGAAAAATGGAGCCCATCATTGGGTTCTCTTTGTAATTATCCACCACTGCTACCTTCCATGCTTCCTCAAACTCCTCTCCAACCTCAATATTAGTGCTAGTAGTAGCATGAGCAACAACACTACACTTAGCAGAACTAGAAGAACACGTTTTCAAAACTGCACGAGAACTACTTCCCTCACGAGTCACCGTGTGCTATACTTGGTATCGGTAGTTCACTACCTTCAACTCATGGTTCAACTACCATATCTTCATTGGAACCAACACCCCAAACTCCACTAGACAATGATTCGCCATTTTGTACTAGTGATTCGCCATTTGTACTGGTGATTCGCCATGATTTTGCAAGATAATATAATCTCGTGAGAGATTCACCAAAAAACTTATATATACATATTATATTATTAATAAAATCTCCTTCCATTTTTCCTATGTATCATGGGGATTCGCCCAATTATTATACATGTAAATTTAGGGGGGTTCTTAAAATTTTCCCTGGTAGATATATGTATATGTGTGTTGTTTGTTGTTCTTTGTTTATATTTGCAGGAATTGATCCGACGATTGAAGTCGGATTGAGCTCAACAACAACAATGACAAAAGGATAAGGAGAAGCGCTTGAATCACAGGTAGGTTCTTCTATCATTTTGTGTATTTTTTTTATTTTAGAGAAATTGATAGAAAAGTATTCATCTATGTTCTAAGTGCCTAGCACAACACTTAGGGAATTTGATTTATTTGTAGATCATAATTTTGCATAACAAATTGGCGACTCCGTCGGGGAATTTCCTATCATTCCTAGTGTTTTTGCCTCTGCTAATCCCCATCAGTAGCATATACTTTCATCTATTAGACTTTTGAATGAAATAATTGCATTAGAAGTGTGTTCTGTAGCTTGAATTTCCAATCACTTCTGCGCCCAACACACTGTTGGTCAAGACACAGTGCATTGCAGTGCACTGTCTCCCACTAAGGGGTGCACTGCAACACATAGTCTCCCCTTAGAGACTATGTTGTCCCCTTAGCCAACCAAATTCCATTAAAATTTGTCATTTCTATCATTCTCATCCATTTGTTTGTTGTATTCTCAACTTTCTAATACCTCTTAGAGACCAGTGAACTTACCTAATTCTTCCTCCTTTGAAAAGTAAATTTGTTCAATGTCTCTTTGTGTTTTTCTTTATTATTGGAAAATCAAATTCAAAGTATTTTATTTATGCATTAGATCCATTTGTTTTCTTAAAGGAAATTGTCGTTTCATTATGTTTTTACTGTAGGAAAAATTGTAGTTCCATTCTTAATTTTTCCTAAAAGAGAAATTGTTGTTAAATTCCTCGTTTCTCAAAGAAGAAAACACTTTTTTTTTGTTGATTTGATGCATATAGTTTCCTTTCTTGCATTCACATTAAAGGAGCTGAAAAGAAAAACATGCATATGCATATAGTGAATTGTGTGTGTTGCATAGGAAAAAGTTAGGAAAGTTTCATTTTAGTTTGTGATCTTTGTTGTTTGCTCTAAAATTGATTGCTCTTTCCCTTAGTAGCTAGGATTTTCATTGAAAAAGCTAAAATTGAAAAGTTTGCTTATCATTTTAGTTTGAATTTTTAGGAATTTACATCACATCACGTGGTGAACCTCAAATACAAACTTGCGAAACAAGATCAACTTAAAATTTACATCAATTTACCTAAGAAAGCATTGGAACCATAACGATAACATTTAGAAAGTCTAGGCTAGAGATGTGTTCCGACGTCGTTAAACACAGCAGTTGTCATTAACTTGTCTGTGATACATTCCAAGTGTGATACCTCACTCCATGTACTTAAGTATATAGGAGCTCGTCTACGTACCTTCAAGTATATCTGGTGGTGTTCTAGTACAAAAATTATAAGGGGGTTCTCTCACTGTGCGGTTCTGCATTAGATAACGCTAATGCGGACTTGGGCCTCCATGTACCTTCAGGTATATTTGGGAGGAAAAATTTAGGTTGATATCCATCCATAGTGAATCGAGTCGGCCGCCTTGAAACTTGTGATACACCGAACACAACATTCGGGGAGATTTCCTGCCTGTACTTCTTGGTTTGCAGCAGGTATTCTGCAGTTCACAATTACTTGGTAAACCTTTTGCCTAGAATTACCATTTTATTTTGTTTATTTGTTTTTGGTAATAAAATAAATCATTCATCGTGGAAGAAGAACATCCCTTTCCCTGTCGTTCATGTAGAATAGCATTGAAACCACCTTTACCAACGGAAGGCATTTCTGGTCAACAAAGGCAATATCGTTCTACCGAAACTAGTACTATCAGTACCTCTAGTGCAACATCATCCTCACATATACTAGAGTCATCTCAAGTTATTTCTACAAATCCTGGTTCATCTAATGTTGTCGAGACAGAGTCCTCATAGCTACCTGTGGTCACGATCCATCCAATCAGTGAGACCATACCTCTCGAACCCGACGTTGTTCAACTGGAAGTTGATCTAGATCCTATCACTTTTTTGCTAGAACATCTGAATCTCGAAGTCGAACAACTAGAATTTGTTCATGTATCAGTTGCCCCACAATCTGTTTTATCCATTGAGTCTCCCATATCGTGCAGTCAAACTCCTGAAATATACTTCGGGCACGATGGAAAAATCCTTCCACCTGGTTTAATTTCGATTGAAGAAATACCACAAGACGAAACACCTTTAAATCCAACTCATTTTGGGGTGGAGCTTTACTTGTACAAGTATTTTCCTCAATCACCTTCCTATGCTTTCTTTGATCCTGTGTCAATTCGAGTTCCCGTAAATCCTGTAAGGCATACATTGGATCATATGACCATGGTTGAGACAACATCTTCGACTGTACCATCTATTCCAGTTACAAAAATGCCTACTCTTTCTACCTCATCGATGTTCACAACATCACCAGATTCACATTTATATGGTGGCCTTTCCATCCCACCTAGTTACCAATCTTTATCTGGAACCTTCTCGTGTGCATCCTCAAACCCATGGAATTCACCAATGTCATCGTCAGGTATTCTATCTAGTAAATATATAGTAAGTACTGAACGACTTGTTCCTTTATATACATCATCATGGCAATATCAAACTGGTCCATCTGGGTATATTCCATCCAGTACAATTTCCACTGGACTCCCTGCATTTGGAGAACAATATTTTTCATCTTATTAAATTCCTCATGCTGGGGGGCAAACTATGGTCACCCATTTTGAGAGTACTCCATCGTTATTTGGTCATCCTAATGTCAGAATGAATGTTTTTCAATGGAAACCCACTCTACCCATCCAACCACAAATGGCTATGCAATTGTATCAATCGGTTCAACCTGTTGCTCCCACATCTACTCCACTTGTTAATACATCCTTACCCCTATTACAGACTCAAACTGCTATACCTCAACCGTCTCAGGCAGGTCCTTCAACCCAATACCCTCAAGTATTGGGTCCTTAGACTCCAACTCCTTCGGCTAGTTTGCAACAAACACCTATATCCATAATTATTTATTCACAAGCTGGATTACCATATCCAGGTTATACCTATCCACAACAGAATCCAAGCTATCCTAGTTTGGGTTATAATCTTGGTGGGCAGACTGTAGAAATTATAATAAAATTATGTATTTCCTGGATTCTCTCGATCTAAAATTTATATGCCACTGTTAAATAGATAATCCTTCTACTTAAATCTTTGAGAAAATTTAATCTCCAATTGCAAACACATGAAGAAAGATCAATCACACATAACAAAGATGTTTTTATCGGGAAAGAATAAAGCTAAAAACCCCACTATCATATATTATGTATATATCATGTATCATGAAACAATCTCATACATAACTCTAATCCAAGAGCTCTCAGTACAATATGTAATCGTCTCACACTGTCATACAAAAATTGGCATATTCATGCACCAATTTACTGCCTCCTGACAGCCCGCCTCCATTGCGCAATCCCAGCTGATCACAATCCCTGAATGAATTCGATCTTGCCTTGCCTTGAATGTGCAATACTCATTGGCATATCCAATGTGTGTTTGGTTGCAAGTGTGCACCCACTATAGTCACAATTGATAGTTAAACTATCCCTTTCACCTATCTCTCAACTGGGTCTCCACTACATGCATGTAGTTAAAAGTAGTAAATCTTCACTTGCAGGTGAGATCACTCCATGTGAATTAATTTAATATTTAATTCAATGATATCTCACTAGTGTATCTTTAGTTACAACTAGTACAACTGAGTTTAACTCACTTAACTGAGTTAAACTACTTTACAACTCACATAACCACACATCCAACTCTGTTACAACTTTGTATCACTCAGTTACAACGAAGTCCACTAGCATGTCCCACCAACCAACCTTTGAACTTGAAATTCCTTCAGTCAACTGGTTTGCCACATCACTTAACTAAAATCAAGTGCTTCAAGAGGATATATTATTATTTATTGTCTAATTATTATTAAGAGATAATAATAGTCTACATGCATTCTATTTTTAGACATGCAATCCACGAATCGACTTCGCACATGCATTCCAAAAATAGACGCCCATCCATACATAGAATTTTCTCAACCATCTATAAATAGATTCCTGCTATAAATAGACTTTGCTCAACATTCTAAAAATAGGCATACACCTAAAAATAACATGCGGGCCCCACCTAGTGTAGGTGCTTAATTTTCACTAGGATCATCATCTTGTTGAATCTCAACACTCCCTTTGACCAAGAAAGGGATTATCCTTCACCCTGATCCTGTCTCTATGGTATTTTTTGAGATTCAACAAGATGATGAGCTTAGTGAAAAGAGTCGCCTTCACTAAGTGGGCCCGCAGGCCATTTTTGGTACAAAGTCTATTTTTAGACTATGTCTATTTTTAGACATGTCAATCATATTCTATGAGTTGTAGGATGTTTTTGTGGATGGTTGGTCAAGTTAGAAAAATAGATGGACTTCTATTTTTAGACATATTGGGTGGAATCTATTTTTAGATTGCCAGTCTAAAAATAGATATGTCGAATATTATTAGCTCTTAATAATATTTGGACTATAAACATTATCTTATTCTCTTGGAGCACTTCAGTTAAGTGCACAGATGTGGCACAGGAGCTGACAGAAGGAATTACGCTATTCCTAAGGGTTTACTGGAGCTATTTCATGGAGGACTTCAGTTAGAACTCATGTGACAGAGTTTGGTGGAGTTGTAGAAGTAGTTGGTGGAGTTGTGTTCAGTTTAACTCAGTTAGACACAGTTGAGCTAGTTGTATCTAGTCTAACTGATTGATACACTAGTGAGAGTGGTGTGAATTAATTATTAATTAATTCAATAAATATTAACTCATTAATCCACTAAATAATACATCAGTTAACTACAGTGCATGGACAGTTTCAGTGGAGACTAGTGGAGAGATAGGTGAAAGGTCAAGATGACTATCAGTTGTGACTATAGTGATGCATTGATTGCATCCAACACTTAGTGGAGATGCTAATGAGGATTGCACAGTGCAAGCCAGGTGGATTCAAGTTCATTCAGAGCCATTCTTCAACAGGGATTGCGCAGTAGAGGCAGGCTAGCGGGTGGCAGAGATCGGTGCATGGATTTGCTAGATCGGACCTGATTAGTGTGTAGCGATTGTATTGTACTGAGAGCTTGACATGTTCAGCCTTGTATGAGGATTGTTACATGATCTCTATGACATATATTCTATACAGATAGTTGGGGTTTTTAGCTTCAGGATTTCCCGTAAAATCACTGTGTTAATGTGTGTGAATTTTTATGGTTTCATGTGTGCATTGCAATTGTGTTAATTTCCGCATGTGATGATCAATGGTGGAATAGATTCTGTATTGTGCATGAAGTCAAAGAGTGTATGATAAGGAGAATCTTAGACATATAATTCATTAGTTATATAATTTCTGCATGGTATCATAGCAGTTGATCATTGGAGCAGATTGCAATTATTGAAGCGGTTGAGTTTTGTGCTGGTGGAATTCGAATTTACTGCAGTGTTTTCTTGGTGTTGAAGTTGAGATGTCTTTCAAAGGATTGAGATTTGAGTATGCCCTTGAGGGCAGCTCGAATTATATTGCATGGAAGGACAAGATGGAGGTGGTGCTGGAGGATAATGGGTTGAAGGAGTTCGAAGATGCATAAATTCCAAAACCTTCTTCTATTGATGTAGCCGCACTTGATGCATGGTAAAAGAAGACAACAAAATGTCAAAGAATTCTATTGGAAGGTGTGAAGGATCACATAGTGTCTAGCCTTCATGGTAAAGCTTCTCCATTATTGATGTGCAAAGCTTTGACAGAATTTTTCCAAAGCAAAAGAGGCCAGAGAAAGTTGGCGCTTAAAGACAAGCTCAGAAAAATAAAAATGGAGAAGGGCGAAAGTATACCCAAGTACCTCACAAAGTTTGTCCAGTGCAGGGATGAGTTGGGATGTGTGGGGGTTACTGTAGATGAAGAGGACTTGGTGAAATTGGATTTCCTTGGGCTTCTGAAGAGTTGGCATTCCTACGAGGACTCTGTCAATGGTCGGGAGAAACTGCCGGGGTGGGAGCAACTTTGGTTGGATCTTGTGAAGGAGGAGATAAGGCGGAGTACCAGGGATGGATCTTCAACAAAGAATGAAGATGAAGAAAATTGGGCTTTGGCTGCCAAAGAAAGGAAAGGGAAGGGAAAGAAAAATCCTTCTCAATCCGGTGTGAAAGGAAAGAAGCAAGACTTGTCCAAGGTGAAGTGCTTTCACTATCACCAACACGGAAATTACGCCACTAATTGTCCACAAAAGAAGAAAAATAAGCAGGTTGTTGGATCTACAGCTGGAGAGGCCTTAGCCTCGTAGTTTGAGCTGGATTGCATGCTTGGTTTCAAGTGTGATGGGATCAGTGTGGTTTCTTGACAGTGGTGAGTCTTTCCATATGACCGGAGACAAAGATTTTTTTACTGATCTGGATGAGAAGGATCTTGGAGGGCACATTGAAATGGGCGATGATGGTAGATATAATTAGACTGGTATTGGGACCATTTCCTTTGAGAGGGCGTCTGGAAAACCTTTCATCTTGAAGGATGTCATGCATGTTCCAGGATTGAAGAAGAATTTGATCTCTGTGGCGATGTTGGAAGACAAGGGATATGATGTTGTCCTTAGCGAGGGAAAGGCTTTCCTGCGCATTAAGGCAAATGGTGAAAATCGGAGGATAGGGGTTTGAGTTAAGAACCTTTATCAATTGCAGGTGAATGGATGCACAACAATGGCAGGCAAAGCAGAAGGAGTGGTGAGTCGGGATGAGGGGAATTGTGGCACAGGAGATTGGGCCATCTTCACCATGGCGCTTTGAAAATTTTGCAGCAGATTTCTACCAGGCTTCTCAAGGGTACACTTGCGCAGTCAGATCAGTGCAAGGGATGTACTTTGGGAAAATTTGTGAAAGCCACCTTTTAGGAGAAGGATAGTCATGCCACGAATATCCTTGAGAGAATTCACACAGACATGTGTGGACCTTTCTCAGTAGCTTCAACAACAAATCACAGGTATTATGTGATATTTTTTGATGACTTTTCTCGTAAGTGCTGGATCTTCCTCATGCAGAAGAAGAGCAAGACATACTCAAAGTTCTATGAGTTCAAGGCACTAGTTGAGAAAGATTCGGGGAAGTAGGTGAAGGCTCTTAGGAGTGATAATAGTGGTGAATTCATCTGTGGAAAATTCAAATACTTTTGTAGCGCATAAGGAATTCGAAGAGAGCTCATATCGCCTCATAACCCACAGCAGAATGGGGTCGCGGAGAGAAAGAACAGAACGATCGTGGGTGTTGCACGGGCGATGTTTCATGATCAGGGCCTTCCCATAAACTTATGGTCTGAAGCATGCAACACTACAGTTTATGTGCAAAACCATTGTCCTCATAGAGTAGTTGGCATGAGTACACCCAAAGAGGCATTTTCTAGTAAGAAGTCTGATATTTCTCATTTGAAGATTTTTGGCTCACCTGTTTACATTCATGTGACAAAGGATGCTAGGAAGAATCTGGAGCCGACCGCAGAGGTTGGGATATTGTGGGGTACACAGAAACACCCCAGAACTATCGTGTGTATTTTCCAGACAGTCGGAAGGCTGTTGTGCGACGAGATATCAAATTTCATGAGGAGAAACCCATGAAGTTGTCGCTTGAGAGAGAGATACATTTGCATGCATATGAGGAGCTATCAGTTCCTGAGGATGAGCCTCAGGATGTGCTTCAACCACAAGAGGAGGTTCATGGAGTGGAAGAAACCACTCATGCAGCGCCAAACATCAGAGGGCGGAAGCGCACTACAGAAGCTGAGCGACTGAATCTTGATGCAACGCAAAATGTAGGAGCACCTACATCACAGCGCAGATAGAGACAGTCACTTGACCAATTTACTGGATACATGGCTCTGATGAGCAAGTGTATCGTGACAGAGCGATCCTCTTTTGAGGAAGTTGTGGAGGACCCTGCATGGGTAGATGCCATGGTGGAAGAGTATCATTCGATTGTCAAAAACAGTGCATGGGAGATTGTCCCAAGGCCGGAAGGGAAATTAGTGGTAGGTTCGAGATGGATCTACAAAGTGAAGCAAGCTGCTGATAGGAGCATCGATAAGTACAATGAAATATTTGTTTCCTGGGGCCTCTCACAGATCGAGGGGATCGACTATGAAGAAACCTTTGCACCTATTGCAAGGTATTCTTCCATACGGAGCATCCTAGCTCTCTCAGCGCAGATGGGTTTGCACATTCATCAGATGGATGTGAAGACTGTGTTCCTCAACGGAGTCATTGAGGAGGAGGTGTACATAGAGTAGCCTGAAGGTTTCGAAATCTTCAGCAGCGAGTCGCATGTGTGCAGGCTCAAAAGAGCGTTGTATGGACTGAAACAAGCACCTCATGCTCGGTACATAGGGATAGACAGTTATTTCACCGGACTTGGATTCACCAAGAGTGAGGCGGATCCGAACCTATAACAGATTGTGGTGGAGGGTAAGTTGCTGATCATTGTACTTTATGTAGATGATTTGATAATGACAGGTGATGAATATTTGATACTGTCATGCAAGGCTGATCTTGCAAAGGAGTTTGAGATGAAGGACTTGGGCCTCCTTCATTATTTCCTGGGATTGGAAATTTGGCAGCGGAAGGGTGGACTATTTGTGTCTCAAGGCAAGTATGCCCAAGAGATACTAGAGAAGTTCAACATGCAAGGCTGCAAGCCTATCGACACTCCTCTTCCTGGTGGTTGGAAGAAAGAGGATGCTACATCAACAGAGGTAGTGGATGCCACTGTTTATCGACAGTTGGTTGGTTCGCTCATGTATCTAGTCAATACACGACCATACATATGCTATGTTGTTAACTAGCTTTCACAAGCTATGGTTAATCCTACCAACCTCTTTTGGAAGCCAGGAAATCATGTTCTGAGGTATCTCAGAGGTACATCGGGATATGGATTATGGTACAGACAGTCGGATGAGGTGAAGCTACATGGCTTCACGGATGCAGATTGGGCAGGAAGCCCAACGGATAGAAAGAGCACATCTGGAGGGATTTTCAGTATCGGGTCTACAACAGTTTCTTAGTACAATAGGAGCACAGATCTGTGGCACTCAGTTCAATGGAGGCCGAGTACATGGCAGCAAGTTTGGCTGCATGTGAGGCTATATGGATGAGGAAGATCCTGGTCGGGTTGTTTGATTCACACTTAGATTCTACTGTGATATATTGTGATAATCAGAGTTTCATTAAACTCTCGATTAATCCAGTATTTCATGATATATCTAAACATATTGACATCTAGTACCATCATATCAGAGATTGTGTGCAGCGGAAGATCATGTTACTATCTTACATTCCTACAGAAGATCAAGATGTTGATATTCTGACGAAGGCGCTCACTAGGAGAAAATTCGAATACCATAGAGACAGGATCGGGGTGGCAGATAATCCCTATCTTGTTGAGAGGGAGTGTTGAGATTCAAAAAAATGATGAGCTTAGTGAAAATATTTTCCTTCACTAAGTGGGCCATTGCAGGCTACTTTGGCGCAAGTCTATTTTTAGACATGTCGATCATATTCTATGAGTTGCGAGGATGCTATTTGTGGATGGTTGGTCAAGTTGGAAAAACAGATGGACTTCTATTTTTAGACATATTAGGCGGAATCTATTTTTAGATTGCCAGTCTAAAAATAGATATGTCAAATATTATTAGCTCTTAATAATATTTAGACTCTAAACATTATCTTATTCTCTTGGAGCACTTCGATTAAGTGCACAGATGTGGCACAGGAGCTGACAGAAGGAATTACGCTATTCTTGAGGGTTAAGTGGAGCTATTGCATGGATACTTCAGTTAGAACTCCTGTGACAGAGTTTGGTGGAGTTGATTGAGGAAGTTAGTTGGAGTTGTGTTTAGTTTAACTCAGTTAGACACAGTTGAGCTAGTTGTATCTAGTCTAATTGATTGCTAGACTAGTGAGAGTGGTGTGAATTAATTATTAATTAATTAACTAAATATTAACTCATTAATAAACTGAAGAATACATCAGTTAACTACAGTGCATGGACAGTTTAAGTGGAGACCAGTGGAGAGATAGGTGAAAGGGCAAGATGACTATCATTTGTGACTATAGTGATGCATTGATTGCATCCAACACTCAATAGAGATGCCAATGAGGATTGCGCAGTGCAAGCCAGGTGGATTCAAGTTCATTCGGACCATTTCTTAGTGGGATTATGCATTAGAGCGAGGCTAGTAGGTGGCAAATATCGGTTGCATGGATTTAGCTACGTCGAACTGATTAGTGTGTAGCGATTGTATTGTACTGAGAGCTTAACATGTTCAACTTTGTATGAGGATTGTTACATGATATCTATGACATATATTATATACATATAGTTGGGGTTTTTAGCTTTAGGCTTTCCCATAAAATCATTGTGTTAATGTGTGTGAATTTTTATGGTTTCATGTGTGCATTGCAATTGTGTTAATTTCTACATGTGATGATCAATGGTGGAATAGATTCTATATTGTGCATGAAGTCAAATAGTGTATGATCAGGAGAATATTAGACATATAATGCATTAGTTATATAATTTCTATAGTATTCAAATTTTCTCTTGGTGAGCACCTTCGTCAGAATAACTGCATCCTGATCTTCCGTAGGAATGTACTGCAGCAACATGATCTTCTGCTGCACACAATCTCTGATATGATGATACCGGATATCTATATTCTTAGATCTATCATGAAACACAAGATTAATCAAGAGTTTAATGCAACTCTGATTATCAGAATGAATCACTGTAGGAGCTAAATGAGAACCAAAAAAACTGACCATGATCTTCCTCATCCAGATAACCTCACATGCAGCTTGACTTGCTGCCATGTATTATGCTTTCGCTGAACTGAGTTCCACGGATCTTTGTTTCCTACTGTACCAAGAAACTGATGTAGATCCGATACTGAAGACCCCTCCTGATTTTCTCTTTTTGTCCATTGGGCTTCCTGCGCAATATACATCTATGAAGCCATGAAACTACCTCATAATTGTGCTGTACCATGTAATTATTACTCAGATGTGCCCCTAAGATATCTCAGGACATGCTTTCCTGCCTTCCAAAAGAGCTTGGTAGGCTTAACCATCGCTTGTGAAAGTTGGTTCACCGCATAGCATATGTCTGGTCTTGTATTAACTAAATACATGAGCGAACCCACCAATTGTCGATAAACAGTGGCATCCACTACCTCTGCCGATGTAGCATCCTCTTTCCTCCAATTTCCTGGAAGAGGAGTGTCGATAGGCTTGCAGCCTTGCATGTGAAACTTCTCCAGTATCTCCCGGGCATACTTGCCTTGAGACACAAACAGTTCACCTTCCCGCTGCCATATTTCCAATCCAAGGAAATAATGAAGGAGGCCCAAATCCTTCGTCTCAAACTCCTTTGCAAGATCTGCCTTGCATGAGTGTATCAGCTACTCATCACCAGTCAGTATTAAATCATCAACATAAAGAACAATGATTAAAATCTTACCCTCCACCACAATCTGGTATAGGTTTGCATTCGCCTCACTCTTGGTGAAGCCAAGTCCAGTGAAATAGTTGTTGATCTCAGTGTACCAAGCACGGGGTGCTTGCTTCAACCCATACATCGCTCTTTTGAGTCTGCATACATGTGACTTGCTGCTGAAGATCTCAAATCCTTCAAGATGCTCAATGTACACTTCTTCCTCAATGATCCCATTAAGGAATGTAGCTTAACATCCATCTGATGAATGTGCTAACCCATCTGCGCTAAGAGAGCAAGGATGGTCCTTATGGAAGAATACCATGCGATAGGTGCAAAGGTTTCTTCATAATCAATCCCCTCGATCTATGAGAAGCCTCGAGCAACAAATATTTCCTTATACTTCTCAACACTCCCATCAGTAGCTTGCTTTACCTTGTAGATCCATCTTGAACCTACCATTGATTTATCAACCAGCCTTGGAACAATTTGCCAAGCACTGTTTCTGACAATGGAGTCATACTCCTCCACCATTGCATCTACCCATGTGGGCTCCTGCATTGCTTCCTGAAAGGAAAATGGCTCTGTCACAATACATTTGCTCATGAGAGCCATGTATCCAGTGAATCGGTCAGGAGACTGTCTCTATCTGTGTTGTGAAGTAGGGACTCCTACATTCTATGCCGCATCAAGCTTCAACCTCTCAGCTTTTGTGGTACACCTTCTGCCAGTTCTGATGTTTGGATCTGTGTGAGTGGACTCTTCCACTCCATGAACCTCCTCCTATGGTTGATCCATATCTAGAGACTCATATTTGGGAGCAAGCAGTTCCTCCTCTACATGCAAGTCTAGCTCCCTCTCAGCGACAACTTCATGAATTTCTCCTCATTGAATTTTATATCCCGTCGCACCACAATCATTCAAATGTTTGGAAAATACACACGATAATTATGGGGTGTTTATGTGTACCCCACAAATATTCCAACTTCAGCAGTTAGCTCCAACTTCTTCCTAGCATTCTTGGTCAGATGCACATAAACAGATGAGCCAAAAATCTTAAAGTGAGAAACCTTCGGTTTCTTACCAGTAAAAGCTTCTTCAGGTGTACTCATGCCAATTACTATATGAGGACAACAGTTTTGCACATAAACCTTAGTGTTGCATCTTCCATCCACAAGTGCATCGGTAGGCCCTGATTATGCAACATCACTCGTGCTACACTCACGATTGTTCTATTCTTCCTCTCTGCAACCCCATTTTGTTGTGGGTTATGACGTGCTATGAGTTCTCTTCTAATTCCTTCTTTGCTGGAGAAGTTATTGAATTCGTTAGAGATGTATTATCCACCATTATCACTCCCTAAAGCCTTCACTTGCTTCCTTGACTTTTTCTCCACCAATGCCCTAAAATCATAGAACTTTGAGAATGTTTGATCCTTCTTCTACATGAAGAAGATCCAAAATTTACAAGAAAAAACATAAAAAAATATTACATAGTACTTATGTTTTTCTATTGAAGCAGCCGAGAACAGTCCACACATGTATGTGTGAACTCTCTCAAAGATCCCCGAAGCATGGTTCTCCTCTTCAGAAGATTAAGATTCTGGCTGCCCATAATTACATCCTTTTTGCTGAATCTAGTGTAAAGTGTACCCATGGGAAGTCGATTAGAAATCTGTACAGGCCTGAGGGCACCATGGTGAGAAGATGGCCCAATCACCTGTCCATAATTCTCCCTCATCTCGGATCACCACTCTTTTTTCCTTGCCCATCACGGTAGCATAACCATCTACCTCTAGCTTTAAGATATTATTAACTCGAATCCTTATCCTCTTGGCTTGACCTGTTGTTTTATGTCAAAGCTTTTCCATCGCTAAAAACAACGTCATAGCCTATGTCCTCCAACATCGCGAATGAGACCAAGTTTTTCTTCAGACCTGGAACATGCATAACATATTTCAATAGAAATGGTTTACCTGACTCCCTCTCAAAGGTAATGGTACCAATGATGGTCGCACTGTATCGTCCATCGTCACCCATCTCTATATGCATTTGTAGATCTTTCTCCTCCAAGTCACTGAAAATCTCCTTATCTCCCGTCATGTGGAAGGAAGCACCACTATCAAGATACCACACTAATCCAATTGTGCTTGAAACCAAGCATGCAATCAAAGAGAAATCAAGTTCAAATTTCAAGGCAAGGGCCTCACCAGCTGCAGCTCCAATAACCTTCTTGTTCTTCTTTTTATGTGGGTAGTTAGTGGCGAGATGCCCATGTTCGTGACAGTGAAAACACTTCAACTTGGACAAATCCAACTTCTTGCCTTTAGCCTCGGATTCTGAATGGGATTTATTCCCCTTCCCTTTCCTTGATTTTTCAGCCAAAGCACAACCCTCTTCATCATCACACTTTGATGAAGAACCATCTGTGGTGCTCCGCCTGAACTCCTCCTGCACTAGATCTTACCACAGTCGTTCCCAATCCGATAGTTTTTCCAGCCAAATCTTATGAAGTCCCAAGAGAGCCAAAATCACCAAATAATCATCACCAACCGTGATTCCCACACTCCCTAGTTCATCCCGACATTGGACAAACTTGTGAGATACTAAGGAATATTGTCGCCCTTTTCCATTTTGATATTTCTGAGTTTATCCTTCAGCGCCAATTTCGTATGGTCACTATTTCTTTGGAAAATATCTGTCAAAGCCTTCCACATTGCAAATGGAGTGGTTTTCCCATAAATGATTGAGACAATATGGTCTCTCACACCTTCCAACGGAATCCTTCTCGTCTTTGCTACTTTCTTTTTCCATGCGTCAAGTAATGCAACATCCATCGAAGTGGGCTTAGGAACATTACTATCGATGAATTCCTTCAAGCCATTATCTTCAAGCACCGCCTCCATCATATCCATCCATGCAATGTAGTTCGAGCTGCCCTCAAGTTCATACTCTAACCGCAAACCATTGAAATCCATTTCGATGTTTACTCAACTGTCGCACGAAGTAATTCTTGCATCAAATTTGAATTGTTTCCACCAACAAACTCAACTATTGCTTCAATATTGCAATATACTTTTCTCTGATACCATGTAGAATTTTTAATCCAATTATGTATTGCCTAGATTCTCTTGATCTAACAATTATATGCCACTGTTAAATACAAAATCCTTCTTAATCTTTAAATTTCATGTGTTACAAACTTTGTGAAGAAGATCAATCACACACATAACACAAATGTTTTATCGGGAAACATAAAGATAAAAAAAACTCCACTATCATATATTATATATATATATATATATATATATATATATATATATATATATATATATATATATATATATATCATGGATCATGAAACAATCTCATAAAAATATCTAATCCAAGAGCTCTCTGTACAATATACAATCGTCTCACACTATCATACAATAATTGGCATATTCGTGCACCAATTTACTGCCTCCTGACAACCCGCCTCCACTGTGCAATCCCAGCTGATCACAATCCCTGAATGAATTCGATATTGCCTTGCCTTAACTGTGCAATCCTCATTAGAATCTCCAATGTGTGTTTGGTCTCAAGTGTGCACCCACTATAGTCGCAACTGATTGTCAAACTGTCCCTTTCACCTATCTCTCAACTGGGTCTCCATTGGATCTCACATGCATGTAGTTCACAGTAGTAAATCTTCAGTTGAATTTGAGATCACTCCATGTGAATTAATTTAATATTTAATTCAATGATCTCTCGCTAGTGTATCTTTAGTTTCAACTAGTATAACTGAGTTTAACTCACTTAGCTGAGTTAAACTACTTTACAACTCACATAACTACACATCCAAATTTGTTACAACTTTGTATCACTCAATTACAAGGAAGTCCACTAGCATGTCCCACCAACCAACCTTTGAACTCGAAATTCCTTCAGTCAACTAGTTTTCCACATCAGTCAACTGAAATCAAGTGCTTCAAGGGAATAGATTATTATTTATTGTCTAATTATTATTAAGAGATAATAATGATCGACATGCATTCTATTTTTAGACATGCAATCCACGAACCGACTTCGCACATGCATTCCAAAAATAGATGCCCATCCATACATAGAATTTTCTCAACCATCTATAAATATATTCTCGCTATAAATAGACTTTTCTCAACATTCTAAAAATAAAAATACCCCTAAGAATAGCCTGTGGGCCCCACCTAGTGTAGGTGCTTAATTTTCACTAGGATCATCATCTTGTTGAATCTCAACACATACCCCTTGGCAGCCGGAAGCACAAATGCCACAAACCTCATTTCAACAAGTAGCGTACCTAGGTTTTGGTCAACATAATCCTCAAGCGTTTTCTTATCAAAACGACCCTTATCTGTGTTATCAGCAACATATTCCTTATGCTAGTACTCAAAGGCCTATTTCCCAAGAAATTCCATCATACCCTGGCTATGCTCAACCCAACTTAAATTGACATTTTCCCTTTGTTGCAACTTCAGAGTTACCAGATTTAAATCGGCTTACCAATGATCGAATCAATTACACTCCTTGGTGGTCGGTGATACCTCATAAATTACCCTCGGATATTCCCAAGTTCAATGGAAACCCTAGGAAAGACTTGTTGATGCATGTTATGACTTATCATTTGAGGTGTTCATCTAACTCCCTAAATGATGACTTTGTTCAAATATGTCTTTTCCAGTGTATGCTCAATGGTCTGGATGTGAAATGGTACATTGAGTTACCAAGAGCTTCTTTTGATAATTTCACTACCCTGTCTACTGTCATTTTGACCCACTTCTAGTTACCCATACGATATGAAACTGGAACAGAACTCTTGACTAATTTTAAATAGACTAATGGTACTCACATTTCTGATCATATTCATGAGTGGCGTTGTCGTCGTAGAATGGTTAAGACATTTGTTCCTGATCATCTCCATGATGAGTGGTTCATTAAGTCCCTGTTACCATCTATAACTGAGGATGTGGCTAAGGGTGATGTCATCACTGAAGAGCAGGTCATTTCTCATGCCCAATATTTAGACTTGATTTATACTTAGTTTGGCACGCTCTACGAGAAAATTCCCAATGCGCCGCGATCTATTTTTACTATTCTTCCTCCATCTAAAGAATCTCATTACAGATATGGTATGATTGATACTGCAAGCACACATCACTCTATTGCATCTAATCCCATTCCTTCTTTTGAAATTCATGTCGTGTCATCTGACAAGGGAAAAAGTGACAAGCAACCTGGAAGTAAGAAAAAGGGGAAATCAAAGAAAAAGAAAACTTCTACCCTGCAAGAAAAATCATCTGGTCAATCGACTGGAAATCGAAAACCTTGTTACCCTTGCATATTTTGTAATGAGGATCACTTTTTTTGAGATTGTCCTCACCTTGCCGAAGTCTCAAAATTGATTAAGACCTCGCATGCATCTACTGTGTTGACACATCCATTTCTGAATCCAGACACAAATTTGGTTGCTATGGATCCATAATCTAGTTCCCAAGTACTTATGTTGTCTATCACGAAGTCATCAAGCGATGTTTTGGTGTCAACATGTAACAAATATTACAGTATTTAGGCTACTGATCAACCTACTGCCTCGACCACGAATCCGTCTATGAAATCGATACTGCCAACTGTTATTCCTGAATTGACAATAGAGCCACCGAAGGGAGTCATTCATAAATCGACATTTAATCCTCGAGCCTGAGCTGCTCAAAATTATAATATAGTTGAAGATTTGGCTCAATCCCCTTTAGCTATGTGACGTACTTCAAAATTTTCCCTCCCAAAGGCATGCTTTGCTGTCCGCAATTGGTGTAATTGATCCGACAGATTCCAATCTCATAGTCTTTAATCATACGAGCTATGTGCCACAATTACCAGCAGAATTGGCATTCTCCATCCAAGTAAATGTTCTCAATCACCTCAGTCATCATACTATTATTGATGAGGGAGAATCTACCTGCATTATGTCTCTAAACTGCTAGAAGTCACTTGGCTCGTCGTGCCTATCTCAATCGCCTACGACGTTGAAAGCTTTCGACGAACGTACATATAAGCCTTGCAGTATCATTAATAACCTGCATGTTGAACTAGGGGGAAAAAAAATAAATTTTGAAGTTGAGGTCATTAACAGACCCCTTTATTATAACATTATACTCGAAATTCCATGGGTATATGCTATGATTGCGGTCGTTTCTACATATTTTATAATGATCGCCTTTCCACATAAAGGTGTTATCACAACTATCAATCAACTATCCTTCTTTGCCTCCAGTTCCCAGGTAACTGGAAGTGTTCTGTTAGTTCACGTAGCCCAACTTGCACCTCAGAACATTGGTGTAGGACTCTTAAAGGATTCCACCCTTATGGGAACCTTTTCATTACCACTGCCCGCAACGTCGACAAAATTGCAAACATAGAGCTGGCATAGCAATTAATATATATAGCTTGGGCAGTGAATCCGAAATCATTGTCGTCGATCGTTTGGGTTGATCGTTCATTAGATTTTGGTACTCCATCTAATCCTTTTTCCTCAATTTTCTTGACAGATGAGAATATTGTGGAATCCATGTTGACAGAAGGGGATCCATGGGAATATCATCATCATCGCTCCCATCTTCAGGATTAAGAAGAAGATAATATTAGTGAACTATAAGCCCTCCCTCTAGGCTACATAAATATAACATTGTCATGATATCCATCCGAAAAGGCTTTAGACAATAATGCACTACGTCAAGCTCCTCTAGGCTGTGGAAACACTATGACAAGATCCCTCTGGGTTGCAGAAATATTATGAAAATCTCCCTCTAGGTTGCGTAAAAACTGTGACAAGCTCCCTTTTGGCCACAAAAGTTAAAAAATAACATTGTTTCAAGCTCCCTTTGGGCTTCAAAATATAACAATATTGGTTTCAAAATATAACACTATTATGAATTCTCTTGTAACATGTGTGAGATAAAAAGAAAAAAAAATCCCAATAGAATTTACAACATATAACACTGCGACGAGCTCCTTTTAGACTTGAAATAATAACCTCCACGACCAAAAAATCCACACATAGTCACATAACCACAGATCCACACATATCCACACAGATTTCCCATTATTTCATGACCTATTTATATTCTCTGCTCAAGATGAATTGTTTCATCGTTTGGCCGTTGACCGAACTTAAGTGCCTTAGCCGACCATATAACTTTGCCGCATGACCTTGGTCTTAAGGTTCAGTGGGCACTCACATGCTGACATCATGATGGTGTCCTCATGAAACATGGCATCATGTGATTAAGGACCATGTCACTTGAATTCATGCTTATTGGCTAACCAAAAGTGATCTATTGGCATGCCACTGATCACCAATGTTACACATTGTCTCACTATCATGTGTACCTATCACAAGCTGCCACATGTCCTAGTACTACCACTAGTAACTACACTTCTGAAACCATTGGATGCCTTCCATGTGTCAACATCTCACCAACCTGATGGGGGAGGTTAAATGTCATGCATCTGTTAGGTGTGGAGCTTGATTATCTTGTTTATTTTGTATCACAACGTTGGACCCCTATACCTTAATGGGGGTGGCAACACCGCCCTTAATTAAACGCTGCTTGGGGGGCCCAGGGGGTCCAGGGGGGGCAGCACCCCCGAAGCGAAAAACAGATGTAAAATTTCCTTGTAAAAGTATAATAATTTCTAGTCAATCTGGGCCATTCATTAGGGGGATGATCTGACGGTAGAAGTTATGTTTAGTTTAGGGTTTTTTTGCCTAGAAGGCAACCCCTCTCTTTGTATGAGGGTATTGTATTGCGGTTGTGTATGGTATGTGTATTCTCGAAGCGAGAAACGGATAGGGAGACTATGAGAGTGAATAGAGGATATTACAACGGATCTGTTGTAGGTTGTGTCTCTTCATTTTGCTGGATAATAGAAAGGAAGGACTGGCTGTTCGGGGTGGACGTAGCCCAAACTGGGTGAACCACGTATATCTGTGTCTCTCTGATTTTATGTGTTTTTTGTGCTTGTGTTTTCCGCATATTTTATGTGTTTCATTTCTCTATAATATATATAATTTTCTAACAACTGGTATCAGAGCCGAAGGTCTATTTGGCTGATAAACTCGCAGGAAAGAAGGGTTCTTGGTTCGAGTGGGAGTAATGGCAGAAGATGGTAAATTTATGGTCGAGAAATTTAACGGCCAAAACTTCCCACTATGGAAGATTATCTGTATCAGAAATATCTATACCTACCATTGAGCAGAAAAACAAAGAAGCTGAAAACTATGACAGACACAGAATGGGATATTCTTGATAGAAAGGCACTCAGAACAATACAGTTGTGCCTCACGGCATCGATAGCCTTCAATATTTCTAAGGAAACAAAAACAGAGGGTTTGATTAAGGTGTTGGCGAAACTATATGAAAAACCCTCGGCCTCAAATAAGGTATTTCTTATGAAACATTTATTTAATATGAAGATGTCAGAAGGTGGATCTGTTGCAGACCATTTAAATGATTTTAATACAGTTACCAGTCAGTTAAGTTCTATAGGGGTAAAATTTTACGATGAAGTTAGGGCTCTTTTATTTCTGTGCTCATTGCCAGAAAGCTGGAATGGTTTAGTTATGGCCATTAGTAACTCTGTCTCTAGATCTAGTACTTTAAAATTTGATGATGTTGTCGGTGCTATCCTTAGTGAAGAAATGGGACGGAAAAGCTTCGGTGAGACATCGAGTAATGCTTTGAGTGCAGAGTCTAGGGGAAGACAAATGGAAAGAGGAAAGAGCTCAGGATATCATAGTAAATCAAGGAAAGGCAGATCCAATTCCAGATCGGGGATAGTGTGCTGGAAATGCGGAAAGAAAGGACACCTAAAGAAAGACTGTAGATCTCGGAAGGGAAACGAAGGAGACACATAGCAAGAAAATAATCATCAAGCAAATGTGACAGGTGATGTGTTACAAGATGCTTTGATTCTTTCTTTCAAAAATGTTACTGATTCTTGGGTTGTAGATTCAGGGGCCTCATTCCATGCCACACTTGATAAGAAATATTTTCATGACTATGTTCAAGGAGATTTTGGACAAGTCCGTTTGGGTGATGATAAACCCTGTAAAATTGTTGGAATGGGTGAGGTTCTTGTAAAACAACAGAATGGAAATCAATGGCTATTAAAGGAGGTAAGGCATGTTCCAGATCTGAAGAAAAAATTGATTTCAATAGGGCAGTTAGGTGGTGAAGGTTGTGTGACAACTTTCACAGATAAAACCTGGAAGGTCACCAAAGGAGCCCTGGTAATAGCAAAAGGCGAAAGGGTTGGTACATTGTATTTATGCAATGGTATTTCTAACTCTGTTAATGCTTTAACTTCCAAAGGAGAAGATACAGCATTATGGCATCATAGGCTTGGACACATGAGTGAGAAGGGGATGAAGATTCCTCACTCAATAAATTTGTTGCCAGGTTTGAAGAATGTTGATTTTGATTTCTGTGAGAATTGCATTTATGGAAAAGAGAAGAGAGTCAGATTTCTCAGAGTTGGGAAAGAAAATAAGAGCGAAAAATTAGAGCTTGTGCATATAGATGTATGGGGACCTGCTCAGGTATCATCGCTTGGTGGCTCTAGTTATTATGTTACTTTTATTGATGATGCAACTAGAAAAAAATGGATTTATTGTACTCAGAATAAATCTGATGTATTTGATACTTTCAAGAAATGGAAAGCATTGGTTGAGATTGAGATAGAAAAGAAGTTGAAGTGTCTCAGATCAGACAATGGAGGTGAATACTGCAGCAAATATTTTGATAGGTACTGTTCAGAGCATGGAATTCGTAGAGAGAAGACAGTTCCAAGAACACCACAAGAAAATGGTGTGTTAGAAAGGATGAACAAAACAATCATGGAGCGTGCAAGGTGCATGAGATTGCATGCAGGATTGCCTTTACAATTTTGGGAAAATGTTGTAGATACTGTTGTTTATCTAATAAACAGAGGGCCTTCAAGTTCCTTGGATGGTGGTATTCCAGAGGAAGCATGGACAGGTAAAAAAGTAAACTACTATTTTTTAAATCCTTTTGGTTGTGAGGCTTTTGTCAATATTAATAAAGAAAATAGAACAAAGCTTGAGGAAAAATCAAAGAAATGTGCCTTTATTGGATATGGCGTTAATGATTTTGGTTATCGCTTATATGATTATGAAAATCACAAAATAATTAGGAGCAGAGATGTAATATTCAATGAAAAGGTATTGTATAAGAATCAGTTGCAGGAAAAGAAAAAGGAAAAAGAAAACAAAGAATACATAGTTCTTGATGAGATCACATAAAAGGTAAAGGTGCCTGAAAATAATAATAATCAAGAGCCACAAAAACATCAACCACCACAACAGCAATAGGCACCTCAAACACCTGAAAGTGGTGTTAGAAGATCTACCAGGATAAGTAGACCCCCTGAACGATACTCTCCTTCATTATATTATTTATTGTTGACTAATTATGTTGAACCTGAATGTTATGAAGAAGAAATGCAGGTTGAAACCATGAAGAAGTGGAAGCTAGCCATGGAAGAAGAGATGGACTCCTTAATGCATAACCAGACTTAGGACTTAGTTAGGTTTCCTGCAGGTAAAACTACATTGTAGAATAAATGGGTTTACAAGCTGAAGGAAGAAGATAGAGTAAAAAAAAGGTACAAATCTAGACTTGTGGTGAAGGCATTCACACAAAAGAAAGGTATTGATTTTGATGAAATATTTTCTCCTGTTGTTAAGATGACTTCAGTCGGAACTATTTTAAGTCTTGTAGTAGCGGAAGATTTGCATCCTGAACAATTAGATGTAAAGACAACATTTCTCCATGAAGATTTGGAGGAAGAGATCTATATGCAGCAACTAGAAGGATATGAGGTCAAAGGGAAAGAAAAATTAGTGTGCAGGTTCAAGAAGAGCTTGTATGGCTGAAAACAGGCTCCAAGGCAGTGGTATCTAAAATTTTACAAGTTTATGTCTGAACAAGGTTATACTAGATGTCACTCTGATCATTGTGTTTATCTAAAAAATAAAAATGATGGCAACTATATTATATTGTTATTGTATGTAGATGACATGCTTGTTGCAAGGTCTAACATATAGGAAATAAATGTTCTCAAAAGAAAATTGGAAAATTCCTTTGCAATGAAGGATTTGGGAGCTGCGAAAAAAATCCTTGGTATGAGAATAACTAGAGACAGGAAAAATGGCAAATTAATACTGTCTCAGAATGAGTACATACAAAAAGTGTTGAAAAGATTTAATATGCAGAATAAAAAACTAGTTAGTACACCTTTTGCTAGCCATTTCAAACTTAGTAAAGAGATGTGCCCCAAGACCCAAGAAGAAATGGACTATATGTCTAAAGTTCCATATGCATCTGTAGTTGGAAGCTTAATGTATGCAATGGTCTGCACAAGGCCTAATATTGCACATGCAGTGGGAGTTGTAAGCAGGTACATGAACAATCCAGGAAAAGAACATTGGATGGCAGTGAAATGGATTTTCAAATATTTGAGAGGTACAACAAATCAAACATTATGCTTTGGTGGTTCAAACATTGATCTACAGGGATATGTTGATGCAGATATGGCAGGTGATAGAGATAACAACAGGAGCACTACAGGATATGTATTTACTATAGGTGGAACAACTATCAGTTGGGTTTCTAAAATCAAAAGTTTTGTTGCACTTTCAACAACAGAAGCAGAATATGTTGCTGCTACAGAGGCTAGTAAAGAAATTATTTGGTTACAAAGGTTTATGGATGGATTGGATAAGAAGCATGATATGGGCACATTATATAGTGATAGCCAAAGTGCAATTCATCTTACAAAGAACTCAACATTTCATTCCAGGACTAAACACATACAGCTCAAGTACCATTTCATACGGTCAGTATTGGAAGATGGACAGTTGAAGCTGGAAAAGATACACACTAGCCAGAATCCTGGAGATATGCTAACAAAAGTTGTAACCAGGGAGAAACTGAGAATATGCTCAGTTTCAATTAGTCTTCAAGGATGACGATGAATATGAGAAACAGCTAGGTCCAAAGAGGATTCATTGTCCAACAAATGAAGCAGTGGTGGAGTTGCTACAATCAGTCTCCAAGTTGGAGATTGTTGGGTGTGGAGCTTGATTATCTTATTTATTGTGTATCAGATCATTGGAACCTTGTACCTTAATGGGGGCGGAAACGACACCCATAATTAAACTCTTCCTCAGGGGGTCCAAGGGGAGCGGCTGCCCCTGAATCTTGTCCACGTGGGGGGTTTCGGGGGCAGCGCCCCTGAAGCTAAAAATAGATGTAAAATTTCCTTGTAAAAGTATAGTAATTTCTAGTCAATCTGGGCCATTCATTAGGCGAATGATCTGACGGTAGAAGTTATGTTTAGTTTAGGGTTTTTTGCCCTAGAAGTCAACCCCTCTCTTTGTATGAGGGTATTGTATTGCGACTGTGTATGGTATGTGTATTCTCGGAGCGAGAAACGGATAGGGAGACTGTGAGAGTGAATAGAGGATATTATAGCGGATCTGTTGTAGGTTGTGTCTCTTCATTTTGCTGGATAATAGAAAGGAAGGATTGGTTGTTTGGGGTGGATGTAGCCCAAACTAGGTGAACCACGTATATCTATGTCTCTCTAATTTTATGTGTTTTGTGTGCTTGTGTTTTCCGCATATTTTATGTGTTTCATTGCTCTGTAATATATATAATTTTCTAACATCATCTCTCCTCATCATCCATCTTGTATGCTTTTGACCATAATTAGATGAGACAAAAGATGCATGATGTTTATCTGTCTTAAATAGTGCACATGCTCATTTTCTTGAATCCATTGATGGAATTTCCAAGCCCTAAACATGTGCGATATTTACAATTTTTGGCGAGTTTACATAAATTTTGTGTTTTTGGTCCTCATTATAGCTGCAAAAATTAAACGGTCATAGCTTCTCATATGGGAGGTATTTTTCCAAGTGTGATATACCATTGGAATGGACTCAGAGAGGAATATCTAAAAATAATATCCATGAACTCATTAGGACATCATAACTTTGACAAAACCTTAATAAAATTCAAACCTCTTTGATTTTACTTGATAAGGGCATGCTAGAGATCCAATTATCATATCACTTCCTTTGATTCATGAATGATGTTGTTACTTCCTTAGGAATCCCTTTGAAATCAATGAAAATTATTTCCATCCATCCATAAATTATTAGGACATAATAAATTTGAATTCACTTGAAATAGGGCATGTAGAAGATTCAATTATCATACTGCTTCCTTTGATGCATGAATGGCATTTTTGCTTCCTTATACACCCCCTTGGACATCAATGGCACTTGTTTTCATCAATGAATACACTATGTGAAACAACCCTCCCCCCTTTTTCACTGATGGAAACACTACGAGACATTGATGATTGTTGATGGAAGTGGAATAAACTCTCTTTGGCATGCACCAAATTCCCCCTAACATAATGTTGGTGACTCCCCCTGTCGTGTTGTGAGGATTTCCACTGCTTGATTATGCTTCTCCTCTTCTTTGTCTTTCTTCTTCAATTCTTGCTTATCAATTTCTGCATTCTCTCCCCCATTCACATCAATGAAAAAGGGGCATGGTTGTGTACCAATGCTTCCATCACTGTGTGGAGACCTAATCCTATTGTATATGAAGTCCCCCTTGATACCATGCATAATATTTTCATTTGTAAGTTCTTACTAATATTCTACAGTACATGCTCATAAAATTTCCTATGGACTTGATCAATTAAAATATCCCCTTGAGAACATACTTCCCATAGTCAGAATCTCCCCTATCAATATGATTCCATCTTTGTGAAAATACTTCCTTATATACATATTCCTCCTGTTATCATGTGGTTTCCATCAGACCAATAACTACTTTCCTGCAAATGATCATATTGTCTACATAACAATGCTTCTTCAATTTTTGATTAAAACACTTATAGTATTGAATAATCTTTCACTCAGGGATTAGATTTGAAGGGTCAGAGCTAACCTTGGTTCTTCCCGTTTCATTCTCCATTCGATAGTGTTCATTCTTGGGTTAATATGGAGTCCTTCTCTCTTGTTCCATCTCAAGTCGAGTCTACAGTCATGTGTTCTGTGTCCTTCATTTTGACATATGTAACATTCAATATTGGGATTGAACATTGGCGGAAATGACTGGTATGATCCGTTTCTAATATGATTCATGTGTTTGACCCTGGGCACTCCTAGGGTTGAGGGAACTCTAGACAATAGGGTGTTATACCTATCTATTACCACATGGTTGGAGTAGTAGCTCACCCTATCTTGGTTATTGCAGAGTATACCCCAGTTGGCATCATACCGGTAAGATTGGGATTGTTGGGATTATCCATCTCCCTCTTGCCAATGGATAATGAGGCTTGGAGGTGTGTGATCCTTACCTTTTGTTAAGTCGTGTATCTCGTCTAAGATGTATTATGATGTACATTTTCTACCACATGAATATTCAAGGTCATTGCTGGGAATATTAGTAGGCAATAGGATGGGTTGAGTAGTAGCTCCCCTATGTCACCTATTGCTCGATATGGGGTCATAGTAGTAGCTCCCCCATGAGATTCCAAGATGGGTAGTAGATCCTCGATCTGATTTAATGTTGATTTTTTCTCCCTGATGATATGGGTTGTATATTTGAATCCCTGACGATATTTTCGGGTGGTATCCCAATGATGTTTCTAGGTAATAGCCTGATGACATTTTTTATGGTAGTAGCCATTGACAAATATTCTGGATAGTAGCCCGTCAACTGATATTATAGGTAGTAGCGTGTTGACATATATTCTAGGTAGTAACCCACTGACATAGATTCTAGGTAGTAGCCCATTGACAGAAATTTCGGGTTGTATCCCACTAGAAAAGGTTTCAGGTTGTATCCCAATGAATAGAGGGTGGTAGCTTAAGCTCCCCTCACGTAGAAAATTATTCTTCTTCTAGATTCAAGAATATTGAACATATGATTAGGGACAATCAATTAAGCAAAAATATATGTACATTGATTATTTAGGATGATGAAATACTTAAGATGGGACATATTGCATATTGATCGATGGTCTGATATTGGAAAGTGGAATTCTCCCTGGTTAAGAGGAAGTGTTAAATTTAAGAAAATGCGGTAAAATTCAACCTTGGATAGCTCAGTTGAAAAAGATAATGATGTCATTTGATTCCTCTTTTTGAGAGGACCAAAATTGACCTAAAGATCACCTCGTTCGGATAAGCAGAAGTTGGTTTTTGAATTTATGTACCCACTCATGTATATTGGATTAGGTCGGCCCTATGCACATGTACCAATGGTCAGGTCGGCCTCAACATCAAGTGGACCCTCATGGAAGACTATAAATAGAAGATACCTCAATTTCATTTAGACACATTGATTAAGCTCTCTTCTTCTCTTGTATTTTGTCTTGGATCGCACAGGTTTGACGTAAGGAGTTTGCATGGAGGTCTAAAATCATAGGTTTGAAGCTCGCACAAAAGTTAGGGATTTTATTTTTGCCACGGGCACATAAATGGTGGATTAAGGCTCTAGATAAAATATTTCTATGCGTATGGTAGTGGCTAGGAACTTAAAATCATAGGCATGCTTACGTGTGGTAGCGGCTGGGGCTTCAAAGGCATATCAGTTTGCGCTCGTTCATAGCCGCAGGCACAATGTGCAATGGTAGCGGCTAGGGACCCATAGTCGTAGGCACAAAGTGTTATGGTGGTGGCTAGGGCCTCAGAGATGAATCTACACTACTCCAAATTTTTCGCTCAGTGACAACATGATGTAGGAGCATCTGCTCTAAGTCAAAAGTCCAAGTAGAAATCAGACCTTAGGGTCTTGACATTTGTCCAAGGAGGAACTATTGTAAATATAAATTGTAAAATTCATGTAAAAAGTATTTTATTTCTTAGTGAGCACTGATAGATAATATTATTAGTTGTGGGTGTCAATGAGTGTTGAGTTAATGTAACAAATCCCCTTAAGAAATGGGATATTAGAGAGGATATTTGATGTTTATGCTAAGAAGATAGAAAATTCATTAATTAGGATTTCCTTAGAATAGAAGTGGTTACAAGTTTTTAGGAGTTGAGTGAGGAAGGATAAGCTCTTAATTGTATGATAAATAAAGTTGTAAGCTTCGAAGGAAAAAGGGGGGCCAAATTAAACAAAGAAGATTAGGCCAAAAGTAGAGTAAATAGGAGAGATCCGAGAGACAAAGAGGGTTCTATAGGAAGAGAAGGCCATGTAAAGAGAGCATCAAGCAAAGCTAGATTGTAAACAGGTTTTTGTTATTATATCTGTACATTTGTTGATTAATTAGAAATTGAATTCATGGCGACTGTCTTTTGTTCTTTTTACGTGTTGAGTGATCCGTAACTGAACAAATTTGATATCGATGAAGTAATTAACTGATTGCATGAATTTTAATTGAATGAATAATTATTTCTGAGTGATAAAGGAATTAATGGCTGCGTATAATCTGTATTATTCTAGTCTGGGAATTAAACAATTATGTGTGAAGCTGATGAGAACAAATAAGTGCAGATAAAACTTGAGTGCAAGCCGAGAAAGAGAAAGAAACCCAAATTTTGGATTCGGAGAAGTAATACAGAAGGGTGTTCTGTATTCGGGCTTGAGATAACGTAATGGTTATGGATATGAATGAATAAACAGAAGTTAAAGCTCGAGAGAGATTAACACAACTAAATATTGAACAAGCTTAGGAAGGATAGCGTGAAGGAAATGGAGATGCAGAGCGGTGGCGGTCAAAGAAATAGGAGAAAATATTAAGGAAAAAAACTCTTTAAAATATTTTCAAAGGAAGGGAATGGGCAACGAATATTAAATTGCAAATATCAGTTGAATATTAAATGGTAGAGATCTCATCACAAGATAAGTGGGAAAGTTGCGAAGAAGAGCCATGTCTAGAGTGGAGGTCCAAGCGCATATCACATAGCACATGCGATATGGTATAATGGCTAAATGGTGGAGTTAAAAGGTGCAACATGCGAAATTTTAAAATCACTGATGTGCAAAATTCTATACTCGCCGAGTTGCAAAGTGGACAAGTGTCGGGAGGAGGATCCAAGCACACATGGCAATCGGTAATTATTTTAGTTACATGTTAAGACTTGACAAGGTAAGATATCTTAGTTGTGATGCGAAGCAGATCAGCAAAGGCATAGCGGGACCATTAGATCTGGAATAGATCAACGGTGGAGATTACATCGTAGCCAAGTGAAATTTCGTAATAGCAGAGATATATTTTTATGGTTAAAGTTATATGTTATTTGTTGTGAGTTGCGATAAGTTAATTGTTGCAGTTTGCGATATGGAGGTTTGCAATGCGGGATTGCGTAGTGAAGATTCTTGGTAAGTGTACAGAGTCACGTGAAAGAGAGAAGGGTAAGTTAAAGGTATCATATGTGTTTCGATGTTTTATAACACAATGGTTTTGGACTTAAACTGGGGTACCGAAAAGCCTGTGTAATGGTGATGTATTGCAGGTAAGTTAACTACTTCTGCTTAGTAAAATCCTGGGAATGGGAAGACATGTTGTAAGATCTGTGTATGTGGGTATTTGCGGCCTTTTGGCTACATCATTTGGTATCAGAGCAAGTAAATAAAAAAAAAATTCATAGGTGAATATTGCAGAGCTAAACTATGGAGAAGACATTTGGTAGCAGAACATAAGAAGATTCAACGTGAAATGGAAGGAGAATGCAAGCGTGATTGCGGAAGAAAGAGGAGATCAGTAAAGCAAATGTGCGCAGAAAATTGACAGAGATATTGCAGAAAGAGGAGATCAGGTTTTAGATCTGACAAGAAGTAGACATACAGAGGTAAAGTATGCAGAAGATGGGAGTAAGTGATACTCTTAAGAAGAGATTGCAGAAGGATAAAGAAAGCACAACAATGGTTGTTTTCTTGTGGAGAATGGAGATTCACTCGAATGTGAAGAGTGAATGGATAATTCTTGTGAAATCATGCAGGTATTTTTTTATTTAACTCTAATTTGAGTTTTGCAGGATAAAAGAAAAATTGAAGATTGATAGTTGTAGCTAATGAAGTATCTCAGCAAAATAAGATCACAACCTTAAGAAGTAGTGATTAAGGAAGTTGGTAAGGATTTCTAAGTGAAAGAAGAGTGTGGCCAGAACCTATTATTTCATTTGTGATTGAAATACAAGAGGAAAAGTGTGTTCTCAAAAGTATATATGAGTTGAAGCCTAGAAGGAGTAGAGGAATTCTCAAAGAAAGTTCTAGAGAGGGGACAAGTGGCCAAGTACAGAGGAAATATTGGTGAGGTAAGTTGTAGTAGGGAGGAATTACTATTGCAGAGACTTAAGTAAAACTCATAGTGAGTGAGGAACTCATAGAGATAGAGGAGAAGATGACTACTGATATTCATAGCAGAGGTTCTGAGAGAGACCACAGTAGAAGAAAAGTGAAGAAATATGTCAAAGCAGATGGCATGGATGAAGAGTATGAGAGAGAAAAGGATGAGATAAGAATGCAATTTAATTTGTTGATAAAGTTGTTCCAGAGGAGTAAAGAGACCATATATTTGGTTATAGAATGAGAAAGAAAATGAAGTGGCATATGCTACAAGAGAAGAGAGAACAATAGGTGAATATGTTGTTAATATAGGAGTTGAGGAAGCTTGAGAAGATTATGGATGTTGAATTGAGAATAGAGAAGCTTGAAGGAGTTGCACTACATCAAGACAAATTTTTTGGGGATGAACAAGTTTCTTTTGAAATTGAAGATGGAGCAGTGATGTCTGAAACATCAGTGGAGGAAATTGAGCCTTATGATTTTGAAATTAATAATTTGTGTACGTTTGCAGGTGATGTCAAAGAAGACAAAGAAGAGAGGATTAATTTGAGTTTTGAGATAGTTAGATCTCATATGGAAGATCATACACAGTTAAGAAGAGGTATTTCTTTTCAGCACGTTGTAAGGACTGAAAGCAGAGGAATTTTGGCTCACGATGACGACTAAAAGCAAGAGAAAGTGGAGAAGGATATCAAGCAAACAAGTGAAGTGCTTGAAGAGGTTGATAAGAAGACCATTGAAGATTTTCTGATTCATGTAGAGGACTTAGAATAACAAGAGGAATATTTGGTGACTGGATCATCAAATGAGACCATTGGGTCTTGTGATTTTGAGATTGATAATTTGATTATGTTTGCAAGTGTTGCAGAAGGAAATCCATCGCTTGGAATTGTCTTGAATGAACTTGATAATTGTCAAGAAAAGTACGATGATGACTGTCTTTCAGATGAAGATCAAGTTGAGTTATTGCAGCAGAAGGAGTTCATAAATTCCTTGCTTAGTAAAGAAATTATCTCCAAGGAAGGTGAGAGGGTTATGTCTTATATGAAGGAATATATTATTGTTGAGGATAGGGAAGAATTGGCTTATCTGATTGACCAAGAGAAGACTGTTGGACTTACATCTAAAGTTGTCACAGAGATAGAGGATCATAATTTTATTCTGATGAAGAATGAAGAAGCAGAGTCACCAAGACTTTGGACTTGTGACAAAGAAGGAGATAATGAGGATTGTATAGAATTTTTGGAAGAAGTTACAAGTGTGATGGAATATTTGTGGCATGAGCTAAGTCTTTTGGAGAATAGACTAGCAAGTCAAAGAATGAACATTCTGAATGTACAATTGAAATTGGGAAAAGGTGAGGCAGGCATGTCTCATGCTAAAAAGGAATTAGTCTTAGAACTGGAGGAAGTTGAACTAACTACCAAGATTAGTCAAGGAATTAAAGAACAATCATTGAGGGTTGTCAAGGAAGAGGAATAAATATATACTGGAATTGAGGAACAACATAGTGATGAGGTATTTGAAAGGAATCAGGTAGGAGGTGAATTGCAAAACTGTTTGCTGGAAGCATGTGAGTATGATGTTTTTATCAAAGATATTAAACAAAGGTTATTTGGATATGAGACAAAATTTCAGAAGCAACAAGAGGGTAAGGATGTAAGGGCAGTAGTAAGAATCCAACAATTTCAAAGAGAAGATTAAAAACAACAGTTTGAAGACAAATGGCAGAATGAGTACCAGTCAGGAGATAAATTGGACATGGAGATTGAAAAAATAAGAAGGTTGATAATGAAGGTGTCTAAGAAGAAGACAACAAAAATGAAGCAAAGCAATAGCGGCAAGAAAAAGACAACAGAAGAATGTGAGAGCATAGCTAGTGGGGAAATGCAACATAAAGTATGGAGACCTACAGAACAGCAACAACAACCAAATATAGATTTCATAACGAAGTCGGGGATCTAGGAGGACAAATATTAAAGACACGTGATTTGGAGATCGTGGTTAGTTTCACCTTGGGAGTCTCATGCAAGAGCATTTGCTCTAAATCAAAATTCCAAGTAGAAATCAAACCTTAGGGTCTTGAAATTTGTCCAAGGAGGAACTATTGTAAAGAGACATTCTAAAACTCATGTAAAAAGAATTTTATTTATTAATGAGCATTGATAGAGAATATTCTTAGTTGTTAGGTGTCAATGAGTTTTGAGTTAATGTAACAAATCCCCTTAAGAAATGGGATATTGAGAGGATATTTGATGTTTATGATAAGAAGATAGAAAAGTCATTAATTAGGATTTCCCTAGAATAGAAGTGGTTACAAGTTTGTAGGAGTTGAGTGGGGACAGATAAGCTTTGAATTGTATGATAAATAAAATTGTAAGCTTCGAAGGAAAAAGGGGGGCCAAATTAAACAAAGAAGATTAGGCCAAAAGTAGAGTAAAGAGGAGAGAGTCGAGAGAAAGAGAGGGTTCTGTAGGAAGAGAAGGCCATGCAAAGAGAGCATCAGGCAAAGCCATATTGTAATCAGGTTTTTGTTATTGTATCTGTACATTTGTTTATTAATGATAAATCAAATTCATGGCGACTGTGTTTTGTTCTTTTTAGGTGCCGAGTGATCCGTAACTGAAAAAATTTGATATCGATGAAGTAATTAACTGACTGCATGAATTTTAATTGAATGAATAAGTCTTTCTTAGTGATAAAGGACTTAATGGCTGAGTAGAATCTATATGATTCTAGTCCGGGAATTAAACAGTTGTGTGTGAAGTTGATGAGAAAAAATAAGTGTAGATAAAACTTGTGTGCAGGCCAAGAAATAGAAACAAACCCAAATTTTGGATTCGGAGAAATAATACAAAAGGGTGTTTTGTATTCGGGCGTGAGATAGCATAATGGTTATGGATATGAATGAATAAGCAGAAGTTAAAGCTCAGGAGAGATTAGCGCAACTAAATACCGAACAAGCTCGGGAAGGATAGCGTGAAGGAAAAGGAGATGCAGAGCGGTAGCGGTCAAAGAAATAGGAGAAAATATTAAGGCATCAAACTCGTTAAAAGATTTCCAAAGGAAGGGAAAGGGCGGAAAAGATTAAATTGCAAATATCAGTTGAATATTAAATGACAGAGATCTCATCGTAAGATAAGTGGGAAAGTTGCGAAGAAGATCCACGTGTAGAGCGAAGGTCCAAACACATATCGCATAACGCATGCGATATGGTATAATGTTTAAACGATGGAGTTAAAAGGCACAACATGGGAAATATTAAAATCGCCAATGGGCGAAATGCTATACTCACCAAGTTGCGAAGTGGACACGTGTCGGGAGGAGGATCTAGGCACACATCACAATCGGTAATTATTTTAGTTACATGTTAAGACTTAGCAAGGCAAGCTATCTGAGTTGCGATGCGAAGTAGATCAATAAAGGCATAGCGGGACCGTTAGATATGGAATAGATCAATGGTGGAGATTACATCGCAGCCAAGTGAAATTTCGCATCGACAAAGATATATGTTTATGGTTAAAATTATATGTCATTTGTTGCGAGTTGCGATAAGTTAATTGTTGCGGTCTGCGATATGGAGGTTTGCGATGCGGGATTGCGCAGCGAAGAGTCTTGGTAAGTGTTACACAGTAATTTGTCACCGTCCCTACCATTCCCCGTCCCGCACAATGGAGGACCCATTATGTGACCTGTGAGCAATGTCATGCCGTGAAACCATTATCATTGCATTTCTCTAAGCATGAGCTTCATTTGCCCTAAAGACATCTCCTTGCAAAAAAACATGAAAACACCTCCTTTTGCATTGGTGCGGGCAGCTAGTTAATCACTCGCGCCAATGGGGAAAATCCTACAAAGAGGCCGCGCCAACTGGCGCTCTGTCCCAGAGCAGCAGTCACGCCAGCCAATTTAAGGAGTGTTTTTTTAAATAAAGATTGCGGAAGTTGTGTTTTAACCAACTCAGAAACCATTGCCTATCTTGAGTTGGAGGTTTGGCTATGGGAGTTCTATGGAAGGGAAGTGGTTTGCCACCTTTCATGGAACCTTCCTTCATGATAGGGCCAATCCCACAATAATAGGGATCCCAACTCCCTCCTTCCCCATCTATAAAAGCTTGCTGATTGCCATGGCAAGCTAGTCTTGAAGTGCCTAAGCTTTGAATCTCCCAAATTCCCAAGAGCCTTTGTGCTGTAAGAGCCCTCTTTCTTCCCAAAAGGCCGACTCAAGTAAGGAGACTATCGTCGAGAGACTCACGAGAGGTTTGCCCTTTCCCTGGCGAGCTTTGTGAGACGTGAACGACTGGGGACCCTTCCGAAGGAGATCACGACGTCAGAACATTGGTTGTACTCTCTTTCGATTGTTATTTAATGAATGGTTATGGTTATGGTTCCACTCTGTTTTCACTTATGTCAATATGAGTTATATCCTTTCTGACTGATATATAGTTACGTATTCTGGATTCTAGGCTTGTATTCGTGTTGTTTCTTGCGTGTGCAGGTGTCCATCCGTGGAGATCGTGGAGGGATTGTGATCTGCCGAGGCTGAGGAACGGGAACGCTTTCTTCTACGGATCATAGCATTGGACTCCAGGTAGGCTTCCATCTTTGGTCTTTTATCTATAACTAGGAACTTGCACTATAACATTTTTTATTGTTGCTAGACCCCTGCTGGGCTAGTAGGGATCGCCTCTGTCCGCAGAGGGGATTTACCTCCTCAACAATTTGGCGACTCCACTGGGGATCGTCTAGTTTTCACTGTCTCATTTGGGTTGTCTCGTTTGATTGTTTTATGATTTTCCTTGCTTGGTTAGCCTTCTGGGTTGGGTTCTTTTGCTGTTTTTTGTTTCTTGGTTTGCTTAGTTTACAGTGATCTACTTCTGGAGTAGTTCTTTTTATGTTTGACTGAGAAACTCGACTGGCGCACTTTTTAGCCCGACAGTCGCGCCAATTGGTGCATGTTGCTTTTGTTTAGCCCGCGCCAATTGCCTGCTGGCGCCAGTTGCAGCCTTACAGTCGCGCCACTCCTGTAGGGTATTTGAGTTTGCTCAGTTTTGAGCTCTCTGGGTCTGATCAGTGTTTTTCTTCTTGATTTTTCGACTACCTGAGTGTGTTGGAGCCCTGTTTGACTGAGAAATTGCCTCCGTCCTTTGGTTGTTTGCTTTTCTCCATCGATTTCACGTTTTAAGCCCTAGGGCATCTAGTGGCTTGGTGTATCGAGCCCTCCTTGGGAGTTTTGGTGTTTCGTCTATCCAGTCAACTCTTCGATTGCTCCTCTGCATTCTTTTAGTAGTTTTTCACTGTTTTGTTGCGATTTTTGGGTGATTGCTCGTTTCTTCATTCAAATTTTGTTTGGTCTTGCTTTGGACCCAGATCACACAGTCCATTGGAGCCTTTGAGTCTTCTTCTTGGTTTGAGAGACTTTGGACGATTTGAGATTTGATTGTTGTGTCATTGAGTGAAATTGGTTTGTTTTGCTCTCTCAATTTCGTTTCTCGAGTTGTTCCGTTTGTTTTCAGTTTGTTTAAGTGCATTTAGCCATCGAACATTGAAAAAAATTTAAAAAAAAAAATCTCTTTTGCTTTTTGGTTGATTAGTGCAAATTGTAATCTTTTCAATTTTACTAGTGATTAGTGACTTGAATGAAAAGTTTTCAATTTCATTAGTTGCATTAGAGATATCATTGTTTTGTCTTCCGATCATTTTGTTTGCATAAAAGCTCTCAACTCTTCTGTAGCTAGTTTTCATCGAACAAAATGGTGTACTGTGGCATGTAGCTTTGCATTTAGGAGTCTTTTGAGACATTACATACGATAGGGCCTGAAAACTGAAACCTAATTGAATATCAACCATAAATTTATTCAATTAACCTAAGGCAGTATTGAAATCTAACGAAACACGTTTTAGAGGTCTAGGCTAGAGACATGTTCCGGCGTCTTTAAACCTAGCAGCTGTCGTTCGCCTTTTGGCTTTAGACAGCGCTAGTACGGACTTGTGCTCCCCATACCGTCGCGTATATAAAGGGAGACCCCTCTAGGTTTTCAATCCTTTATCCATAGGAAGCTGAGTCTGCTGCCCTATACCCGTGATACACCGAACACAGTATTCGGGGAGATTGCCTGCACGTACGGAAAGTCCTTGGTCGATTTCTGTTTCATTATTGAAACCAAGGTGTATATTGCAGTTCACGGTTATTTGGTACACCCTTTGTGCCTAGTATTCCTGAGCAGTCATTTGATCTTTTCTGACTCCTTAAACTTGAAAAGATCGTCAAGCGCTTGTCATTTCACGCTTGTGTCAAATCTGAAAGAGATAGAGTCATCTTTCTATCATTTCTTGACTCTTAAAACATGAAATGGTAGGGTTTCTTATTTTTCAATGTGGTAAAAATTAATCACCCACGATTACACGCCCTCTTAGTCATTGCTTGTTGACCGTTTCATCGTGTGTCTTGACGCTTTTTCAACCCGTGTGTGTGCTTGTTTTCTTCTCTTGTTGTTTGCCACAGTGGCGGAACCTTCGGTTTCATCTACTGGTAGTCCTTACACAGACGATTTGTCAGAGGTTTCCCAATCCTCTGTTGAACCGCAGCAGCCTATCGTTTCCGAGTTTCCTGACGGGGGACCGGTTCTTGCTGAGCAACCCTTTGGAGGACCAGTTGAGTTTAATTGGCCTTTTTCGAACCCTGTGTCTGAATTGAGATTAGGAGTTGATTTCCTCTCTCTCACATCGGGTTCGCCTTTTGTTGTTGTTGTATTTCCTCCTAGTCCTCGCCGTCTCTTGCAAGATTTAACGGCAGGATCAACCATGAGTGATTCTGGTGAGGAAATTCCAACGTCTGGTGAAGACTATCAGCTCTTCCCTCGAAGATTGTTTCCGGGAGACAACTCTGAACTGGCTGAGATGTCCACAGCCAGTCCCTCTTTACCGCCGGGATACAGGTCTTTGGGTCAGATCATTTCTGCCGCAGCCTCTATGGGAGTCTCAGCTCCTTCTCCGAGGCCAGCTGCTCCTACACCCGGAGTGTCTCCTTCGACGCCCGTGACTTCTGTACCCGTTCGGCCCACTGTTTGTGTGGCCGCCTCTTCTCCTGTTGTCACAGCACCCTCTGCGAGGGCTATGCCAACTCTAGAAGATGTCTATCTAGCCACTGCCATATCGGAGAACATCTCTCCGGAGGAGTATCGGTTGTCTTTGCAACAGCCGAACCCCGAGGTTGGACCATCCTCCCAAGATCCCTACCGATATTATTTTTCGCATTATGCACAGGATGGTACTCCCGTGTATGCTTTTCCAGGTCAGTATGACGAGCACGGGGACATTTTACGTCTCCCTGCTCCTGAGGCTTTTCTCCATGCGCAAGGTTTACTTCATCACCAGGCTTATAACCCGCAAGGGAAACCTTTCCAAGGCCAACCTACGGGCCAACCTGGTTATCCTTATGACCCACAGGGGCAGCCCATCCAGGGCTATCCTACAGGCCAGCAAGGGCCATCGTACAGTCCGCAAGGACAGTATTACAGCCCTTCCGGTCAACCTATCCAGCTTCAGCCGGGGTACCAACCGGGACCGGCCTATGGTCCTGGGGGGAAAATCCAGCCTTCTCCACCAATGCAACCGCAGTATACTGTTGTTTCTAACGTTGCATATCAGCCAGGACCATCCTATGGTTCTGCATCAGGTCAAACCGGTTTCCAGCAACCACCTGGCCCTATTCCTCCACCCGGTCAACCGGCTCATCCGGTACAACCCGGTGTTCCACCTCCAAGCCAACCGGCCCATCCAGTATAACCTGGGGCTCCTTTACAGCCAGGCCAGCCTGTGCAACCGGCGCAGCCTGTCTATCCGGGTCAACCTGGTCACTCAGGTCAGCCCTCTCAGTTGGGTCAACCTGTTCACTTAGGGTAGCCCGCTCATTCCATCAACCCTACACAGCAGCCGGTTCATTCAATGCCGCAGCCAAATCAACAGCTGCGCCCTACGTATCGGGCTCCGCAGGGTTCCACTTTTCAGCAGCCTACTTATCCTCAGGGTGGTTATTATCCTCATGGTCAGTCTCAACCGAACTATAACCACCCCAGAGGCTCTCAGTATTATCCTCCTCCACCCGGTCACACCTACACTCAGCAGCCAAATCCAAATGCTGCTTATACAGGGCCGACACATAATCAGGGTCCATACCCTGGTTATCAAGCCCCACACTCTGGTTACCAGCATCCAAATCAGTCTGTTTATACGACCTACGCCCCCTACGGTCAAAATCCTGCAGGACAGAACCCGTGGGGGCAAGGATATTCACAACCATTGTGGAGTATGGGTGCCGGACCTCATCCTGGGCCTGGCATGATGATTAATCCACCATTGCCGTTCTTGGCTACCTTGGAGCTGCCGGATGTTTCAAAGTTGACCAATGATCCAATTTTACATAATCCGTATTGGCCTCCGGTTCCCACCAAGATACCTGGCAACTGTCCCAAGTTTGAGGGAAAAGCTGGAGAGGACCCCTAGGCGCATGTGATGACGTATCATCTTTGGTGTTCGTCTAACTCTTGGGTCGACGATTCAATCCATTTGCGCCTCTTCCAGCGTACTTTAACTGGAGCTTCTGCTAAGTGGTACATAGAGCTGCCCCGTGGCATTTTCCAAGATTTCAATTCTTTAGCCATGGCTTTCCTCACGCATTTTCAGTTACCGGTTCGTTATGAAGCTAAGATGCACCTCTTGACTTCTCTGAAGAAAGACAAAGCCACTCACATCTCAGATCACATTCACGAGTGGCGGTGCCGTCGTAGACTGATCAAGTTTCACATACCTGATCAGATACTGACTCACTGGTTCACCACCTCCTTCGTGAATAAAATCGCTCAGGATATTGCGATGGGAGCGTGTGTGACGGAGGAGCAAGCCATTGTGCGTGCCCAATATCTGGACCTTGTGTATTCTCAGTCTGGCACACTTTACGATATCTTGAATGATGCTCCACGGCCCGGAACCTCTAAGGCTCCGCCTACCCCTGTGTGGATGGTGTCATTGGTTCTGTCTCTCAGAATTCAAATAAATCTTCGAATGGGAAGCAGAAGTCTAATCCTTCCAACAATCCTTCTGCTAATCCCGCTTCATCCGATTCTGGCAAAACCGCGGAGGTGAATGCCGTTCAGGCCAATCCTACGGAGAAATCCTCCAAGGGGAAGAAGAAGGGCAAAGGAAAATCTAAATCTGATCCCTCGAGGCCAGAATCTAAATCTCGCACTAAGGATGGCTCCCAGCATAAACCGAAATATCCTTGCCTCATTTGTGAAGAGGACCATTATACTAAGGATTGTCCACGACGGTCCGAAGTTAGTCAGCTTCTTAAGGGCTCAAAAGGATCTCCGGCAGTTCTAAAAGAGCCATTCCCATCTCAGCAGACCCAGATGGTCGAACAACCGTCACCATCTGTGCCGTTTGGGTCTCAAGTTTTTATGGTGAAGAGTGTTGCACCTATCTCTGTCGCTACGCGGTCGAAGGATTATAATGAGTCGCGGCAGGCACCGGGGAAGGCAGTTGCGGATGGACCGCCTCCCCCACCTGCCTCTGGTTCATTGGAAATCGAGAAGCCGACTCCCGAACCCGTTGTGAAGCCACCTTCTAAGGGTGTTCTTCGAAGATCTTCTTATAATCCAAACGCCTGTGCTGCTCAACATTACAGCATTGTTGAGGATTTGGAACAGGCGCTGTGTGCCATGTCTGCACTGGAGGTTCTTCAAAGATGTCCTTCACAACGGAAGGCTTTACTGTCTACTATCAGTGGCATTGATCCCACCGACTCGATTCTTCTCACCTTCGATCTAGAGAATTTCACTCCCCGACTTCCACATCAAATCGCTCTTGTCATTCAAGTCAGGATTAACGGTCTGAATATCCATAGGGCCGTAGTAGATGAAGGTGCTTCTACTTGCGTTATGTCATCCGCTTGCTGGAAGGCCATTGGCTCTCCAGCCCTGTCGTCATCCCCCAATGCCCTTGAGGCATTTGATGGTTGGGAATCTAAACCCCTGGGTGTTCTCGAGAGTCTAACGATCACATTACAGGGGAAAACTGTCAATGTGGAAGTAGAAGTGGTTGACGCTAAACTCAACTACAATATACTTCTTGGCCGCAGCTGGACCCATGCCATGCTATGCGTGCCGTCCACCGTCTTTCAATTCATTAAGTTCCCTCACGAGGGCAAGATTGTCACGGTGGATCAGTTGTCGTTTTTCACCTCTACCTCTGAGAACAACGTGCTATACGTGGATCAGATTCCAAATCCCCCGGACAGTGTGGGACCTGGTCTCTTCAAAGACCCAGTCCTCATGGGTATTTTCCCCGCACCACCCCCGCACACCACTCAAGTGAACATGATTTCCAGGTCTGATGACCCCTGGCTTATTCCTACGCCTGAGCAGGTGTATGAGTTTGGAGAATCGATGCCTTTGACTCTGATAGAGATCAGCTACTGTGAAATTGTTGCCGCATCTGATCCTCCACCTCCTCAGCATGCTCCTTTGAGCATGGCTCTCGACGTCTACTCTCAATCCCCCTAGCTTGGTCAGGCTGATTCACCTGATCCTCTCAAAGAGAATTTTCATTCCGATGAGGCCATCATTGAAACTATGTCTCTTGAGGAGCTGCCTTGGGGCGATGGACATCATCGCTCCTCGTTTATGCCCAGCTTGGGGGCAATGACTGATTGTCTGGAGCGTTATGCTACTCAAGTCCCTACCCCTCCTCTTCAAACACCCATCTTGACGCACGAGGTTTTTTCAGAGGGTAACCTGGGTAACATTACTCAAACTATCCCGATCAACATCTCCGTTAAACCGGGGATCGTTGAGAATATTCATGTGGGTGTGACTTGTTCTCCCGATGAGATTCAAGTCTATACTGAGCTTTTTAAGGAATTCAGAGATGTTTTCGCGTGGTCCTACGAGGAAATGCCGGGGATTGATCCCAGTATCGTGGTGCATGAGATTCCAAACTACCCTGGTGCGAAACCCGTGCGCCAACGTTTATGCCCCATGCATCCTCGGAAAGCCGCCGCCATCAAGGCAGAAGTTGAAAAAATTCTGAACGCGGGCTTTATTTATCCCATCCCCCTCACAGAATGGGTGTCTAATGTTGTCCCTGTCGATAAAAAGCAAGGTACAATTAGAGTCTATGTTGATTATCGCGACATCAATCGCGCCTGTCCAAAGGATAATTATCCCACTCTGTTCATAGACCAGATCATCGATGACTGTGCCAGAAGTGAGATTTACTCCCTAATGGATGGTTTCTCAGGATATAATCAGATCAATATTGCACCTGAGGATCAACACAAGACCACGTTCATCTGTCTGTGGGGTACTTTCGTGTATAAAAAACTCCCGTTCGGCTTAAAGAACGCTGGCACTACTTTTCAGCGTGCGATGTCATACGCTTTTCATGACATTCGCCATATCGTTCAGCCTTATCTGGACGACTTGCCAGCTCATTCAGCTAAGCGAGAGGACCATCCTGAACATCTCTGCTAGGTCTTTCTTCATTGCAGACGCTACAACATTAGGCTTAACCCTCATAAGTGCGTCTTCGGTGTAGATTCTGGCTGTCTTTTGGGATTCATCGTCTCGAAAGACGGGATTCGCCTCGACCCTTTAAAGGTTGAGGCCATTATTAATCTCCCATCACCCTCCTCCCTGTATCAGTTACAGAGTCTTCAAGGGAAAGCGAATTTTCTTCGGCGCTTTATCCCGAATTATGCCGAGGTGGCCAAAGGATTCACTCGTTTATTAAATCAAAATGTTCCCTTCCACTGGGACGAAATCGCTCAGCAATCCTTTGAGAAGCTGAAGACGTTGCTTGTCAATGCTCCGTTGCTTCGTCCTCCAGACTACCACCGCGACTTCACTTTATATCTCGCCGCCGCATTTAGCACCATAGCCATGGTTTTGGTGCAGGATGACGATGACGGTAATGAACATGTCGTTTATTATCTGTCACGGAACCTTCTCGATACGGAAACGCGTTATGCTCATGTCGAGAAGTTGGCGTTAGCAGCAGTACATGCTGTGCAGCGTTCTCGCCATTACATCCTTTTGTGTACGATAACAGTGGTTTCAGACTGCAACCCTATGACGTATATTCTCTCTAGACAATTACTGGGGGGCAAGTACTCCAAATGGATTGTTATCCTGCAGGAGTTTGACTTAGAGTTCACTACCGCTAAGTCAACGAAATCACTGGTTTTCGTGGATCTTATATGTTCTCTCCCTACATACTCTGTTCCCTCACACTCTGAAGACCATATACCGGACGAAACGCTTTTCCTCATCAGTACTCATGACCCTTGGTACGGTGATATAATCGTGTATCTTCAGACCTCGACATTTCGGTCTGAGTTGGATAAAGCTGCTCGCTGACGGATTCGGCATCAGTCCCAGCCCTACCGTATAGTAGGAGATACCTTATACCGCATTGGAGTAGATTCGGTGCTCCGACGGTGCCTGACCTTGGAAGAGGCTGAAAAGGTCCTAAATGACTGCCACAGTGGCGCCTGTGGTGGACATATGTCCGGGTATGCTACTGCCCAGAAGATTCTGCGAGCAGTTTATTTCTGGCCTTCCATATTCAAAGACTGTATCACTGCAGTTCGTAAATGTCATGCGTGCCAGATATTTCAGCGCAAGATGCGCGCGCCACCTTTACCCTTACATCCCATTATTACCGTAGGCCCTTTTGCGAAATGGGGCGTGGATTTTATGACGTGTAACCCTCACTCGAGCGGGGGGCATGTGTATATAATTGTCGCCGTCGACTACTTCACCAAGTGGGCCGAGGCGATGCCTACACTAGCTGCTGACGGTAAAACGGCTGCTCAATTTATATTCAACCACGTCATTGCACGGTTCGGGGTTCCTCAAGCCATCGTCACTGATCACGGTACTCATTTCCGGGATTATATGATGGCGGAGCTGACTTCAAATTTGGGCTTGCGTCACAACAACTCGACACCATATTACCCTCAAGCGAATGGTCAGGTTGAAGCAGTGAACAAGGTTCTGGTCACTATGCTTCAACGAACAGTTGGTATTCACAAATCCAATTGGCATCTCCAACTGTTCTTAGCTCTCTGGGCATACCGAACATCTGCTAAGAGTGCAACCGGATTCACACCATTTCAATTGGTGTATGGTCTGGAAGCAACTCTTCCGGTTGAATGCGAGATTCCTTCTCTAAAATTAGCTGTGGAAATTTTACCAGATACTTCTGCTGAGGAAGAACGTCTTCTGTATCTGGAACGGTTAGATGAAACCTATCGTCTGGCTGCTTTGATCATTGAAGCACAAAAGAAGAGGGTCAAAACTCATTTTGATCAATCTGTTTCACCCCATTCCTTTATTGAAGGAGACCTCGTCCTCCTGTTCCATCAAGCACATGACAAGCTTGGAGCCGGTAAGTTCCAGCCTATGTGGCATGGGCCCTATATATTAAAGCGTGTTTTGAAAAATGGGGCCTACGAGCTTATAGATTATGAAAGAGTTCTGCTGGTGCAGCCCAGGAATGGGCTGTACCTTAAAAAGTACTATGCCTGAAGTGATTTCTTGGTGTGGTGTGTGTACATAGGTGTGTGTTTTCATTTGTGTGCATGTATGGTGTGGTGTGCCTTGTAAATATCTTTCTTCTGATCGGGTCTTCCTGGTTGTGCAGATGTCTATTCATCCATTTGTTGGTTTCGCGGATGGTGCCTCCCGCAGTACCAGGAATCTGTCTTCTGCAGCCTGGGTAATCTATGATCCTGCTGGTGAGTTGGTCAACCTGCAAGGTGTGTGTCTAGGACGTACTACGAACAACATTGCGGAGTATAGTGTTGTGTTAGAATTATTAACCGAGGCGGTTAACCTTGGTATCCGTGAATTGCTCGTGTATCTAGATTCGCAGCTTGTAGTGTTACAACTGAACAGACATTATTCGATAAGAAACCCGTCCATTTTACGTCTGTATTTGCGTATTCGATTACTGGAGAGGAATTTTGATTATATTACATATCAACATATACCCAGGCATTTGAACACATTAACAGATGCAGTAGAAAATTTGGTATTAGACAGACATTTACGCAATTTGTAAATCATCATCACATGTAAAGAAAGATCCATCCAGAAATAGATATAGATATTGAAATGTTTACATAGAGTGTGTCACATAAACTCAAAAAATATAAATAATCGTCTTAAGTACATCCGGAGATGACATGTCTCTCAAAAAATATGTGTGGTATAATCCCTAAGAGCTAATTCGCATGGTGCTCGTGATAGCATGTGACTGCACGCACTAAGCGTCTCAGGATTCGGTGGATCCGACTTGGAACTCCCACTGTATGACGCTGGTATGCCATCGGTACGTCCGCCAACTGAGCATAGTCTAGGTTCCCTCGGGCAATGCCCTCGAGATTCTGGATCAACTCCTCTCCTCCGGTGCCCTCTCCCTGAGGATCAGGGGCGAGTTGAGTCCTCCATGAGATTGGAGACATCCCAGCTAGTCTCTCAGGTCCCACATATGCATACATATATAAAATGTGTTAGGACGAATGTGTATTAACAAAAAAAAAACATAAAACATAAAAAATAAAAAATATGAGGTCTTACCCAACTCCTCGTCCCAGTCATCTCCTTCTAGCAGTGGGAGATCTGGGTCTTCGGTGAAGTCAGTTCCTGCATATGGCCAGTCTTCCACGACGATCAATTGGCACCGTAACCACCTAAAGAACTCCGGCCTCCAGGACATCTGTTGGCCGCCTCCAGCTCTGGGAATTAGTGCTGCCCAGCGAGCCATTCTTGGCTCTCGTGGTACCGGGTCTGCCACTATGGCCCCTTGGCCCTGGAATATTGGTAAGCGTTCCAGAATGAACGATACCAGGATGGAACCATAGCCAAACTGTTTCAGTTTAGCTTGTTTGCATTTTGTGAGCTGCCTTTTCATGTTTATTGTTACTGTTGTTGCCCAGTCGAACAGTAAGGGACTCATGCATTCTGAGGCTAGCAGGAGTTGGGCCTTTGTGGCCTCGTGCGGTGCCTGCGACCCTGCAGCCCGCGTGATGGTATGTAGGACAACTCTCAATGCCAGATCGGGGATAGTGTGGATATCCACCTTTTTGCTCCCTGATCCCATTTGTGCTCCTTGGCACACTCGTGCCATCACTTCTTCCATCTTCTCGCCAGATGGTCTACTCCCAGTCAAGACGGGGATCGGACCTCTGCGAGACAATCCGGTGATGAAATACACATCAGAAACCTCCAGCTCCAATACCTGATCTCGCAACTTGAACACTTGTTCATGTTCATCCCAAATACTGATCAAATACTGGAGGAGCTCGGGCTGAGCTCGTAGACAGGGTGTAAGGAAGAACTTCTTTAGCCCACAGTTTCTGAGGGCATTCATGCAAGCCTCACTTTCTATGGCCTGTTCGTCCTCTTCTCCATGTTCTCGTTCTTTCCACTCAACCACCATTTTGCTTGATTTCCTGCATCCACATGGTCATAAACCCTTAATTAGATCTCTGATGGGCTTCAAATTCCATTTAAAATGATTAAAATCTCGAATTTTTAGGCGGAAATTTGGGTTGCGCCGCTGGCGCGAGCCCTTTGCATAGAAACGCCCATTGGCGCGGGTCCGTGCCCGATACCCGCACCAATGAGCGCAGCCCTAAAATTTCAAAGAGTGGCCTCAGAGGACTGATACATGGGGGAAAACTATTTAAAAATGGATTGAAATGGAGAGCAGGGAAGCGCCTCTTACCTGTTACAGACGAGAATCTGAATGGTCAACCGGATCTGTCGCAATCGCTGTCAGAAGTTTCCACTCCAAATGGACCACTGCTGCTTTTTACCAAGGTAAATAGTAAATGTAATTTTATTTTTACCATTTTGACATATTTATAGCTTTTTTGACATTGGATGAGTTTTAAAAGTTATTTTTATCAAATATTTGAATATGTTATGTCGAAAATGGGTTTTACGCTTACTTGGTATGTGCAGCAGCAGGTTTTTGCGACTTTAACGATGGAAACGAGTTGTATTTTATACTTTTTCGGACTCGGTAAATACACGAAAAAGTCACTTTGGAGTCATCTTTCAGCTCTTTTCTGACTCTCTAAACATGAAAAGATTGCCGAGGCCCTTGTCGTTTCGATCTTGTTAAAATGGACACGAATCGACATCTACCCAGTATACGTTTACCCCTTTTTCGGGCTGGGACGGATTGATTACGAAAAAGGAATACCCTAGCCTATCGCGACTAGGAGGTTTTCTCGGATATTGTTTTCTACCTTTTCGGATCTGAGGAACTATTTACGAAAAGGGACCCGTGGAGTTTACTTTTCTGCTGTCTTTTCAAACTCTCTAAACATGAAAAGACGTCGAGTTCTCCCTTTGTCAGACTCGTTAAACCCTGATGACATCGGATCCAGTCGAAATGACGTTCTCCGAGTTCCTCCTTCCTAGGACTCGTTAAATGCACTAGGATGGATTCGCCCGAAGGGCGGACTTACATTACAAGCATATGCTATCCCCTTCAAGCTTGTTATCAAAAATAATTGGGGTACTCGCCAGAAATGGTGGGGGAAAATGGAACTGTAATCATTGTCGTGTCGGCAGTATGTCGCTCTTGAACATGGCACTTGTCTGCATTCGTGTCGGGTTAGGGACATCTCATCTCGTTTTTTCACGTGTTTCTGTGGGTTTGGGTGATCCTTTTTTACCTCTCCTCTGCTCATTGCCTTGTCACCATGACCTTTGATCTGTCGATGTCAAATACTGCCAAAACCACTATTAGTGTCGTTACATGTTCAAGAGAAGTTGACCTCTGCAGATATCAACCTTTCCTCTGATTCTCATACGATCCTGATTCACAACAAAACATTATGTTCCTCTGTCTCGTGTCGATGATGTGGGAAACATTATGGCCCACCTTCGATCAAGGTCACTTCCTGTTGACTTCAGCTCATTATCCAGGAAGTTGATCTAGAGACTCCTTTATGGTACCTTGGAGCCTGCATGCCTCAATGGCAGGTTCGTCGCATTCGACGTGGGGTCCTCATCATTAGCCTCCGATCGAGTGATTCTACGGGTGTTCGACACCAGCTCATTGATTCACACGCCGTAGATTGTACCTGTAGTACCTTGAGGGCCATTGTCATTATTGGTGGTTCCTCTCGTGTCTGTTAACAACTCTCATCATTGGCTGGTAATCAGGCGATGTTCTTGCATGTTCGACTTCAGCTCACATATTCGCATGCTTGAACTTGTACGTTATTTGGGTCGAGATGGAGCGCAAGACCCTGGATTGTGTCTGTTGTAATCCAGTCTGCGATTGTGGATTATTATCATTATGTACATGACTTATTGATTGGATGGCTGCGACCATACCTGAGTCTATTTATTTTGATCCTTGCTGGATGGCTGCGCCCATGCCCTGGATCCGGATTATAGTGTACTCTGTTTCGGATGGTTGTGCCCATACCACATATACATCATGTACTTGAGATATCAGTTGTATTTTTCTACGTAGGTTTTTTGACGGTGGGGCTTCAGTTGAACATGATCTCGTAAAGCATTTCACCCCTCTCTCTCTCGGGCCTCATACTTTAGGGGGCATCTGTTACACAGTAATTTGTCACCGTCCCTACCATTCCCTGTCCCGCACAATGGAGGGCCCATTATGTGACCTGTGAGCAATGTCATGCCGTGAAACCATTATCATTGCATTTCTCTAAGCATGAGCTTCATTTGCCCTAAAGACATCTCCTTGCAAAAAAACATAAAAACACCTCCTTTTGCATTGGCACGGGCAGCCAGTTAATCACTCGCGCCAATGGGGAAAATCCTACAAAGAGGCCGCGCCAACTGGCACTCTGTCCCAGAGCAGCAGTCGCGCCAGCCAATTTAAGGAGTGTTTTTTTAAATAAAGATTGCGGAAGTTGTGTTTTAACCAACTCAGAAACCATTGCCTATCTTGAGTTGGAGGTTTGGCTACGGGAGTTCTATGGAAGGGAAGTGGTTTGCCACCTTTCATGGAACCTTCCTTCATGATAGGGCCAATCCCACAATAATAGGGATCCCAACTCCCTCCTTCCCCATCTATAAAAGCTTGTTGATTGCCTTGGCAAGCTAGTCTGGAAGTGCCTAAGCTTTGAATCTCCTAAATTCCCAAGAGCCTTTGTGCTGTAAGAGCCCTCTTTCTTCCCAAAAGGCCGACTCAAGTAAGGAGACTATCGTCGAGAGACTCACGAGAGGTTTTCCCTTTCCCTGGCGAGCTTTGCGAGACGTGAACGACTGGGGACCCTTCCGAAGGAGATCACGGCGTCAGAACATTGGTTGTACTCTCTTTCGATTGTTATTTAATGAATGATTACGGTTATGGTTCCACTCTGTTTTCACTTATGTTAATATGAGTTATATCCTTTCTGACTGATATATAGTTACGTATTCTAGATTCTAGGCTTGTATTCGTGTTGTTTCTTGCGTGTGCATGTGTCCATCCGCGGAGATCGTGGAGGGATTGTGATCTGCCGAGGCTGAGGAACGGGAACACTTTCTTCTACGGATCATAGCATTGGACTCCAGGTAGGCTTCCATCTTTGGTCTTTTATCCGTAACTAGGAACTTGCACTATAACATTTTTGATTGTTGCTAGACCCCTGCTGGGCTAGTAGGGATCGCCTCTGTCCGCAGAGGGGATTTACCTCCTCAACAGTAAGTGTGCAGAGTCGCATGAAAGAGATAAGGGTAAGTTAAAGGTATCATATGTGTTCTGAACGTTTTATACCATAATGGTTTTGGAATTAAACCGAGCAACCACAAAGCCTGTGTAATGGTGATGTATTGTGCGTAAGTTAACTACTTCCGCTTAATAAAATCCTGGGACCGAGAAGACATGTTGTAAGATCTGTCTATGTGGGTATTTGTGGCCTTTTGGCTGCATCACAATAGTGTTCAAAAATATGCTATAGGCAATGACAATATATTACAATCATCATAATCATAGTTTTAATATTAGATGTGTTTCATGGATATTCTAGTTGTTGTGAAGATATGAATCGTTGTACTCTCTTTTGTTGAATCATTTAATGACAATCTACTAGAAGAATAATTTGCAAGGGTTTTCCCCATAGTGGGTTTTTCCCTGGTTGCCGACTAATCTTGGTGTCTTTATGTGTGCATGCTTTTCTTCCTATGTTCCTTTATGTTCTACTGCATTGATGAAGGCGTTATTGTTATTTCTAAATAGTTTCATACGCTAATGAAAAATTATGTAAATATGAATAATGTTATGATGTTATGGGGTGAAATTAATGTGTTAATGAAGAAATGCAATGATCAAAGTAAATAAAAATATAGCCCTATGAAAAATTAACAGAAAGACGCAGCAAGAGCTAGGAGGATTATTCTGGAGGGTGTAAGAGATAATTCGGTTTCAAACTTGAATGGAAATGAGACTCCTTTTTCAATGTGGAAAACTCTCACGGATCTCTTCTAGAGCAACAATGATGTAAGGAAATTGGCATTGAGAGATAAAACTAGGAGCATTTTCATGTAGAACAATGAAACCATTCCATAATACCTATCTATATTCATTTAGGTTCAAGATAAACTTGGAGGAGTTAGAGAAAATGTGCCATCATACAAACTTGTGAGTTTAGCACTCCTTTTCCTTTTTAAATCCCGACATAGCTATCATGATTTAGTTAATGGAAGAGACAAGCTACCAGACTCGAAGAGACTTTGGTCTGATTTAGCGCAAGAAGAGATCAGAAGAAACACTAGAGATGGTGTCAGATCCATTATAGATGAGGAATAATATTGTTCTCTAGTTATAAAAGTAAAGAGGGCCAAATGCATGAAGGCCCAAGGCGAGGCAAAATCTAGCCAAAACAATTGCAGGAATGACCTTAGAAAATTAAATGTTTTCACTGCCATGAGTATGGAAACTATGCATAAGAACCAACAAGGATCCTGCAACAGGAGTAGGAGGAGATGCTCTAGCGTCTCAATTAGAGTTAGATTTCACCCTCTTTTCTTTCATGGCAGGCACAGTAATAGGGACTGAGCGGTACCTTAGTGCCTCATATCATATGAAAGGAAACAAGGAATTGTTCAGTAGCATAGAGGAGACAGATCTCAAATTTCACATAGAATTTAGATATGATGGGAGGTATATTACCAAAGGAATTTTTATTGCCACCTTTAAGAGGGAGTCAGGCTCACATTTTCACCTGAAAAATGTAATGTATGTGCCTGGGATGAAGAAATAAATGATTTATGTAGTTGTATTGGAAGACAAAGGTTATGATGTGGTTTTCAGTAAGGGAAAATATTTTTTGAAGCATGGTTCTACTAGACAAGTGAAATAGATTGGAGTTAGAGTGAAAAATATCTACAAGCTAGGGGTATATTTCACCATGCATGCAACCATACCTCCAGGAGTGAGGTGGGGCGGTGTAGAGCCTTATTCCAAGAGTTGCAAAGATTTGGGCAGGGTGCATAAGAAAGGAGTAGCAGTTACATCATACTCTTATCATGGATCATTACCCTCGCTATAGGGGCCCATGGTATTAAGTAACAAAAGGATCAATGTCGGTTGGAGCAATTATATACTGAGGAGCATATAGAAGTTTTGGTAGTAAAGAAGGAGGCTTAGTAGCAGAGTCAACAACAATGCATATTTCCCAGTAGACAAGATAGAGACTAGTAGCATTCATATGCTCAGGAGATAGTTGAAGCTTAGAGACACAATTGATTCAATATCTTGGATGCTTCTTAGTTTTATTTTTTGTAGTAACAATAAAAACAATGAGAGTGAGCCTTGTTACAATACATTCCTACAAGAGCAGGATTGGGGTTGTGCATAACCCTTTTCTTACTAAGACGAAATGTTGAAATTGTAGCAACACAAGGCTTCATTTTACTAGTTCCTTAGTCAAATCGAAAAAAAAAATGATTTTCCACATCAACGGGATGACTTGGATTGCAACTAGCTAGAGTGTCATGGTCTTGTCTACTAATTAAGTTAGTAAATTTGAGTTTGTAGACTAGAAGTAGAGTTGTGCATCAGTTGATTGCTAATATCTATCAATCTAGTTGAGTTGTTGTTATTTGAACTCATTTAACTGATATCTAGTCTTTAGTTGAGTCAGTTAAAGGTCAGATGAGTAGTTATGATTTTTGTTAACTCACCAATCTCTTAGTTAACTATTTAATTAGCTAAAAATAGACGCATTCATGCATGGAATTCAAATTTCCTAGTTGAGTGGATGGAAAAGGCACATTTGTATTTATAAGTGTATACTGTTGAGTGTACAATCCTTTTGCGCTGAGAAGGTGATCAATTCCCCTTGGATTTGCACAAGGAAATAGGGAATCTCCCTATTTTTTAGGAGCTTGATTCCTTTAGGAATGTGCATGGAAATAATAGGTTGGTTGAGGCTTGAATTGGCTAAGTGTTGGCCAGAGAAGGTCAGAAAGCAAGATAATGGTTTTGTAGTGCATGGTGTGCTTCAAAGTTGAAGAAAGACATTGTAATTGTTTCTATTTTTCATCTAAATTAATTCAAATAAGGGAAGGGTTTTTTTCCGAATTGGGTTCCCTATAAAATCATTGTGTTCCTTTTGTTTTGATGGTTGCATGTTATTGCATGTGTTTCTATCGTGTGCTTCCTTTCCACGTGTAGAAATTGCAAGAAATTTGCTACTACTAATGAAATTGAACTAAAATCAAGAGACAAAAATTTCCTCTACTATTCTATGGAAATTAAAACACATGATAGAAACACATGAAATAACATGCAACCATCAAAATAGAAGGAAAAAAATGATTTTACAGGGGAACCCAACTAGGAAAAGCCCCTCCTTTATTTGTATTATATCATATGAGAAAAAATTGATGAATTACAATGACTGCTTCAGACATGAAGCACACCCTACACTACAATTCTGATCTCCTCCTCCTGAGACTGCTTTGCAAAAGACTTAGCCAAATATTTTCCTCCCATTCCTCCTATTTCCTTGCACAATTCATATGGAAATTGGCTCCTAAAGAATAGGAGAAGTCCCTATTTTCTTGTGAAATTACCGGTCTCTCACGCTACATACAAATTGTATACACTCTCTAGTATACAATAATAAATACATTGATGTAGTTTTCCTTTTACTCAACCAGGCAATTCAAATTCCATGCATGACTAGATCTGTTTTTAGTAAATTGATCAGTTAACTGAGAGATCAATGTGTTAACAATTTTTATAACTATTCAATTAAACTCCTACTGACTCCACTAAATACTAGAGCTCAATTAACTAAGTTTAACTAACAATAACTCCACTAGATTGCTAAATTTTAGCAATCAACCCATGTACAACTCTACTTCTAGCATATAACTTGAATTTACTAACTTAACTATGAGACAAAGGAATGTCACTCCAACTAACTTCAATCCAAGTCATCCCACTGATGTGGAAAATCAAATTTCTCTATTTAGCTAAGGTACAAGTCAAATGAAGCCTTTTATTGCAACAATTCCATCACTCCCTCTTAGCAAGAAAATGGTTCTGCACAACCCCAATCCTGCTCCTATAGGAATGTACTGTAACAAAACTCCCTCTCGCTGTTGTTTTTTATACTTCAACAACTGCAACTAAGAAGCATCCAAAATACTGAATCAACTGTGTCTCTAAGCGGAAACTATCTAATGAGTCTTTGACTGCTACTAGCCTTTGCATTGTCGCTCAAGATATGACTACATCAACTGACACTGATCCTTTTACTACGAAATATTGTGGGGCCCTATAGAAAGGGTAATGATCCCTGAGAAGTGTATACTATAACTGTTGTTGTTCTCCTATGGACCTTGCCAAAATATTTGCAACTTTGGGACTAAATCTCTACATCACTCCACCCTACTCTTGGAGGTATAGCTCCATGCATGGAGAAATATACCTCTAGCTTGTAGAGAATTTTATATCGAGCACCAATTTTTTTTACTTTTCTAGTAGCAACACGCCTCAAATAAGCTTTCCCCTTACTGAACAACACATCATATCCACAGTCTTCAAGTATAACTACAGAAACTAGATTCTTCTTCAGACCAGGCACATACATTACATAATTTAGGTGAAGATGAGACACTGAATCCCTCTTAACAATGATAGTGCTAGTCCATCTGGTACTATACCTTAATTACATCATCTCCAAGATCTATGTGTAATTGTAAGTCATTCTCCTCTTGGCTACTGAAGAACTCATTACTTCTTGTCATATGATATGAGGCCTCGGAATCCAGGTACCACTCACTCCCTCTTATTGTGCTTTCCATGCAAGAAATGAGGGTGAAATCCAAATCAAATTGTGATGCAATAGAATCTCCTCCTGCTGTTGTTGCAGGATCCTTAGTAGATTTCCTATGCAAACACTTGGTTGCATAATGTCCATATTCATGGCAGTGAAAACATTTTTTTTTCTAAGGTCCTTCTTCTTGCCATTGTTTTGGTTGGATTTTAGCTCGCCTTGGACCTTAATTCCTTTTGCCTTCTTTCCTTTTCCAAATAGAGAAAAATATTTTTCCTCATCAGCAATGGACGTGACACCATCTCTAATGTTTATTTTGATCTCCTCCTGCACCAAATCAGACCAAAATCTCTCCCAATCTAGTAGCTTGTCTCTTCCATTAACTGAATCCTGATAGCTATGCTAGTATTTCAGAAGGCCAAGGAGTGCTAAGCTCACAATTTCAGATGATGGAAAATTTTATCCCACTCTTCCAACTTCATCTCGAACCCGAGTGAATCTAAAGGGGTTTTGTGGAATAATTTTATTTTTCCGCGTTTGAATGCTCCTGAATATATCTCTCAATGCCAATTTCTTGGAATCATTGTTGCTCTGGTAGAGATCTATGAGAATTTTCCACCTTGAAAAAGGAGTATCCTTTCCATGCAAGTTCAAAACCACATTATCTTTGAAACCCTCCAGAATGATCCTCCTAGTTCTTGTTGTGTCTTTCTTCCACTGAGCAAGTGCTTGTGCATTTGATGTTGTGGGTTTCAGAATATTATTTTGTGTATATTCCCATACTCCATTATCAGCTAGTACAACTTCTATCCTCTATTTCCAAGCACAAAAATTCGAGGTGCCCTCTAATGCATATTCAATCCTTAATCCATTGAAAGGCATTTTTCCCGCACTGAATAAATATGCACCAAAAACTCTACGTATTGAAATTTATCTGAGTGAAGATCTGGAACAAGGTCTCTATGTAATATTTTGAGGCTCTGATACCATGTATAAATTGCAAGAAATTTTCTACTGCTAATGAAATCGAAGTGAAATCAAGAGACAAAAATATCCTCTACTATTTTGGGGAAAGGAAAACACACGATAGAAACACATGCAATAACATGAAACCATCAAAACACAAGGAACACAAAGATTTTACAGGGGAATCCAACCGGGAAAAACTCATCCTTTGTTTGTATTATATCAAATGATAAAAAATTGATCAATTACAATGATTGCTTCACACATGAAGCACACCCTACACTGCAATTATGATCTCCTCCTCCTGATACTGCTTTGCAAAAGACTTAGCCAAATCATGCCCTCCTGGTCCTACTATTTCCTCTCACAGATCCTGAGGAAATTTGATCCTAAAGAATAGGATAATTCCCTATTTATTTTCGCAATTCCCAAGAGAAGAGTCTCACATGCTGCATACAAATTGTATACACTCTTTAGTATACAATAATAAATACATTGATGCCTTTTTCCTCCACTCAAATAGGAAACTCAAATTCCATGCATGACTGGGTCTATTTTTAGTAAATTGATCAGTTAAATGAGAGACCAATGAGTTAACAACTATTATAACTACTCAACTGAACTCCTACTGACTCCACTAAAGACTAGAGCTTAGTTGATTGAGCGTAACTAACAATAAATCCACTAGATTGCTAAATTTTAGCAATCAAACCATGCACAACTGTACTTCTAACCTATAACTCAAATTTAATGAATTAGCTAAGAGACAAAGCCATATCACCCCAGCTAACTTCAATCCAAGTCATCCTGCTAATGTGGAAAATTGAATTTCTTGATTTGACCAAGGCACAAGTCAAATGAAGCATTTTCTTGCTACAATTACAACACCACATAATAGTAGAATAAATTTATGTCTTTTGACTTCAATTCAAATTCATTAGCAGTAGAATTTCTTGCAATTTATACACAAAAGGTTTTTTTGTGAAGGAACAAGAACAAAAAGTATGTGAACTCATCAAATCCTTGTATGGCCTAAAACAAGCACTATGAGCCTGGTATGAAAAAATAAATGGACATCCTTTGAAATTAAATTTCAAACACTTTAATCTTGATGATGCAACTTTATTCGTCAAGAAAATTGGAAAATTGTTTTCTATCTTGTAATATATGTAGTTGATCCGTTGCTGACAGGGAACAATGAAAACTATATTGCATCCATAAAGAAAGAATTGAAGGATTTGAGATGATAGATTTGAGACACCTTCATTACTATTTGGGAAATGAAGTGACCCAAAATCCAAGATATATATTCCTCTCTCAAAAGAAGTACATTAGGGAATTTTTTAACAAGTTTGGAATGGTTTAATGCAATCCTTTATCCACTGTAAAGGAACAAAACCTAAATCTCACATCTAAAGAAGAAAATGAATTTGAGGATGCTACTAGGTATACACAACTTGTGGGAGGTCTTATTTACCTCACCACTACTAGACTGGATATTTCATTCGCTATTGGAATCCTTTCTAGGTTTATGAAAAATATTTGTGAGGGACATTGGTTTGCTTCAAAAATAGTTTTGAAGTACTCGAAAGGAACTCAAGAATTTGGACTCAAATATTCACAGGTGGATGATTTCAACTTGACTGGATATTCTAAATCAAACTTTGATGGAGATAAGGAAAATGGAGTGTCTACTTCAGTCTATGTTATGAGTCTTTGATTAGAAGCTCTCATGGAGGTCACATAAACAACCAGTTCCAACAAATTCCACAATAGAGGCAAAATATGTGGCATTTGTAGAAGCAACCAAGGAGATTGTGTGGCTCAGGAAAATTCTTGAAGATTTGCGGGAGAAACAAGTGAACTATACTCCTCTTCTCATTGAAAATGATTTTACAATTAAATTGGCCAAGAATCCAAACTTCCATGATATAACCAAACATATCAACACAAAGTATCATTTGATTTGACATCATGTAGAGGCCAAGACTATTCACTTATGACATTGTTCCAAAAATGAGTAAATTACAAACATATTCACCAAAGGAATTGGAAGAGAAAATTTTGAAAGATTCAGAATGATGCTTGGACTCACAAACACCCCTTCAGATTAAGGGGGGAATGTTAGACACCTAATCGTAAGGAATTGGGAGAAATATGTAAATATGTAAATTGAGTTAATAGAGTATTTTGAATAGTTAGAAAAAACCTGGGAATTGGAACCCCAAGGTCACCACTGTAATGTATATATTTCTTTTCACATTAATGGAAATACACATTGGGAGTCCTGTTTGTGATTTCTTAGCCTTACAATAATGTGACTTATCTTCAAATGTATAGGTCCTCTTGGTTTGAATTGGTCCTTGGTTAACATTATCTTTTGGCTTTATTTTAAGTGGTACTCCAAATTTTGTTTTTCATTGGAAATGTAAGTGGGTAATCAATAACATTCAATTAGTGAGCTGAATTTCATCCATGGGTTAATTTCCATAAATTTTCCCAAAGAAATATTCACCAATTTTCACTTTTTTCTAAAAATTATTCACCCAAAATGTATAGGGTAAAATTACTTCGCTTTAAAAATCACCAAATTTTTATAGAAACTATATAAAATCCTTAGATATTTGAAATTTTTTACAAAAATATCACCAAATATGTTATAGTTTACATATTACGGGCTAGTAAGATTTTCCAAGGTTTCTACACTTTAAAATAAATTTCCAACCATAAAATTTTCCTTGGTGAACATTATCTAAAAGTATGTTCTATGCTTCTACCAAGTCCATCTTTTTTTAATTTAAAGTTCAATCTTCTATTTTACGTTAATAACACAAAATATACAAAATGCACAAAGTCTTGAAGGGCTTGCAACATGGGAAACCAAGCTCTCCTAATAGTCCAAAAATAAACTTTCCACCTCAAAAACCAAGTTTGTTTAGCAATCCAGAAGGGTATAATTAACAAAAATGTAACAAAACCTAATTTTATTTTCATGTTTGAGTAAAATACTATATTTATTATGGCCACCACCTAAAGCTACACTAGGCCTATTGCATAAGAAATCTAAACAAGATTAAACTTAAAAATCATTAGAGGAAGGGCAGTACTTCGAGGGAGGTTGGAGTTACCTCTTCCTTGTATTGACCATGTTTCCAATAACTCGATGTAAAAGCTAAACTCGAAGAAGGATTGGGTTTTCCCTTCAACCCCCTAAATCCTTCATGATACTCTACATGTTCATCCCCTTTCGCTACGTGTTTAATTGAGATGTTGAGGCTATATACTCCCTTGAAAAAAGCTTAAAATTTTGTTCGAAATGCAAGAGTTAGTGTTAGAGCTATATGATCTCAGACCTTTTAGGTGCAATTAGATGTGTTATCATGGCTTTTTTTGTCCAATAAATCTTCGCTAATTTTAAGTACTATGTCTTCCAAGTTTTAGAATTCCTTAGGTTGTGGACCCAAACTTGTTTCTTTGACAATAAGCGAGTTGAGTCCATGCCCTCCCACAACCTTCAAACCTCCATGTCTACTTTTTCTATGGAAACCTTCCCTCTATTGGGTGCCTATAAAGGAATTGGTTACAAGCCCTAACTATATCTTTTTGTATGCAAGTCACATACTATTTCCTCTAGGGGTTTTCTTTCGGATGGAGCCCCGAGAACCAGAGACCAACTTTATCCCCTTTAAATTTCTTCTTTGAGTAGGTGTCATTACCACCAAATTCCCTAAAAGAAAACCATTTAATTGTGAGACCACCCCCTTCATTAGGTTCACACCATCTAAGTCTTGCCCCTTGGAACTTGAATCAAATTAGAGATGCCAGTGATAGAAACACCATAAATACATGAATTTCAGTGAAGCATTCATCCAACATAAACATAAAACCACAGCTTGAAGTAGGTTTCCTATCCATCAAACATTACACCTAAACACTCCACCTATTGTTGAAAATGATGGCATGTTCATGGTTATTGTCTTCTCATGAATCCATATCCATAATGAAATTCAATCAGAGGTCTTTTCCCTAGGCGACCACCCATGACACCAACTTGGTTGACCGATTCCCTCAATCTAGTTGTTAATGGCCATCATCCACACGCTCATACATGTGAGTGGGAGTGTACTACAACTGTAACAGAGGTGGCGAGTGAGGAAGCTCATACCATCCAAGCCCCTCAACCATTTAAAGAGGCATAACCTCATCAACCACATCAAAACCATGCATCCCAACTTGGCAGCCATCTTCCTCTCTTATGCATGCACCTTGTCTTTACCCAAAGATGACACCCCATTTGGGGAGCTTCTACCAAATCCATTAATAAAATAAATGTGACACAATTATATATACTATGTAATATATCTTGTAGTTGTTATCTCACATAATTAAATATAATGTATTTTTTTAAAATGTTATAATTAAATCTATACAAAATTGTACTTTTTCATGTGTAATCCACCTTGTAATTACTAACCTATTGTTAAATAAGAATTCAAAGTTTTATCAATTCTTTAAAAGGTGTTTTAGTAAATGTTAAGATACCCTCTACCACAGTCAACACCTTGTCCACCACCATCATACTTTAAACACCTTGTTCATCACTGTTAATTATAAAACATCATACTTTAAACACCTTGTTCACCATTAATAATTATAAAACATCATACTTTATTGCAAAGAAAGAACAATACAACTTATTCACTATGATTAATTATAAAACATTATGATTTATTATAAAGAAGGAATACTATTTTTTTTACGGGTTTAATATCAATGAATTAATGATGGTTTTGGGTTTAATTTTTTTTCTTGTAATTATTATTCATTTAATATTTGTATTTACAAATTACATATTATTATGATATTTATAAATTGCATGTTTTTTTAATATCGTGAGAGAATTTATCATAATTTCGTTCTCAAACCAACCGTGAAAACAACCATATCATACTATTGTATCATGTTTATTATAAAATTTTATTTTATATTAATATTTTTTCTCCTAAATTTATTTATTAATATTTTTTAATAATCATGAGTATGGCTAAGTTCAGATGGATACAAGTGATGATTTTTATAAAAAAAAATCTAAATAATAGTGTAAGTTGACATTAATACTGATTATTTTTGTGAAGAAAATTTTATATAATAGTCAAAGGGTTATATGTTTTTACCTTATGTTTCCGAACCTCTCTTAATTTTCCAAATAATATTGCATTCACATCTCCTCAAGAGGCCTTAACTTTTCCAAATGAGGATGAAGATGAACACTGTAGCAGCATAGATCTAAGCACATTAAGAGTTTATGATGAAGTTAGAACCCTTTATCAAGATTGAGATGAAGTTGAACTCTGTAGCAGCATAGATCTAAGCACATTAAGAGTTTATGTTGAAGTTGAAGACAGTATTCACCATAGATCTAAGCACATTGTTAACATAAGTTATGGTGGATGTCAAGTATGCGGCAGCGTGGTTTAATTCCAAAGCAAGAGGATGCACCTAAGAGAAAAAATAATGTTTGGCGGGTTCAGAAGATAAAAAGCACAACTGCCCTCTCATTTTCCCTCTCATTCTCGCCCGTTAACTGAGAACCGCAGAACTCAGGGTTCACCTTTCTCAGGACCTTGGCTTTTGTTTTCCATCACTTATCCCAATAGACGGTACTGACAAATATAACGATGACGATCGAGGAAAGTGAGAGGCTCTATGTCCAGCTTGCTAAAGGTGAGCATACTACAGGGAACCTTGTGCAGGCCACATAATAACTTTTCTGCGACTGGGTGGGCACGTGTCGCGGATGTCAAGGCGAAAGGTAGGGTTTCACTTTTTAAGCATAATATATAAGATTGATGGAATAGCTTATAGGATTAATACACGTTATGTAATGTTACACCTACATCTAACATTAAGATCCGAACTCTAACGAGTTAGACTATTCTCCACTTTACTTTCAGAAAAATGTAAGCACCATGGTTATAAATATCATATTAAGTTGATAAATGACAGCATCACAGATAAAGTCTTGTAATAGAGTCAAAGGTTAGGCAAATCTGTCATCCTCAAGAGTATGCTACTACCTGTTCTGAACAAAGGTGTTGATTTGTGCTTATTAATATGGTCATAGCATCTAAGATTGTACAATGAGAACAAAGGTTTTGATTTGTGCTTATTAATATGGTCATAGCATCTTAGATTGTACAATGAGAGTTAGAAGTCAACAATTTTCTCCTCCAATTTTTATTTGATTCTTGGACATCCACAGAGTAAAAGTGAGAAAAAGACATACCACCTCCATAAAAGAAGCTTCAATATTGGGGAAATCCTTGAAGATTCCAAGCAAGTTGGATGTGTACTGTCGCTCTAATGCAGAGGTAGAGGCTTAGTTAAGCAGTTACACAACTTGCAAAAATGATATGGAACATTTTGTATCCAGTTCAACGAAGCTGCAACAGTGATATGGAACTAGATTATGTGGTAAGATGTAATGCAATAGTAATATTATAACACCTAATAATTGTCCCTCTCTAATGTTTCTATCCAGAATGACAATATTTCTTTCCACATTGTGTCCATTTAACTTTGAAGCAGAATAAACTGGATGAATATAGTGGAGACCATATTTTGTCTGAAAATAGAATTTTTGGCCCAAGATCCTTCCTGACAACGAACCATGGGTGCTAATATTGACGGAAGGGAAATGCAAGGAAGTTTTAGTAAATCTTTGGTAAAGAATGTGTGGCTTTGTTTCTTTTCCCTATTTGTATGAAAGTGTGGATTCTTCTGATTACAGGCTGAAGTAGCCAAGCAGCAGTCATGTTTTTCCTAAGACAGAAATTTCTAGATTTGGCATAGCTAGGATTAATATAATTAAGTTGTATGCCATCCCCGGACATTATGTAATGTAGTTTTACAATGAAGAATAATCATTCAAAATCTTCAATTTTATAGTACAATAGAAATATTTGTAGGGTGCAAGAACCTACTGATGTGTACAGAGATAGGGGACACAATACTCGTGTAGGCAACCATTATTAACACACTGATAAAAGGTTGCAATTAATTTGAGGATAGCACCAATTTGGAGCCAACTTCGTGTACTATTCATGAGCACAAATCACATTTGGGGGTTTTCCTTGGAATACCATTTTACCCATCACAGAATATCTCCAGTTATTTTACCTCAAGTGAAGGGCAGCAATTTATTTTTCCTACCAAAAGAAAAGTTAAATACATGAAAAATTATCCCAATCAGTTCAGGCAGTGTTTTCAATGGTTCATCCACCTGGATCTTCCTTGATTTACTAAGGAGTAGATTAAATTTGAATCACCTGATAATAACTCGGTACTCTCAGAAAAGGATGTTTTTAAGGAGAAGTTTAAATTTGAATCACCTGATAATAACTCAGTACTCCGAGAAAGGATGTTTTGGTGAACATTTGTATGACTTAATGAAATGCATTCACTCTTTTTAAGCACCTGAATCTTTGCATGTTGACCCTCAGTTCTGAAAAGAACAAATCTCATTGTATTTGAAAATCTTTCCCTTTCAAGGCAACAACACTATGTTTCTTTAATATACACATAGAAATTATCTTTCGCTTCTTCAATATGTTTCTTTAATATACACATAGAAATTATCTTTCGCTTCTTCAATTTGCACATGAATATATCTTTTTACAAGTGGATCATTTTCAGCGAAGTGGCCATGGCCCATAACGCACAGAGGTGAAATACAGGAGGTTATGTGGTAAAGGGAAGGTATAAACAAGGAAACATGCAGAAATAAATTTTTAGCTGTAGTGACATATAGCTGAAAATAGCTTGTCATAATCTAGTAAGAGGAAAACAAATATTGTATATATCGGGAATTGTTGTAAAGGGTAATAGACCAAGTATCCATGACACCACATGCATTAAAGATTTATAGTTGTAAAGGGGTTTCCAAGTTGAAAGCACAAGGATAGCCAGAACATCTCAGCAATATAATGAATTTAAACATCCCGTGAATTGTTATTAAAGGAGTTCATTTTTACTACAGAGTGATTCCATTACAAAAAGAGCTAAGAAGCTGTATAGTTGTAGAGGGATTTCCAAGTAGAAACAAGAGCAAGGGTGAAAACAGATGAAAGCACAAGGATAGCCAGAACATCTCAGCAATATAATGAATTTAAACATCCTGTGAATTGCTATTAAAGGAGTTCATTTTTACTACAGAGTGATTCCATTACAAAAAGAGCTAAGAAGCTGTAGCATTCCCAATTGGGATCTTAATGCTCTTGTCCGAAGTAAGGTAACAAAGCCTAAAATACAACAATCGGTCACCCAGGCTCAAACCATGTTATGAAATATGGTACTATTAGCTGTTGGTAATATAGCCTAAAATGTAACAAATAGTCAACCAGGCTCAAGCCATGTTATGAAATGGAGCTATTGGCTGTTTGGTTCATTGTACATGATCTCGTCGTTCCAATAAGAAAGATAAATGATTTAGATGTTTTCAGTCCTTTTCTGCTTCCTTTCTATACACCTTGTCAACCTAAGCCAAAGCAGTCTGAGGTCTGAGGAATAACTGTGATTATGGTCCTCAATCTTATCTTTTTAACAGGCAGTTTCTGGTAACACAATTAAATTGCCAGGCTATCTCCACGTGTCAACACAATCACTGATGTTATCGATGTGCGCACTCATCATCACAGCCAGGTTCTCTTATCCTGCCAAAGGACGTCACAAATTACTGCTGATATTCCCACTGAAAGTCCAGCGGCAGAAGTCCAGTGACTTAGAAGGATACATAGGTCTCTGAGTTTAACTTATACCAAAAATACTAAGGATTGAAGAGGCGATTTCCACACTTGCATTTCCACCCTATGGGCTTATAATTTGTGTACTTTTTACTTGTTTCTGTGGAAGAAGATGCTCTTGGAGAAACTTTGTGAACTTGATCGTGATTTGGTAAAGTGGGCACTTGTATGGCTTTGCAGGGGTTGCAGGCATTGCATTTATTGCGACAACTTGGTGGTATGGAACCCAACCTGGTCATGTCTTCCATAAATCCCTGCACATTCCAAACAATAAAAAAACCTGTAGTGAGATTGCCTATCTCTCAAACAGTGTGGACTATTCAGGTTTTGTCACATGGAGAACCGCACCTCAATTCTGTACTCATACTACAGAACCCTGTTTTACTGAAGGAACCAGAAAATTTTATGGCTTAAATAAAGATCAGTATTTTGGCTTTGATTAGCAGACTAGCACAACCATTTGGACGGGCCACATCAACACCTGAACCTGAAAATAAACACTAGCATTCCAAAGGGCAGCTGGAAACTACTGTATTCAGACTTTCCAAGCCATGGTGACATTGTGGGAGTCTAATGAGCACAGAACTTCGAGCTTCACTGGCTTAAAATCTTAAAAAAACGTGCGGAAATGATGTGGCTCCAGGCAGGCTTTGCTGATTGGAGAAGAATGCTACTTTGTTCACTGATTGCCGTACAATTAAAAGGAAAATAACTTCTGAAAACAAAGTTCTCATACAGATCCCAAATCCTGAAGATCTATTTAAGGAACTAGGACTGCACCTGATTATTTTGGAGGGTCTCGCTATGAAGCAGCTGTTCCGAGCTCTTGCCTTGAATCATAGCCCTTCCTTGAATACAAAAGAAGATTAAAAAGCTTAAAAGCAGAGAAAAAAACAGCACTATCCATTATGTGCAAGTAAAAAGAAAACAAGGTAAACTGTCTGGGTCTGCCCCTCCAACTCACATTAATACCAAAATATCTATCTTTGCATATGTGTGTATAAACAAGGATATACAGATACCAGGCCTATGCCAAAACAAGCAGAAACTAATCCAAATACCGATGAAAAAAATAAAACAAATCCCCAAAACTCACCAAAAATTGATGAATGAGGAGAGGCTTGAGCCACCAAGAACTGCAATGCCACAGAAAAGATTGCATGGATGTAAAGCAGCTGCAGTAACTTCATCACAGAACATAAGAGGGTTGAGCATGAGACCAGCACGTTGGGGAACCCAAGCCGGCTTCTCTGCTGCTGATACTATTATTACTAGAACGGATCAGACAGCAGCACTGCTATCATTGATACTCAAACTCAAATCTATATTTTTAAGGAAGTATGGAGAAGCAAAGTTCGAGAAAGCACAATGGGCCATTAATGCTTGAATGGAACAGCACAACGGACCATTAATACCTGAGTTGAACAGAACCCATATGAGCAATGGTCAAAGGAAGGCCGCCTAAATCATGGGATTGATGATTGGGGCAAATCAGCCAACCATGAAGAATAGGAATTTGGATGGATGGCTTCAATCTTGACCTGAATAGATTGGGTTTTTGAGTGTCATGTGGGATGATTGCATTGTTTTATAGGAATTAATAGAAATTCATGGCTGTCGGTATTTGTGCCAACTCCTCCTCTGTCTCTGCCATCACTGGCCATTGGTCCGTAGAGAGGACTGCAGTACAGTCAGAGTAACACATGTTGTACACAAACACTCACTTATCTACGATTTGTTGTTTGGGTTTAATGCTCTGTGCCTTCTTCGCTGTTTACACGAGATTTTTTACTGCATTCATACATTGCGTAGGTAGTTTTGCTGTGTCTGGAGTGGAGTAGAGTTCCGAAAAACAGAATGCGTGATTCCCACGAGCCGTCTCCCGAGACATTCCGTTGAATTTCGTTACGTGTCTCACTCTCCATTAATTCTTTTCTTTCCACAGTGCGGTTCAGATTAGTTCCATGTTCTAAAGTGTTTTTGTTATTGCCATGTTTGTAGTAATTTCTTTGCCCGTATTCTACTGTTATACGTTTTGGAATTTTTTGCAGGTACATTTTTTTTTATTGAATTTGCTAAAAATTGTGCAGAGATATTGGAATCACTGTGAACTTTTCATGAGTGTTTTCGGAGTTTGTTACGTTGTTAAATTTATATAAAATTATGATTAAAATTTGATTAGTGAGATTTTTAAAAGAAAATTTAAAATTATAATAGTTAAACAATACCATCTCTGTGTTAGGTTGTGGATTTTGTTTTGTATGAAGTCAACTGATTCATCCTTGCTGTCTGTCACCAGATGCAATAAAAATGAGAATCAGCTGTAATTGCCCCTGTCTCACCATGAGAGTCAATCCAAAGTAGCTAGTCTGGATAGATCAGAAGGATGTAGCCTCTTTATTATGTTTAGATCACACGTTTGCGACCTCACGTCTGATTGGATTTTCTCAATGGACGGTTTTGTTGTTTTATGTGGCGTGAAAGTTGGGAGAATGCCAAGGCCACTCTGAGAACAGAGCACCATCAATAACCAATTGACCACTAAAACAAATACGACCATCCTCATCACAGTCAAAACCAAATCTACTCGTAAAACAAATCTGACCGTCCATATTACAGGTTTTAGTTTTACCGAGGCTCATTTAAATTCTGAGTTGGAAAATCAAATTTGGTCAAATTGTAGGAGTCAATATTTGATAGAGACATTGAGTTTAAAAAAATAGATAACTCTAGTATGTCAGAAAGATATAGATAAACAATTATGTGAGAAAGATACAGATAAAAAAATTGAAAATATAATGAAGAAATCAAAATTATCTCATAATCTCACAAATATAAAATCTGCTTAAAATTTAAATTACAATAGAGTTATGTTAAGTTTATTTTATGTTTATGATATTTTATCCTTTTTATTATTTAATTTAATTTATTTGATATTAAATATAGCAAAATTTATTTTTAAATTTAATTATGTTAGGTTAATAATATTTTTTTTGTCGGTTAAAAAAGTTTTATTAATTTAAATGAGATTGTTTTTCGGATTAATTACATCATTAAGATTGGGTTGACGTTTCGAATCAACTAATGTGGTTCATCTTCAAGACAAAGCTATTAATTCGTCAAGATTTTATATTAGATAAGCAAAAAGATTTTAGCTCTCCCAGTCTCAACTCGACCAGATTTGTTGGCCAGAGGAGCAATGCAAAATCTAAGAAAAATATGTCATGCTTTACATAAAGACCATAAACTAGCCGGCTAGATGGCCCAAAAAACACACAAAATAAACAAACAAACAACCAACATCATAGTACAGGAGGAACAATTGATGCTTGACCAACACCCAAAGTAATTGGATGATCAAAATACCAGTGGGCGTGGAACTCCACATGGGCCAGACATGCCTCGAAGTCATCTAAGCTGTAGTTTGTGCACCTATGGCCTTGCTGTAGAGAAGCCAGGCGATCAAGGATGTCCAATTGATTTTGTTGTACATCGTTGAGGAATGCAATGACTTCGTTTCGGTCATCATGGCATTATTCACGCATGTGCTCCAACATAGTCAAGATAAGGTGAATTTGCAAGTCTAGGGATTCTAAGGAGAGAGGCTGGACCACACTGCCTGGGGAGTGGGCCTAGCCATGCTTCAGATCGTCACCCAACTCCATTTTCCCAACCCCTACAACTTCATCCATGCTCACTTAGTCACCTCTTCCCCCTAACAGACCACTAGGCTCTAATCCTTGCCAGGCGCATCTCCTCTGTTGCAACATGATAATACTTGCACTGGAGCACCCAGACTGAGGACACCCTGTTTTATGTAACCTGGGCTCTACTGCCCAAAACTCCGACCAAGGAAAGGCATTATATTTAATTTAGATAACAATGGTATGTTCTATGCTTTAGAGCAATTTACTTCAATATTTTCTTATTAGCCCAATATCAATTTCCATATTAACAATCACATTAACATTGATAGTAAATGTTGATAGAACATAAACAATAAGCAGAAAACAAGCCAAGACAAGAGGACACAATATTTGGCGGATGTTGGGGAAAAACCCCAATGTGGGGAAAACCTTTTGATCAAATCTTCTTATTATTCTTCAAAAGTTCATCACAAAGAGAGAGTACAATATTTAAAATATACTTGCCCAATACTTCAGTCAAACAACAGTCAACAAGATGCTCTAACCAGAAAGTTAACGTTGGTCAAACCAACAAGAAAACTCCACCAAATAAGCTCGATCAAACCCAGTCAATGCGACCTCCAACAATAGTCCAAATCATCCCAAAACAGATCCGAAAAACTCAGTCAAACTTGGTCAACATAAAAGTCAACACTGCGATCAACGTGCTCAGAAATCCTTGATTTTTGTGCCAAGGAATGTGGCCTAGGGAGATCGAAACTTCTGCCTCAAAAAGCAGCAAAGGGAGCTAGTTTGACCCTTGGTCAACGCTGGTCAACGCTTTGCAAAACAACCCTAAACAAATCCAAAATTCTGCCCTAAAGTCTGTCCTTCGTCCACATGTGCAAAGTAGAGAGAGAAGCTTCAAATGTTGTACGAACCAATGATGTGAGGAAAGAGAGAGATATATGATGAGATGATGATGTCCAAAATGAGGAATAGGTCTCTCTTATTTATATCCTTCGTTGAGGGTGGAGACACATCCACTGGGGCTTATGAGCCTACATTAGACTTCTAGCCAACCTTAACAATTTTCACATGTGTGAGAGAATAAATTCAAAATCTCACTTTTTCTCATCCAAACAAGATGATCTTTAGATCAATATTGCGCCTCTTGGAAAGAGGAATCCAACAAAAATATCATCTCCATCATATGAGTTGTCGAAGGTGGAGTTTGGCCCTAGTTTCCAATTTTAAGACTCCCTCTCAACTAAGGAGAAATCCACCTACCAATACATTTGTCAACGTGTACCATCCTGTTATCATGTACTGCTCTGCTCTGCTATACTGAACTATGAAGAAATAATGAAGAAGAATTTGGTCTAGAGTGAGTCACAAGACCTTGCCACTCTCCACTGACCCAAAGTCATTTTAGAGGTAAAAATCTCAACCAGACTTGATCCCAGATCAAGTTGTTGGACACAATGCATCCTAACATAGAGAGTAAGATAATACACGATGCGTCCATCGGTAGTGCTATGGTCTCTATCCTCATTTCCCTACTCATTTCCCAGATGAGAGGTATTTCCCATGAGTCCCAGACTACATGGGTAGGATGCATGTTGGGGCATCAACAAGAGAGGATGAACCTACTCATTTATCCAACAATGGGGTATCACAGGGGAAGGCGAATTATTCACCCTGTACATAGCACACCAATAGGGGAAGGCGAACTTCACCTTATGTTCGCTCATAGCTCCAAGGAGTGACCCCAAGCCCCCTAGAGCTCCCAACGCTCAATGTACAACTTAAGTGGGACCCTCATAGGAGGGTTTGTCCGCGACTCCAAGTCTCTCACGGAAGGTTAAGAATTTGAACTTACCCAGGGGCTTAGTGAGAATATATGTGACCTGCTTATTAGTCCCAATGTGATGGAGCCTTCTGGCGCCCCGTTGTACCATATCTCGTATAAAGTGGTGCCTGATATCAATATGCTTGGAGTGGTTGTGGAACACGTGATACTCTGAAAGTCGAATCCCACTTTGGTTGTTGCAATAGATCACAATGGTATCCGACACATGCCCAAACAACTCACTAAAGAGTTTTCTCAACCAAACAGCTTCACAACAAGCCATAATTGTTGCAATGTATTCAACCGTGGCGGTGCTCAAAGAAACCGATTTTTACTTCTTTCTCATCCAAGATATCGAAGCAGAACCTAAAGAGAAGCAACATCTAGATGTGCTCTTACAATCCACCACACTGCCAACCCAGTCAACATCAGTATATCCATGGAGCCTCAAATTCTTGACAGTGTATCTCAATCCATAGTTGATTGTGCCCTGGAGATATCTCAAAATATTCTTGGCAGCAATCCAATGTATGTCATGTGGCTCAACCATAAATTGACTCAACACATTCACTGCAAAACATATGTCCGGACGAGAGTTCACCAAGAACATCAGCCCCCCCACGAGTTGACGATACTTGGAAGGATTTCCCAAATTGGGCCCAACAACACTTCTGCATAGCTTCTTAAAGTAGAGTTCCATCGGAGTAGTCACGGACTTGCAGTCCACCATCCCAAATCTTTCAAGTAACTTCATAATATATTTTCCTTGAAAAAGGAAAATCTCACCTGGATTTTTCCAGACCTCCAAGCCTAGGAAGTAGTGCATCAGTCCTATGTCTTTCATCTCAAATTTAGAAGCCAACTTCCTCTTACATTGATGAATAAGAGGGTCTGCACCTGTGAAAAGTAGATCATCCACATAGAGCACCAAAATGAGAGGCTTTTCATTGTCAACCTTGAAGTAAAGGTTCAGATCAGCTTCACTTCGTGTAAAGCTCAGCTTCATCAAATAGCTATCAATCCTCTCATTCCAAGCCATGGGGGCTTGATTCAACACATAGAGAGCTTTCTTCAACATGCATACATGTGTATCTCGATCTCGAACTTTGAACCCCATAGGTTGCTCCACATAGACCTCTTCCTTAAGCGAGCCATACAAGAAGGAGGTCTTGACATCCATTTGATGTATATTCCATCCCTGTGAGGCAGCAAGGGCAATATCAAACGAATGGTGGTCTATCAAGAAACTGGTGAAATTATCTCATCATAGTCTATACCTCCCTTCTGCGAGAAGCCTCGGGCAACGAACTTGGCCTTGAACTTTTCAACACTCCCATCAACTCCATGTTTTATTTTGCAAAGCAAGTTCGAGGTGACAACAAACTTGTCCTTTGGTCTAGGGACCACATCCCAAACATCATTCTTCATGATTGACTCATACTCTTCGTTCATTGCATCCTTCCAAACTTGGTGCTTCACAACTTCTTCAAATGTTCCAGGCTTAGATTGAATAATGGTGCTCATGGCATCTTCGAGAGTATCTATAAGCCATGAGGGTCTTCTTTTAGAAGAAGAGGGCTCACTAGGAAGTGGATCAATGGGATCCATCAGACCATCAACAACGGTCATCAGTTCTTCTTGCTTTCCTACATCTTCATCTTTGTCTTCCTTTGAGATAGGAAGATCTCTAACCTTCCCAAGGGCAACATCTTCATCGAAGGTGATATCATGACTTATCTCCACTTCTCTTTGACCAAGCACATAGATTCTTATGCTTTAGAAGTTTCATTGTAGCCCACAAATGTTCCCTTCTTTCCAGAAGCATCCAACTTGCTTCTCTGTTCTTTCGGCACATGAAATATGCGACACTTTCAAAAATTCTAAAATGAGAAGCATTAGGTTTCTTACCGGTGAAGATTTGTTCGGAAGTTTTTGAGTCCAAGGATTGATGGGGGCATCTATTTTGAACATACACGACTGTGTTGGCAGCTTCTCCCCATAGGAGCTTCGGTAGGCCTTGCTCATGAAGCATGGCACAAGTAGCTTCAATGATGGCTCGACTCTTCCTTTTGGCAACTCCATTTTGTTTGGGAGTATGAGCAGTAGTGGTCTCCCTCCTAATGCCAGCTTCCCTACAATAGTCATTGAACTCATTTGACTCATATTTGGTTCCATTATCGGTCCTCAATACTTTGATCTTCTTCCATGTTTGATTTTTAACCAAGGCTTTGAAAGAGAGGAACCACTTGAACACTTCGTTCTTTTTCTTCAGGAAGTATATCCCAGTTTTGCGAGAGAAGTCATCCACAAAAATAACATAATACAAATATACTCCCAAGGATGTTACGGGTAACATACCAGATAAATTAGAATGAATCAATTGAAGAATGTCAGTACTATCACTTGAGGGGAATGGTCCCCTTGTATGTTTCCCTTCGGCACAACCCTGACAAACACCTTCATGATCAACTTTGAAATCAAGCATACCTGTGACCATCTTCCTAGCTTCGAGAAGAGCTTTATAATGAAGGTGAGCAAACATTTGGTGCCATAATTTGGAGAAGAGTAGTGTTGCATGTCATGGCTCCCAACGGAGTTCCTCCAACTTGATAAAGAGTATCAACCCTGAAACCAAGAGTGAATGCATCTTTGAAATTCCTCTTCCAAACTTGTACATTTCCATCAATGAATGCCACATTAAATCCTTTATCTTCCATTGCTGAAATAGACACTAAATTCTTCTTCAAGTTGGGTACATATAACACATCTTGTAGATGAAGTGTTTGACCTTTATTTAAGTGAAGAGTATCTTTCCCTGTCCCTTTCACGGGATAGGTGGTATTGCCTCCAAGTATAATCTCCAAATTTGTTTCCTTTTCAATCAAATGTGAGAGGGTCTCTTTGTAGCTAGTGAAATTCCTTGAGGCACCACAATCAATCAATCAATTATCCAAGGTGTCGGGATGAGAGGTAGCATAGAGAGTAGATATAAGAAGAAATTATTTTTGTTTGTTATCTACAACATAAGACTCATTATACCTGGAGTTTCTCAATCTCTTGGAAGGTTGACCATTTCCATTTCGTGTAGCGGGAGCCTTTCTCTTTCCTTTGTTGTTGAACCTGTTGTTCCTTTGATTTCCATTTCCCTTGAAATTTTTGTTGTTGTAATCATCATCTCGAGGTGTATCCCTTTTATTGGGACACTCTCTAGCATAGTGGCCAAACCTGTTACAATTGAAACATCTACCCTTCCTTATTTGAATCTTGATCTTCCTTGTCCTTGATTCCTTGGACCAACATTGTTCTATATTTTAGCTTGAGCGGAGAGTGCAGTAGGCCCATTCCTATTTGAAGACATGTCTCTCTCCATCATCCTTGTCTCCTCTTGAGTGCATCTAGTCAACAATTCATCAAAATTTGGAATCATGTTATTGTTGAGAATAGTGGTATTGAATACATACCATTCTCGGGGAAGACCTCCAAGGGCAATAAGGGTGAGCTCCCGGTCGGAAATGCCCTCTCCAATAGATAGAAGATCATTTTTTATTTTGGTAGTCTTCATGAAATGGGATCTTAATGTCCTTCAACTTGTTCTTGAGAAAGAGGATTTGATTTGCATTGCTAGCCCTGAACATGCTAACCAACTTGTCATACATCTCCTTAGATGTGCCCAACTCGGAGATGTAAGCAACCAAATGCTTGTGAATAGAATCCATGATGATCTTATTAGATTTGACCTCTCCTTTCTTGTACTTTGTCTTAGTGGCAATCGGTGCATTTAATGGAGGTTCAATAATCTTTCCCTACACATAGTCCATAGCATGATGCTCCTCCAAAGTCAAGTCCAAGGACATTTTCCATGCATGATAATCAAACTTGTCATCGAGCTGGTCATCATATTTGAAGGAAGATGAGGAAGTCATTGACCCTTGTCCTTGTCCAACAAATCTCAGTGATTGCTCTTATCTCTCTTGCTTGAGCTTTGTCTTCACCCGGGCTCTGATACCATGTTAATTTGAAATAACAATGGTATGTTCTATGCTTTACAGAAATTTACTTCCATTTTTTCTTATTAGCCCAATATCAATTTCCAGAGAAGCAATCACATTAACATTGACAGTAAATGTTGATATGACATAAACAACAAGCATAAGACAATCCAAGACAAGAGGGCATAATATTTGGCGGATGCCAGGGAAAAACCCCATTGCAGGGAAAACCCTTTGATAAAATCTTCTTATTATTCTTCAAAAGTTCAATAGAGAGAGAGAGTATAATATATAAAATACACTTGCCAAATACTTCAGTCAAACAACAGTTAATAGGATGCCTAACCAGAAAGTCAACATTGGTCAAACTAATAAGAAAACAAATATAAATCAGCTCGGTCAAACCCAGTCAATGCGACCTCCAGCAGTAGTCCAAATAAGCCCAAAACAGATCCAAAAAACTAAGCCAAACTCGGTTAACAAAAGAATCAACATTGTGGTCAAAGTGTTGCGGTCAACGGTGGTCAACGTGCTAAGAAATCATTGATTTCTGTTCCAAGGATTGCAACCTTGGGAGATTGAAACTTCTACATCAAAAATGCAACAAAGGGAGTAAGTTTTACCCTTGGTCAACGCTGGTCAACGCTCTGCAAAACAACCCTAAAACATATCTGAAATTTTTCCCTGAAATCTGTCCTTCATCCACATGTGCGAAGTTACAGAGAGAAGCTTCAAGTGTTGTACGAACCAATGATGCGAGGAGAGAGAGAGAGATATGTGATGAGATGATGATGTCCAAAATGAGGAATAGTTCTCTCTTATTTATTTCCTTCGTTGAGGGTGGAGACACATCCATTGGGGCTTATGAGCCTACATTAGATTTTTGGAAGACCTTGAAAATTTGCACGTGTGAGAGAATAAATTCAAAATCTCACTTCTGCTCATCTAAACAAGATGATATTTAGATCAATCTTGCATCTCTCGAAAAGAGGAATCCAACAAAAATATCATCTCCATCATATGAGTTGTCCAAGGTGGAGTCTGGCCCTAGTTTCCAATTTTAACAAATTGTCATTCCTAACACACTGCACAACCACCACCTTAAACCAATAGAAATTCCTCGGCTCCACAAGTGCACCAGAGCCATGCCCAAGCGGAGGCTCCCAAATGAAGGTGGACCCTCACACACCTGCAACCCACAAAAAACCAGTTCCCAGCCTCCAGAATGTTGAAAATACAAAAAGAAAGACTCAATTTTGATTTTTCCTTAATTAAAATTGAGGAAATTTGAAATTCCACATCAGTAGACAAATTGGAGGAGTTAATTGAGGTGACATGGCTCTTGTCACCCAGTTAAGAACACTAAATTCAAGTTAATAAGTTCAAGTTCAGTTTACTTGAGTTGATTCCTAAAAAATATGAGTATAGATCAGTTAATTCGAGCTAGGGGCATGAAGTTCAATTGTGTGCAGGGGTTCCTAAATTCTAGGAGCCTAGGTTGAGTTAATTTCAATGGTAGAAATTTAATTCGTTTAAATTGAGTTATGGTTAGTTAAACTAGTTCTAACTGTTGGAGGAACTAGTGGAAGGTCAAGTTGTGGAAGTGGAACTTCAACCACACTCAGTGATCATCCATATAACTAATCAATCTACCTAAACTAGCTCATGCATGCAAAGAATTCAAGTTACCCATTTGAGATGGAGATTCCAAGGAAGTGTATATCAATTGTATACTAGTCCCATGTGTACATGTGATGCATGCAATCAGAGAATGGGCCTAAAGGAATTGTGGAATCAAGATGAGGGAATTTCCTAATTAATAGGGGTTAATTTCCTGGAGGAACGATGCAAGGAATTAGGAGCTTGGAGGCTTAGAAATTTGGCTAAGTATTGTTTAGGTTCAGTCAACTAGGCAAAGGATAGAAGATACAGGTGCAGGTTGTGCTCAAACTTTAGCAATCATATTGTATTCATCCAAATTCTTTGACTAATGCAATACAAATAGTAAGGGATTTTGAGCAGTTGCTTTCCCCTAGATAAAAATCTGTGCATCTGTGATGTTTCCTTTTGCATGTTAATGATTTGTGTTATCAGTCGTGAATTTGCTTCCGCAGATTAGTAGAGTAGCTTCTAGTCTTGTGATTTAGTAAATTTCATGAGCATTTTAGAATCTACACATTAATTCTACATGGTATTAGATCATGATTCACAATGGAGAAGAGATTTCGAAGTTGTCTTTACAGGAGGATCAGATTTGCAGGATCAATTCTTCAGAGCTATAAGGATGACTTTCTATGGACTAAGACCCGAGTATGCTCTTGAGGGAAACCCGAATTATGTTACTTCGAAAGACCGCATGGAGGCAGTGTTGGAAGATAATGGGTTGAAGGAATTCATTGATAATGATATCCCAAAACCGACAGCAGTTGATGCCTAGGATCTAGGAGAATGGAAGAAGTGTGTAGCTAGGGGAGGAGAATCATATTGGAGGGAGTATGAGATCATATTGTCTCAAATCTCCATGGGAAAGAGAATTTGTATGCAACGTGGAAAACATTGGTTGATCTGTTCCAGGATAGTAGTGACCACAGAAAGCTGGCACTCAAGGACAAATTTTGAAATACCAAGATGCAAAAGAATGACTCAATTCAACGGTATCTGAGCAAGTTCACACAACGTCATGATGAACTTAAAATAGTTGGTGTCATAGTCCCAGATGATAATTTGGTGAGCCTAGCCCTTTTAGGCATTCCCAAGAGTTGGCACAGCTACCAAGTTTCGGTGAATGGGAGGGACAAACTACCAAATTGGCAACATCTATGGTCTGACTTGGTACATGAGGAAATAAGGTGGAATACCAGAGATGGGACCTCATCTGAAGAATAGGAAGAGGACTTTGCATTAGTCAGCAAAGGAATGAAGGCCAAGGGGAAGAAGTCCCAAGGTGAGGCTAATTCTAGCCAAGAGGGAAAGAAGAAATATTTGTCCAAAATCAAGTGCTTTCATTTTTGTGAATTCAGGCACTATGTCGCGAAGTGTCCACGCAAGAAGACAAGCAAGAAGGAGCCTACAGTAGCAACAACAGGTGAAGCTTTGGCTTCACGGTTTGAGCTTTACTTCACTCTCAATGCATGCATGGCAAGAATAGTGATGGGGATCAGGTGGTACTTGGACAGTGGCGCCTCGTTCCACATGACGGGGAATAGATAATTGTTTAGTGACTTGGAGGAGAAAGATCTCTAAATGAACATTGAGTTTGGAGACGACGAAAGGTGCATCGCAACTAGTGTTGGTACAGTCACCTTTCAGAGGGAGTCAGGTCCCCTCTCAGACTCAAGGATGTCATGTTCTTTCCGAGTTTAAAGAAAAATCACATCTTTGTTGCAGTTTTGGAAGACCGTGGTTATGATGTGATCTTCAACAAAGGAAAGGCATTTCTGAGACACATAACCATGGGACAGGTTAAACATATCGAGGTTCAAGTCAAGAACATGTATGCACTTGAGGTAGAAGATGCATGCAAAGCCTTGAGGAGCAAGGCAAAGACCAAAGACATGGTGGTTGAGAGGGAGCATGTTAGACCTCTCAACATGCAGCCTCAGAAGAAGCCTCAGGAAGTTATGGAGCAGCCACAAATGGAGAAGCATAGAGGAGGTAGAGTGGGGACACGCACTCAAGTAGAGACCTCCAGCAGGGGGAGAGTTCGATCCAAGTGGGCAGAAGGAGCACATGCAACCATACCTCTAGGAGCGAGGTGGAATGATGTAGATCCTTAGTCTAAGAGTTGCAGAAATTTGGGTAGGGTCCATTGAGGTGTTCTCCTCATGGATCATTACCTTGCTACGGGGGCCCACAATAATCAGTAATAGGGGGATCAGTGTTAGTCAATTATTGAGGAATGTAGAGCAATGTTGAAAACAAAGCAGGAGGCTTAGTAGGAGAGTCAACAACAACACAATTTTCCCAGCAAACATTTGCATACACAATTGATTTAGCTTGGTTTTTTTTATGCTTCTCAGTTGTAGATGTTGCAGTAGAAACAACAACATTGAGAGGTGTTGCATGCATTACATTCCAAAGGTGCAATATAGGGGTGGTTGATAATCCCTTTTTTGCTAAGAGGGAGTGTTGAAAATGCAGCAAGAAAGTCTCAATTTTGATTTTTCCTTAATTAAAATTGAGGAAATTTGAAATTCCACATCCATAAACAACTTGGAGGAGTTAACTGAGGTGACATGGCTATTGTCACTCAGTTAAGAACATTGAATTCGAGTTAATGAGTTCAAGTTCAGTTTAATTGAGTTGATTCCTAAAAAATAGGAACCTAGCTCAGTTAATTTGAGTTAGGGGCATGAAGTTTAGTTGTGTGCAGTGGGTTCCTAAATTTTAGGAGCCTAAATTGAGTTAATTTCAGTTGTAGCGATTTAATTAAGTTAAATTGAGTTATGGTCAATTAAACTAGTTCTAACTATTGGAGGAACTAGTGGTAGTGGAACTTCAATCACACTCAGTGATCATCCAGATAACTAATCAATCAACCTAAATTAGTTCATTCATGCAAAGAATTCAAATTACCTAGTTGAGATGGAGATTCCAAGGCAGTGTACTATCAATTGTAGACTAGTCCCATGTGTACATATGGTGCATTCAGTTAGAGAATGGGCCTAAAGGAATTCCACAATCTAGATGATGGAATTTCCTTATTAATAGGGACTAATTTCTTAGAGGAATAACGCGAGGAATTAGGAGCTTGGAGGCTTGAAAAATTAGGTAAGTATTGGTCAGGTTCATTCAGTGAGGCAGATGATAGAAGATATAGGTGCAGGGTGTTCTAAAGCTTAAGCAAGCATTTAAATTAGGTAAGTATTGGTCAGGTTCATTCAGTCAGGCAGATGATAGAAGATATAGGTGCAGGTTGTTCTAAAGCTAGAGCAAGCATGTTGTACTCATCCAAATTATTTGATTAATGCAATACATATAGTAAGGGGTTTTGAGTAGTTTCTTTCCCCTAGATAAATCTTTGTGCATGTGTGATGTTTCCTTTTGCATGTTACTGATTTGTGTTCTCGATGGTGAATTTTATTTCGTGGATCAGTGGAGTAGCTTCTAGTCTTGTTATTTAGTAAATTTTATGAGCATTTTAGAATCTACACATTAATTTCTACACAAAAGCCTACAGCCAACCCCGATTTGGCTGGGTGCATACACCAAACCCTGAATTCACCCGAAAGCAAGTAACTGGAGCATAACCAAAATGCACCACCACGGAAAGGGCTGAGAAGAAACAAATGCAGACGAAAAATCCAAGAAACCTTACCAAAAACCTTCCCAGCATGCCCAGGGCCATCCAATTGTCACCACCTCAGACCAGAAGGTCGCTTTAGCTTCCCTCCGCTCATAAAACCAACCACCAAAGGAGATTGCAAGCGCCTTTGTTAGTTTAATAATATTAAGGAGGATATTGCAAGCGCCTTTGTTAGGTTAATAATATTAAGGAGGCAATTGAAATGCATTTTATCATTTATTATTATTTTATTTATTTATTTATTTCTTATTTTATGTGGTTCACGGATCCCAAAGATTGGTGATCACTACATCCACAAAATATTTGTAACAGGTAGATTCATCTGAAGGGATCACTTCCTACTAAATCAACTAGAGCCTGACCTCGAGAGTGTCGAGAGAATTAAACCTGTGACCTCTTAATAGCAAATGTGTTTTAACAACAAAGATTTGATCAATTGAGCTAACCCTCAGGGTTTTTATTATTTTATTTAATGTTAAATGTAGTAAAATAAAATTTAATTAAAAAATATTATTATATAAATATATATTAAAAAGTTTTAAACCCGAGGGTTAGTTTAGTTGGTCGAGTTCTCGTCGTTAAAGCACCTTTGTTATTGAGAGGTCACGAGTTTAATTCTCTTGACACTCTCAAGGTCAAGCTTTCTGGTTGAGTTGGCAAGAAGCGTGCTGTGAAACCAACTCCAAAAATAGAAGAAAAGAGATATCAACGCCTTAGAAATAAGCCACTTCGAGGGGGCAACCTCCAATACATTACATGAATGAACAATTATTGGATGATACAAATGAAAAAACCTCCTTTCTATATACTTTAGGAGTCCATGAGGCTGATAACAACCATGGCAGAACCACCTGATGTAATCTGACAACCACATGATAATGTAAAGAGACAGCAAGACAATATGGGGTTAGAAATTTTACAACAATAACAATAGAGATTTACAATAACAACAATGGACCTAACATAATTCCTCTCCTTCAAAAAGTGTTGTCTCGATGGCAAGTAGCTTAGTTCTTTATAAAACTCTCATCCTCCCATGTATAATCTTTCCAGTTGATGCAGTTCTTGTTGTTGATCCTTGTTGATCACTGAAATTAATTAATTCGCATGTTGTCCGAGTTCTTGTTTCGTCAGCATTACTTGAGGATTTTAATATGGTTTTTCCTTCTTCATCAAGTTCTGGCAATATTGTTTAAACTGGAAGTTTGTCCCCTATAACCTTTTTAAGCATGAAACATGGAAAACTGGATGCACTCGCAAAGAAGCAGGAAGCTCCAATTTGTATGCATAGTACCAATCTTTTGCAACACCTTGTAAGGACCATAGTACTTTGGCGATAATTTATCATCCTTCTTAGCTTGCTTGAGGGACATTTGTTTGTATGGTTGTGCCAAATTTATGTTATCCTTTAAGAGTCGGAGAACGTCTTGTTGATGCTCGATGTGATCCTCCACTGCTTGAACCCTAGAATTTTCCCTTAAAGAAGATGTGATGGAAGGTGGATGATATCCATAAAGTGCCATAAATGGGGTCATTTTTGCTGCAGTATGGAAGGAAGTGTTATACCACCATTCAGCGAGAGGTAACCACTTGACCCATTGTGTTTGTTTATCAGATACAAAACAACGAAGATATCCTTCCAAACATTTATTTACTATCTCTGTTTGACCATCAGATTGAGGATGATAAGATGAGCTATGAGCTAACTGAGTACCCAAACAAGAAAATAACTCCGTCCAAAAATTTCCCGTAAAAATGGGATCTCTGTCGCTCACAATAACCCTTGGGCTTCCATGTAGCTTTTGAATTCTGTCCACAAATGTAGTAGCAACCGTACTTGCTTTAAATGGATGAGATAATGCACAAAAGTGTGCATACTTGGTAAGTCTATCAACTACCACCATGATGACACTCTTTCCTTCGGACTTAGGTAAACCTGTGATAAAATCCATTGAAATCTCCTCTCAACGTTGACTTGGAATGGATAAAGGTTGTAGAAGTCCCGGGGTCTTAATTGTTTCCACTTTATTCTGCTGGCAAACCAAACATTCCGCCACAAACTTTCGAATATCAGATTTAAGGCCATCCCAAAAAAATTCTTTCTTCACCCTGTGGTAAGTTTTTAAAAATATTGAGTGTCCTCCTAAAGGAGAACTGTGCAATTCCAGAAGAATCTTTTGTTTTAGTTGCGAATTCTTACAAAGATATAAGTGATCTTTGTACCCCAAGGAATCATTTTTCCAACTAAATGTATCAGATGTACTAGGATCTTGCTGCAACTTTTGAATGAGTATCCATACATCTTTGTCCTTCTTCCATTCATCTCTTGCTTCAGTTATCCAATCTGGTTGGATAATAGAAATGGCACAAAGCAATGCTTCCACCTCTTCATCATTTCTTGAGAGTGCATCTGCAACAACATTAAGCTTTCCTTTTTTGTAGATTATTTAAAAGTCATAACCCAACATCTTTGTGACCCATTTTCATTACCTCCTCTCGAATTTTGTGAAACCCCAAAAAATAGAAGAAAGAAGATATCAACGCCTTAGGAATAAACCACTTCGAGGGGGAAACCTCCAATACATTACATAAATGAACAATTCTTGGATGATACAATTTACAAAACCTCCTTTCTATATATAGGAGTCCATGGGGCCATAATGTAATCCTAGTGGGCCACAATGTAATCCTAGCCGACCCAACAATAATAATTTAAGGGCACAATAATAACAAAATGGGGGTTACAAGGGTACAATAATAACAATAAGGGGTTTACACTAACAATAATAAGGGGCTATACTAGTGATATAGGGACCTAACATGCCTCTCTCCTTCAAAAAAAGTGTTGTCCTCAACGCTTGAGTAGCTCCGCGTGCTTCTGTATAAAATTCTCATCCTCCCATGTAGAATCTTCAGTGGGTAAGTTCTTCCACTTGATGAGATACTCTGAAATTAATTGATTCCGTAGCTGTCGAGTTCTTGTTTCCATGACTGCTTCAGGTTCCAATATGATTTTTCCTTCCTCATCAAGTTCTAGCAATATTGTTTGAACTGGAAGATTTTCACCTATAACCTTCTTTAAGCATGAAACATGGAAAATTTGATGCACTCGTGAAGAAGCAGGAAGCTCCAATTTGTATGCCATAGTACCAATATTTTGCAACACCTTGTAAGGACCATAGTACTTTGGCGATAATTTATTATTCTTCTTAGCTTGCTTGAGGGACATTTGTTTGTATGGTTGTAGCCGTAAAAATACCCAGTCTCCTACATCAAAACTTCTCTCACTGCGATGTTGATCTGCCTGTTGTTTCATTCGATTTTGTGCCAAATTCAGGTTATTCTTTAAGAGTTGGAGAACTTCTTGTTGATGCTCGATGTGATCTTCCACTGCTTGAACCTTTGAATTTTCTCTTAAATATGATGTGATGGATGGTGGATGATATCCATAAAGTGCCATAAATGGGTCATTTTTGCTGCAGTATGGAAGGAAGTGTTATACCACCATTCAGCAAGAGGTAACCACTTGACCCATTGTGTTTGTTTATCAGATACAAAACAACGAAGATATCCTTCCAAACATTTATTTACTATCTCAGTTTGACCATCAAATTGAGAATGATAAGATGAGCTATGAGCTAATTGAGTACCCAAACAAGAAAATAACTCCGTCCAAAAATTTCCAGTAAAAATGGGATCTATGTCGCTCACAATAACCCTTGGGCTTCCATGTAGCTTTTGAATTCTGTCCATAAATGTCGTAGCAACTGTACTTGCTTTAAATGGATGAGATAATGCACAAAAGTGTGCATACTTGGTAAGTCTATCAACTACCACCATGATGACACTCTTTCCTTCTGACTTAGGTAAACTTGTGATAAAATCCATTGAAATCTCCTCCCAACGTTGACTTGGAATGGATAAAGGTTGTAGAAGTCCTGGGGTCTTAATTGTTTCCACTTTATTCTGCTGGCAAACCAAACATTCTGCCACAAAATTTTGAATATCAGATTTAAGGCCATCCCAAAAAAAAATCTTTCTTCACCCTGTGGTAAGTTTTTAAAAATCCTGAGTGTCCTCCTAAAGGAGAAGTGTGCAATTCCAGAAGAATCTTTTGTTTTAGTTGGGAATTCTTACAAAGATATAAGCGATCTTTGTACCATAAGGAATCATTTTTCCAACCAAATGTATTAGATGTACTAGGATCTTGCTGCAACTTTTGAATGAGTGCCCATACATCTTTTTCCTTCTTCCATTCATCTCTTGCTTCGGTTATCCAATCTGGTTGGATAATAGAAATGGCACAAAGCAATGCTTCCACCTCTTCATTCTTTCTTAAGAGTGCATCTGCAACAACATTAAGCTTCCATTTTTTGTAGATTATTTCAAAGTCATAACCCAACATCTTTGTGACCCATTTTTGTTGCTCTTCTGAAGATAGTCTTTGTTCCAAAAAGTGTTTAAGACTATCATGATCAGTTTTTACCTTGAAGTGTCTTCCCATTAGGTAAGTTGGCCATTTCTTTAGTGCATGCAGTATTGCTAACATTTCCTTCTCATAAATAGGTTTCTGTAAATACTTTCCTTTGATTGGACGACTTTCAAAAGAAATGGGTCTTCCTTCCCGCATTAAAACTGCACCAATTCCATTTCCTGAGGCATCACATTCCACAATAAAGGTTTTTGTGAAGTCTGGTGTAGCTAAGACCGGTGCTAGGCACATTGCCTCCTTAAGATGTTCAAAGGCCTTAGTTGCTTCAGGAGTCCATGAAAATGCATCTTTCTTCAATAATGTTGTTAGAGGTGATGTTATTCTCCCATAATTCTTAACAAACTTGCGATAATAGCTTTTTAACCCGAGAAATCCTCACAACTGCTTTATTGTCTTGGGGACTTTCCATTCCTTAATGGCTTTAATTTTGTTAGGGTCTACTTTAACACCCTCGTGAGATATAATATGACCCAGATATTCCACCTCTTGTACTCCAAAGAAACATTTGGATGTTTTGCATATAATTGTTTCTCCTGCAATAGTTTGAGCACCCTGTCAACATGTTCAACATGATCCTTCCAAGACCTGCTGTAGATTAGTATATCATCAAAAAATACTAGCACAAATTTTCTAAGGAAGGGTTTGAAAATGGAATTCATAAACCCTTAAAATGTAGAAGGTGCATTGGTAAGGCCAAAAGGCATGACCAAAAATTCATAATGACCCTCATGAGTTTGAAATGTTGTTTTTGGAATATCTTCAGTCTTCATTCTAATTTGATGATATCCTGAATGAACATCCAACTTGGTAAAATAAATTGCTCCATGTAATTCATCCAATAATTCATCAATCACAGGAATGGGAAATTTATCTTTAATGGTGAGCTTATTGAGCTCCCTATAATCTGGACACATTCGCCATGATCCATCCTTTTTGTGTACCAATACTACAGGAGTAGAGAAAGAACTTTGACTAGGTTGAATTATACCCGCTTCTAACATTTCTGCAATCATACGTTCAATTTCGCTCTTTTGGAAGTAAGGATATCTATAAGGCCTGATGTTTGGAGGAACACTTCCTGGAATCAAATAAATAGCATGATCATGATCACGAATAGGTGGGAGTCCTTTGGGAGTTTCAAACACCTTGGAATGATTGTCCAAGACTTGTTGGAGATCTGCAGAAATGGATGATTTTGATGTTGGAACATCTAGTGAGCATAATTGTGCAATTACGCCTCGCTGTTCTTTCTTTAGAAGCTTTGTCATGACATTAGAGCTTATTATCCTTCCTGGCTTCCCCACAATACCCCGTAATTCGACTTCCTTTCCTTCTGAAAAAAATTTCAAGAAAAGTTCTTGAAAATTAAAAGCTACCGTCCCCAAAGATTGTAACCATTGTACTCCTATTACAACGTCAGCACCTCCCATAGGAATGGCAAGCATTGGACTAGTCAATACATATTCCCCCATGGTTAGCTTGATATTATGGCATTTTCCAGAGCAATTTATAGTTCCTCCATTTGCAACCATCACTTTACACTCTGGTGCTGGGTATAGGAAACAATTTAATTCCTTGGCTACCTTACAATGAATAAAATTATGGGTGCTACCTGAATCAATCAACACTATTACCTTTTTCTTCTTGATATGTCCTTCTATCTTGAAGGTTTGAGGAGTGGTGATTCCTACCAGTGCATTACATGATATGGTCAGAGTCATTTCTTCCTCTTCTACGACTGGTTCCTGGTGTATATCCTCTTCTTATTCATTTTCTTCTTCCTCTTCACAATCTATATAAAATAATTTCTTCTCAGCACACTTATGACCTTTAGTGTATTTTCTATCACAACTGTAGCAAAGCCCTTTTGCTCTTTTTTCTTCCAATTTTTGTGGTGTCAACCTTGTAGGTTGTGGAAATCTAGGCGTAGCAACACTTCCTTCTTTATAGAAGTGAGTGGTAGGCTTCCTTGTCACCATAATTTTACATTCAATTTTTCTTGCCAACCCGAATGCCTTCTCCAATGAATCAGGTTCCAAAATGCGAACTTCATGTTGGATGTTATCCTTTAAAGTACCTATGAAGAGATCAATCCCGTGTTCCTCTGGAATATCAGTTACCCTTATATTCAATTTTTGGAAGTCCTCAATGTGCTCCCCCACTAAACCCTTTTGTTTGAGGTTTATCAATTGGCTAAAGAAGGTGTTTCTCTTTGTATCCTCATAATGTGCTATCATTTCCTCCGTAAAAATTGACCAAGTGACAATTTTTTTATGGGAGCAAAGCCATCGATACCATACAAATGTATTTTGTTCTAAATGTAAAGTTGCAATGCGTATCTTTTGTGTGTTTTGCACATTATGGAGATCAAAATATTGCTCCATCTGTAGTATCCATGTTACAGGATCCTTTCCATCAAACTTCCTCATATCCATTTTTGGAATATGGTGGTTCTTCCCGCTAACATTAGAGTTTATGAAGTCATGATTAACATTTATTTTGTTCTCATCATGAGTTTCCTCTACTATATTTTCACCATTAGGAAACATTTCTTGTATCAACTTTGTCAAACCTTTCATGTCTTCTTTTAGATCATTCTTCATGTTTTCCATTTTTTCATCGATCTTAGCTTCCATGTCATCCATCTTAGATTCCATGCCAGCTTCCATGCCATCTATCTTAGATTCCACACCTTTCTTCAAACCATCCATATTATTCTTCACACCATCCATCTTTTCTTCCACGCCTTTCTTCAAAACTTCCATTTCATTTTTTGCTGCTCTTTGCGAGAGCGAAATTTGGTGCACTTGCTCTTGTAATTTTGATAGATCATGTTGCAATTCTTCATCTTCATGAGTCATAGTAGAGCCTTCTGAAGGCTTAATGGGTGTTGAATTATTTTTACGGGGCATTTTTTTTAACCCAATACTGATATACTACAATATGCCCTTGGAATCAATTCAAATTGATTCTTCAAACAAGACTTATGCAGTTCGTAAAAAAAATACACACCTTTTTATTGCTTTTGAGGAGCTCGATATTGAAATTATATTATCTTTGTGATTGCGGCTCTTCAATATCTGAAATTGGGCACTGAGGTAGCCTTCTGAATTATCTTTCGAATGCCACAAGTCTGACTTGATTTGAATTCTCCAAGGCAAATTTATGTCCAATCTCCCACAATGACCTAATTATGGACTAGTTCAGTAGAGCGAACTTGTACAACTTGCCACGTGTCATTGTTTCAAATTTTAGCTCTAAAATTTATAGCAAAGAAACTATAGTCTGTGTACTTGTGACCAATTTTTATGACACTCCAATCCAATGCTTAGAGAGAGAGTTATGAATATTTTCCCATGATCTCCTCTTTGAGATGAAATTCAGGAGCCTGAAAAAGCACTACATTCCACAGATCATATCTCCGAAATTATTGCGAACCAAGCTCTAAACTTTTTTGATGATTTTCCTTAGGATTTCATCTTTGTGCCCTAAAAATTTCAGATTCTTAACCTTCGTAGAAAAAAATTTATAGCGCAAATTCCACGATGACCTGTTTAGATTAAATTGAGGAGCCTGCAAAAAGACCTAACTTCCACAAATCATATCTCTGAAAATATTGAAAACCAAGCTCTGAAATTTTTGAAGATGTTCCTCAGAATTTCAGCTTCGCACTCTAAAAATTTCAGCTTCTGAAACTTCGTAAAAAAAAATTTATAGCGAAAATGCCACGATGACTTGTTTGGAGCAGAGAACCCTAGAATCCAAAGCCTCTGATACCAAATGTTGTGAAACCAGCTCCAAAAATAGAATAAAAGAGATATCAATGCCTTAGAAATAAGCCACTTTGAGGGGGCAACCTCCAATACATTACATTAATGAACAATTCTTGGATGATACAAATTACAAAACCTCATTTCTATATATAGGAGTTCATGTGGGGCCATAATGTAATCCTAGTGGGGCCACAATGTAATCTTAGCCGACCTAACAATAATAATTTAAGGGGCACAATAATAACAATATGGGGGTTGTGGGGGCACAATAATAACAATAAGGGGGTTACAAAGGGTACAATAATAACAATAAGGGGGTTACACTAACAACAATAAGGGACTATACTAGCAATATAGGACTCAACACCGAAGATAGTCCTTGTTCCAAAAAGTGTTTAAGACTATCATGATTATTTTTTACCTTGAAGTGTCTTCCCATCAGGTAAGTTCGCTATTTCTTTAGTGCATGCAGTATTGCTAACATTTCCTTCTCATAAATAGGTTTCTGTAAATACTTTCCTTTGATTGGACGACTTTCAAAAGCAATGGGTCTTCCTTCCTGCATTAAAACTACACCAATTCCATTTCCTGGGGCATCACATTCCACAATAAACGTTTTTGTGAAGTCTGGCGTAGCTAAGACCGGTGCTAGGCACATTGCCTCTTTAAGATGTTCAAATGCCTTAGTTGCTTCAGGAGTCCATGAAAATGCATCTTTCTTCAATAATGTTTTGCAGGTGTCGTTATTCTCCCATAATTTTAACAAACTTGGCGAGTAATACCCTATTAACCCGAGAAATCCGCGCAACAAATTTATGGTTGTGGGGACTTTCCATTCCTTAATGGCCTTAATTTTGTTAGGGTCTACCTAACACCCTCGTGAGATACAATATGACCCAGATATTCCACCTCTTGTACTCCAAAGAAACATTTGGATGTTTTTGCATATAATTGTTTCTCCTGCAATAGTTTGAGCACCCTATCAACATGTTCAACATGATCCTTCCAAGACCTATTGTAGATTAGTATATCATCAAAAAGTAATAGCACAAATTTTCTAAGGAAGGGTTTGAAAATGGAATTCATCAACCCTTGAAATGTAGAAGGTGCATTGGTAAGGCCAAAAGGCATGACCAAAAATTCATAATGACCCTCATGAGTTCGAAATGTTGTTTTCGGAATATCTTTAGTGTTCATTCTAATTTGATGATATCCTGAACGAAGATCCAACTTGGTAAAATAAATTGCTCCATGTAATTCATCCAATAATTCATCGATCACAGGAATGGGAAATTTGTCTTTAATGGTGAGCTTATTGAGCTCCCTATAATCCTGACACATTCGCCATGATCCATCCTTCTTGTGTACCAATACTACAAGAGCAGAGAAAGAACTTTGACTAGGTTGAATTATACCCGCCTCTAACATTTCCGCAATCATACGTTCAATTTCGCTCTTTTGGACGTAAGGATATCTATAAGGCCTGATGTTTGGAGGAACACTTCCTGGAATCAAATGAATAGCATGATCATGATCACGAATAGGGGGAGTCCTTTGGGAGTTTCAAACACCTTGGAATGATTGTCCAAGACTTGTTGGAGATCTGCAGAAATAGATGATTTTGATGTTGGAACTTCTAGTGAGCATAATTGTGCAATTACGCCTCGCTGTTCTTTCTTTATAAGCTTTGTCATGACATTAGAGCTTATTATCCTTCCTGGCTTCCCTGCAATACCCCGTAATTCAACTTCCTTTCCTTCTGAAAAAAATTTCAAGAAAAGTTCTGGAAAATTAAAAGCTACCGTCCCCAAAGATTGTAACCATTGTACTCCTAGTACAACATCAGCACCTCCCATAGGAATGGCAAGCATTGGACTAGTCAATACATATTCCCCCATGGTTAGCTTGATATTATGGCATTTTCCTTAGCAATTTATAGTTCCTCCATTTGCAACCATCACTCGACATTCTGGTGCTGGGTATAGGAAACAATTTAATTCCTTGGCTACCTTATAATGAATAAAATTATGGGTGCTACCTGAATCAATCAACACTATTACCCTTTTCTTCTTTATATGTCCTTCTATCTTGAAAGTTTGAGGAGTGGTAATTCCTGCCAGTGCATTACATGATATGGTCGGATTCATTTCTTCCTCTTCTAAGGGTGGTTCCTGGTGTATATCCTCTTCTTGTTCATTTTCTTCTTCTTCTTCACAATCTATGTAAAATAATTTCTTCTCAGCACACTTATGACCTTTAGTGTATTTGCTATCACAACTGTAGCAAAGCCCTTTTGTTCTTTTTTCTTCCAATTGTTGTGGTGTCAACCTTGTAGGTTGTGGAAATCTAGGAGTAGCAACACTTCCCTCTTTATAGAAGTGAGTGGTAGGCTTCCTTGTCGCCATAATTTTACATTCAATTTTTCTTGCCAACCTGAAAGCCTTCTCCAATGAATCAGGTTCCAAAACGCGAACTTCATGTTGGATGTTATCCTTTAAAGTACCTATGAAGAGATCAATCCTGTGTTCCTCTGGAATATCAGTTACCCTTATATTCAATTTTTGAAGTCCTCAATGTGCTCCCCCACTAAACCCTTTTGTTTGAGATTTATCAATTGGCTAAAGAAGGTGTTGCTCTTTGTATCCTCATAATGTGCTATCATTTCCTCCGTAAAAATCGACCAAGTGACAATTTTTTTACGGGAGCAAAGCCATCGATACCATACAAATGTATTTTGTTATAAATGTAAAGTTGCAATGCGTACCTTTTGTGTGTTTTGCACATTATGGAGATCAAAATATTGCTCCATCCGTAGTATCCATGTTACAGGATCCTTTCCATCAAACTTCCTCATATCCATTTTTGGAATATGGTGGTTCTTCCCTCCAACAGTAGAGTTTATGAAATCACGATTAACATTTATTTTGTTCTCATCATGAGTTTCCTCTACTATCTTTTCACCATTAGGAAACATTTCTTATATCAACTTTGTCAAACCTTCTATGTCTGCTTTTAGATCATTCTTCATGTTTTCCATTTTAGCTTCCATGTCATCCATCTTAGATTCCATGCCAGCTTCCATGCCATCTATCTTAGATTCCACGCCTTTCTTCAAACCATCCATCTTAGATTCCACGTCTTTCTTCAAACCATCCATCTTAGTTTTCATGCCTTTCTTCAAAACTTCCATGTCATTTTTTGTTGCTCTTTTATAGAGCGAAATTTGTTGCATTTGCTCTTATAATTTTAATATGCCATGTTGCATTTCTTCATCTTCATGAGCCATAGTAGAACCTTCTAAAGGCTTAATGGGTGTTGAATTATTTTTAGGGGGCATTTTAGAACCCAACACTGATACATATTCTACAATATTCCCTTGGAATCAGTTCAAATTGATTCTTCAAACAAAACTTATGCAATTTTGAAAAAAAAATACACACCTTTTTCTTGCTTTTAAGGAGCTCGATATTGAAATTGAATTATCTCTATGATTTCAAATCTTCAATATCTGAAATTTGGCCCCGAGGTAGCCCTTTGAATCCGCTTTCGAATGCCACAGGTCTGACCTAATTTGGATTCTTCACGACAAAGTTATGTCCAATCTTCCACAATGACCCAATTATGTACTGGTTCAGTAGAGAGAACTTGTACGACTTGCCACGTGTCACTGTTTACTCCTTCAACTCTGAAATTGATAGACAAGAAACTAAAGTCCGTGTACTTTTAGTCACTTTTTACAGAATTCCAATCCGATGCTCAGAGAGAGAGTTATGAAGATTTTCCCACGATCGCCTCTTTGAGATGAAATTCGAGAGCCTGAAAAATACCTAACTTGCATAGACCATATCTCCGAAAATATTACGAACCAAGCTTTGAAATTTTGCAACGATGTTCCTCAGGATTTCGACTTCGCACCCTAAAAATTTCAGCTTCTGAACCTTCGTAGAAAAAAAGTTATAGAAAAAATGCCATGATGACTTGTTTGGAGCAGCGAAACCCTAGAATCCAAAGCTCTGATACCAAATGTTGTGAAACAACTCCAAAAATAGAAGAAAAGAGATATCAACGGCTTAGAAATAAGCCACTTCGAGGGGGCAACCTCCAATACATTACATGAATGAACAATTCTTGGGTGATACAAATGACAAAACCTCCTTTCTATATATAGGAGTCCATGGGGCCACAATGTACTCCAAGTGGGGCCACAATGTAATCCTAGCCAACCTAACAATAATAATGTAAGGGCACAATAATAACAATATGGGGGTTATAGGGATACAACAATAAAAATAAGGGGGTTACAATAACAACAATAAGGGACCTCACAAAGTGATCCTTTAGGGTAGATCTCCTTTGTATAAATATGTTTGTGGATGTAGTAGTCACTAATCTCCGTGGACTATGAACCACATAGAAAAAGAATTTAAAAAGTTATAAATTTATTTTAAATAAATTATTTTTATGTTCTATTTTTAAAATTTTAATGAAATGATATGTAATTCTAAAGAAGATGGTATAAATATGTTTAATTAGAAAATAAAAGAAGTCATCAATTTTATAGTAAAGTATGGATTTTGAAAAATTACTAAAACATTATGAAATGATAAATACATTTTTTTAAGATATTAAAAATGCAGGGAATGAAAATTAGAGTCTATTGTAATCAGTTTGGGTCAAAATGCTTTGACTTTTAATTAATTTGCAAATTTTTAGAAATTGTTTCCAAAGTTTATTAAAGTTTTGGTAAAATTAAATATTAAACTTATTCTTTTAGAAATTGAAAATTATTTTTTGAATTTTTAAAATTTGAATTTCTAATTTTTGATTGGTGGATAACTAATGCAATGAGTGCTAAGTGGACTATTAAAAAATTATGAGAAATTAGTGAGTTCTGACTACCTCCCATGGAAATGGTCATAGATGAATGACCTACTTAACACAGTTGAATCCCAAAAAATGATATCTAATATAATGCATTGTAGAAAACCCCTCAATACTTAATTTTATGTAGTTTAAAATCATTTTTTCAGAATTAAAAATTGTTAAAAAAAATGAAAAAAAAACTCTAATTGCCAAGTGTTCCCATAAATTAATTATCAATTTATTTTTTCTTCCAAATTTATGTTATTTTCCATAATTATTATATTCTTTAAAATAAAATAATTAACATTATATTTCGACCTTTTACTAACCATGAAAACTAGCTGATTTAAAAAACAAAAGCAACAACTAAAGCAAATCACACTTAAGCCTTTGTGTAACTAATTTTTTTATTTTCATATACTAGACATTGTAAATTTTTATATTAGACATTTTATTACATATGAATTTTTGTCACGCGATTAAGACCGACACATGATACTTCATATTAATTTGAATTTTTGGACATAGAAATTCTACTATAGATTATTTATTTGCAACTCAATTAGGATGAGTATATATTTCAAGTTAAATAAATAGTTTGTTTGTTTTTCCAAGGAAAAAAATGAACTTTAAAAAGTCACATCTTATATGCATTGAAGCATTCCATATGTGCTATGATCACTCATGAGGGCCACATAATTAACTATCCATGAAAAATATCTTGAGTATAGGCACAAATTACAAAATCAACACTCAAAAGTGTCACTATCCAGCCAATAAAAGCCACCTGTCAAGTATTTCCAAGTAAACATAGGCCTCCCTAGGCGGGAAAACAACCTAAAATACCATGAAAATATAACTTTTGTCCCATATGTGAAAAAACAATAACAACAGATAGAGTCCAAAAAATTATATACATAAGGCTCCAGAGAGAATACATCGTGAGCTGGAGGGAAAGTAAATAAACATCACAATAAATATCCACAGATCATGTTAATAAGGTATATTGTCCGACACTCGAACAACCTCATAAATTTTTTCGGTAATGTGCCATGCATCTAGATCCTAGTGAATGGTCTACTTAGATAGGAGGTCAACTGCAATGTTCCGTTCCCTATAAATATGGCATATAGTAATGAGATGAAATGATAATTTTAGCTATTGAATTTCTTCAAGGATAGGAATCAACACATAATTTTGACATCTCTATACATTATTGAACCAATTTATGACATTCATGGAATCGCCAAAAATTTTAATCGAGCCAATTCCCAAGTGGATGAGCCATCATATAAGAAGTTTTAGTGTGAGGAGTTATGAATAGTTATTTGTGCCTATACCAATACCCACATAAGTTGTTATTGAGTTGTTCAAATTTTTGTGAATAACCATACTAGAGTCGCATTTCATATGTTCATCTGATGCCGTATCAAAAAAATCCCACGGGATATCATGGTTTATCTATTCAATGTTGATGATCCTAGGTTGTTTTATGTGATCAGTAGCTGGGAGGAAAGAGAGGATCAAAGGACATTCAACAACTATCACAGAGGGGGAGGAAAGTGAATCCTTAAAAACACCTTTATTTATTGCAAGCCAAATGCCCCAGGAAATGATTTAAGGAATGTTTCTTTTATTTTCATGAGTGTTTGTCATCCACCATTTATGTCATGCATCCCCACAATTTTCTCCATCCCACAAAAGATTAAATTTAATAGAGACTTTGTAAATTCCCAAACCTTTTTAGAGAATCTGAAATCAACGAATAAATGATCATTTGTTTCAACAACGTCCATATAGAGAATACACCATCCTAACCCATGAAAATTCCTCCTTTAACGCAGATCCCATGTAGGAACTTTGTTCTTGAAGATACACCAGAAAAAACAATCTTGTTTTTGTTGGGTTGCTCAACTTCCATAAAGGCTTGTTCCATCATTCATGTGCCCCCCAACCCCTTCCCTTCATCAAGTATTCATAACCACATTTTAGGGAGTAAATTCCTGACTGAGCATGAACCCACCGAAGGATGTCAGGATAGTCTTTTATCGTGACCTTTGAGCGCATAAGTTCTTGAGTGTATGCTTGCCATTCTTGACTTCATTGAGGCCCAATTTGAATTTCCTCCACCGATTTCCATCTCTATTTCCATATTGAGGTAGACTCCTGCTTAGCGATCTGGAAAAAGAAAAATATCCCTTTTAGGTGTAATATATCTATTAGGCCTCTTGAGAGGCCATAAAATTCATTGCAACCAATCCAGTCCAATTCTGCATTTTCCCCCATTGCCCACCTGCCAAGTCAAACCTTCTTCCACCAATCTGAAGGATAAAATAGAAGCCTTCCAATTGACTGAAGCTTTTGAATAACCTTTTTCTAGAATGTGAATCCATTCATCCATTAGGGTTGGGTCAATATATTTTATTTTTACCTTAGTCGTCCAGAGATTGTCTTCAATCAGGAGCCTCCACCCAGATTTTGCAGCAAGAGAAATAGAAAAAGAAAATAAATTATTTATTCGCTAACCACCCCATTCCTTGGGTCTTGCAATTTTGTCCCATGCCACCCATGGAATGACATTCTCTTCTTTCTTCCTAGCCCATAAAACCGACTTCATATTCTCCTGATCTTGTTAAAGATGCCTTTTGGAACCCAAGAAAGGGTGATCCAATATACTGGAATGGCCAACAGAACTAATTTTATGAGTACTAGTCTTCTTTCTCTGGATAACCATTTGAAGCTCCAAATATTTATACATTTTTCATTTTTTGACAACAACTAGACCCAATCTTGTTTTTTATAAGCATTAGTTTTCAGGTAGAAACCCAAGTATTTTAGACACTCCCCCATAGGGTGATGAGTGAAAGGGAGAGTAGTAGAGATCCTTGCTAGTTCTGGTCATGAAAAGCCTTCATATGCAATTGAGGATTTATGATAATTTATAACCATGCCTGTGGCCTTCAGAAACAAATCCAAGATAATTTTTATCTGGGAGACCTCATCCCTATTCCCATTACTAAAAAGAAATATATCATCCACGAATAGAAAATGGGAGATGAAAAAATTTGTTGCTACTTCAAAGCCTCTTAGATCTCCTCTTCTCTTGGCTGAAATAATAAGTTTACTTAGTCCTTCGACAACTAAGAGGAAGAAGAGTGGGGAGAGAGGGCATCCTTGTCTAAGCTCTCTTTGACTGTGAAAAAAAGGGGACGTTGTTGACTTGATGGGGCCTAGACCCAGGTTTAATGTGACTGCGTAGTCCAACAAAACCCACTATTACCGGCACTTTCAGAAACGACCTACTTGCGCAAATCGAAATCTCACCCTATACAATATAGGGGTATGCTAGAACTAGGCTTCTGCATCCAGAGGGATAGAGGATTGTGGCTTTAGGGGTTGTCCTTCTTCACAGAGCTTCACAAGTCATATCTATCGATAATACATGCATTGTTCAACACACCTGTTGAACTTACTAATAGACTGCATGATCTTACTTATTCATGCGTTAAACAAAGTAAAAAATCATAAACAAGACTGCGCTATTCAATTGCAGATCAAAATGCTTATTCAACACAGACATTCATAAACAGTAAGTAAAAGAAAACACATCAATAGAACTCATATATATCCAACATTTATTTCATTAATAACTAGATTCTTCTCATACATTCAGTTCCACCCTACGCACACAACTGCAAGACCCTGCACACACATCTGCAGGGGTCTGCGCACACAGTTGCAGACTTCCTCAGGTCTTCACACACACATATGCAGGAACCTTTCCTCTAACCCAAAACACAGATTCTGAATTGAAACAATATTACATCCAAATGCATATCATCAGATCTATCATATAAGCTTCTTGCGACTATGACTTCTATCTAGACTCCTTATATAGGTTTGGAATTTACAATACCATGGTCTGAAAACCATGGGCGAAGTCCAACGTTCACAAAATAATCCCATACCATTACATAATAAGGGGCTTTGACCCACCCCAAAGCCCCTATGACTCAAAATAGACTATGCGCCACACGCTTTGCTCCTCTATCTACCGACTCTTTCTCTACTGCTTTCTTCGAGGGGATCCCATGTCCAACATGCTCCCAACGAAAAACTATGACTCGTCCCGAGTTACAAAGTTGATGCGCCTGCTATCTTCGCTTTGATTTTGCTCAAGGAATACTTCAACGGTGGAACTGCTTCGACGCACTGCTTTTAAAACTCTCTGACTTCCCCAAGCAACAACTCTGTAAGTTTCTTGGATGCCTTCTCCTCGAATCCTCTCTGCGTCGTGCACAATGATTTCATATTATTTTCCGCAGTTTGGAAGAGCTCGCCGACCTTCGCTTCCCATGGTTTCATTCTATCTGTAAGTAGCTGCTCCTTCTTGCGCAAATCATCTACCTGATCCTATAAGAATTTACCCTCTTGGAGTCTGGTAATCTATTGCATTTGTGCTAAGGTCTTTGCAGTGAGCTTAATATGATCCATTTGTTCAAGTTTTCGCGCATTTCGGCCTCTATCTTTTGCACCTATGTGTCCTCCTATTGTTAGGCCTATACCTCGAGAAATTCCCCAAAGACATTCACACACTCCTGAATGCGGGACTCAACCTGCTCTGTAGCAGCTTTCAGCTCTACTGCACGCTTCTCCCAAACTTCTGGCAGAGTGGAAAGTTGCAATTGCATCTGCAGCTCAACAATTTTCATCTGCATTTCCAAGCGTACTTCATCAACTGTTGCCTTAGAGTCCTTAACTGCGGTGGAAAGCTTGGACACTTTCTCTTCTGGTGCAACTGCAGCATGAATCTGGAGCTCTGGTAGCTCACTGCAAGCTTTAGAGGTATCATGCTCCAGCTTTTTCTTTGTGCTACCTCAGCCGCGTGCTCTTGGACAACAAGCTGCTTTTCGTCAGCCATGCTTTGTCTTTCGTTCTTTACATCCTGAATAATCATAAGGGTGCATTTTTCTCTGATCTTCAATTCCTCTTTAATGCCCTAGTGGAATTCATGCAAAGCCTACAGTGGCATCGCAACAAGATTCAAATTTGTATTATGCCAGTGGGCCACCTGCCTTAGTTGCTCCGTCGTGTAAAAAATAAATGTGCCTGCAGGGATAGGCACCATGCAGGTATCAGAGGTCAATGCTAATTCATGCGTAGTTGTGCTTGTACTGGCTTGTGCCCCGCTTGGTGAAATAATGCTCGCTTGCAACTCGCTCGGCTGAACTGCGCTTGCCTACACTTGCAAGTCCTGCAAACCTTTATGGACATATTCCAACACTTTCTTATATTGCTCTTCGATGTTGCCCCATAAATCCTCAGTGACCTGCCACATAGTGTCTCCTATATCATCAATGTACCCCTCAGTGAGGACCATTTTACTCGGGCCATCAGACCTGTCAAATTTGACCTTCTTTCTTACACTGCCCTTCTGTGGATATCTTCACTTGGTGGTAAAAGGGGAATATGGATCTGTGCCGAGATCACCGCTAAGAATATCATCCCCTTCAGTATCCAAAGTCTTTGTTTCAATGTCCTTTCCAGTCGCAAATGTGACTTTCGTGTCCTTCTTTCCTGTTGGCTTAGTGGGCTTCTCCCCACTCTTTGTTGCATGCTCTGTGCCTTCAGGAAGTAGAGTTAACCAATCGCTCGGCTAGTGACTAATGACAGCCTACACATCTTATTCTTCGAAAAGGTACGACAACTCATACTAGATCCCAACGAGGTCCTTCTTCACCTGAATGTGTATGTGATGGAAGTTCTCTTTGAACTCCTCAACCTATCAATATTGCTCCACAATGTTGGGTGTTAATCGAGGATTTTGGTTAATCATTGTCCGTAAACTCATCTCAACTCCTACGCAGAAAAATTTATTGGCCATAACCTTCGACGACTCTGGTGAATGCCATAGTGAAGCATATCTGGCTGCTTCGCATAGATCGAGGTCCGCAATGTTGAACTGCGACTCCTTGGGCTCTCTCCATTCCATCAATGCAATGAGATCAAGAGCCACACATAGTGAAACTGATTTCCCTCTTCTTGAGCTGCTTTGCAATCAGTTAGGAAGTCAATACATTAATATCCTACCCAGTTATATACTACGCCCTTGGCGCACTCTGTAGCTAAGGCTATTACAGGTGTGGAAGCCTCCTCTTCGCGAATTTTCCTCATAATCTTTCCCACAAGAATGTGCATGACGAAGCACACAGTTCTATCAGAAATGGAGTTAATTAAATAACCCCAGGTTCCCTTTGTCAGAATGTAGTCGTTCTTCATCTTATCCACAATTTGATTGTTGTGCCTTTTTCCTACAAAAGCCTCCATGGGGTTCGACCCAAGACAAGGAAGGGTTGTAATCCTCCTTATGAGCATATCGGTAATTGGGATCTTCTTCCCCATACACTTACAATCATCATGCACTAAGGCCAACAATTGGCGCACACATATAGTGTTGATAGGACTGCGCTTGAAGTGTGGCACATTGAGCATATTGAGTATACCGGCCTCCTGGATACCCTTCACCCATTTCATCAGCTCCATTCTTGTCACTCCTCCTATATAGGCCTACTGGCACAGATATATACTCGGCTCAAACTGTCAGTATTTTCTTCGATCATTAAAATATCAATCCTCCATTCTTAACTGAGGCACCTTGGCTAGTGAGTCTCCTTCAATCGACACCTCATCTGGAATCAATGGTGTAAACACCTTGTACTTCATTGCGTCGAGGTCCTTCACTGGCTTCTTAGCCTCTAAATTCCAGGGAGGAATATATGGAGGCAACCTAGAGATAGTTTCAACCTCCTTAGCATCAATTTATTCTGGGACTTCTTCTGCTTTTTCATCATCTTATTCTATCTCCATGGCCTTTTTATGTCGAACTTGAGCTCCCTTACTCCGTTGTTCCTTCGGGAGTTTCTTTTGGGGTGACTACCTTAGGACTGGTTTCTTAGGCTTTGCGGATGGAGCCACACCTGTGGTTTTCTTCCTGGGCGACCTTGACCCTATGGTGGTTACTGGCGGTGTCGCTGTCATTGTGGTGTCTAAACCTCACTAGATTGTGTGGCTGAGCCAATGTGCCTTGATCAATGCTTCTCTCAATGCTGCGAAACTATAATCTGACATGCAATATCTTTCTCGGCGCTCTTGTAGACAACAACTCTCTCTTCCACGTCTTAGGGCGCAAATTGTTCAAATCGGGGGTGGGATCCTTGCTTTATAACGAATTTCAAATTGAAGTTGCAGCATCGCCTTTAGATACACCTCATAATGCTGCTTTGGAACCAGATCCGCCCAGATATGCCCATTAATTACATCCCTCCCGTTCCTTTTAACGGCCAAGTCGTTGTCTAATCAAATTTTACTGATCCAACGGTCATATTTTGGACGAAATCTGTGAGACTCACCCCCTTAGCGAAGTCCAGTCTTCCTCAGCGCATTAACCTCTAGCTGCACCTACAGTCAGTCTACTGCGCAGTATTGTGACTGTGATGAAGCTACCCTCCAACATAATCATTCTGTGTCTGTTCATCTCGACACCCACATATATCCTCCCCCAACACAAACTTGTTGGCCGGGTCTGTCCAAGCGGACTATTTACAACATTCTTGGTCGTGCTCCAACTACCATTAGAGAAATTTTGAGGTCTAAAATGGGCCTCCTAAGAAAAATGTACAAACAAAATAAACTTTATAAGAACCAATAGGATTCAAGATGATGATGTCAACCATGGGGGATGATTCACCATTTTTGGGGCAAAAAAGTAAAAATATTAAAAAATAATAAAATAATAAAACTAATTTTCAACTTGTATTTTCAACTTATCTCCCTAAGGTTTTATTCAAATTTCCTGGTAATGCCAATTCTTTTCTTGTTCTTGTACACCTTATTTACTACATGTTATTCTGGTTGCAGCTTTTCCTTGTCAACACAATTATCTATTAGCTCCTGCAACCCTTCTACAACCTTTTGGTGCCTTAGTAATTTCATACATTTATGTAAGAAGGATGCCAAGATAGACTGATCATCTTCCTTAACTGCAGTATATTCCTCTGGCTTATTTTTCAATGGAAACAACTACCTCCACGCGGTAGGTGGCGAAGATGTCTCTTTCTCCGCTTGTACAATAAATTCAAACTTCCTATCTTATGCTTTCCTTACCCAGGTCTCCATCACAATATTTTTTCCTTCTGTGTGGTCTCCTCCAGTACTCACACCACTGCGCTTTACTATGTTAATGCTTGGATTTGCCTAGTGCTGTTCAACCCTCATTATTTGAATATTCTGAGCCGGCTGTTGGTTGTGCTTCTCCTGCATTTTAGCTAACAAAATGGGACATTATTTGATTTCATGACCAAATTCTTGACAATACTTATAGGAAGGTGCAATAGGATTTTTAAAATCCCTAGAAAAATTTCCAACCTGTCTGCAGTTGTATCATATGATCTGTCCTCGTCCACGATCAGCGCCTCCTCCTCGGCCACACCCTTGGCCTTGGAAACCTCTGCGCACAGTCGACGAACCCGAAGCTTCGCGCCCTTCTACCTGCATTTGATATGCACCATGACTATTCTGCATCATTAGATCATAGCTCTTACAATGTTTTTCATCATGTCTCACCGAACTGTAGAAATTTCAGAACAATTGCTTTGACGATCTCACAAAATTTTGCAGTAGGTGACAATAATCCATAGAATTATGGCCTGCAACTTCGCATAAGATACACCATACATGGGTCCATATTCCTAGCCCAACACTCGATCTAGGTTTTAATGGACTTGACATCCCAAACCCCAAATAGTCTCTATACAAAGGGAACTGCTATTTATAGTGACCCTATGCTTTGCACTTGGTACACCAAAATTCCAACCTTATATCAGATTGAAACTCCTTTCCCTTCTTTAGATCCTGGAGCTCCATATGCCATCTCACCAACTGAGTCTAAATCTGTTGCACTTCTATGCTTGTATCAACTACTGGCAATGCTTCAAGCTTCATCATGATATCCAGCGCTTCAGCTTGAGTAGCAATCTTCTGTTGTGATAATGGAAATCTAAGATGTGGCAACAATGCAAGAATGAACCATTCTATATGCTATTCATCTGGGATCTTAAAGTTAATATGGGTTAGCAGTGTCTTAAATCTCTGGTATACCTCCCACACAACCTCGGTACTTAGCTGCTTAATTTCTTTGATCTCTATGATACATTGGGATTGCGACTTTGGTTTATTGAATTTAGCATTCAACGCGATATTTGTCTCAGCCAAAGAAGCATTTGAATTCATTGTAAGATATTTCATGTACCAGGACAATTCTCTATCTTGCAACATTGTAATCAACTGCGATTTCATCATATTTTCATCTGTAATATTCTGCGAACTCCATATCGCTTTTGCAATAAACCAAAACTGTTCCGAATCATTCGATCCCTTGAACACATGCATCTTTGGGGGTTGGGACATGGTGAATGGGGGAGGTGGAGGTGGAGGTGAAGGAACAGAATGGGACAGGGTGATGATGGGGGTGGAAGGTTAGGGAATCTTTGCAGCACTTTTCTGACTTTAAGATCTCAGAATTCTCGGGGTAGTGGATTTTCTTTCTCTTTCTTCAGACCCAAACAAGGGACAATATTCAGTTTCAATGTAAGAACCCCAATCTGTTATGAATATTTTACAGCTCTAGGAATCACCAAGTTCTCTTTCTTCGAACATCAATATGAGAGCATCTGTAATACACCCTTTTCACACAATAGCATTCTAATCCAGAACTTTAGTGAATTCAGGTACTTACCTCTAGGGCCTTTGAAGAACTTGCGCTCTGCTTCTCTATAATACACAAAAGTCTTGATCGCGAACTCAGTAATCAAAAAACCTGGTGATCTCGTTATCAGTGTTTTTTAGCTTCTCAATCATATCTGGGGTTCACGCAGTTATATTATTATTGATTCGACCCCTTCTGTGCAACTAGTATTGATATCCACTCGTACAAATCACTAGAAAACGACGCGAAAAATATCTCATACTGATTTGTATAGATATACTTTTGTAACCAATGTTTAGTAGAGATGTGCGGGTTTCTATTTTCTTGCACAACAAACTCACGTTCTTTTAGAATTACCCAATCTCAATCTCTTGCTTAGACGGATTCCAAATACAACTATCCCTCAGTCAGATCTCGGTCCTGGAAACATAGCCATTTGTTGGCTTGATGGGGCCTAGATCCAGGTTCAATGTGACCATGCAGTCCAAAAAAACCACTATTACCGGCCCTTTCGGCAATGAATTTCTTGCGTAGATCGAAGTCTCACCCAAGGCAATATAGGGGGATGCTAGAACCAGGTTTCTACATCTAGAGTGATAACAGATTGTGGCTTTAGGGCTTTTCCTTCTTTACATAGCTTCGTAGGTCATATCTATCAATAATATAGGCGTTGTTCAACACACTTGTTGAACTTACTAACACACTGCGCGATCTTACTTATTCATGCATTAAACAAAGTAAACAACCATAAACAAGATTGCACTATTCAATTACACATCAATACCCTTATTCAACACATACATTCATAAACAGTAAGTAAAATAAAACACATCAGTAGAACTAAGATCTATCCAACAGATCTTTCATAAATAACCAGATCCTTCTCATACATTCAGTTCTACCCTGTGCACACAATTGCAGGGGTCTTCGCACACAACTGTAAGAGCCTTTCCTCTAACCCAAAATACAGACTCTAAATTAAAACAATATTCCATTCAAATGCATCTCATCAGATCTATAATTAAAGCTTCTTGCGTGCCTCTGACTTCTATCTAGACTCCTTATATAGGTTTGGCATTTACAATACCATGGTCCAAAAACCATGGGTAGAGTCCAATGTTCACAAAATAATCCTATCCCGTTACATAATAAGGGACTTTGACCCACCCCAAAGCCCCTATGACTCAAAATAGACTCTGCGCTATGCACTCCGCTCCTTGATCTGCAGAGTCTTTCTCTACTGATTTCTTCAAGGGGATCCCATGTCCATCAGATGTGGCCCCATTTATAAGAACTGCAAAAGACAAATTTGAAATTCATCCCATTATCCAATTAACGAAATCAATTCTAAATCGAAGATGGGTCATCAAAAGACTCAGATATATCCAACTGATCCGATCATAAGCTTTAGAAAGATCAATTTTTACAATCAAGCCTTTTTTCTTAGACTTCTTAATGCTATGCATTGTTTCTTGGGCCACCTCAATGGCTTCATGAATTTGCATGCCATCCATAAAACCAAATTATTCTTTAGAGATATTACTAGAAATAACGTGTCTAAGTCTATAAGAAATGGTTTTAGCGATGATTTTATATATGCGATTTCATAGGGGGATCAAAAGAATTATGGGTATCTCATTTGGGGATAAGTACTAGGAAAGTGGAGTTGAAAGGATCATGAATAGAGCCATTTTTTCTGGATTCTTCCACCACTCCAACAATCTTCTCCCCCATTAATTCATAAAAGTGTTGAAAGAATTCCACTGTCCAACCATCAAGCCCTGGACTCTTGTCTTTTTGCTTAGACTTTAAGACATTTTCGACCTCTAACTTTGTGACATGAGCCATTAGATGTTCATTGTCTGCCTCCTTAGCATATCTAGGAAAGAGTTGTGCAACCCTAATCACCTCCCATATTGATGCAACCTCAGGTGCTCTGAAAAGGGTTTTGAAATGGTATTTCCCCCCTGGCTTGTCCAGTTCCCAGATTGTATTTGAGTTTTTCCTCCCCTTTGCATAATTTTGAAAAAAAATTGTATTTTCATCCCCAATTGAGATCCATATTGCACGAATCTTTAATCACCATTGTTCCTTGTTATCCATAAGAATTTTCCTTCTCCTTGATTCTAGTAGCTTGATTCGCACCCTCTTTTCCTCATTCTCATAACCATCTGCCCCCTGAAATTCCATTCGCTCCATCTCCTCCCTGATTTATCGAAGATCAGTTGTGTTTTTCCATATTCTCTTTTTCCCATGATATTTTCGCCCATTTTAGACTTTTCAGATTATTCATAAGGAATAGGGCATGAGAAAAAATCCCAGATCTATCAATATGACTCCATGTTTCATAAACAAGGCTAATATAATTTGCACCCTTTAACCAAATTGAATTAAAATTGAAAGGGGTTTTTGATTTCTTGTTTGGTCCAGATAACTCCAGTAATATAGGAGAGTGGTCTGATCCCCCCTCGGAGCCCACCCATTGTCTAAATCTTGTGAACCGGTTCGCAAAGTCTTCATTTAAAAGGAACCGACCCAATCTCTTTTCCACACGAGCCTCTCCCACTCTCTTGTTCCTCCAAGTAGGAGAGATTTTGATTAGGTTTGGGTCAATAAGGTGCTCATCCCATATTTTTTTCCATAAGAAATTAGCTAGGGATTCTTCTTGAGCCATGGGCCCCCAAGTCTCTGACAATCCTAAGGAGAAATTCATGTCTCCTCCCACCACCATATTGGGAACTTGCACGAAAGAATTTGATAAAAGGTTGTTCTAGAAAGAGATCCACTCTTGATAGGGACCATAGATGTTAACAATAGTGAAGTCTATGGCTAATTCCATTGAATAAACCTCTACACCAATAAGAGATTTAGAGGCACATAAATTGTTTAGCTTTATAATACTATCTTTATAATTGCTAAACCACCCGATATCCCTCTAACATCAATGGTCACAAAATTCCAAGGTGGAAGCATTTTCTGTAGGGATGACTTAACCAAATCGCCCTGGCCCAGGGCCTCTTGAAGCAAAATCAAATCAGGACAATATTTAAAGAAGAGTGATTTTAGGGCTAGTTTTTATATGGGTACTAGCTAACCCTCTACAGTTGAAAGACAACAAAATCATTTAGAAACAGTGACAGGGGGCTGCGCTTCTCTAAGCACCCCTTTGAGAGATATTTTTTTTCCATTGACTATGTCAATCATGGCTTTATTTGTGCTTTAGAAATGCCTGTTTTCCTTCCCCTTATCCTCCTAGGCTTTTTGGGAATAAAGATGCACCCCAAACCACAAAAGCCTCAACTAACAAAGATATTTTCTCTCAGGGTCGAAGGTTATATGGAATAGTGTCAATAGAGAGTTTCAAGATGGTTGTGATAATGTTTTCCATTTCCAGACAAAGGTTTATAATGCAAATAGACTCGTTTCCAGTAGGCCTGGAAGGACCAGGAAAATGCATATAATTTAATAAAATATCAAAGGAATCAACAATAGGAGGTGGGGAACAAGTATCAGTACCCACCATATCTAGTGCAAGATCAACAAGGTCAAGGATGTCCAACGCTTGATTCATCACACCATTGAGAAGGATTACTGACTGCAGAATCAGTTCCTCCATTCCTTCCGTCGGAATTGACCCCTCTTCCTGCTGAAGAATATCCTCCTCTCCCTGAGCCTGATTTCCCCCTTCTTCCTGAACCACCTGCTCCAAATTGGCCCAGTAATCATTCTTGTTTCCTCCCCTTAGCCTACGCCTTCTGCTAATACCCAGAGGGAAGTCTCTGGAAAGGTGGCCATGTTTATGACTTCGATGGCACTTGAATGGTAAGTGCTCATAATCCACCATCTGCATATAAGAATGTCCATCAAGGTGTAATTGATTTTTTTCGATCAAACCCTCTCTAGGGATGAGGCGAACCAATATACGAGCAATGTTCCATGCTATGGTAGTCAGAAAAGACATATCCGCATCCAAGAAAGTACCTAGGCTATTCCCAATAGCCCTGAAGACATCCATAGTCCAGAATGGGGAGGAAGATATGGGAGATGAACCCAAACCATGATCTCGTCTGCCCTTTCCAGATTTGCATCAAACATAGGCGTCCAATGTTTAAATAGAATCGAGGAAAAGTCGAAAGCCCAATTGTGCTTCAACACCCATTCCAAGGTTTCCTTGTTTGCAAACCGAATCATGAACCAACCCTTTGACAACATTATTACTTCTACATCCTTGTCTGGGGTCTCTCCCCAATAATTTTCTATCCATTATGAGATAAATTTGGCTGAGAAGAATTTCTGACACACTCTGCCCACCAGAATGGTCTCCAAGGCCGCCATCACCCTATCAACTTGAATTTCAACCCCTAAAAAAAAATTAGGACACTCCAAACTTTTCTTAATCACATTCCATTTCTTCCGTTTAGACATCTCTTGACCACCAGTTTTGACCAGGGTTGTGGGTGGAATAACAGTTGCCTTTGCTTCACCACCCATTTCATTTGGACCCAAACCCCCTTCCCCTTGCTCCAAAGCAGTTGCATAAACTCCGGGTAATAGAAAATTTTCTGCTTGAGCCACGACAAACCCCTGAGTGTGCACATCCACCTCTTGTGTGGCTATCGCGTTTACATTTTCACCCTAATTCCCTTTGGGAAACCCAGTAACCCAGAAACCTCCCCTGTCGCCGCTCTATAAAAATTACTGCTGAAACCCTCCCGAGTCTCCCAAATTTCATGAATTGTGGCTTCACCAAGCCTCATTGTTCCCATAGGTGGAGGTTCAATGCTAGTACCTGAGAAAAACATATTTGGTTCATATTCACCCACAAAAACACCCGGGAAAGGCTTACCCAGTGCCTCTTTCCTAACCTCGGGGTTTGTTAAACAAGCTTTTAGTCCCGCCTTCGAACCCAAGCCAACACCATACACTCTATCTTCTAAACCCCTAGATGGAAAAAAAAAGAAGTAACTTTAGTTTGGGGAGGGATGTATTGACTTACTTGTGGGCACTTAGAGGCCTCGATCAACCTAGTGTCCGCCTTTTCTGCAGGTTTTTTACCCTCCAATAGCAAGATCATGTTAGAGCTACCAAGAAACGGTCCAAGGAACCTTAAGTCAGCAACTTCCCTCGAACCAAAACTAACCGACGGACTCCATGACAACCTTCTGACATTCCACCTACCATATGGAGAGTGAGGTGGAAGAGCCATCTTTACCAAGTTCTGCTTGGTTGGCTCCATCCCCTAGACAGAGAGTATATTCTCTGCTTTCGGCTATTAGTCGACAGACTCACATGGTTTTACCATTGTGCCTTCCCAGTAAAAGGACTAGTCCATGAACCCCGAGAATAACGACAATGCACTGTTAATAGTAAAAAAATAAGTAACACCTGAGACCCTTACCACCCGAGTTGGCTCAGCTGTGAATGTCTGTGAAACTTGTCGCGGTGCCAAACCCTTAGACCGCCAAAAACGTTTGTCAAATAAATAGCTTGTTACAATAATTGGTTTTTTAAAAAATTATTTATTTTATTTATATCATATATATATATATATATATATATATTATTTAATATAAAGATACTAGACATTGTAATTCCCCCTCCTTATTTGGTCCCATAAGCTAAAGATGGAATAAAATGTGCAAACACACATGTCAATAAACCCTTTAACTTTTGTAACAAACAATGATGTTGGTGTTAATGTTTCAACCAAAAATATTTATACACCTATCTCTATTTTGCTCTAAGGTTATCTAGTCCATTAATTCCTTCTGTTACTTCCCTTCTTCATATTTAAATGTATTTTATTGGATTTATGTTTTTTCTTTTCAAGCATTCAATAATTGTTATTGGTTCCTTTTTGCATAAAAGAAAGGTACTAAGTAACAACTTTGCATATTACACTTGTTTTCAAAATGTTATACTATTTCATATTAAATATTAATTTAAAAATATTTATAACAATACTCTTATATTTAACATTTTGATTTATTAAAATTATACATTTTAATAATTTTTTTTCCAAATATAAAAATAAATTTTAAATTAAATAATTATCACTTATTTAAAAAATTTAAAATATTAATAATCAATTTATAACATTATATATATTTTATTTTTATCATTTTAAATATTTTAAATTATATTATTTATTATTTAAATAAAAAATAATTTATCACACAATATAGTATTGAATAAATTTAAATAGAAAATTTTAATGATAGATTTGTTTGAATAAATTTAAATAGAAAATTTTAATGATAGATTTGTTTACCTAGATAAGTTATATTTAAATAAAATGACGTGCTTTAATATCCAAGAGAATTATTTAATTAGTAATCATGGTGTTATGAAATATTATTTGAACTATAGTTTATAGTTTAATTGGTAATCACGATGATACGAAATATTATTTGAACTATGTTTTTTTTTTTTTTTTTTGAATAAGGCTAGATTCTATTATATAATACAAAAAGTACAAAGAGGTATAGTCCAGCTTCCAGACTGGGATTGCTGAGTTAGCCAACCTCGGTGGGAAAGAGATACTTCAAAAAAATAAAAAAATGGGGTTTCCCCTTAGGGGGAAACCAACCCATAAAGCAGTCCAAAAAACATAGAGAGAGCTACCCCTAATGGGGAAACCAACCTTAAACAGAAAAATCCCAATAGCTAATTTTGCTGTGCAGAATGAAAATAAACACGGAAACTATAGTAAAGCTAGAAAAAATTGGAGAAAGAAGAACCATGGCGCTATACGTTTTGGTCATTTTCATTGTGAAGCTGCTGACGAGGCGATTCTTCCACTATGTAGCACCCATAGTCAAAGGGGTCATCCTCTTTCTTGGCGAGTCGAGGGTCCAACTCTAGCGTGGAGGTGGAACGAGCACCCCTGTCTTCTGTCTTGTCTGAATGCCTGGCGCCTTTGGCTGAGTTGCTGCTGCACCTGCTGTCAAAGGTATTCTCCATGCATTTGACAAGCACAACCACCATTTTTCTAGGCTGCGGGGAGGAAGAATGAGAGAGAGTGGATTTACGCAGCCTTTTCTTAGACCCTGAGTTAGAATTGCTTGGTTGAGCTTCCGGAATTTGGAATGTGAAATGGGCTGAGAGGAGTTGTGGGTCATAGACCTCTGACGATTCCATGGCCACTAAAAAATCCATCGAGTGCTCTGCCATGGCGGAAATTGGAGGGCAAGAGGTCGAACCTCTGCCTCCTCCTCTTCAACAATGCATTCAATGGCGGCGATTCATGGTATCAACATAATTATGAGAATGCAGATGAGGCGGGTGAGAAAAGGAATATGGACGAGCAGTGGACTGATATGCAATGTGAAACGAATGAGCGGAGGGTGACTGAACAACAGAGTCAAGGGTGGAGGTAAAATAAGGACCAACAGAGCTGAGAACAGGAGCTTGCAGAGCAAGTTTGAGGGAAAGACAGAGGGAGGCGTGGGATAATTTTTGGCTAGAGTCGGCGCCATTGCCCATAAATGGCCAGAGCGCTCTGCAAGTTAGACGAGTAGTAGTGAATGCACATCAAACAAAATTTAATGTCGAGGAGAGCTCCAGGCTGTAGACCAATGAGGCATCTTGAAGGATCTCACACCTGGGGCAGGTTTTGCCTCGTGGAGAGGACAACTGCGTGGCATTAGAGAACCCAGGTGTTGTACCATCATTGCATTATGGATCACCCACATCCAAAGATTTGAACTATGATATTCAAAGTCAGATTAAATTTAACTTAAAAGATGTTAAGTTTCAATATTTTTTAATTAAAATTTTAATATATATTTATATATATATATATATATAATTTTATTATAATAAGTTTTTTAAAATATTTTTTTAAAAATCAATTTATATAAATATATGTTTTCAATATATTAGATAATAATTATTAAATTATTATAAATATAATTTAATAAATAGAAATTATTTAGATTTAAATTGATTATTTATATTATAATTAATTTTTTTAATTATTTAGGTTCTGTGTGAACCATTGAAAATAATTTATTGAATTTATTGTGATGTGAATGGTGAATTGTTTATATTGTGTATACATAGTTTGTTTTTCAAATTCGAAGTAGGAAGAGATTCTAGGTACTTAAAACAATTGGGTCCAGTTGTGATATTTGTTACATTGCTTATGATAAAGGTGGAGAAGGGTATTATTTATTTGTGAATGGTTTTTCCTTTGATAATGATAATTAAATGTATTGAAGGGTTGTATAGATATTTATTTAAAAAATTATTTTCAAGTTTTATTATGAGGGTTTGTAGAATAATCAGTCTTAATTTCAGATTTATGAGATCTATCAAGTGTTAAGAGAAATTAAATCTATTTTTACTTAAAAATGAAGAAGAAGATTGATCTAAGATAGATCTAAATTGATTTTATTATTAATTAATTATAATTATAATTATTATAATTTTATGTTTTTTATTTTATTTTATTTTTATTTTTATATAATTTGACAAATAAAAATGTTTTATTAATAATTTTAATTAATATATTTTTATTTTATTTTTAACAAGACAAAATGTTTAGACTACTGGACATTAGAACATACACCCAAAATTTATTTACAAGTTAGTGATATCCATGGTAAAATGGGGGTGAATATCCATGGTTAAAAATCTTGTTATATTGTAATTTTATTGTAAGTATTATGTTTTTATGTGCTTATTAATTAAATTTAAATATGATTACAAAATCATTATTTTACACCACTATCTGCCCCATGCCTTTTTACTTTTAGATATAATTTAAAAAATGTTATAAAATTAAATTATACTAAAATATTTAATTTCTTTTAAAAAAATGTTGACATATAACCTTTCTTACATTAAGCATAATCACTACACATCTCCCCCATATTGGGTTGTAGAGTGACTCTGGAAACAAAAATATTAAGTACAATCATTGAACTGATAAATATATATTTGAGAGCATGAGGAGAAAAAGTTTATCAAGTTAGAAATAAAAAAATTCTCAGAACTAGACAACCATCTTTGGATTGAGAGGTATTGACAAACACTAAGGACTGAAAATGTAATAAATTTCTTATACATTAACATCAAAAATTGGGTGTGATCTAGAACATATTACTTGAGATTTGGAGGCTGAGTTCTAGGTTGACACCAATAGGTCCTCAAGTGTTTGAGGCAAGCTTGACGCAATTGGAGGTTTAGAATAAGAAGGAACTACATGAAGAGCATGCTGGACTAGAGTGGATTTCCTAGGACTTTTGACCTTAACACTAGGTAGGAGAGCTATGTTCCTAGCACTTACAAGTTTAAGCACATATACTTCCAATGAGTCTACTTTCCATTTTAGGTGATGTGTGCAAACAACCAAATTTCACCACTTAAACCTCCCACACTTCCTATCGCGTCTAGGGCCTCAAACGTTTGATTACTCGCTGCAATTTAAATTTGTATTTTGTGCGGAGCTTCTCCATGATGTTGGAGTTGTGAGTGAGTGCGTTGTAGGTCATTAAAATCCATTGGCTTTGTCGACCCATGCATCTAAGACAAAGGTGAGAGTGTAAGGGAAAATGATGCTTGAAGCCAAAAAGGAGCCAGTGACATGATCTAGACTTATGCAGGAATGCAACATAACAAAAATATAAACATAGACATAGATATGAAACAAAAATAAAACTTCATTTCATTAACATCAAGGAACTGAAATATGCTTACATACAAAATGGAAATAAACTAGCTCGGGCGATGGTAGCTTATCTCTGAGAAGAGATGTGGTGGCTACATGCCTATGAATTGTGTTACAATGAGGCTCAAAGGAATTTTTATTATTGAACAATAAAGGGAAACCCTAAACAACCAAAAATATAACCCTAGAAGATGGAACACCAAGTGTTTGTGGGTCCCATTGGGATTAGTTGGGCAACCAACCTTCCGGGGTCGTAACTTGGGCATACGATCTTCGTTTGGCGTGTACGATACTTTGTTAGAAATATCTCTATGAGTAATACAATAATTGTGGCAAGCTTGTATGGGCTTACGCCATACCTAAAAAAACATCATTTAGGCGGTTAAAACAACTCTTAAATTTCAAGATTTGAAAAACTGCTAAAAATAATAAATGCTGCTATATTCAAGGAAACTGATGAAACTGACTGGAGGTCTAGGTGGAATAGATGGGTGGCCACCAATGTCCACCTGGATTAGGACAACACAACCTGCACCTACTTGAAATTTCATGAGTGGAGAACCATCAACCTGCATGAAAAATTGCCTTCGCTAGGAAATGACAGTGAGAGAAATCCCACTTGAATTGTGCGTGACGTGATTGGGGTGTTTATTTACCATGGTGTCGTGGAGGATTGCCATGAGTGTAAAGGAAGTGGCAATGTGTTGTGAGTTGAGCCTCTTGTGTGAACTTAATATGTCCTGTCATCTCTTGATAGTTCCTTTAAGGTTGACACTTGAAGTTCTAAGTATGTTATGGAATTGGTATATTACCACATTGTGCATTGTCAAAAGAGTCCATTTTGCATCAAAGTGGATGACGACATTGCCTTATTTGTCCACCACATTGTTATTTATTCATTGGATATGAAACCAATCAATACAACACTTCATTGCAGCAGTCAAATCTCTAATTATGAAGATGATGACTTCCATTCAAAAGTCCTTTGTATGAGTCTTTTTTACATATGACGAAAGAAGATAAAAAGAATCTTCGAAAACAATAAGATGGCAAGGATGAAAAGAATGAGATATGAATAGAGCTCAGTAAAGAGCATATGATTCAATGAAATGATTGGACTTATCCCTAAATACCATGAAAAATTATTTTCTAAAACAAAAGACTACTCCACCTCTAGGTGTTTTTTTTTTTAAATATATCTTCTTCTCTGATACGAATTTATTAAACTCCTAATTATAAAATTGCATAATATATATGAGATAAGGTAAAAAATTCACCACCTAAATGGAATAATAATGTTGTTGAAGCATAACAAAGTTACGTGACATATCTCTATGACGAGTCAAAATCAAATTATATTACTGGTTGGCAAGTTCAAAAACAGAAACATTACATGACTACATAATATAACACGCTGGTAAAGCAATATACTAAATAAGAAAATCAATAACCAAATAGAATAATGAAGGCCTTCTCAATTGTTTTTCAATTAGTTCTGATATCTAGTATTTTTTTTTGTTTCATTTTATAAATGACAAAGACACTTTAAACATTTATCATGCCATTTAAATTTTAGATAGAAATATTGTTTTGTTGTAATTAAATAAAAAATTATTTAATATATATATATATATATATATATATATATATATATATATATATATATATATATATATATATATATATATATTAAATTTTATTGAATTTGATGTTTCAAAGATTATTGAATCTAATTTTTATTGAATTCAATTTAAATAGTTAAATAGTTGTGTGTTTGAGATTTTTTCTTTAATTTCAAATATCAGTTTAAGAGTAAATAAAATGTTTAGTAAATTTGATTAAAAACATATTACTATCATTTTAAGAGTAAATAAAATGTTTAGTAAATTTGATTAAAAAAACATTATTAAAAAAAATATTTATATATTTATTAAAAAAATCTATTAAATATTACTATTTAAAATGGTAATTATTAAATATTTATATAAAATGAATAAATATATTTTATTAAATTATAAACACAACAAATCTATTAGATATTACTATTTAAAATGCTAGTTATTAAATATTTATATAAAATAAATAAATAAAATTTATTAAATTATAAACCCAACAAATCTATTTGATATTACTATTTAAAATGATAATTATTAAATATTTATATAAAACAAATAAGTATATGTTATTAAATTATAAATACAACACATCAATGGAAAAATTCTTAAATTAAAACTTTTTTAAAATTTCCTTTCTATTTTAAAAAATAATATTCAAAATTAATCCTAATAAAAAAATATTCTTTGAAATCTTATTTGAAAAAACACTAAATATTAATCCTAATAAAAAAATATTCTTTGAAATCTTATTTAAAAAACACTAAAAAAAAATATAAATATTTCAATTCCCCTCCCAAATGATATGTGGAAACATCTTGTCAATAACATTTCGCAATTCAATGCAAAGTGGTACTACTGCATTTGGAACTCCATACCATTCCCATGGTATTTTCTAGGATAATGCATCTGTATGTCATGTCACTTCAAAAAATTAAAATAGTAAATCAGTACTCCATGTCTTGTTTGTTCACCATTTCAATCACTGTACTTGGGACAACTCATGTTATCCCTTTCATAAGGAAAGATTGAAAAAACAATACCTTTCATATGGTACAACACTGTTTTCCTTATTATTAAAGGATATAGGGAAGCACTTAAATTGAAATACCAAATACCAACCTCCACTATGTCAATTTGGCAGTACTATTTTCAATGTCCTTTTAAATTTGGACAACATTGCCTCTAGCAAGTAAATATTACTTCTAAAATATTGGACTATAGTATACGAGGTACTGATTGACCTCCTTTCGATGCACCTCAGCAATTATTCCTTAACGCTTGTACATGGTTTATCCATTTCACATTCATTTAATTTGGATTCTATATCTCCTTATTCTCTTAATAAGTATGCCTTCTAAATGCTCATGTGTACATCATCGACTTTGACTACTTATTTTTTAATTTCTATGACTTCTAAAATATTCGAACATAGTACAAGAGGTACTAATTGACATACTTGGGCATTATACCTCAATGCTTGTGCAGGGTTAGGCATAGGACAAGACTTTGGATTAACACTAATTTTTAAATGATGTATGCATTATGAAGGATGAGAAACTTATTTATTATTTTAATATCTTTGTTAATAGTTAATAATTTAAATTGCAAAAAAATAAATAATGTTATATTCAATTAAATTAAATTTGAGTTAATATTTAAAAAGAATTGGTCCAACTTTATAGAATTTAGGAAATAAGTTAATAGTGTAGCGTTACTAGTTTAATAATACATCTCTTATGTAAAACTTATATTAATAAAAATAGTTAATGACATGGGATTGCATTCAATTTTAAGGGAATCGTGAAATGAGTTTTATATGGTTTTTTTGTTTTGTTTTGTTTTGTTTCTTTTAAAAAAAAAAATTAAGTAGAGGTATTAGTGTTCTATCGAGAATTAAAAATTCTAAATTAAAGAAGGATTAAGAAAAAGGGATCTATCAATTGTTATTAGGTTTATACAAAATTTGTTAATTTTTATGGTCATATTTTAGTAAAGTACATTTATAGAGTTCAAAGGAGAGTCGAGGAGCTTCAAATCTACATCATTCTTCCAAGTGATAAGGGCATTCAATAATCACACATGCTTATTGGTAAAAAAAACCTCTTTTAGATATTGGATCAGTAAGGATAAATGGAGGGATTATTTCATCATCCAATTCCCATAGAAACATAACTTATAGTTAGTGTTGGGGGTTTAACATTATCAATTAATAGTGGATGCATGTTGAGACATGTGCCAATGCTTATTCAAATTTAAGGGATGGGTATCTATACCCTCCCATCCTTCGATACCTTCATCCGTTTCCACATGATTGCAATGTAGGCTTGTAAATTGGATCATATGCTTGGGAGGTACATAAGTGGGATTATTTGTGCTCTTTGCCTAGTTTTTTTTTCCTCTTTTGGAAATTCTCTATGAGCATGACATTTGTGACTTTAGAGGACTCTGCCTCTTTCCTATGGCATTAAATTGTTGTGTAAGGTGGGTTTCTTTGAACTAACATTTATGGTGGTTATTGACTTTCATACTTATAGTCTAGTTTCTTCATCATGTGGGTTGTTTTCAGATTGGTTTTTTTCCTTAACATGATTAAATTGTCTTAAATATTAGAGGGGTTGGAATCAAAATTAGGATGCTTAAACATAATCATTTTAGTTGCTTCTTCTTGTGTGAGTCCTTGGAACTATGCCACACACAAACATGGGGGCTTCATTGTGGGAGAAATATCATACCACGTGCGTTCATATTGGGGGATATATATTGAGGAAAAAATGACATAATATATTGAGCATGTAATAAGGGGTAAAGGGTTTTTATATTGGCATATATAAAAAATGGAGCCCACAGTTAATGAAAAAATATAAAGGGGTGTAAAAAATGTTAATGAAAAATGGATACCTACAATATCTAGTGAAAGTAGGGTTTTTTTTTTTGAAATTGGGAAGGTATATTGGGTTCATATTGGTAGGGGGTTAGATAATGTGACTTTTAGAGGTATTTGCCAATATGTAGTCAACTTAAGGGTATTGTTTAGTATTCCACGAACACACGTGATATGTCATAGGTTCATTGAGTGAAGCCTTTATGCACACAAAGAAGGATTGAATGTCTCCTTGTAAATATCCAGGTGGCCATTTCTCATTTAAACAATGGAATGGAACCAAATCAATGTTGAGAATTCCAAAAATGTAGAAATTTAGAGTTAATGGCATGTCAGAGTAGGAAAATTAAGAATTTGGAAGTGGAGTTTAGCATGCCATATGAATTGATTTCAAGTCTACCCAAGAGCTCATAGTCTCTACTCTCCCATCCATAGGTATTAATTAGTTACGTCTCCATAATAATTGAGTATGAGGAAATTTCCCAACAAGCTCAAGAAGACCGAGAGATGAAAAATGATGATCTACAATACCCTCTACAAACAAACATTGAGAAGGAAGCCCTTAGTGGCCACTTATTTTATTAATATCAAGTTTTTATAATGTTTCGAATGTAAATTTTTTTCTTTTAGATCAATATGTTAGGAGATATAATAGTAGGTTTCTAAGTTGTATTCTTAAGATACTAAGATTAGCTCAACTCATAGGTAGTAATTTTGAGATTTGAGACTCCTTGAAATGTATTATTATGTTGTACATTGTGAATGATCACAACATTTTAATGCAATTATATCCATTTTAATAAATAAATAAACATTTATAATGACATAAGTTAATTGGATGAATTTCTTCTTGGGAAAGATGTTAAACTACAACAAATGGTAGCATTTGGGCTCATGTATATAAATAAGTTTAAATGCTACTAGGAAGCACATGACCACATTAGAGGTAGCCTTAGCAATGCAACAAGAGATATCGACTTTCTTCTGGATACTATCTTAGGCTAAAACTATTTTTTGGTCTTGGAGTAAGACCTAAAACCACTTTTTATTGGCTAAGAGCTCATCTTTATTAGGCATAATGAATCAAGTTAACAACCCAAGAACTAGATGAATTTGACAAGAGTGGAAGTCTACCACCTTATGGACCAACAACATGTTATTCAATTGGTGTAATTTTTCTTGAATGAAAATGATGAGTCAACCAAAATTTGTCGATATTAACTAGTGATGGATGTCCTCATTGAAAACTAATTTATGATACATTTTGCCCTCTTTGAAAACAAATTAATTGGATGATGTAGTTAAGTATATTAGTGGCACATATACTTAATAAGTTACATGAAAGTGAAAAAATAACATTTTATTAAATGAATGCATTGTAATTAACACATGTTTTTATAAGTTATATTTCTTATGGTTCTTTTTTCTCTTGTGTGCTACAAAATCTAATGTGGCATCCAAGTTGAAAGATATTGAATATAGTGGAAGTCTGAGTTGGTGGTGCTTAAAATTTAATTCATGATCATGATTCACATCTCTTTTATGCTCTCTCATAATTATTGTTGAGGAACATACTATAGAGTTTTGAAAATAGGGATGTTTTTGCAAAAAGGCATAGGGGAGTGGCACCAATAGTGGTGCTGGGACCAATAATGGTCATATAAGAGGCCACATCAAACTATCAATTAATGATAGTTATTTCCACGAGAAAAATAATAAATGTAATTGATTATATTATTTTGAAAATGTATAAAACAAGTTCAAAAGTTGGCCATAAATTGACTGGACCCACAACTATCCAAATTATGACTTGAAGAGAACCAAAGTACATGACTTATAAATCTACCATATAAAATGTGTTGTCCCTACCACATCTTATACTACTTTGAAGAAAGAGGCACAATCAAACCTTAAACTATCCTAGAAAACATAATATGCAAGTATAAGAGATCTATTTATCAAACCAAGTAAATGACATATGGGAACAATTTATCAAATAACAAGCCCAAAAGTAGCCCATTTCTTATCTTCACTAGCACATTAATTCAAAAATTTATCATTGTTAATCCTTGATAAATTCCTAGACTCTTGATTTATTACATTTATATTGTTATATTAGTGTTGTCAACTATACCCTTTAATTGTAATTTTATCCCTTATCTCCTACATATATCAAGATTACCTAGTTTTAAAAATCAACTCATCTTGTACATTTGTTCTATCGTAAAATGAGGTTGCTCCCTTGAATATGCTTCACATTCAGTCTTATCTCTAATTCTCAAGGAATGGAGCTACTTCTCTTTCTCTTTTTATGCTATTTGGGTTTTGGTCCATAAAATTTGGTTAGAGCATACGATCCTCGGGTTTGTCTCCTTTAAATGAGTCGTATTGGTATTTTCAATACATATTTTTTCCTTTGGAATAGTTTCATACCATGGAATTTTTGGAGTTTGAGGAGAAATTATGAATATAAAAAGTTGAAGGGAAAAATTTCAATGATATAAAAATTCAATGGGTGAATATTTTAATATTTCATTTTCTAGGGTTTCACTCCACACACACACAAAGGTAGATTTAGACCATGAATCCATCCACCCTTTTATATGTCAAACATGAAGACATTTCATGGAATGAAGCTCAGGTGATCATGATTTCATCAAAAAAATGCGACAATGGTTCACTTTGATTCCTTTAAAGACCCCTATATCAAGCCCATCATCCAACCCTACAACAAGCTCTTTGTATTGCATAGGTTCTGAGAATGTAAGATTATTTAAGGCACTAGGCCATGCTCAACATTTTTGGTGCCCAATAAGCTATAGAAAGATTCTCTTTCTTATACTGGAAATATATTCAAATGTACCAATTCAAGTATTTACAATTTGTTTCTTTGCATAAATAAGTTACCTTTCATCATTCCTTGATTTTTAAAATTGACAATGATTTTTATGATTTTCTTCTTTGGATTTAAATGTTGAATTTTTAAAATTTATCGTAATTCCAATCATTTTCTTTTTTAAATTTAGATTCCCAGTTTTTTATTATTATTATAAGGACTTTATAATTAGATAATTTACATAAATAATATATTTCATAGTTTCTTTAATTTTGAAACTTGATAATGATTTTTACCATTTTCATTTTTATTTTTAAATTTAAATTTTGAATTTTTAAAATTTATAGTTATTTTTATCCCTTTCCTTTTTAAATTTGGATTTTGAAAATTTTGATTATTATAATAATATAATGCTATCTTTGGTTTTTTCCACTGCTATATTTTTGAGTCTTTAATTATTTATATGTAAATCACTAAGACCTTGTGGAAAGCTCCTCCTAACTCACAAGACAGAACTAAACCAATAAAACAACAACTAAAATTTCTTTAAATTTCAATATATAATTAATGTCTTGCCTAAACAAAGTGTACATATCTATAGTTGTCTAATTTAATTAAGATACTTAGCTTCAAATATTAGCTATGGAAAGGAGCACTCCTGGTTTCCAAGTATGTTATTCTCCCATTTTCTAAAATAAAAATTAGCTCTCCATAACCACAACATAATGTGCACATCATCTAGTTCAATCTGTTGTGCTTTATTTATTTATTTGTTCCATAACATGATAGGTTGGTTTTGAAGTTTGATCTTGCCTTATACATAAGATATTATTCTTTTATTATATGGAAGAAACAATAAAACATGAGCAGTCCTCACCATTGTGTGATGCAGATAACCACTAACTCAATCTCAATCTATTATGTATTTATTATTTATTTTTTCCCTAACTTAAAGGAAAGGTTATTTTTGTAGTTTGATTCTTGCCTTATACATCACTATAAAATAGTAGAATCAGTAAAAGGTTAACCTAGTTAGAATATAAAATATTAGAGGTTACAAACTCAATAAGTTAAAGTATAAAACAATACAACTAAAAAGATCACCTAATTGGAGTATTTGTGTATGATTATTTTTCATTTTATTATATTAGAGAAAAAATATAAAATTTAATATTGTTAAAAAATAAAAATTAAATTAAAAAAATTAAACTTTTTATCTTTAATTTTATATACAACTATAAAATATGATTTAGCTAATATTTTGAGTTCTAGAAGTTTGGAAAAAATGTGTTTTGGAAAAAATGTGAATCGCATATTATTATTATTTTTTATTTATTATTTTTTTACATACAACTACAAAATATGATTTCAATATTTTAAATTCTAGAAATTTGAAATGTAAATTACATATTGTTATTATTTATTCTTTTAATTTTTTAATGATTTTTATATACAAAAATTCTAATCACACCACTACTCTATCATAGCAAAATCATATTTAGATAGACCAGATTATCCAAAACTCACCATCTATATGAAATAATTTAGAGTATAAAAACTAATAATGTAAATATTATATTTTTTTTATATGTTTTTAAATAAGTAAATTATAATATTATTTTATGTTTTTTATATATAAGTGATTGAATTAAATTTAAATTACTTATTAATATTATTTCACTATTTTTTATATATAAGGAGGTGATCAACCTCACTCCCGATAATCAAAATTATCTCTATTATCTCTTTGTGTTGACCAACACTAAGAAAAAAATGAAAATAAATAGGATAATAACTAATTCTCATGAGCTTCGAAGTGAGACCGAGTGGTGGTCTATTACCAAGACTCTCTGGAACGATACAATCTATCATATTTACGATACTAAGAAGGTGGAAGATGAAAACAACTTCTTTTTAGAGTGCCCGACTCTTACTCACATCCACTCTCAATTCCCTAACATCGTTTACACTTCCAGTCTTCTTGATTTATTAAGCCATCCCATCTATAGTGATTTTGGAGCACTTCTTTCCCTTCTATTTGATCATAGAAACAAGATTTTGAAGAATAACACTTAGATTATTTTTATTTTTATTTTCTTTAGGTCCGATTGATCTTAGTGGACTTTAGTCATCATCATTATCATTATATTAAAAACATATTTTAATAAATTTAATTATAAAAGTTAATATATTAATAAAAAATAAAACACCCACACACATACATATAAAAGAAACATATGTATTAAAATGTATATATACATTAATATAAACAATATTATTTAATTATATTTTTAAATTTGTTTTGATGACATACAAGAATACATTATTTTATTAGCTGTTTATTTTGTGATGAAATCTTTGTCTTTATTATTTTTATTTTAATTAAGCTATATTTAAACTAAGCTAGAGGTACTAATTACTATGTAGCCTTTGTTATATAATAGTTTCAATTTGTTAAAAAAATTGTTGTTGAAAAGTTATAAGTCTTTAAACCAATCGAATTTTTAATTTTTAAATATATATTTTTTAATGTTTGCATTAAAATAGTTTTTTTAGATATATATTAAGAATAATAAAATAAAATAATATAATTTTTTTTTGAATTAAAATAAAATGAAAATTTCTTAAAATTTAATAATATTAATACTAGAAAAATTATTTTTGGATTTTATCTTTTTAATATGAATATTTTTAAATTTGGTTAGCTAATTGTAATGTTTTGCATTTTATATTTAATGCAAAATGTTTCTAAGTCAATTTTCCTTTTATCCCAAATGTTATTTTAACAAAATTTTCCTTTTTGATTTTTTTTTTAACTAATTTTTTTTTGTAAGCTTAGTAGTGGGCCTCGCTATTCATTCATTTTGAAAAAATGCAGGTTACATTAATATGTATTTTTGTTGGCCTCAACCTACCCATAGGAAACCAGGTTTGTTGGCCATTTGAGAGAGTTATAGGCCAACCAAAATTTAAAGAGTTTAAAGTGGTCTCTTGCTATCTTAAGAGGTCTATTGTCTATCTTAACATATATAAACACATAAAAAAAGTAAATGCTATCCGTAGTTTTCACATGAAGAAAAAAACTAATATTCAGTATATTCAGTCATTATATGATTCAATAGGTGCCAATTTTTTGACACTTAACCAGGACATGTCAACCTAGTGCAGATTCTAGAGTTTCCTATTTATGCGTCCAAGGAAAACGTTCAAGTGATGCTGTTGTAGGTGAATCTCTTGGGTGTCTCTGCAGATTTTAACTAGAATTGAGGCAGCCTTCGTGTCCCCTCCAGTCCCTTGAACTATTACAATTTCTTTAGCCAGCAAACACTTCATGGTCCAGTAAATATGAATAGAATACTTAACAAGTGATAGTCTACCTCTGGTGTGACCAGGATTAGTTAAGATTGGACTTGGCCTTCCTTTTGAAGCCCCGTCATAGTTAAGCTTTATAAAGCCTTGTTGAGGTGCACTGTACTTATCTCTCAAGTGATATGCCATTGATTTGAGTTTCCAGGAGGTTGGGGCTAACATTTGAGGTTTGAGGTTCAGTTGAGCCAGGATTCATGCCTCATGCCCATTCACTGTCCAATCATCTCTAAGCCATTTTTCTGCTAATATAATTTCTCTTATATTATGAATAATTGTCTTCCAATTTTCTGCTATTTGACAAGCCTCCTCTCTAAACAGACATATGTTCCTTTCTTTCCACACTGCACACATCATGAAACCTATAGAAATTGACCAGGCTCTATTAATGAGAAGGCTTTGATATGCCCCTCTTCTCCAGTTTTCAACTGTGAGCTTAATGCTTGTTCTATCTCTGTTTGTTTGTTGAAGAGTAAGTGTAATTTTTGCCATAGATGATCAGGGGGAATTGTTCAGCAGGTGTTCCATAGTTTCAGTATGTTTACCACACATGACGCAAGTAGAAGGTCGCAACATCCCTTGCCTCTGAAACTGATCCCAGGTAAGAATTATGCCATGACCTACATCCATAGGAAATGTTCAATTTTCGGCCAATGCTTAGTAGACCATACTTTCTGCTAGAGTTTTGATATTTGAAGCTGAATATTGTTAGCTTTAATATTGTATCCTTCTTGAATTGTAAACATGCCTTTAGTTTTGTATCCCCATCATAGGATGTCGTTTCCGGTTATAATGGTGATCCAGATTTATGCAGGAACACAACAAAATACACATATAACCATAAATATAAAAATGCAGCAGAAATAACACTTCATTTCATTAATATCAAAGAACTAAAATCTGTTTATAGACAGAATGGAAATAAACTATCTAGGGCGCTGGTAGCTTATCTCTGAGAAGAGATGTGGTGGCTACCGGCCTCTGAACTCTATGTTACAATGAGACTCGAAGCCTATATATTATTGAGAAACAATGGAAAACCCTAAACATCCAAAAACCTAACCCTAGGAGATGAAATTCCAGAATATAAGCCCCATTGGGGTAAATTGGTACATCAATTTCCCAGGGTCGTAACTTTGGCATACTATCTATGTTTGACGCACATGATACATCGTTAGAAAGATCTATTCGAGGACTACAAATGCTGACTGCGAATATCGATTCTAGAACGAAATCATATTCCTAGAACGAAATAATATTCGCGGAGGAAGCGATGCCCAAAAAACATCATTTAGGGCTTCAAAACGGCTCTGGAAGTTTAGGACCCAAAAAACTGCTAAAAATATTAAACTGTGCTATTATTAAGAAAACTGAAAAACTGAAAGAAACAATGGTGGGGCCCCAAGTGGAATAGGCGGGTGGCCGCCAATATCCACCTGGATCAAATGGGTAGTTTTCTGGATTGTAATTCTTTTTCAAGATTCCCCCACTGTTGAGTCTCCAAAGCATTCTCCCAATGCCTCCTTTTCTTCAATTTTCTCCAATACTGATCTGTCTCCGTATCCCAAAAATGAGCTACCATTTTGATATTTACTCGGTTTTTAAAAAGAAATATCTTAGCTAGGTCTATTCTACTGAACGATTTCTTCCTTTGCTGCCAAGAGTCTTCCCAGAACCAGGCAGTGTTTCCTCCCTTGATTTCCTAGAAACTATGGTCTCGATGAGGTTTTTTTTTTAGGCTTCTAAGTTCCAAATTATAGAGCCTTTAGGGGTGTTCTATAGCTTCAATTTTTCTATAGTAGATTGAGGCATGTCATATTTGCGTTCCTCGATATTTTTATAGAGGTCTCTTCCTCCCTGTAAGCACCTCCACCACAACTTTGCTCCCATCACTTGGTTGAGTAGATAAGGTGTTGAAGATTGCAACGAGAAATAGTGAAGGAGGCATCCTGAAACATCATTCCTGATACTAGTTGGAAAATAATCACCTAAACTAGGTGGGGCCCACACAGGTGATTTTTGTCGCAAAGTCTATTTTTAGACTATGTCTATTTTTATACATGTCGATCATATTCTATGAGTTGCAGGATGCTATTTGTGGATGGTTGGTCAAGTTGGAAAATTAGATGGATTTCTATTTTTAGACATATTGGGCGGAATCTATTTTTAGATTGCCAGTCTAAAAATAGATATGTCGAATATTATTAGCTCTTGATAATATTTGGACTCTAAACATTATCTTATTCTCTTGGAGCACTTCAGTTAAGTGCATAGATGTGGCACAGGAGCTGAGAGAAGGAATTGCGCTATTCCTAAGGGTTTACTGGAGCTATTGCATGGAGGCATTTAGTTAGAACTCATGTGACAGTGTTTGGTGGAGTTGTAGAAGTAGTTGGTGGAGTTGTGTTCAGTTTAACTCAGTTAGACATAGTTGAGCTAGTTGTATCTAGTCTAACTGATTGATACACTAGTGAGAGTGGTGTGAATTAATTAATAATTAACTCACTAAATAATAACTCATTAATCAACTGAAGAATACATCAGTCAACTATAGTGCATGGACAGTTTCAGTGGAGACCCAGTGGAGAGATAGGTGAAAGGGCAAGATGGACTATCCGTTGTGACTACTAGTGATGCATGAATTGCATCTATATATACATTGGAGTTGCCAATGATAACAACGCAGTCAAGGAGAGTGGGATTGCATGAATTGGTCTTTTTAATCAGCTTGGATTGCGCAGTGGAGGCAGGCTAGCAAGAGGGAAAGATCGGTGCATGGATTTGCAAGATTGTTCCTGATTAGTGTATGACGATTGTACTGTACTGAGAGCTTGTGATAAGATTTGTATGTTTGTATGAGATTGTCATATGATCTCCATGTTACATAATATATAGTTGGGGTTTTCAAATTTAGGCTTTCCCGTTAAACAACTGTGTTATGCGTGTTTTTATTGCTTCATGTGTTTTGCAATTGTTGATTAAATTTCTGCAAGAATTATAGTGGAAGGATTCAGTATTTAGCAGGAAGATAAATATTGTTAGATCAGGAGAGTCCTGATATATACATGCATATTTTATATAATTTATACATGGTATCAGAGCGTTGATCATTGGAGCAGATTGCAATTTTTGAAAAAGTTGAGTTTTGTGCTCGTGGAATTCGAATTTGCTACAGTGTTTTCTTGGTGTCGAAGTTGAGCATTCATTGAAATGTATTTCAATGGATTGTGATTGGAGTATGCCCTTGAGGGTAGCTCGAATTATATTGCATGGAAGGACATGATGGAGGTGGTGCTGGAGGATAATAGGTTGAAGGAGTTCATAGATGCTGATATTCCTAAACCGGGTTCTAGCAATGCAGCCGCACTTGACGCATGGAAAAAGAAGGTAGCAAGGTGTCGAAGGATTCTGTTGGAAGGTGTGAAGGATCACATTGTGTCCAGCCTTCACGGTAAAGCCAATCCATTCTTGATGTGGAAGGCTTTGACAGAATTGTTCCAAAGCAGAAGTGACCAGAGGAAGTTGGCGCTTAAAGACAAGCTCAGGAAAATAAAAATGGAGAATAATGACACTATTCCGGTATACTTGAAAAAGTTTGTCCACTGCAGGGATGAGCTTGGGAGTGTAGGAGTTAGTGTGGATGAAGAAGACTTGGTGAGCTTGGCTCTCCTTGGGCTTCCGAAGAGTTGGCATAGCTATGAGGACTCTGTCAATGGTCGGGAGAAACTGCCAGGATGGGAGCGACTTTGGTCGGATCTTGTGCAGGAGGAGATAAGGCAGAGTACCAGGGATGGCTCTTCATCAAAGAATGATGATGAAGAGGATTGCGCTTTGGCTGCCAAAGCAAGGAAAGGAAAGGGGAAGAAAAATCCTTCTCAATCCGGTGCGAATGGAAAAGAGCGTGACATGTCCAAAGTGAAGTTTTTTCACTGTCACGAACATGGGCATTTCGCCACAAATTGTCCACAGAAGAAGAAGAACAAGCAGGCTGATGGAGCTGTAGCTGGTGAGGCTCTTGCCTTGCAATTTGAGCTAGACTTCTCATTGATCACATGCATGGTGTCAAGTGCATTGGGATCGGGGTGGTATTTTGATAGTGGCGCTTCCTTTCACATGACGGGAGATGTGAACCTTTTCAGTGACTTGGTGGAGAAATATCTCCAGTTGCATGTTGAGTTTGGCGAAAATGGACGAAACAATGCGACCGACATTGGTACCATTACCTTTTAGAGGGAGTCAGGTAAACTCATTCTTTTACAAGATGTAGTGCATGTTCTAGGTTTAAAGAAGAATTTAATCTCAGTCGCAATGTTAGAGGATAAAGGGTATGATGTTGTCTTTAGTGAAGGAAAAGTTTTCCTTCAGTACAAAGCAACATGAAAAGTCAAGAAGGTTGGGATTCAAGCCAAGAATCTCTACAGACTTGAAGTAGATGGGATTTCTACAGAGCTTCCTATTGTTGGGAAGTGTAAGAAAGACGTGCAATTGAAGCTTGAGAGGGAGCAAGATTTGCATGCAGGTAAGAGTGAACCTCAGGATGTGGAGTAGCCACAATATGAGGATCATGGAGTGGGAGAAACCACTCATGCAGAGAAATTTCGTGCCAGATGGGTAGAGGGAGTGCATGCAGCTATACCACCAGGTAAGAGGTGGGGCGACATGAATGAGTAATCCCAAGAGGAGATTTCTGGGCAGGATTCATTGAGATGGTGTGGATCTCATGAATTGAACCTGGCTACGAGGAGCCCATAGAGCAGCAGTAGCATGATCAGTTGGATTGATGCAGGCAAATCAAAGTGACAGTGTCAGATACTGGAGCGCGGTTCAGAGTTGATAGCAATTGCAGAGTGCATGGGTGCAGAGTTCAACAACACAGTGGTTCCTGAAGACATGTGCAGTTGGTACTAGCAGAAGTCGAAGGCTTTAATGATAGATGAATTAATATTGATTTAGTTGTTTGGAGCCTTTTAGTTTCGAAAGAGTTGCAGAGCAGATGCATGGAGTTTCATGGTGCTTGCAAAGGTTGTAGGGCGAATGCATGGAGTTGCATGTCGCATGCAAAGACAGTCCTTTCTTGTTGAGAGGGAGTGTTGAAGATTGCAACAAGAAATAGTGAAGGAGGCATCCTGAAACATCATCCTCGATCCTAGTTGGAAAATAATCACCTAAACTAGGTGGGGCCCACACAGGTGATTTTTGTCGCAAAGTCTATTTTTATACGTGTCGATCATATTCTATGAGTTGCAGGATGCTATTTGTGGATGGTTGGTCAAGTTGGAAAAATATATGGATTTCTATTTTTAGACATATTGGGCGGAATCTATTTTTAGATTTCTAGTCTAAAAATAGATATGTCGAATATTAGTAGCTCTTAATAATATTTGGACTCTAAACATTATCTTATTCTCTTGGAGCACTTCAGTTAATTGCACAGATGTGGCACAGGAGCTGACAGAAGGAATTACGCTATTCCTAAGGGTTTACTGGAGCTATTGCATGGAGGACTTCAGTTAGAACTCATGTGACAGAGTTTGGTGGATTTGTAGAAGTAGTTGGTGGAGTTGTGTTCAGTTTAAATCAATTAGACACAGTTGAGCTAGTTGTATCTAGTCTAACTGATTGATACACTAGTGAGAGTGGTGTGAATTAATTAATAATTAATTCAATAAATAATAACTCATTAATCAACTAAAGAATACATCAGTTAACTACAGTGCATGGACAGTTTCAGTGGAGACCCAGTGGAGAGATAGGTGAAAGGGCAAGATGGACTATATGTTGTGACTACTAGTGATGCATGAATTTCATCTATATATACATTGGAGTTGCCAATAATAACAAAGTAGTCAAGGAGAGTGGGATTGCATCGAATTGGTCTTTGTAATCAGCTTGGATTGTGCAGTGGAGGCAGGCTAGCAGGAGGGCAAGATCGGTGCATGGATTTGCAAGATTGTTCCTGATTAGTGTATGACGATTGTACTGTACTGAGAGCTTGTGATAATATTTGTATGTTTGTATGAGATTGTCATATGATCTCCATGTTACATAATATATAGTTGGGGTTTTCAGCTTCAGGCTTTCCCGTTAAACAACTGTGTTATGTGTTTTTTTATTGCTTCATGTGTTTTGCAATTGTTGATTAAATTTCCGCAAGAATTATAGTGGAAGGATTCTGTATTTAGCAAGAAGATAAATATTGTTAGATCAAGAGAGTCCGGATATATACACGCATATTGTATATAATTTCTACATAAGGATCCCTTAGGCCAAGTCCTCCCGCTTTTTTGTTTTGATCATATTTTCCCACGATAGGAGGGCCCATTTACGACCTTGTTGAGATCCTTGCCACAAGATTTTTTTGAAAATATTAATCATCTCAACACAACTAGTTTTAGGGGCTGCCAACCCCAATAGATGATATATGGGGATGGATTGTGTGGAAATTCCTGAATATTTACACTTTATGCATAAATTATTTATTGTTAATATGGTTATGCTCCTCCTACTTAGACAAGTTATTCAAGTTAAAATCGAAGAAAAACACATAACAGGTCTCCACCAATCCATTTCTATAACAAGTTCATGCACACATAGACAAAGTGACACAGTTATTTCTGGACAAATAGTCCCTGGAAAAACCCAATGCAGGAAAACCGGTCTTTGGCTGCTGGGGGGTTTTATTATTAATAAATTTCTGAATACAACAAGCCTAGGTTGCAGGTCTGGAAAACCCAACAGAGAAATATTAGATCTACAACTCACTGGCTGATTTAGGGCCAAAATAAGGAGTAATCCACACCCTCAAACAAGATTTATAGAACTGAACCTCTGACCCTAAACGTTGCTCCGGAAAGGTCTGTGTTACCCCAGAATGGGTGATGTAGGCCCTACGCTACCCCTTAGGGTCTCTGCGCAACCCTTGAGGGTTTCCTGCAGAAATTAAACTGTCCTTGAGGGACTACGCAACACCTGCGTAGCACAAATTGCTGCCCTCTTGTTGCTACCCTCCTGCTTCTCTGTGTTGCCTCTCTGAGCTGATCTCTGCCTCTTGCTGATTCTAGACCCTAGGATCAGATCATCCCCTTGGCATAAATTCCCCTCTCTGCAGTTGAAACACTTCTGAGAATTCTTAGCAAACCTGCCCTAGAATCTTAGCTTAGCTTCAGTGCTCTTCCTTCTTGTGTCTTTACAAATGACCCCAATCCTTTCCTTTATACTTTTCTCATTGGAAAACCAATGGCCATGATCAGATCTTGAATCAATGGCTAAGATTAAAAGAAATCTTGATCCGTGTGACTTAAGACAATTTCATCACATGTTTAATTGAATTCACTTTAATTATTTAAGTTCCCTAACTTTTAACTTTGGAAATACATTAAAATAATTAATTAATTTAATATCTCCTAAACTAGATGAAGTTTCCCAAATCAATTTCTGGGTCTTGTAGATCAAGTGTACTCTAGTCCCTCCACAAAATTTGGGAGCTAGAGCACAACTGCTGCTACCCCAAATACACAAAATCTCAATAGATTGAAGGACTGATTTTAAGAGGACAACCCGACTAGGGGCATTGAGCACACAAAAGGACCAATTTTGGAGGCAAGATTGGATGCAAGTAAGAATATTTTTTCAACAGGATACACGGAGAGAATTAAGGCTAAGAGGCATACCTAGATATTTTGTGGGAAGAGATCCTATGCTGAACCCTGAAGTGCGAGTCAAAAACCTTTGAGACCGAGGAGTGGTATTAACAAAGAAGACATTAGATTTGTCTTTATTTATAAGGGTTCTGGACGCATTCATAAACTCCTTGAAAATGGCTAGAATAACTTTCGATTCTTTCAAGGTTGCTTGGAAGAATAACATAATGTCATCAACAAACTGATGGTGGGATAGGTTGACACCATTACCCCATAGATTCAATCCTTTTAGGTGCCCTCCAATGACCTTATTTTTAATATATATCCCTAAAACCATGATAATGAAAAGGAACGGTGATAAGGGATATCCTTGTCTCAGACCATGAGTGGCATTAAAAGGATCAGAAGGAGCACCATTAACTAGGATAGAGAAATTATGAGTGGAAATAAAAGAAAGGATCCATTGAATCCATCTCGGATAAAAAAAGAAGCTTGGAGGATATTCTGAAGATAGGTCCAGCTGAAGCGATCATAGGCTTTGGAAAGGTCAAGTTTGATCATCATGCCTTTGGACATGAGGGCACGAGGAGAGTGAATAGCTTCTTGAGTAGTGATTGTACCATCGGGGATTTGTCTGCCTTTAATAAAGCCAGTTTTCTTAGGGGAAATTAAAACAAGAAGAATGGGTTTGAGATGATTAACCGTGATGGTAGACAAATGATAAATTCTCTAATAAACTTGATATGGAGCATAATGTTTTAAAGAATTATAATAACATTACTCTAGATAAAATAATGTTTAGAATGTAGAAAATGAGGAGCAAGAAAAGAATTGAGAAATGGATAATCCCAAGATTATGAGGAGACTCTTATTTTGGTATAGGTATTCCATCGGTGGTGTAGAAAAACCATAAGTGGAATTGTAAAAATTATTTTTTTTCTTGTTATTTGATTAACTTTATTATTTCTCTATTTTGGAGTTGTTGGAAATCGTTCATGGTATCAAGATTACTATATGTCTTTTGATGTTGCATTTCAAATAAATTTTTTCTTTATATTTTTTATTTTACATTATCAATAATAAATAATCCAAGGGCTCTTTGAATAGGGGAGAGAAGATGACACATGATGCTAGGGTTTCATTGCAATTTAGAAAGGATATTTTTACTGCCACCCTGCCTTAAATCATCCATGATAGACTTTCCGACTCTAGTTTTGGGTATAGAGGGCTTCAATACATCAACTTTGATGGTATTGGTAGGTTTTGTTTTTCCCTTTTGTTGAAACAATCGCCATTTTCCCGGGATGCTCCAATGGTGATTAATGAATATGAGATGCCAGTTTTTGTAGTCGTTGGCCTCGTTTCATTGATGTTGCTCATGCAATGGGATAGAGAAAGGATGCATGACTTTCCCATGGGTGGAGCCTGGTACCAATCGAAGATGCAGAGGGCATGGGATGACTTTATCATTAGCTTAATGGCTTGTATTGTTGCATTATGGCTAATGTGTTATCCTTGATGGGAACTTTCTTGATAAAGTTGTACTTGATGTCAATATGATGGTCATGGAACTAATGCATCTATCGGGAATATTGGTACAAATGTTACAGTGGATATGGATAGAAAAATGGAAATTTAGTTACAGATGGATGACAAAAGTGAAGTTTGAGAAAATATACATGGTTCCTGTGAAAAAGGGTCGCGTAAATACACGGGTCATGTAAGAAAAATTCACGTACCTAATCTGAACGACGTAAATATGGATACCAAGCGTCATTACCATTGTATTTTACCATAGTGATTGGAGCGACAACGTTTAATTTATCTCATCAAAAAATACTAACAACATTACCAAGGGATTTACCTAAGGTAATGGCTAAGGAAAAATCTATATAAGGGGATTGAGATCAAGGTGTAAAGTGTGCAAGTAATGAATTATCTATGTGTGATCTGATCTGAAACAGGTGTGCACCAGGAAGTAAGGAGAAGACTCAGATATGAAATATCTGAAGATATGGTGAAATATATGCTTGTTTGATTTGTTTGTTGGAATTGTATAAGTAGCTAATAATGATGAATATGTGATTATAATAATGCTGTGATCAGAATGAGTTTTGATCAGATGTTTGTAATTTGGACAATGAAGGTTACAAAATGTGAGTTGTGTTTGCAACGAAGGTAGGTTTCAGTAATTTAAGTTATGTACGGGGGTTTTCATTTGGATAGTCACATACATACACAGATATATTTCTATTGAATCATGTATATTTTCTGAGATATGTTTTTTAGTATGTTGAGACCTGTATGCAGGTGCTGCACATGATAAGCGCATATATATGTAGGTATTCTTAATAACAATCATTTATGTATTCTGAGTTAGATATGGTCAGATTTTGTAGTGCTACTTGATGATGATTGTTGATGGGTTCTATTATAATTTACGTTGTCTATCATTGATGTTTTGATCATGAGATGGTTTATATATGCTATGGATTGATTGTTCAATGATTTGATCTAGTTGCAATAGTTGTTTGAGATTCAATTCAGTGATTGGTCTGCTTCAGTTTTCAGTGGGATGATGTTATAGTGACTTGGTTGGTTTAGTGATTATATTTCAGATTCATTATCCAATTTGGTTTGGGCTTATTATTGTTGTGGGTCCAGTGTGAAAATTTGATGAAAGGTGGCCTACAAGTTTTGATGTTTGTTTGAGACAACTGAATCAAGTCTGAAATTTGATGAAACATGGCCCACAAAGGATGTTGAGGGTTGGAGCCTTCATTAAGGGAGTCAGAGCTTAATTCCAGTGGTAGTTAGTAAATTTTTTTAGGGGGTAGGTTCCCCCTTCCAGTAGGAGCTGGTAAACGAGATCAGGGGGTTGTATTTCCCTTCCAGTGGGTGTTGGAGAACGAGTGGAGGTCATGAAATCCTGTAGGTGGGTGCCTGCGTGCTGGTAAGATTCTACGTCAGTACAATATGTAAAGAAGTTTTTATTTATAATAAAATACGAAGACAAAGACAACGACAACAATGGTTTTCTCCCACATTGGGTTCCACCTAAAATCCCAGTGTTCATATGTGTTGATATTTTTCTTGTGTGCTGATGATTTATCTACTCTTGACTGCTCATGGTTTATGCTTAATAAATTAATAATGAAATAATAATGCACTGGTTAATGATAAATAGTTGATGGAACATATTAAAAGTTAGGTAACTGGATATACGCGGTTTTACTTCACTGAAGTCACGTACACATGCAGGTTGCATAAAGAATAAGGACATACAAAAATATCAATTTGAAATTGAAATTTTAAGTGAATTAAAAATACTGATGCACCCCCCCACCGTCCCCTCAGTATTTTTCCTAACAATTGGTATCAAATAAGGTCTCTCAGAAGAAGCTTGATTGCTTAAAGGGAGATCTATCAATATTAGTAGTCAAGAGGGAGTATCTTCTATTAAGGCACCTTTGTTTAATGGAAATAACTTTATATTTTGGAAACTCATAATGAGAGCATATTTGTAGGTACTAGGAGTTGATGTTTGGGCTATTTTTTAAGGTGGATATCAATACCCAACCTCCCTTCTCACAAATGATGCATGGAAGAAACAATATGAGATCAATGCAAAGGCTGTAAATGCCATATTGGGAAGTTTGGTTAAATTTGAGTTTTTGAAAGTCATGCAGTTGAACACCACAAAGGCAATATGTGATAAGATTTTCCAAAGCTATGAAGGTGACACTAAGGTAAAAAGTGCTAAACTTCAAACATATGGAATTCAATATGAGACTCTCAGTATGGATGATGATAAAATTATTGCATTATTTTTCCTTAGAGTAGACGAGATTGTTAAATCAACGAAAAATCTTGGTGATGAAATAAAGGATACTATTTTTGTTGAAAATATTTTAAGATCACTGACCCCAAGGTTTGATTGCAAAGTATTTGTCATTAAAGAAATGCAGGATTTGAAGAATCTCACTATTGAAAATCTCCATGGGATCTTGACTGCTTATGAGATGAGAAAAAGAGATACATCAGGTATTAGAGAAACAATATTCAAAGCCACAAACAAAGGGAAATAAAAATAAGATACTAAGGAAACAAGTTACATTTCAGACGAAGACGAAGAAAATTTTGTGAAGAAGCTCTAGGTAGGAACTGGCAGGTTCAAAGGTAAGCTTCCTTTTAAATGTTTTAACTATGGAAGAGTAGGTCACTATTCTGCTAAGTTTCTTTATAAATAAATTTATAAAAAATGAAAGAATTTTCCAACGAAGAATGTTAAAAGAATTTTTGCTAATAAGAAAATTTTTTATACTCATTAACATAGTGAATATTATTCCAATAATAAGGATGATGAATCCAATCAAGGTTGTCAATTACTTATCGCATTTGAAGAAAAATGTGTAGATGAATCTGATGATGTATTTATGGATGCTCTAGAAGAAATTGATAGACTCAGGGTCATAAAAAAGAATCAAGAAAATGAAATAAATATGTCTAAAGAAAACACCCTTGTTGAAGAAATAACTCAGCTAAAGATTTTTTTAGAAGAAGCTAAATTAGTAGAAGAAGCTTTGAAGAAACAATTCCAAGGAAGGGGAAGCATTGTGAAAAATTAGAACTTGAAATTTTGGGTCTAAGAAAGGAACTTGAGAAAAAAAAGGCTCTAAATATTAGATTTGCTAAAGGATTTGAAACTTTAGAAGAAACCATTAAAGTGAAATGCTCTCCACCAATCAAGATAGGTCTTGGATACGATCCAAATCAAAATGGTGAAAAATCAGAACCTACGAAATCTTATGAAATGGGTACAAAAATCTACGTCAATGCGGTTAAAGGAAGCATTCATAAGCATCATAAGACTCAACAAAGGAATGAAGGATCAAACTATTCCCATGAAAACTAAACTTTCCATGAACAAAGGGAAAGCTACTAAAAAATTTATTATGCTCCCAGGATTTTTTACTTCAATGGTCAATGCTTCACTTGTCACAACTCCAGTCACAAAACAATTCATTGTGTTGCTTATAAAACAATTATGACTAGAGAAACAAGAAATCAATCTAGTGCAAACATGACAAAGAAATATTCTTATAATGATTTATCCCCTATTCAAAATGAAGTTGAATTTTCTATTTGCAATAAATTTGGTCATGAAGAAAAATGAATGTAGAAGCATGATGAATTCATCTTATCAGCATGAGCAGAAGACAAAACCTCCTAAGGTATGGAAAAATAAAATTACTTCTTATGAAAACTGTGGTCTATCATTGTATGCAGGAGATCAAGAGAATCTATGGTACATTCACAACGGTTTTTCAAAGCATATGAAAGGTGACAGAGATAAGTTTATTTATTTTAAAGAAATTAAGAAAGAAAAGAATGTGACTTTTGGTAATAACTTACCTGCTACTATTAAAGGAAAAGGATCCATGTTTTTAAAAGAAAATGTCAAGGCTGAGACTGTATTATCTGTTGTTGGGATTAAAAATAACTTGTTGTGTTAGTAAAATGTGCGATCAATGGCATGAAGTTATTTTTAGATCAACGAATTGCGTGGTAAGAAATTTTGATACAAGGAAGACCATAATCAACACAGCCAGAACTAGGCAATGTCTATATTCTAGAAGGTGACAAAGAGCACTATTTTTTGAGAAAATCTGAAGAAAGCTGGCTTTGGCACAAAATATTTGGACACCTTAGCTTTTCTCAACTATACAAATCAAGCAATATGGGAGTAGTTTAGGACTTGCCAAACATTTCTCCACCTGAAAAGAGAATTTGAAAATTGTAATATAACTTTTGCAATATCACCATTAAATTATCATTCATTTAACAAAAGATTCCCTGTAAAATAAAAAAATAGAAGACTGCAACCCAATAAAAAAATGAATAGGAAAATTATCAGCTTTTATTATAACGGATAAAGTGGGGTTACATGCACATACAACCCAAATAGCTGAGATGAAAGATGGCCTCAAAGATGTTCTTCTGCACTGCTATGCTAGCCCTCCAATCTGAACTAAACTGCACCTCCGACTGAAAACAAGAAATCAACCACTGCAACCTGTGAATCCTGAATGGATCCACCAAGGGAAGATATGGGTGCTCACCCACTCTCACTAAATCACCCAAGGGTTTCCATCCTAGGGCTATTATTAAAGTAGAGAATCCAAGTTCTCAAACCTCTCACACAACCTATGATCCAATCCAAGATGTCTCCAAATGACCTCCGCTTCTCCTTTTATAGATTTGATGGATAGATCTCCAATCCTCTAGAAGCATCTTATTTTATTATTTTATTATTATTCTAGAAGATCCTCCATTGAATCTATCAAAGTGAAATTAATTTAATTCTATTTCCCTGAAGTCACTTTTGGCCCCTTTCCTCTAATTATTATTTTCCCTTTAATTAAATGACTAATTAAAGTCCTTTTTAATTAAGGAAAATAATATATTGCCCACGGTACTATCTATGGCCACTATAAGTCACTTCTTAGCATCCTATCGTGAAGATCTCCTCATTCTGGTTCCAACGAGCTATTACATTGAGGTGTTCCATCAATAATATTCTTGGAATAATACCTCGAGCATAATTAATTAATTAAGGCTCCATAATAATGTTGATTTTGGAAGTGGCCGAAAAGCGACAGAATGAAAGAAAAATTGTGCTGCTGATGAAATATGCCAAGTGAATGCCATCATATTCCATAAAAACTCCTCAAAGCTCCCACCAAACTCCTAATAACACGAACCTTCTCTAATGGCCTAGCCATCCCCTGTATTGGAAATACACCCTGGTTGTACTATGGAGGAAAATAAAAATTGGAATATTACAAATCCTTCGCCCCAAGATTGCTTGCCCCCAAGAAATCCAAATATGTGAACAATCCTGTTGGCCCGATGCAGCCGAGACCCAATGCCGGGATCCCATACAAACCACTGGGTGCTGCTATGATCCTGTGTCAAGTCGCCAGAAACAGACCCCCCAGTGCCTAGATACCAAACTGATCTCTCACTATGCCTATCATTGATCAATCCTCTTGGATCCCAATGCCACCATGGCTAATCATTGCCCAAGTCCTATGGCTCTAACTATGATCTATCTCTGGCTATAACTGATGCTCGATGAAACAAATTCCAACTCAACAACTCTCTCCAATCCAACCTCTGGCTTAGGCCGATGTCAATCCTACTCTACTAATGTTGGTCTAGTGCTACTGTAGTACTGACGAACTACTGGTCTACCATCCACGACCCACTACAACATACAATAACTACCTCATCTAAGGGCTCCTGCTGAAATGTGCCCCAAACAAAGAATGATACCCCATCAATAGGATACCAACTCATGATCTCCCGTCAATCCATCTCAAGAAAAGAATCAAATGTAGGGACACCCACATATGGAGCAAGTCTACTGTGCTGCCATCGGTCCATGCTCAACTCATGTTTCTATATCTCATCCATCAATGAGATCTGCCAGAAGAAGAAGGCCCCTCTCTCTATAATACGACAAAGTGGGAAAGATATGCTGCAAGCCTTACTGATGTACTCCTGAAGTGTGCTGCTCCCTGAAAGTACTGTAGCTCTGCTAACTGCTCGTGCCTCTACCTTCACCTCATCAGTGGGTTGGCCCAAGTATGGACGCACCACCATATCCAACAACTCCTCCCTCTTTTGATTAGGAGTGCCATGCTCCTGTTGTATGTTGACCTCCCACATAACTGCCCTATCGTCCTCCAACTCCTCTCGAAGATAAGTGTTTGCAACTACTGTCACCCTGCTAGATGTCCATACATCTGTCTCCTCCTCAGGGTGGACGCTCATCCTCCTCCCTCACGAGCTCGTTGTGAACCTCTTATTGTCTCCCTCTGAATGGATCATCATGCATACTGTGCATGTCCTCCTCCTCCACTGTCTCATGCTCCATCATATGCTTCTCATGTTGAATCATCACAGATAACTCATCATCATGAACATCTCCTATAGGGTCCATCGAATGCTCTCCATACATGCTGGAATAAAAATCTGGCCTGTGGTCCATACCTCCGCATGACTACTCATGCTCCCCATAGGAATCCCCATATGACCCCATGGAATCACCCAAAGAAGAGTCATCATCTTGACATACAAAAGTAATGTCCTCCCGCTCTATCTCTGCTACCCCATCTGCATCTCTCAAACCAAAGTGATTAGGACCCCAAGGTTCTTTGCATATGAAGCAAAGACGCTTCCTCCTCAACTCATTTTTGCTGCCTGATCCACCAAATTGGAACAAATCCTCCCTGGTCAACTATATCCTGAATAGTCCAATGTTTTGCTCAACCAACCTTTCGGCTATCTCATAAGCAGTAGGTGAGACCAACTACTCTCTCCTCCAAATTCTCAACAATCTAGTCTGCAACCCCGGAAAATGGCATCACGACCACTCATACATGATGAAAAAATAGACGGTATGTGCGCTATGACTATGTCAGGATGATGTTTCCTAATGTTGAAGAAGCATTGGAACATATGTATGATCAAGTCATCACACCCTAGCTCTAACATAAAGTTATAAGCTCTAACATAAAGTTGACTTCTAGAATCTCTAGCCTCTTCCCAAAGGTAGGGCCCTCATTGTTATCCAAATCCTACATGGTCTCCACTATCAACCTGAAGACTCTCCTCATAATGTTATCAGTGTAAGGATTTATAGGTGCGGTTAGCACCATGATACTACTAAGACATGAGGCAATTGGAAGTTTGACTCCCATACAAGGGTGCTCCAAATACTTGGGTTGTGTTAAGGCAAGCATGGCTAGTTTTAGAACCCAAATCAATCTCTCCCCATTTGACTGATCCACCTTGGAAAGGAGTGAAGCAAGTTCCTCTATTTTTAGAAGGGCTTTTGTTGTAACCCCTATGCATCTCAAATTTGTCCCAAGTTTAAATATTTTGTGTTCCAATTCATGCTCTTCCTATGGTGATCCTTGCTATAACTTAGAAAATATTCCCTTCGAAAGGGCACTGTCAATTGTTGCTGCTATTTTATAAACAAAATTTATGAAGTTTTTATCCATGTTTTATAGAATAATGACAAGTACATCAAGCTGGTTGATCAACTTTGTATACAAGATTGTTTCATAAATTCTGGCTCATAAGAAGACTTAGACTCATACACCTATCAAGACACTTCTCTACTCATTCAACATTCTCATACAACAAGAAACCCCCTCATTCTACAACAAAAATATACATACAGCTTGATGGACAACATGCTAACTCATAGAACCTCACACTTCTCACAACAATACCCTGCCCCAATAGATAAATCTAGCTCCGACAAATAAATTAGGCTCTGGAAAATAAATTGGGCTCTAGTAAAATAATTTCTGCACAACAAGATGAATTCATCCCAGCAAAATAATTTCAACCCTGTGCTTTCCAAAGCAAGATAAAAAATCTCACGTGAGAAATATGTTACCCCAGATGCAAGGAAATGATCTCTCCTCAAGCTCTGTGTTGACCCTGGAAATTCTACAACAGTTGGCTGGAAGGAACCCCTCTTTGAGCCTCCAAAAGTGCTCAGAAACTTCTGCCAAATTAATCTTTGGCTCTCTAACATAAACCCAGAAAAACCTAGAAATTATTTTGGCAAATTCTACCGGCCACCCAAAATTTAAACTAACTGCTTCCCCACTAGCTTCCAAATAATCCTGTATGTTTGGAGCACCAAAAATCCCCCTAAAATTCTGCAAAATTAGGAGCCAACTCCTTGACTCCTAATCGACAAAACCCAAAAATGTTTTGGGTTAATTCCAACTTTTCTAAATTACCCAAAATTAATACAACTACTAGTTGAATAATAAAACGTATCGCTGAACAAAAATGAGAGTTTTGACTTGAATAATACCAGGAAAATTCTGCAAATTTAACAACGGGCTCCTCTTATAAAATCCAAAAGAAACCCAGAATTTTTTTGGGTAGATTCCAAAAGACACAAAAGTCCCAACTTAGTGCAAGTTTTCTACTCTGCCCAACCATGCACATTGCTCCAAATATTATAAATTAGTATCAAAATTCTCCTACACATTAGCCCAACAAATTCACTACAAAATCACCAGCTCAATTAAGGTAAATCTATTGGGCTTTCGTTTTTGCAAAGAAGGGGAAATCCCAGATGAAATCCCTAGAAAAATTGCCTAGTGGTGCTCTACGCTGTTCTAGTGAATGACTAGATGCTCCAGTGGAATTGCCAAAAACCAGTCCTCTAGTGCTTAGAAAATTATCCAAAATTACACCTGGACTCCTCAAGCTAATCCGACCAAAACGCAAATATGGTTTGGCTTGATTATGACTGTCCAACAATGACCTCAATAAGCTCTATGCTCTCCCAGTAGCTGTTGAAACACGGTTTTTTCAAAATCACCATCAAATGTTACAAAACCAACACTGTTACCGATGAAATAGGTAACCTGACCTCAAAACAAGAACTCTAGCCCAAAAAGACTCAAAAAACATGAAAACACACCCCAAAAACAAAAAAAGTGTATTCCATAATGCACTTGATTTTTTTTGAAGGTCAAATTTCAACATTTTATAAAATTATGCTAAAAACAAAATTGTTTCTTGAAAAAAGGATTGAAAAAACACCCTCAAAACAAAACCAGTTGATGCAGGATTAACAAAAAAAAAAATTGTGTCATATTTTTGACATTTTTAAAAATAGAAATAACATTTTTTAATTTTAAAAATTCAAACATTAAAAAAACCTAAAATTTAAGAAAAAAAATAAATTTAAAAAATAAAAACATTTTAAAGCTTAAAATTTAAAAATATATAGGAATAAAAAAATAAAAATAAAAACAAAATAAAATTTTTAATTCAAACATTAAAAAAACCTAAAATTTAAGGAAAACAATAAAAAATAAAAAATAAAAAAATTTAAAGATTAAAATTTCAAAATATATAGAAATAAAAAACATAAAAATAAAAACAAAATAAAAATATTAAATTAAAAAAAGAAATAAATTATAAAAAATAAAATATAGAAATTAAATTTAAAAAAGAAAAAGAAAATGTTTATTAAATTAAAAAAAATAAAATAAAATATAAATATATATATATATATATATATATATATATATATATATATATATATATATATATATATATATATATATATATATATATATATATATATATATATATATATAAAGAAATATATTAAATTTTAATAAATTTAAAACTTTAAAATAAAAATTAAAAAAAAAAACATTATTGAAATTAAAAGTAAAAAAATGAAAAATTAATTAAAAAAAATGAAAAAAAAAATACAATAAAAATATTAAATTTAAAAAAATATATATTAAAAAAACAAATAGATTTTAAAAAATAAATTAAATTTAAATTATAAAAACTAAAATATATATATGAACTTATAAAAAAAATGTTAATATTAAAATAACAAATTAAATTAAAAAAAATATATTAAATTTTAATAAATAAATGAATAAACAAATAAATTTGGAAATAAAAAATAAATTTTAAATATAAAGTAAAAAAAAAAAAACATTGTTAAAATAAAAAGTTAAAAAACTTTAAAAATCAATTAAAATTGAAAAATTGAAAAAAATAAATTAAAAAAATATATTAAATAAAAAAAATAAATAAAAAATATATTAACTTTAAAATATTAAGTTTAATTAAAAAAAAACTCTAATTTTAAATACACAATTTTAATTGAAATAAAAAAAAATACAAAAATTTTATGTACTTAAAAAAAATAATAATAAACAATTAAAAAATAAAAAATAATATTAAATTCAAATAAATTAAAAAAAAAATACAAAATTTACTAAATTTTTAAAAAATTAAAATAAAAACTAAACCTAAAATTTAATAATAAAAAAAAAATAAAAAATTAAAAAAGAAAATCAATTAAATTAAAAAAAATACAAAATTTAATAAAAATTATTAACAAAATTTAGAAAAAAAATTTAAAAACAAAAAAATGAAAAAAAAAAGAAAAAGAAAAAAAAATTAAAACAAATTAAATTTAAAATATAAAAATTGAATTAAAATTTTTTTTTTAAATTTTTTGAATTAAAAAAAAAATAATAATAATAATAATAATAATTTTTTTTTTTTTATCGTGGTGGTACCGCCAATCGGCCTCCCGCCCAGGTGGCGGTGGAGGCCGGCTGCTAGGCGGGAGGCGGGAGATCGATTCCGGGAATCTTCCTCCCGTGGCAGGAGGCGGATTCCGGGAATCGCCCTCCCGCGGCGGGAGGCCGATTCTCGGAATTGCTCTCCCGCCGTGGGAGGCCAATTCCGGGAATCGCCCCCCCGCTGTGGGAGGCCAATTCTCGGAATCACCCTCCCGCGGTGGGAGGGTGATTCCCGGAATCGGTTGGAATCGCTCTCCCGCCGCGGGAGGCCAATTCCCGGAATCACCCTCTCGTGGTGGGAGGGCGATTCCCGGAATCGGCCTCTCGCCGCGAGAGGGCGATTCCCGGAATCGGCCTCCAGTCGCGAGAGGGCGATTCCCGAAATCGGCCTCCTGCCCAGGTCGCGGCAGCAGGAGGCTGATTGGCGGCGCCACCACGATCAAAAAAATCTTCTTCTTTTTTTTTTTTTAATTTTTAAATTTGATTTTTTTTTTTGAATTCAAAAAATTTAAAATTATTATTTTTAATTCAAATTTTTTATTTTAAATTTAATTTGTTTTTTTTTTTTTTTTTTTTTTAATTTAATATTTTAGATTAATTATTTTTTAAAATTTAAAATTTATTTATTAAATTTTAATTTAATTTAATTTATTTTTTAATATTTTAGTTTATTTAGTTTTTCATTTTTAAAATTTATAAATTGTTTCATTAAAAAAAAAACAGTAAATTTATGGATATTTGTTTTTTAATTATTTGCACGTGGTTTTTTTAATTTGTTTTGCTTTTTAATGATAGTTTTTTTTTTTTTAATTTTAAAATTTGCATTTTTTTTTCTTATTATTATTATTTTTTTAATTTGAATTTTTAAATTTAATTTTTTCTTTTTTGTATTTTATTTTTTTTTTATCTAAATTTTAATTTTGTAATTTATTTATTTATTTTTTAAAATTATATGGTTTTTTTAATAACTTAGAAATAAATGTTTTTGATGTTTTTCTTTTTTTTTTAATTTTTGTTTTTTTTCTTTAAATTATGTGATTTTTTTTCAAATTTTGTCATTTCTTTTGATATAATTTTCGAATATTTTTGTTTTTATTTATTTATTTTTATTTAAATTTTTTATTTTTACGAGTTAACTTTGTTTTTTTTTTTACATTTTTATTGGTTTGTTTTATTGTTTTTATATATATATTTTTATCTAAGTTTTGTGTTTTATTACTAACATGAAAATCACCACTCTAAAAAAAAGGTTGATGCTGCATCAATATGTTTCAAAATTAGCATGAAAATCACGGCTCAAAAAAAAAAGTTGATGCTGCATCAATACGTTTTAAAATTAGCATGAAAATCACTAACATTTTAAAACAAATATTCATACTTCATAAATAAAAATATTAGAGTGTCAAAAATGTGCTAAAAAAAAAAAAAAAAGGTGATTCTGCTAAACCACTTTTCAAAATCGGGTGCTTTTTATGCTACCAAAAAAAAGTAGGTAACAGTGCGGTTACCTATTTCATTGGTAATAGTGTTAATCCTCCAACATTACAACAAATAACTCCCCGATACTTCTTTATCACTCCCAAAAATAATGGCTCAAATGATTGAGGCACTCTCCCACGAATATGCCCAGCCTCTCCCCCTCTGCGTTAGCCCAGTGACTGCCACGCTGCTCCAGAAATAGAATGTCAATCTCAGCCCTTGGAGGTTTGCCTATAGATGAAAAGCTAATGAACCTGGGTTCGCCTATAGCTCTCATAAGCTAATGAACCTTGCAACTAACAAAAAACACAAGAACCCAACTGCGTCAACCAAAATTGATCTGTAGTAAAACCCTTGAACTTGCCTTTCCGGTAATTTGACAAGTAAACCCCCAGGCTAGCAAGATCACCAGCTCTAATACCACTGTAATATCCCTTTCAGAATAAATTATATATATTTTCTGGAAAATTAACTCACCCATAATTTTACCATTAAATTATCATTTATTTAACAGAATATTGCCATGTAAAATAAAAACAAATAGAGAACTGCAACCCAATAACACAATGAACAGAAAAATTCTCATCTTTTATTATAATGGATAAATTGGGGTTACATGCACGTACAACCCAAATAGATGAGACGAAAGCTGGCCTCAAAGATGGTCTGCTGCGCTGCTATGCCAACCCTCCAATTTGAACTAAACTGTACCTCCAACTGAAAACAAGAAATCAATCACTGCAACCTGTAAATCTTGAATAGATCCACCAAAGGAAGCGATGGGTGCTCGCCCACTCTCACTAAATAGCCTGAGGGTTTCTGTCCTAAGGCTACTACTGAAGTAGAGAATCCAAGTTCTCAAACCTCTCACACAAAAAATGATCCAATCCAAGATGTCCCCAAATAACCTTTACTTCTCCTTTTATAGATCTGATGGATATATCTCCAATCTTCTAGAAGCATCTTATTTTATTATTTTATTATTATTCTAGAAGATCCTCCATTGACTCTATCAAAGTGACTTTAATTTAATTCTATTTCACATAAGTCACTTTTGGCCCCTTTCCTCTAACTATTATTTTTCCTTTAATTAAATGACTAATTAAAGTCATTTTTAATTAAGGAAAATAATATATCGCCCACGGTACTATCTCTGGCCACTATAAGTCACTTCTCATCATCCCATCCTAAAGATCTCCTCATTCCAGTTCCAACAATATATTACATTGAGGTGTTCCATCAAATATGTTCTCAGAATACCACCTTGAGCATAATTAATCAATTCAGGGTCCATAATAATGTTGATTTTGGAAGTGGTCAGAATGCGACAGAATGAAAGACAAATTGTGATGATGATGAAATGTGGCAAGCAAATTACATCAGATTCCGTAAAAAATCCTCAAATCTCCCCTCAAACTCCGGATAACATGAACTTGCTCTAATGGCTTGGCCATCCCCTGTCCTTGAAATCCACCCAAAGTTCAGTTTAAAGTTAAAGAATGCACTTCAGGTAAACCCCTTGAACTTTTTCACACTTATTTATGTGGACCTATGAGAAAGAAGTCTCCTTGTGGTTAACAATACTTCATGTTATTGATTGATGACTTTAAAATAATTTGTTAGGTTGTTTTACTAAAGTATAAAGATGAGGCATTTGAAAAGTTTAAAATATTCAAGACTATGGTGGAAAATTATTTCGAACTAAAATCAAATGTCTTAGATCTGATAGAGGAGGATAGTTTATATCAGATGAGATTTTCAATTTTTGTGAGCAGCATAGCATCAAAATCCATAGCTAAAACTCCTAAAAAAAATGGAGTGGTAGAAAGAATGAACAAAACAATTCAACAAATGACATGTGCCATTCTTGATGAGTCAGGAACACCTCACACCTTCTGAGGAGAAACAATACATTCAACCGTGGATATACTTAACAAATCCCATGTTCGAGTAAACAATGATAAAACTCCATAAGAACTCAGGTATTGTAAGACTGCAATGGTCAAACACTTTAGAATATTTGGAAGAAAATACTTCATAAAGAAAAACAATGATAAGTGCTGTAACCTTAGAGACAACCTTTGGATGAGAAGACGTTAGTGACTAGGACATATGTACAAAAAGATAAATTTTTTTCTTGCTGCCGCATACATGATTACTCATAGATATTTCATATAGAAGTAATATTAGGGGAGACTCTTGGAGACAAGACTCTTTTTTAGATGGCCACATTGTCTAAGAAAATGATCTAGGACTTATAGTGAGATGACAGAATGAAAAATTGGAAGGCTAATAATAAAATGTTGCAATAGAAAAATCTCTTTATCATAAACCTTAGCAGAAAACATGAAAGACTAAGACAATGAAAGTATGAAAATATGGAGCATAATTTAAGGTTATTTAAATCAGAAATTTACAGGTACTGTGATATTTTTCAAGAAAAGTAAATTTGTATTAATTTCCCAAAATAACCAATGCCTTATTTATACATTTCTAGGAGAATAAAGACAAATAATGACTTACATTAGCAAAGGAACACATATCACATTCATAAGACACATGGAATCATCGAGAAAATTTATTAAATATCCAAGAAAATGATGATACATTACACAAGTATTTATCTCTGAGGTAAAAATATGGAACCCCATATATGATTCATCCATGTCTTTTAAAGAAACATTACATTGAGGATAGTTACAAAAACTGTTAACTATCAGGAATTAACTTCAACTACTTTCAAAACTACTCTAAATTTACTTAGAAACTAAAGTGCTTCGACTTGAAATTAAAAAATAAAATATCTTTTCCAAAATAAATTGTATGCTTGGTATTCATTTGATCACTTGGGATCCTTGTGCAGGCTCTCTTGAAGAGGCTCCAGGTTCTACTACTTTTGGTAGTGATATTAAATCTCTGTATTTCTTCCACATTTCCAAGTCAAAATTTTGACACTTGATCAATCTATCATGAACCATTTTAAAATTTGTTATCCTGTAGTAGGTTGGATTTTCTATGAAAAGAGTCTTGACTAACCATAACAATTGAAACTCCCTCTGTAAGTGATTCACAATTTTTGACCCTTTCAAAATTGTTGTTTTTTCATGGGAAGCATTGATTTTACTTTTTGCTTCCACTAATAAAGTTTCATGTCTCCCATGGAAGAAAATTTCCTTGCTGATCCCAACATAAGGGTAATCCTACTTGGACTCTTTTATCACAGTTTGAATTAATAACCAACACATATTCTTTGATCTCTCCCAATTTGGTTTCCGCATTTTTCATGTAGATATTATTTTGTACCATCTTATTTCTTTATAAAAAAAATGGATATTTTGTCTTCAATATCCATTTCTCTCGGCTCCATATAAGACTTAGCATTCATAAATTCAATCATCCTTTTGGCCAATTGTGCACTTTGTTGTGACTTTCCTTTATTGGAACAAATAACCATATCTAAATATCTTGTCATTGTTTTCTCTTCTGTCATTGTTTTTCCATAGGGTGAGCTTAAGCTGAGAGTCCCAATTCCTTTTATTTTCTATAAATTTTTTTTTTCAAAACTCTAACCAGAGCTTTATTTGAATATTTTTCTAACCCATTTCCTTGAGGATAATAGGTGGTAGAGTGAGTAAGAATTACATTATATTTCTAGCAAAAATCAAATAATTTTGAAGATTTAAATACCTGAGCATTGCCTGTGACCAATTTTTTAGGGCAACCAAATCTTGCAAATATGTTTTCTTCTAAGAACTTGATCACCACTGAATCACTTTCATTTCTAGTTGGAACAACTTTCACCCATTTGGTAAAATAATCAGTGGCTGTCAGAATCCATTGATTTTTTCCACTAGAAGGTGGATTAATTTCCCATATGAAATCCAACCCCCACTATGTGAATGGTTCTTCTACCAATATAGGAATTAATGGCAGAGGTGTCAATTTATTCTTTTCAACAAAAAGTTGACATTTTTCACAACATCTAACTAGCCTGTAAACATCAGAAAAAAGGTTGGCCAATAAAAACCATCTTTAAAAATATTGTGTTCCATAACCCTCCAGCTATAATGGCCTCCATAAGCACACCCATGATATTCATTGAAAATATCAATCGTTTCCCCTTTTGTTAGACATAATAACAAAAGATCGATATGATCTTTCCAATATAATTGACCATTGGCTATCATATACTTCTGCGCTTTCATCCTCAAATACTTATACTTTTATCTTTCTAAATTTGATGGACAACTAAGAAATAACAAATAATGAACAAAATTCTTGTACCAATTAGAACATATATATTTATAGGCAATTCTATTGTATTGTTCATTTTTCTTACATCCTTCACCAATAGTGTTTGATTCAGGAATTGTAGTTAGAAAATTAATCCCCATTGTCTGAGAAATTTCTTTTGTTAATATTTTAACCAATCCTTGCCCCTTTATCAGTTTTGTTAGCTTAATATTCATTCTGTATTATTGAATCTTAGCTATCCACTTGTCCCTTCTCCCTTCACCGTCCCTTTGTGTCAGAACGTCCTTCACAACTGAATTTGGTATGTATGCAGTGATATGGGACTGTAAAATGTACATTTTGAATGCATTCGAGGCATTGACCAGAGCATAAGTTTGTTTCTCCAGAATATTATATTTCAATTCAACATCCCTTAACACTTGGCTGAAAAATGCAACTGACTGCTCCTTGTTATCTTCATTCTTTTGCAAAAGTACAACTGCAATGGTAGAAGGTGACGTGCCTCCAAATTAGACATAAATTAAGGCCCATATGACCACAATTAAACACATTAAATCTCTCCTTTTGCATTAGATGACATAATTTTAACTTTAATATGTTCATTATGAAGGTTTAAAGATAATTTCATATTTGCACCTAATATTATATATTTTTGTAGAAAATTGTGAGAATATTGGGAAAATTATGAAGATTTGGAGAAGGAGATAATTTAGGGACTTTATCCCTACTACTAGAGGATCAATATTGGAAAATAAATGAAAAAAATATCACAAAATTATTGAGAAATTCTGGAGTGATTTTGGAACTCCAATGATTGAGAAAATCTAGGAATGTGTTCCCTATCATTTACTGGAAACTCCTAGTGTTGGGAACCAGATCCACTATTTGAGAGATTTTGGAGGGTAAATATTTCTCCTTTCAAGGGGAATGATTCCTCATCATTTTGTATAAATACCAATTCGAATTGGGCTCTAGGGGCATGTATTCTTTAGTCTTATTGCAGAGAAAACTTGTTGTTTAGTAGCTCCACTTTCTTTTCTTGTAGGGATGTACTTGGACTGATTCAATAATGAATATTGGTGTCATTTTAAGCTTCTAAGACTTGGTTTCTTCCATAGGACTCTAATTCCTCCTTGGGCTAGGCCATCCTAGGAGCCTTACAACCCTCTTGCACAATTTATTTATGTTCTTTTCACTTCTTATTCACATGCATCTCTTATTTCTGTTTTGTATATTTCTGCATTTAGTATTGTTTATTTTCTTTCTATAGGATTGAGTTAAATGATTGAAGTGAGTTATTTTGCATGTTTTTTACAGATTCAAGAGCATTATTCATACTTAGAATAACTTTGTAAGGTCATATTAATCATTAAGCTACTTGGATTTGGTTACTAGTTCACGAATATAAGATTTCTAGAAATGCCTTGTAGCGAAATAGTAGTAAATTTCTTCTATTTTTTAGAATGAGTTAATGAGATCCATTTGAATTGATTCCACTTGGATTAGGTCATAATAATATTAAATTTAATAACAAAATTTAGACCATTTAATTTTCGCTTTATTAGGTTAGGCATTTGATATATTAACTAGCTCACTAGTTCTTGAATTTCTAGATTTTAGAGTAGTAATTTTCTTTTAATTTTTTTAGCACATGTGAAAATGAGTATTTTGGAGTGATTCCACTTGCAATGGAGACCTAAGACATGATACATACTAAAATTTTTTTTCGCATACCATTTTAATTTTATTTACTTGGTCATTTGCCGAGTTATCTCCAAAATAGAACATCCTATAGCAAAAATAGAGTTTCCTGTATCACTCTTGTAGTATGTGTAAACTCGACCAAATTTGCTCCCAAAGATTGGATTTTGTCTATTAGGCTTGAATCATGACCCCTATGATCTAAATACATGATTGAGGAAGAATAAACACCACTTATGACATTCATTTTCGCAAATTAGATTAGGCCTTTTTATTTGAATTCCTTCTCTTAGGATTTCAATTAAAAATTGTTGTTCTTTCCTAGGATTGGTTTCTTTTTAAAGCAACACTTCCATTTATACAATTATTTTAGGCTTTTATTTCATGAAATTCACTCCATTACATCAGACCAAAAAAATCATGACACATTGTATGCTGCACATATAGTGTCGATACCTCTTAAGTTTGTATGAATCTCGAGTTGATAATTAAAATTGGTAGTCTTGGGAGTTGCAACATTCTTTTTGCAATACTGAGGATCATCACTTTTTGGCGCCGTTTCCAGGGAGGTTGCAATGCATTGTTTTCTTCCCTAGTTGATTCATTTATTTTCTTTCTACAAAAACAATTTTTTTTCATTAGGCATTTTTCAAAATATAAAATTGCATTGCATTAGAATTTTTATTCAAAATATTTAAAAATACTTCTCCAACACCAAACCCCCCAGTTGATCATGTGGTGCAGTAAGAATCACATCACCATCCAATTTTGCAGGTAGAAGAAGAAGATGTGGCAGAAAAGGTAGAAGAAAAGGATAAAGATGATGACAATGAAGAAGATCCTCTTGGGTTTCCCATTCAAGATACTGATGTTAGTGTGCATATGAAGATCATCCCTCCATATTTCCTTCCCAACTTCCATGGTATGAGGTCAGAGGATCCATAAACCTTTCTCTTTGAATTTGAAATACTTTGTAGATATTATGGCTAATTATCACACACTCAAAAATTGATATTGTTTCCTGAAACATTGAAGGATAGAGCTCTTAAATGTTTCATGAGTCTGGGTACTAATTCAATAAGATGATGGAATGATATGCAAAATCTATTTCTATAAAAATATAAATATCATGATATTAAAGAATAAATCTTTAGAATGGATAAAAAAAAAGTTGAGAGCCTTGAAAATATAATAGAGAGATTCATGCATAATGTTAAGAGGGAAAAATTACGTCATTTAGGATTTGACACACTAAAAACCCTCTTACTTAGAACAATTAGGGATGAGTGGATTGATACCCTTGATCTCATGAGTCATAAGGAGATGTATACAAATTATAATTTGAATAAATTCATGAAACATGCAAGCTCATATCAAAAGGATGGGCAAGAGTAAGTAAATCAACATCAACATTGGTAAGTCAAGATGAACTTGGAAATTTTCTTGATAACTTTAAGACATAAATTCTTAGCAATATAAGTGAACAAGTAGAAATTTTAAGAATGCAAAATGAGAAAAAAGAAGATCATGATATTTGTGTTATCCATGTAGAGTCATATGCTACTAAATATTTTCCATCATTACCAAGGTTGAAGGAATTGTACCAAGAGGACAACGGAGCAAGTCAAACACCGAAAAAGCTATGTTTTGTAGCTCCAAGAAGACCATGACAGCCTAGTCAACTTGAAATGATGCAAGGACCTACTTCAAAATTGTAAGCTTATGCACATCCATCTGAAAGTAATAGGAATAAACTCCCTCCTTGGCAACCTTGACCATCTCAACCAAAAAAATAATATTGGAAACAAGGTTGGAAAGGACCTTATGGGAAAGATCCACATTATCATCAATATTTTCCTCAATATCCTCCATACCCAACTCCATGTTATCCCTACCATTTGTTAGCCCCCTATAAATTTTTTGACAAGCAAACAGGGGGCTAAATTTTTCTGAGCCTTCAAGGAATGCATTTCCTCCAAAAACACATCATCCTTGAAGCCTCCTTGTGCCTTCTGATGTCCTTGCCTTCAGAGAAGTTTTCTGCAGCATTTTCAGTGCCAGATCATCTTCCAAGCGGATCCATCAGAAAGTGCCCGAAAAGAGCTTTCCAACGGTATGATACACTCTCAAAACTGACTTCTAGATTGAATTCTACGCCTAAGTGAAGTAAAAGCCCTTATATTCCCATATCTCCCCTATGTCCCATGTTTCCCTTTAACTCTATGTTTAAATTTTTAATTTTCCCTTTTAAGACCATTTTTCCCCCTTTCCGATTATTAAATCGCATGGTAAATCATGTTAAAACAAAATATGCGATTTTATAAACCACTTCCCCTCCACGACCCGTAACACTTTATAATAAAACTTTATATTATAAAGACCCCATTGTATAAACCACTTCCCCTTTCATACCCGTGAAACCTTATGATAAAAATTTGTATTCATATATATCCCCGCCGCTTATCAATCACAATCGCAATTGTTTCCAATCGCATGTTCTATTATACATGCTCCGATCGCGCAATCACGACTTTAACTCCGATCGCACCATTCCGCTCCGATCGCCCGATCACACGATCCTCCGATCGCAGTCCTTCCCCCGATCCCTCGGTTGTAGTTCTTCCCTCCAATTTCCCAATCGTACTACCCCTCCGATTAATCGCATCACAAGTTCTTTCTCCCACTTTGCGATTGCCTCCCGCTCCCGATCTCCGATGGCGATCGACCCTGCCAGGCCCACCACTTAATACTTCCGCCTATTCATATAAAAAGGGTTTTCTCCTTTGTAAATTGGAAATTCGTAAGATTTTCAGTTTTACAAAGGTTTTTCCCCCAATCGCATCGGAACTTTGTGGGTTTGTTTCAACAACGTGTCTCCCCGCTCCCACCCAATTGCGATTGTGATTTATGCGGGTCTCGCCTACTCCCCTTCCCTTCTTTCCCATACAAAATAGAGTTTCCCCTTCACACAGGCGTATTTTCAGATCAGTGTTAGTTCAACGACATTTATAAAAGAAAGTCAGTTTTCTTCAAACAGCAAACGGAAAGCGAAACGCAGCGTCAACAGTACACTCTTCTCTCAGACAGACACCTTCGGACGGTGCTCTCCTTGCTGCCTCGAGCCCATAAGCAGTTAATTGCACTGACAGAGCCCCTTAAAGGCTATTTGAGCAGTAGTTATTGAGGCATGGAGAGACCTGCATACCTTCTCATCTAGTTTATCATTTCCAGAAGGCTACTATAGAGTTCCAGACAGTCGAGAGGACTACCAAGAACACATCAGAGGTCAAATCTCGACCTAACAGAGGCTTCCCATGCAGCCTACAGAGTACTACAACACCAGAGTGAATCAAAGCCACTCCAGAGATAAATGCCGAGAGTTAAAACAGAATGGGCTTCGGCCCTCTCTTCCTTTTCTGAGTTTAATGTTTCATTTAGTTTCCACCTACCTCCTCGGCTCATCTTCTGCTATAAAACTCATAAGAAAATTATTGTAAGAGGTTGTTGTTAGGCCGTTGTTGTTCAGCTACTACTGTGATAGTTAGAGGGATTCATACGACTGTTAGAAGATTCTTGAGAGGAATAGCAGAGTAATTGTTTTGTAATAGGCAAGGAGGAGAAAGTCTGGACTGTATTAGCCATTGAGCTCAGTGTACATGACTGGTTTTGCATCATTAATCAAGCACATTTCATAGGATCCTGGTCTATTACTATTGGTGATGTTTTCTAACATTGTTTATTACATTTTCATGCTGTTTCATATTCTTCTGGCTTGCATCCGAAATCTGGCATAGGACTTACCCTTGTTAGGTACCCTATATCTCTTCTCTCCTTGCCTTCAATGTTTTTCTGCTAAATATGTGTATCTGAGGATTGATTTCAATTGATTTAACCAATGTAGTAGTTCCATATGCTGCTAGCTGATGTATGAATTATGGAGTTTTCTACTTTGATGTTTCCTGCTGGGGTCAAAGCATTGAAGGTTCAAAGTCCTTCTCTGATCTATAGATTCTAGATTTGTTAACTCATCTCTGTTTTTCCCTTGGAGCAGGCTAAAGTCGACCTGGAGTTAAATGACCTCTAGTCTGATCTATAATCTGCCCCTTTGTCCCTCCATTGAAAGCTGCCTTTGAGTATGTCCAAGCAGGCCTGGAGTTAAATGACCTCTGGCCTGATCTATAGACAGGAATTGGGTCGCTTTCCTTCTTTCACCTTCTTCCCTTAATTTTCCATTCCATCATCTATCTAAAAGATCCTTTGGTATAGATGACTTGCCCTTTGGAAGCCTTGGCTAGTTGTTGCAAGTAATTCTCCTTTCATGACTCCATAGCCCAATGGATGGCACTTTCTTGACCTATCCTCTTTGCTGAAAACATCCTGCTGCTTTGTTTCTTTTCTCTCATTGCTTTCTTAGTCTATGATCTCATGACCAACCCAGCAACCAACCAACCAAATCATTTAAAACCCCCCTTTGCGCTTCATCGCTAGCCTAACATCTCATTTGAGCTTCAAAGATATATACCATTCTTTGTTTTAATGGAGAGATCGCTCTCTAGGTCTAGGAGGGCTAGATCTTAGGGCCCCAAAGCAGTTCTAATGTTGTCTCATCTTTTGGTCTTGCCAATCTGGCCAAAACATGGGAACCCCAACACCATCCACGTCCACCACAACCAAAACCTCAACCACATCCATCTCATAGATCCACTCCCACTCAACTACCTGTACCACCATTTTTAAACCCATACAAATAAGTAACTCAACCCACTTACAATTCTGAGGTATAAAACTTCCAAACATCTCCTCTTGATCTAAATGGTATCCATCTTAGCTTAGGAAGAGTATTGAAAAAATGAGATTCTCTTGATGTCATTAGAGGACAACATCCAAAAGAATAAGATTCAAATGAGGAGATCAAATATTCATGGGATGCACTTGATGGAGAGAAGACATCAGAATTAGAGACTAAGAATATTCCCTCAAGTTTACCATCAGAACCTTCATGTGTTCAAGAGAACAAGCAACAAAATGAGGAATATTTGAATGTTATGGTATAAGAGGACATCCAAGGTGATCCAAATCAGCAAGTGGACCAGGGGTATCACAAATATATTTAAATATGGTTCGAGACAATCATTAAGTTGCAACAACACACTCTTATTCAACAATTCTTGATCTCATCTCAGTCAAAGAATTTGGTATCTCATATTCAAGTATATTTCAAAGAATACGTTTTGAGCCTACACATGAGTTTATCTGTCATCTTGATATGTACATGGCTCCATTGGAAGTATTCCTATACTTGAAAGAGATTTTGTTTTTTCAAGTAGATTAGGATAAAAAATAAAAATCTGGAAAAAGATAAAAAATAAAAGAATAAAATCTTAGGTGAAAACCTCCTTTGAGGCACTTGAGATTGGCTCATTGATTGAAAACCTCCATGAGGTGGTCAATGGGTTGGAAAAAAGAAAAAAAAAGAGAAAAATAAAATATCCTAGGTGAAACCCTCTGTTAGGTCCCTATATTACTAGTGTAGTCTCTTATTATGTTAGTATAGCCCGCCTTATTGTTATTGTTGTACCCCTATAACCCCCATATTGTTATTATTGTGCACTTACATTATTATTCTTAGGTTAGCTAGGATTACATTGTGGCCCCACTAGGATTACATTGTGGCTCCATGGACTCCTATATATAGAGAGGAGGTTTTGTCATTTGTATCATCCAATAATTGTTCATTCATGTAATGTATTGGAGGTTACCCCCTCGAAGTGGCTTATTTCTAAGGCGTTGATATCTCTTTTATTCTATTTTTGGAGTTGGTTTCATAACATTTGGTATTAGAGCTTTGGTTTCTAGGGTTTCGCTGCTCCAAACATGTCATCGTGGAATTTTCGCTATAAAGTTTTTTCTACAAAGGTTTAGAAGCTAAAATTTTTAGAGCGCGAAGTAGAAATCGTGAGGACCATCATTGAAAAATTTTAGAGCTTGGTTCGCAATATTTTTGGAGATATGATCTGTGAAATTGAGGGATTTTTGCAGGCTCCTGAATTTAACCTAAACAGATTATCGTGGAATTTTTTCTATAATTTGTTTTCTACGAAGTTTCAGAAGCTAAAATTTTTAGAGTACGAAGCCAAAATCCTGAGGAACATTGTCCCAAAATTTTAGATCTTAGTTCATAATATTTGCGGCGATATGGTCTGTGTAAATTAGGTCTTTTTCAGGCTCCCAAATTTCATCTCAAAGAGGTGATCGTAGGAAAATATTCATAACTATATCTCTGAGCATCGGATTGGAATGCTATAAAAATTGGCCGCAAGTACACGGACTGTATTTTATTTTTTATCAATTTCAGAGTTGAAGGAGGAAAAAGTGACACGTGCAGGTCGTACAAGTTCGCTCTACTGAACTAGTCCATAATTAGGTCATTGTGGGAGATTGGAGATAACTTTTCCTTGTAGAATCAAAATTAGGTCAGACCTATGGCATTCGAAAGAGGATTCAGAGAGCTACCATAGGGCCAAATGTCAAATATTGGAGATTCGAAATCACATAGATAATTCAGTTTCAATATTGAACTCCTAAAAAGCAAGAAAAATGTGTGTATTTGTTTTTTCGAATTGCATAAGTCTTGTGTGAAAAATCAGTTTGAAGTGATTCCAAGGGCATATTGAAGCATATATATCAGTGTTGGGTTCTAAAATTCTACCTAAAAATAAATCCATACCCATTAAGCCCTTAGAAAGCTATAATATGATGCCCGAAGAGGAAGAATTGCAGTATGAGATATTAAAATTACGGTACCAAGTGTAACAAATTTCGATCTTACGAAGAGCAACCGAAGATGACGTAGATGGTTTAAAAGAAGAAATGGAGGCTAAGTTGGATGGTTTGAAGGATCAAATAAAATCCAATATGGATGGTAAAGTAGTAGATGATCACATCGAGCATCAACAACAAGTTCTCCAACTCTCAAAGGATAACCTAACTTTGGTGTAGAATCAAATGAAACAACAGGAAGATCAACATCACATCAAAAGAAGTTCTGAAGTAGTCACAGAAAAAATAACTCAACAAGTATGATCAATTTCAAAGTATCTCAACAAGTGGAAGAACTTTCCTGTAGAAGATTCCACATGGGAGGATAAGAATTTTATACAAAAGCATCAAGAAATAATCAAGCGTTGAGGAAAACACTTGTTTGAAGGAGAGGGGCATGTTAGGTCCCTATATTATTAGTGTACTCTCTTATTATGTTAGCATAGCCTGCCTTATTGTTATTATTGTACCGCTATAACCCCCATATTGTTATTATTGTGCCCTTACATTATTATTGTTAGGTCGGCTAGGATTACATTGTGGCTCCATGAACTCCTATATATAGAGAGGAGGTTTTTTCATTTGTATCATCCAAGAATTGTTCATTCATGTAATGTATTGGAGGTTTCCCCCTCAAAGAGGCTTATTTCTAAGGTGTTGATATCTCTTTTCTTCTATTTTTTCTATATATTTTTTTTTCTATGAAGTTTCAGAAGCTGAAATTTTTTGAGTGCGAAGCCGAAATCCTGAGGAACATCGTCCCAAAATTTCATAGCTTGGTTCGAAATATTTGCGGCGATATGGTCTGTGTAAATTAGGCCTTTTTCAGGCTCCCGAATTTCATCTCAAAGAGGTGATCATGGGAAAATCTTCATTATTTGCAACAACACACTCTTATTCAACAATTCTTGATCTCATCTCAGTCAAAGAATTTGGTATCTCATATTCAAGTGTATGTCAAAGAATACATTTTGAGCCTACACATGAGTTTATCTGTCATCTTGATATGTACATGGCTCCATTGGAAGTATTCCTATACTTGAAAGAGATTTTGTTTTTTCAAGTAGATTAGGATAAAAAATAAAAAAATGGAAAAAGAGAAAAAATAAAAGAATAAAATCTTAGGTGAAAACCTCCTTTGAGGCACCTAAGATTGGTTCTCTGATTGAAAACCTCCATGAGGCGGTCAATGGGTTGGAAAAAAGAAAAAATAAGAGAAAAATAAAATATCCTAGGTGAAACCCTCCTTTGAGGCACCTAGGCAGACCTACTAGTTGAAAACCTCATTGAGGAAACTAGTAGGCCTAAAGAAAAAAGAAAAAAAAGTGAAAAAATGAAAATAAAAAACGTATTTTCTCCATGTATCTCTCTCTAGTGAATGCAGATGCTCTCCAACCTTTGCAAGCAGCAAAAAAAAAACAAGTTGGCACCAAAAGAAAAATTTGTTCAAAACCCTGGTCAAAGGAAGTGAAACTTGGACTTCCTCCTCCTTTTCTCATATGCTCCAAATGGACCAAGGTCATGCCAATCCATCACCCTCATCCATTTCCAACAACCACCCATCATTTCCAAGCTTCTCTCATTCATTTTCCTCTCTTTCCTAAAATGCTACAGGAAACCTTATTTTTGCTACAGGAAACTCCTGTTTTTGAGTAGAAAATTGTTTTTATTATATATAAAGAGTGATGCATCCATTTACCAAGATATTTCCTAGGGAGATGCATATATATGGTGGTAACATGCTCAAGAAATTTCAACATTTTCTAGTGCACAATTTGTGAGAAATCAACCTCCATCACCTACTTCCATTTTTAATTTTTCTCGGGATGCGTGCATCCAATGGCCGAGATGTTTTATAGGGAGGTGCATAAGGATGATGATAACATGCTCAGAAACTTTAAGGTCAATCTATTTTACCATTTGAGAGCTATGTATAAAACAAGTCTGCTACAAGGGGCTGTCATGAGCTGCTACAGGGTTCCTGTAGTGTTATAGGAAACCTTGTAACTGCTACAGGAAACTTATCTGCGATAAAATTAGCTCTCTCAAGGGCCTATACACTTCAAAAAGAGCATGCGAATTGAATTTTTTCCTATACCTACCACTCCTAACCCTCACTTCACTCCATGCACAAGGATTCACTCTCTAAAACCTATGTTTCACCAATAGCAGCTAGATCACCTATACCTTGACATGGGACCTCTTCCCTCAACTCTCCATCACTACATTCACTCCATAACTCCATTCACCATTCCCATTCATCTCTAAGAAATCTGGAGCCCCCAAGAAGCAGAGAAGAGATTGCTACAGGAAGTTGAAAGTTTCCTGTAGAAAACCTGTACATGGCATTACAAGATAAAAATATGAGGATAAGTTGATGGAAATGGATTCAAAGGACCACCAAAAGACTCAAGGAGGATGAACACACCAACAAAGGTACTTGAGGACCTCCATGAAACACCCACAAGAAGAAAAAAACAAATAAAAAGGTTAAGAAACTCACTCAGAAACAAGTTGCTCACTCAAAAAATACATGAAAAAACACAACAAGAGAAAGATAGCCATGGCTATCTTGAAAATACAGCTTCAACATGAAAACATCTCCAACAAATCGACATCACAGGTGGGTACAGGTATGAAATATTATTTACCTCTTCTCGTGAGCATGTTGTGGTTAGAAATTTTTTGTTAAATGCATTAGAGATGAGATTTTATAAGCTAAGGATAGGTCAATGGTCTCAGGCCACCCTCACCCATTTAGGCGAAAATAACTCCCTCACTCATGCAACGTGGAGAAGGAAAATTAAGGAAAGTGATAATTAGGAGGAAATCAAACCAAATCACCATGCACACTGAGCCCACTAACAAAGAAGGAAATTAAAAAAAAAAACAAGGATCAACTTTAGATGTATCGAAACTCATTCCCAAAATATTTAGAGAGGCTCATTAAGGCATCAAAGGTCAAACTAGATGCCACCAGGGGTTGTATAGGATGCTACAGAAGAGATATAGAGTTTATTTGCAACTGCTACAGGATCAGGCATGGCTGCTACAAGAGAAACATGGCTGCTACAGGAAAAATATGATTGCTATAGGAAAAAACAAAGATGCTACAAGAAGACATAAGTTGTTGCAAAAGACCCTTATTTTGAGGAATTTCACCCCCAAACCCTAGGATTCAAAGGAAAACATCCAAAGGAAGGGTAAATACATATTTTCCCTTGTTATATGTGAACAAGAAGCCTACAGAATTTTCATTTTTTTTCATTGGTACAACCTATGGGAAACTTCTGATAAAAGTTTATAAATAAAAAAAATGAAATGTGGATGTTTCCTTTGAATTGAGCTTGATAAGAAAGGAAATTGGAATTATTTTTGGGTGAGCATGAAATTTGTTCAATTTTCCTTTGTCTTAAAATCCCTCATTACACAGAAATATCTAAAACTTGTAGCAGAAATAGAGAATTTCCTTTCCAACTTTGGAAAGTTGTATTGAAGGCTATGGGGGGTGAATATAACCATAGAAATCCCACAGCCAAGAAGAAGGAAAAACAAAAGAGAAGAAGAAGGAAACAAAAGGCAAGAAGACATTCACCATCAAAATAGAACTCAAACCACATTCATGAAAAAAGGTTTTCCAAGAGGTCTCTAATCTCTTTCTAGCTTGTATCCTAGGCCTAGAAGATGTTATAGAGAGGTAAGAGGAAAAACTTAAGCATAAGGTGGAATGTTGGTCAAGATTTGATATATTTTGTGATGTGATACATAATGCTACAGGTACATTACAAGTCTACTACATGATGCTTTGAGTTATTATAGGATCACATCCGAGGTTGTTTTGAGGGGTTCGTAGGTGTCCAAATGATGGAAAAAGGTAGTAGGAGGTTGGAAAAGGATGTGGAAGTCCTTTCCAAACTGGAAAATATTTAAGAGCCCATCTTTCACAAAGGGAAAATGGTAGGCTAATGGTCTGTAGAAACAATTTGATTTTTCTATGCACAACCAGATTTGGAAAAATGAGTGAAAATGCAATGAAGGTGTCAAGGGAGAGGGTGTGAGTGCAATAGACCTGTGAGTCAACAAAGTTCAATTTCAAAGAGGGAAATTTTTTTGTTTTGTTCTAGAAATACTGCTAAACAATCATGAAAAGAACAAATACGTTTTATTTATTTGTCCTTGCAGAACCTACAAAAAAGCTTCTTAAGAGAAAGGACTAAGGAATGTACAAGAGAGAAGCCAACAGGGCAATGAAGGCGACACAATTAGGTCACTAAGTTGCTCAGAGGATGAGAAACATGTTAAGTAGGGGGGTATGATGGGCCTCCAAATTAGACATAAATTAAGGCCCATATGACCATCCTTCAACACATTAAATCTCTCTCTTTTTGCATTAGATGACATATTTTTAACTTTAATATGTTCATTATAAAGGTTTAAAGATAATTGCATATTTGTGCCTAATATTATTTATTTTTGTAGAATATTGGGAAAATTCTGAAGATTGGGAGAAGGAGATAATTTAGGGACTTTCTCCCTACTACTGGAGGATCGAGATTGGAAAATAAATGAACAAAATATCACAAAATTATTGTGAAATTATGGAAATATTCTGGAACTCCGATGATTGAGAAAATATAGGAATGTGTCCCATGTCATTTACTGCAAACTCCTAGTGTTGTGAACCATATCCACTATTTGAGGGATTTTGGAGTGGAAAGCTTCCTCCTTTCAAGGAGAATGCTTCCTCATCATTTTGTATAAGTACCAATTCGAATTTCCCTCTAGGGGCATGTATTCTTTAGCCTTATTGTGAAGAAAACTTGTTTTTTAGTAACTCCACTTTATTTTCTTGCAGGGATGTACTTGGACTGATTCACTAATGAATATTGGTGCCATTTTAAGTTTCTAAGACTTGGTTTCTTCCATAGGAATCTGATTCCTCCTTGAGCTTGGACATCCCAGGAGCCTCAGAGCCCTCTTGCACAATTTATTTATGTTATTTTCACTTCTTACTCACATGCATCTCTTATTTCTATTTTTCATATTTCTGTATTTAGTATTGTTTCTTTTCTTGTTATATGATTGAGTTAAATGATTGAAGTGAGTTTGTTGGCCCTCGTTTTTTATCCAATTTTGTTGAAGTAAATACACTTTATTACCATGCTATCCATCCATATACCATCCATATTCAATATATTTTGTCCAATTAATGCATATCTAGGTATATAAATTTAATTTAATAGGTATGCATTTTAAGTGCATTTTTGGACGAGACCAGAAATTTCCCGTAATGGCTTCATTGATGTCATATTTTCAGGACACCTGGGCTCGAGATGAGTACATTTATAGAAAGTTTGGGAAATAATATTTGATGTACACCTATGGGTTCGGTCAAACTGAGCTTAAACATGCCCGATCAAAGGCGGTCAAACAAGACCTGTTTTTATGGAAATCCTTAGGAAATAGGTCAAATTTAGCATTTTATGGGATTTTCCAAAATTTGAGGGATTAGATGGATGAGATCGACCTGAATAGATAGGATAAGGATAGAAATGGCTGTAGGAGACATTTTAGATGATTTTGTTTCATATTTTCTCTATTTAAGCCTAATATATTGAAGGCATTCATATGTAGAATTTGTATGATTGCACTTGGATATTTCTGAAACTTTGGGAGCTAATTGAAGAACCAGTTCTATCTTATTTTCAGCTGTTCTATATGGTGAATAATTTATTGAGTTTCAGTAGCTGAAAGTACTCCCAGTGTGCAAGGCAAGGGTGGAGGCCCCCCCACACCAAGCTAAGTTCACTTTCTGGTTAATTTAGTTGCAATTTCCTGAACTAGTTTTGTTTTATGCTTAATCTATTAATTAGATGTATGATGATGTGTTATGATTGCTGATGAATCTAATTATAATTTCTATTCTGAATATGAAGGGGCAACCCAATGTTTAAGTTAAACATTCCTTCTATCTGATCAAGAACTAGAACTAGAATTCATCTTTCCTGCTTTTAAGTGATTTTCTGAAGTTCTTGTTTTCTAACAATGGCATTAATGATGAATGAATCTGTAATGAAGGAAAACCAGGATCTCCTTAGTTAGGAGCCTCTTCAATTATTATTTCATGCATCTTGATCTATTGTTCATTAGTGGTTTTTGGTTTTTGATTCATGAAGTAGTTTTGTAGAGAAGGACAAACAAGTTCTCCTAAGTTAGGAGCTTCTTCTGCTGCTTATTAATTAATTGAATTAGAAATTAGCTAGTTAAGATTTATATTTGTAATATGAATTTCTTTTCATTTCAATAATTCATCTTCTAAACTTGACTATAGCTGAAATCCATATATTTTAAAATATTGTGGTTTGCAATAGAGTCTCTTCGAGGTAACTCATCTTCAACCTCTTCCTCTACGACATTTTCAGCTTCAACATTTTCATCTTCCTCTTCTTGATCAATTTTTGAGTTAGAAAACTCCCCTACTACTTCCAAAAATCCTTTGATTTGTTCTTTGTCTTCAAATACCTTCCAATATTTGATGTTGTTAGGTATAGAAGGCCTGTTTCAAATTTCCACTTCATATCTCAACTTCGTATTCGCTGGGGGTTTAAAGGTGTTGGTTGCCACTGGAAGCGAATCAACCAATATGTTACCTTCTCTTGGCATAAACTGAATGTTGAATGCTAAAACAGAATTATCCACTAGATCCAAAAACTCATTGTGATAAGCTCTTAGCCTCGGGTGATTTTTCAGACACTATCCTCTTATTTGTTTTACTACTAATTATGAGTATCTAAAAACATAAATACATTCAATCTTCATGTTCTTGGAAGCTTGCAGAATAATAATTAGAGCTTCTTATTCTCTTATATTATTAGTAGAATCAACCTCCAACTTATAGGAAAGGAGAATCATTTCACCTTTGGGGGAAAGTAGAAGAACCCTTGTAGCATTCTCTTCCATGGAGCAAGCTCCATCAAAATATAATTTCCAAATACCATTTTGTACTGCTTCTTTTTTCTGAATCTCTATAGGAACCTACACATGTGTATCCTTAACAATATCTCCATGCACTTCCAACATAAAGAAATAAAAATATTTGTCTTGACTATAAATTACAGAATCGCTGGAAGTTCCCTCCTTTGTGATTGTTTTTACAAATATCGACTCCATGTACATTATTATTTCCTCAATACCAAAAACCAGAATTATAACATAAGTAAAATATAGTTTCAGTACTCCTCCCAAATTTTCTCCCCAAGATTTAGAAAGCAACATTCCAAATCTAGCTGGAATATATGCAACTATTGTGTCCATCACAATTCTTATGGATGTAATTTTAGCCAGATAAAACATAAGATATTTAATAAGCCCGATATATTTTATTCTTTTGGATTCAAATGAATACAAATCCTTATAAGGTTTTGTGATCTGGAGATTGAGTTGCTTCATCACCGAGAGGGGCATTAAATTGTGAGAAGCCTCTGAGTCAAGCATGCAATTATGAAGATTAAGATCATGCACTAAAAGAGAAATGTAAAATGGGGGAGTAGTTGATTCCTATTCCTCCATACGAGGACCAAACATAACCACTAACCTTTATTCTTGTAAATTAATTGTCTACTGAATCATTCACTTGAGACACATTAATAAAATATGAAATCTTCTTTCTATAAGCAAACCACTTTACCAACTTAGCCAATGGGTTTGGGATCTTTACTTTCTCTAAATCCTTTTGAATATTAAAAGAATGTATCTATTTTAGTACTTTTTCTTGCTCCTCTTCTATTGATTTATCCTTCTGGACTCTTTACTAATTCACAACAGGTTATTGAGCTTGCTTCTCTTGATTCACTTTAATCTGTTGGCTCTTAGACATTTACCCTTGTTATACAAGAATTGTTTGATAATGATGCTTTCCTTTATCATCAAATTTATGGATAGGTTGTTGGGGTGGATTCTTAGGCTGCTATTCAACTTGATCCTGAATCCTAGATCTTTTCCTTGAACTAAGGTCATATTTCTTATGTAGTTTAGCCTGCATCATATCTACGAATATTTTACAATATTCATCAATCTCCTCTTAAATGAGTGAAATTTTTAAATCAAGATCCAAATTTTTGTCATATATTTCCTCACCTTCTTCCTTTGACAGAGTAGAGTACTGAATTTCCTGAAATTTAAGAGTTTCCTCCATCTTCTTCAGGTTCATCCTCAAGATACAAGGGAGGATACACCTGATCTTGGTGCTTCCTTTCCCTGTTAATAATCTGCAATGATGGTCTCCTGAATTGAGGATTGAAATTTCTATTCTGCCCCTGCTAGATTTGTTTGGGAGGGTTTTTTTCTTCCATCTCCATCTTTAATAATTATTTGGACAGGTTTCTAATGAATTTCGTCATTTCATCCAAATATGTTCATGGGAGTCCTGCTAATTTGAAGGTCATGCTTCTTCCTTTCCCTTCTTATTTTATTACTATTCAAGATTTGTTTTTTTTCTCAGTTGCAAAAAAATTGGCTTCAATTTCAAAATCATCAGTTTGGATTTGGTCTAAGGTGGGAGAACTTCTTTCTCTCAATGTGAAGATGAAATCTGATTCAAATGCTCCTGAAAAAAATACTTTTACACCTTTTTTAAAAAACTTCCCAGATTATCCACAGTGCTAGAGAATGAGTGTTAAAAAGAGATATAAAAGAAAAGAACAATAAAAAACTCCACCATCCCTATTAATATTATCTGGATGCTTTATAATCTCAAGGGCCTCTCTTATTTTTCTTCTTTGATAGTGCTCTTCTTTCGCAATGATTGTTGCATCTTCCAGACGTATTTGATGTTTGGTTTTGGAGGAGTGTTCTGCAAGGGATGAGGTGCGAGATTCTTTGGTATCTTGAGAGAAATAAATAGAACTAGGAGAAGACAAAGCAGGAATTGGGGTTTTTAGAGATTTTTTTTCTCTCCAAACTCTTCGGGATACGAATATTTCAGGGTCAGATTAAGCTGGGGTTATTTTATGGGAAGTGTCAGACCTCGTGTGGGGTCTTATTGGAGCTAAGACTACTGATTTTATTCTCATTTGGAAAGAAGACTCAACCAACACACTATCTTTTATCACCAGACAAATAAATGGTTTCTAAAAAATCTTAGCGAAAAATAACTTCATTCTTTGATCCCTAGAAACAATGCCAAAAGATGTTGTAACTCTACAAACAACCTCTGGCTAAGAAGAGGTCAGTTCCTAGGACATTTATACAACAAGATAAAAATTATGCTTTTTGTCCCATACATGATTACTCAGATATATTTCATTTAGAAGTAATGTAAAGGGAGACTCTTGGAGACAAGAATATTTTTTAGATGGCCACGCTGTCTAAGAAAATTATCTAGGAGTTATAGTGAGATGGAGGAATTAAAATGTGGAAGGTTTTAGCATAAAATGATGCAATAGAATAATATCTATGTCATAAACCTTAGCATAAAACACAAAAGACTAAGAAAATGAAAGTATGAAAATATGGAGCACAATTTAAGGTTATTTAAATCAGAAATTTACAGGATGTGATATTTTTCAAGCAAAGTAAATATGTATTAATGGAAATAACCAAAAACTTCTTTACACATTTCCAAGAGAATAAAGACAAATAATGACTTATAGTAGCAAAGGAACACATATCACATTCATAAGGCAACCGAAATCATCCAGAAAATTTATTAAATTTCTAAGAAAATGATGATACATTACACAAGTATTTCTATGTGAGGTAAAAATTCAGAACCCCAAAAATGGTTCATCCATGTATTTTAAAGAAACATTAGATTGAGGAAAATTACTAAAACGGTTAACTGTTAGGAACTAAATTCAACTACTTTGAAAACTAATCTAAATTTACTCGGTCCTTATGAGGACACTTAGAAACTAAAGTGATTTGCCTTAAAATTTCAAAATAAAATATCTTTTCCAAAATAAATTATATGCTTGGTCTTCATTCGATCACCCTGGATCCTTGTGTAGGCTCGCTTGAAGAATCTCTAAATTCCACTACTTTTGGTGGTGATATTAAATCTATGCATTTCTTCCACACTGCCAAGTCATAATTTGGACACTTGATCAATTTTTCATAGACCATCTTAAAATTTGTTGTCCTTCTATAGGTTTGATCTTCTGTGAAAAGAGTCTTGACTAATCATAATAATTGAGAGTCCCTCTATAAGTGATTCACAATTGTTGGCCCTTTCAAAATTGATGTTTTTTGATGGGATGCAATGATTTTACTTTTTTCTTCCACTAATAAAGTTTCATATGTATACCATGGAAGGATATTTCCTTGCTGATCCCAAAATTAGGGTAATCATGCTTAGACTCTTTTATCAAAGTTTGAATTAAAATCCAACACAGATTATTTGATCTCTTCTTGTTTGGTTTCTGCATTTTTCTTGTAGATATTATTTTGCACCATATTATTTATTTCTAAAACAATGGATGTTTTGTATTCAATGTCCATTTCTCTCAGATCCATAGAAGACTTAATATTCAGAAAATTAATCATCCTTTTGGCCCGTTGTGCACTTTGATGTGACTTGTCTTTATTGGAACAAATAACCATCATTAAATCTCTTACCATTGTTTTCTCTTATGCTATGATAAAAATATGATCCTAGATTGCCTTTACCTATTGGATGATATATTTCCAAATGATTTCCCTTGCTTGGATGAGAGACATGTTTCCCTTCATTTTTTCTTTCAAGTCTTTAATTTAATCACAAGTTGTTAGATAATTTTTATGATACCGAGATGAAATTTATTTAGCCATGTTTAACTGACTCTCCTTATGTTTCAAATTATATTTGGCATCATCCAAATTCTTATGTATTTTCCTTATCTCATCCTTTGAAATCTTCAACTCAGTCATCACTCTAGTGATCTTATTAGTAGGGTCCTCAAATTTTGGTTGCACTACAATTGTGCAAACATGTGCATCTATCTTTTGTTGTAGTCCAACATTGAGCTCTTTCAGAGTTGCTACCTCCTTATTTCTTTCTAGAAATTCATGAGTTAGAAGTTATTTATCCTTTTCAATTTGAGCTACTTCTAGAGCCAAGATATGCTCAATAGCGAGAAACTTCAACTTTCTTCGTAACAGTTGAATTTTAGATTCTGCTCATTGTAAAAGCTTTTGGAAAACTATTTTGTCTTCAGGATTCACCTAAGATTGATAATTAAGTTATTTAAATATTCATTTTGAGTGTGCAGAGCTTGTGATTTATCCTTTTATAACTTCAAATGACAAACTACTTTCCCCAACAAAGCATCTGCCTTATTTGCTACTAATGAAGTCTTTCTTAAGTCACTGTAAATAAATTCTACAAACTTCCTATGTAGATTTATTTTCCCAGGTAATGAAATATCTTTTGAATTCATAGTCAAATTGACAGTTTTGAATCCAACTACAGAAGAAAATTCCAATGCATAAGGATGTGTAATGGAAAAATTCAGCTGATTCTTCTCCAAGTCCAGGGTTGAAAACAATCCGGTTTGGTATTCAAGAATTGACTGGAATTCCAACTGAGTGACAACATTGTCTCCAATGTTTTTTTTTATTTCCTCAATCTGCTCATAAGAGTCTTTCAAAATAGTAAGAGAATTATGTTCACCTTCTTCAGGAATATGAGAGGAAGGTGCACATCTTACCTCTTGAAGCCGCAATTGGAAACCAACTTCAACATAAGGCCTTTCTGTCAAAGGCTCAAGTTCTGCTTCCTCTTTGTGTATCCTTGGCTTCTTTGAACTTTTAGAAGTTTCAACATCCAAATCAATAATATCTTCTACTCATATTTGTAATCCCTTCACAATAGGAAGAGTATTTTCAACTTCCATTCCTTTCTATGATTGAGATAAGACACCATTTGCAAGTCTTTCAATTTCAGGCCTTGCTTCATGAATATAGGGTACATAGGAGTTTTCTCTCCTTATTTTCAAATAATATAGTAAGGATCATAAGACCACTTCTCCCCTTGCTGAAAATTCATCTCTTGTAACATATTTTCTACCTCTTCTACTGCATTCCTGTTATTAACAATGAAAGGCCAAACAATTCTAGGCAACTTGAAAAAATATCCCCTTTTTGCAGGTACAAAATATACTTGTTCCACATTTATAATTTTCCAAATAAATTCAATTGAAAACAACCTCATGGGCACAAAATATGGAAGTCTGTAAGGGGAAACTTCTGCTCCATACAATTTGATCTCTCTGTAGTCTCTAAATGCAAACCAATCTCCCACTTTCAAAAATTTACTCAACTGTAAGAATGACTAAGCTTTTGGAAAGATACTGGGTGGACCTTAATTATCAATGGTGGTGTATACTATTGACATGAAGTAGGAAATGAAATAAGGAAAACCTTGATAATTGGGGTGGCTTCTTGCAATATAAATCCAATTAACAACTGTCTATTTTCTCTTGTTGGGATTCACTATATTTAAACCCATGTGAATTAATTTATTCACATGAACATATAGGAATAAGTAAACTAACATTGAGGTAAATCTAAAGCTCCATGTGACACTAAAATTTAACACTCGAGTATTGAATAATACATCCCAAAATTATGGTATGTTTAGAATTACATTAGGTTGCATTACTAAATGAAACATTGTTATGGTTGGTTGATCAAGAACATATATGTCATCTTTTCCCAAAAACCTAATAATTATCTATAAAATTGGTCCGAATCCCTTAGAAAAAGTGACTATATGGAACTGGGTTGACTCTAGAGATAGAGCCTAACTTGGTGGCATAATGTAGGAATACAATTTAGAACAATATTTTGCATACAAACTTTGAAAGGTGATCGTGAGAGTTTCTTCAAAAAAAGAAGTGTACTAGTCAAACTGGGGAAAATATAGGGCTTGTTGAATTAGAAATGAAGAGACCTAAAAAAAAATTTCTCTAAATAATTCATCACATAACATCTTTGAGGATATAGGGATGAAGTTAGCTAAGTAATGAATCCAGGAAAAGGGTACGTCTGAGGGACAATTGCAGCAAACACACAAGATTTAAAGACTCTAAAAAACACTTATGACTCCAATTGACTGACCAAATTTTTTTGACGAAGCTCTATTAGGTTTATTGGGAATACAAGGTCAAATAGGTCTCCTTCCATGTCCATCGGTGGGATATGTGTTACGGAACCCACCAGGGAAGTTTTCTTCGACATTATGAGAAGCTGGACAAGGATATGTGCTTGAATAAATACTTGAAAAATAATGGCTGAAGTTGGATATGAGCTAGAAGGTGTATGTGGTCGTCAACATACTTAGGTGCAATCAACAGTAGAAATGAAACAAGTGAATAAAATGGGATTTTATAGGGTAAAAGAGGGAAAACAAAGTAAATAGACAAAGAAAAAACTGTATGAAAGGATGATGCATGATGACGTTGGAGCGACGTGGAGTGATGAGGTGGAAGGTGATGTGGAAGGATGGGTGAGGTGTCCAGGTGTAGGATTAATGTAAGCATGATGTGGGAGTGACTGTCGTGCTCACTTGAAATTCATGTTCACTTGTCGCAGATCGAAGTGAAAACCGTTTACCGCTCACGGGGGCACCTGTGGTGGTAAATGGTTTTATTTTGGAGTGATGTCGGGTGAGACCCTGATCGTCGATCTCCCGATGATGGTTTCCCATCGGAATGCTTACGGGAACCTCCCAGTATAATTTTCGATCACGTTGTGATGTCGGGCTTCCTATGTGCGTGAGTCCCGACGTTATCAATGACATTGCATTGGGAAGTGCACATTTTTTAACCTTGGTTCATCTGTAATAGTAAAATGGATCTCCAACCTATAATATTAAAATAACTTCATAAAACGGACCTACGCTACCTTGGAACCAAATTAATCTCTTAAAAAAATAATGCACAAAAAAATTCCAATGACCTTTGTCTTTTCTATGCATTTTTTTCTGCACGCACACACACACATATATATTCATTTTTTAATTTTTTTTTTCTTTTTTGATATTTGAAATATACTAAAAATGAGCTACAACAATAAGCTTGGAAAGTTTTAATCCAGAGCTGATGAAGGAATCCTTCTAGGATACTCTTCCAAAAGCAAAGGATATAAATGTTGTAGTAAAAGGCTCCAAAAGATTCTGAAACTATAAATGTTGTGATTGATGAAGCATCTATAGGTACCAAAAGGGAAGCACAATTAGATGATGAACCAATCCCTACTAAAATTCAAGAAGTTGTAGTAGAATAAGAAAGAGAATAATTAGAAGAAGGAAATGAAAATATAGGTATGTTAGAAAAGACCCTATTAAGGTATGTTCAGAAAAATCATCCCGAATATCAAATTCTAGATGATAAGGAATCATGAGTACAATCTAGAATAAATTTGGTTGGATCATCTAGCCACTTAGCCTTACTATCCACAATTGAACCTCAAAATTTGAATCAAGAAAGCAAAGATGAACGTTGGGTTAAGGAAATGAATGAAGAACTTGATCAAATAGAAAGGAACCGTACATGGGAGCTTGTACTAAGACCTCTTAATAAAAAAGTAATTGGGAAAAGGTTGGTGTTTAAGGAAAAAATGAATGAAAATGGAGGAGTAATTCAGAACAAAGAAATAATTATATGGAAAGGCTATGCTCAACAGGAAGGGACATACTTTGAAGAGACATTTGTGCCTACAGCTAGACTTGAGGCCATAAGAATGTTTCTTACATTTTCTAGCTTTTGTAACTATAAGGTATATCAAATGGATGTTAAATCTACATTTTTAAATGTGGACCTAGAAAAATAAGTTTATATTGAACAACTTGAAGGATTCATACTTGGAAATGATACAAATATTCTTTGAAAACTTAAGAAGACATTATATGGGTTAAAACAGGTTCCTTGTGCATGGTATTATTGTCTTGACAGGTATCTTCACCAAAAAGAATTCAAGAAAGGATCCACATATAACAATTTATATATCAAATATGAAAAAGGAAAACTTTTGATAGTAGTGGTTTATGTTGATGACATCATATTTGGAAGTAATGTTGAATATATGAGTCAAGGATTTGCTTCATCCATGCAACCAGAATTTGAAATGTCTTTACTTGGTGAGCTAACATACTTTCTTGGTCTTAAATTTCATCAAATTAAAAATGGTATCTTTCTTTGTCAAACTAAGCATCTAATAATATGAAGAAATATGGAAAGGAAGACTACAAACCAATGTGCACACCAATGGTAATTGGATGCAATCTTAGCCAAAATGATGACTACCCTACAGTTAATCAACCTAAATACAGATCTACAATTGGAAAATTGATTTATCTTACCGGTACAAGACCAGACATTATGCATACAGTGGGCATAGTTGGATGATTCGAAGTAAATCCAAAGGAAACTCTTCTCCAAGAAGTCAAGAGGATATTCAAGTATCTACAAGGTAGTCAAGATTATTGTCTATGGTATCCAAAAAAAGAATATTTTTCACTTGATGCTTACACAGATGCAGACTAGGTAGGTAATGTTGATGACCACAAAATTACTAGTGGAGGAGCATTCTTTTTGGGACCTCGCTTAGTTTCTTGGTTTAGTAAGAAATACAATTATATTGATTTATCAAATACTGAAGTAGAATATTTTCCTGCTGCCTCTTGTTGTACTCAACTTCTATGGATGATCCAAACATTGTAGGACATTCAAGTCACTTTTCCTCAACCTGTACCTATTCTCTATGACAACACTATTGCCATAAGTATCTTTAAAAATCTTGTCATGTACTAAAAAATTAAGCATATCCCAATCAAATACCATTTTCTTAGAGAGAAAGCTCTTGAGAAAAAAGTCAGGTTGGAATATGTTCCTTCAAAGCAACAAGTTGGAGATTTATTTAACAAACCTCTTCCACATGATTCCTTTGAATATCTCAGACACAAATTAGGAATGATTCTTGCCTCTTTAATCTGTTAAATTTTCTAACAAGCATGTCATGTTCAAGAGGAGATGTGGCTGTAAACATCACGAATTTAATGTATGTACGCAGATCTTATGAAATACAATCGCGTATATACAATTTTTTTTTAATCTAGGTAGTCACATATGCTTCTCAGAAATGAAAAAGAAGTGACAGAGATTCGGGGGGAACTTCTCATATGCTTCCATCAACTCATTATTGGAATTTTGGTTCTGATGTTGATTTATTGCAGATTGTTAATGATGCCCATGAATGATGTTGGTTCATGTTGATTTTATAAATTGTTGCAAAATATTATTCTATTGCTGCTATTGATATAGGTCCTTTGATGCAATTCTTGATGGTAAGAGGGATATTATGTGATCGTAATTTATGGTATAGAGTTGGCATAGGTTCAGGGGGAGCATATTATATGCTTCCAATAGTTCATTGTTGGCATCATAGTCTCTTGTTATGCCCTGCTTATTTGACATTGGTTGATGATTATGAGTTCATGATTTACTCATTGTTTGTTGGCATATTTCATTGATATATATGCTTCTATCATTATGTTGTGGGTTATCAATGACACTTGGATTTCATGTGGAGACGTTATGGATAATTCCTATATGCTGCTTGAGTTGCATTTGGTGAAGTTATTAATGGTATTCTAATAATGCTTGATACAATTGCTAAGGAGGCTATGTACATGTTAGTTGATGATGATGTTGATCTGTTCTAATCTATGGCTTGTGATGCTGGAAGTACCCCTTGTTTTCACATATGTTGTTGATGCATGGATATGCTACCTATGGTGTTGTGGTTTAAAATATTGATATCGCAGATTGAGGAAAATCAATCTTCCTATATGTGGAAAGAGTGTGCCGACCTTGATGACATGAGGTCAAGGGAATGAGTTGATAACCCTTATGATTTTGCTACAGTTGTATGTTGATACATGGAAACATTGCATATTTGGTCATAATATGATTATATTGGAGAGATTGATGCTACATTGTATTATCTTACATGTTGATGTTGTGGATGTTCATGTTGCTGTCATTAAGACATATATGATACTTCTATCATATGATTACGTTACAGATTCCTATATGCTGCATGGTGGTTGTTGATGACTATCATGGTATTGCTTCTACATTTTTGAGAGTCTTGTTATGGTCATGCATGTATTTTTGATGTAAAGGTCATTAAAAGACCGATGTTGTAATCATTTTAAAATTCAGTGATGTATGAGCTATTGAGTCATGTCATATATGTAACCCCATTATTTTTGGGTAATTGATGTAAAGTTGGGTCCAATATGTAAACCCAATATGTTGGGTGATTGATGTAATCATGGGAGCATAGAATTATTGGTGATAGAAAAGGTAATATTTGTTTGAGTCATAAATCCTTGTACTTTATTGTATATCTTTAGAAGGTCAAACTTATGCTCAGGGGGAACATGGTCAGTATCAAGATTTCAGGATTCATATCAACAGATCAGACTTACAATATTGAGATCTACAAGCCCATTTCCCTTGATGTCAAAGGGGGAGAGAAGACTTATTGTTTGGAGAGAAGACTTGGTGTTTACATATGTGTTTTACGACGTTTGTAGGTTGTTTTACAGGTGGTTTCCAAACACCAAATTGGTTTCCATCAAGTCCAAAGGGGGACATTTTTGGCATTATGGCCAATGTATTGTCCTTGATGGAAACTTGCTTGAAAAAGATGTACTTGATGTAAATATGATGGTCATGGAAATAAAGCAGCTATTAGGAATATTGGAACAAATGTTGCAATGGATATGGACAAAGAAATGGTAGTTCAATTACAAATGGATGACAAAAGTGAAGTTTGAGAAAATATATGTGGTTCCTGTGGAGAAGGGTCATGTATTGTGATATTCCCACTTAGCAATATTGCTAAGGGAAATATCAATAGAGCCCAATTTTGTCTCATTTCATATTTTCACTTAGGAGATGTGGTTTTAATGTCCCACATGAATTTTGGGATTAATTTGGGGCCCAAAACATTAGGAAAGAAGGAGAAAATTGATTTCCTTGTGGGAACTGGGGGCCACTCCTAGAGAATTACGGCCCACAAGGAAGTACACTCTCATTGAAGGGAGTTAGGTGGGGTAAATTCAATGGCTGATCCCACATGGAAAATTATGAGGCTCCTTGAGAAAACAAGGGAATGCATTCACTTTTTCTCATTCACAATATTTTGCAAAATTGTTTTGACATAACACGCTTGAGCTGAAGTCAAGTCTGCAAGTGCTATTCAACACACGAGTGTTTCCAAGCGGAAACCTCAACCCTTGCTTCGGTGGACTTCGAGTGCCAACCCAAGGAGGGAGTCTCATCCATTTTCAGTTGATCTAGGTGAAACATTTCATAGTTTGGGGTGAGCATCACCAAGAGATCTGTAGGCACTATGTAGTAGAGGTTGGAGCCACACGTGGGGGTTGAGGAGCGAAGATAATTTGGGGCTGAAACTTGTGGGGAAGGATGAAAGGGAGTTTCTTGGGTGATTGGAGGAAATTTTGGGGGATTTTCCAACATTTTGGTGGAGCAACAAACACAACATCTATTGTAGGTTATACTTTCTACTTGTGGAGGGCCAACCATTTGGGGTCAATTTTGGAGCACCAAAACTAGAGCAAACCATTTCTGGGTTTTTCTGGGTTTTTACAAGGACCTTAGAAATAATTTGGTAGAATTTTTAGGGTAGATTTGAGGGGTTCAATAGGGTTCCCAACTTAGCCAACAACAAGAGGAGCTAGGGGAAATTGGCCAAAATTTCGAGGTCAACATTTGGAAAATTCCTTCGTGGGTTTTTTATGGGTTATTGGTGTAGAGGTCGAGGTCAATTTGCAAGAATTTTTTGAGCAATGGAGGAGGCCTTAACAACTATTATTTGCAGCCAACGATGTAGTTTTCGCTAGGACAACACAAAGATTGCTGGGGGCAACCACATTGCATGTTAGAGTAGTTGATTTCATCACTTGGATATTGCTATCTTTCCTTGAGTAAGCCTAGGTGCATGATTTCTGATTTTACTTTTTACCCAACAATTATATTAATTAAAAGACTCAGATAAGTGCAGTTAATGGAGATTTATAGTTGTTAAATGTGTTGTAAATTTTTGTATGCGCTTCTAATATGTTTGATTTTTTTAGCATTGTATATTGTCGTTAAGAAAATTACAGTGGTATCAGAGCATGATTTTGGCTAGCTGTGGGTCTAAATCACGCTAATTCTCAAGTGCTATTGTGGGTTAGAATTCCAGAGGCTAAAACACTAGTCTCACATTATTCTCCAGATTGAATTTGTGCCAAAAAAAGAGTCTCAGCAGGAGAAATTTGAAAATATTACTAGGAACCTCAAGAGATTGGTGGGGAAACTTGAAGAGTGGGTGTCAACAAGGGTAGGCAAAAGAAAAAGTAGTTGCCACCCTGGAGATGAAGAAAATAAGAGGAGCATGATTATTGAACGAAATGTTAGTATATATATTGTAGAGATAAAGATGGGAGGCAAAGGTAGTGATGAGATGAGAGAGAAAACAACCATTGAGGAGGGAGTTCATATATATACATTATATGCAGCTGAGAATGAGGCTAGTGGCACATAGAAAATGCATGAGGATACCCCTAGTGTGACACAAGAGTCACCCTTGTTGGAGTTTCCTTTGGTAGCCCTAGTAGACAAATTGGTGGAGACAATTGAGCACACATTGGTTGCCGAGGTGTCCATTGATGAGGCATACAGGTTAATGAAAAAGCTTCAAGATGACATCCACCTATATTTGATTGATAAGCATGTCTTGGATGTTGGGTTTTCTATGGAGGAGGATTTAGAGGCTCATGTTGAGCTCGTGATGGAGGAGGATGTGAAACCATCCTTTGGGCTAGCCATTGAGGGGGGGCACCCTAGAGACCACACATTGGGATTTCAACATAGTTCCCTTCAGTGTCAGATTGACATGATCTACAACGTTATTCGCCCAAGCCTACACATTGGATTGAGATAGGTGGGGTTGTATAGACATACCAAAAGGGATGACCATGTTAGCAGGAATGATTAACATGAGCTGAGTATGTCACCACATCAGCTTGGAAGTATGGTTCCTTCCATAAGAGATTGTAAATTTGATCCTTCCTTTGGGATTGGATGGCGAGAGGAACAACGGTTTAGGTTTCAAGATGTATCCATGGCCATAATTTGGTAGGGGTTGGGGTTATCAGAGGGGCTAGAGGGTCAAACTATTTTTAGGATCCAGGTGGGATTACCCATCACATCATGGAGTCAGTAAAAGATGGTAGTAGTTATGCATTGGGTTCGGGAATTGAAGGCACTCGCACCCATAATTTTCTATCAGTGTTCTGAGCAACACTAGTGGCTAGTCGGATCGATGGGGGTGTAGGTGGAATTTGTGATTTGTCCTAGCATGTGGATCAGGCATGGAGTTGCAGGATTATCAACATACTATTGTAGAGGATGATTGAAGGAAGTGGCATCAACAGGCCATAAGATAGATCTTTATATAGGGATGGGGATTTCCTATGTATATGTGGGGTGCTGAGGACACTATGACGCAACACCTTAGTGACACCGCCTTTGGCACATAGAGAGGTTTTCTTGTTAGATATCTCTGAGAGGATTAGGAGAGGAGGCCCACCAATTCGAGGTTATGGAAGTGTGGGAGTAGAAATGGAGACCTTGATAGGATGCGGGTTGTTGCACAATGACTCAGCCTCTGGCCATAACATTATGTGGTGTATAGAGATATGCAACGATGAGCGCCTCTTGAGTATATCCATAGGGACTTTCATATAGTCATAGGGGATCGGGTTGTTATCCCATGATACCCTCATCACGAGAAATAGGGCATGAGAGACTTACTTTAGGCAGATGGAGGTGATCCAAAGTATCATGGACATGAGAGGATTTTTTCCGTTTGGGCAGACAAACTATGCACGTATTGGCACATGGAGGCGTAGGGATGACATCGTATGTTGCAGAGGTAGCATATGCTTTCCCACAAGTCCCACCTTGAGGGAACGATTATGGGGGATATGTATGACACACCTTCAATAGGGAATTCGAAAGCATTGCGGGGGCATGCAGCACAGGGGATGATAGACCTATACTGCAGGAGGGCACGTAGGCTTATGGCAGTTTTTGGGTACACCATCCAAAGACCGAATGTTAAGGTTCATCGTGTGAACAGGTAGGATCAGGACAATGGGGCATACACTAGATGGCCCCTTGGCATATAGAGCATATACTCGCAACGGTCAGAGGTGAGGTGTGGGTGGATCACATTTGTTGTCAGATTTATGTAACTGTAAACTAGGGAGCCATGGTTTCAGTTGACGAGTGGATCACTCCACTTCGAGATTAGAAGGACCCATTATGACCATGTTGCACTGCCGATTATGACTAGAGATCCACAACATCATCATGGAAATTTCCTTTCGTGATCAAGATAGGATCTTGACATCTCAAGGCTTGGTAGTTCAACCACATTATGGGTTTTCTATTTTCTACAGGGTAAGATCGTACAAGTCTTCCATTGGGTTTTAATTGCACAGAGAGTATTCCCCCCCTTAGAGATTCATTGATGACTTGGGGCATTGCGATAGTATGGTAGGATGATTGGCACATGTGGGTCTTGGTGGTCATTGAAACTTATTAGCAGAAGGAAGCGGGAATTGGGAGTGATGAGCCTCCAATCTGGCTAGGGGATCCAAGGATCTATTGGCTTAGAGGACTACCTTGTTTTGGGAAGATCATGGGGATGATAGAGACAAGATTGCAACCTCCTTCTAATGATAGGTCAGAGACCATCAGGATGATCACTACAGGGAGAGGAAGGCCCTTCTCACTATTTTTTCGACAGGATATAGGGAATTCATCGGTATATGGTAACCTTGGTTGGGTGCACTGGCAGGATAGACCTGCGCGTAGTGGAGTTTATCCTTATTGGGTGTGTAGTGTAGGTTTACCAGAGTGGATGAATCTACCGGAGCACGAGTGGGTCAGAGTTATGACTAGGTCTGGGAAACATCCACTTGGTGGATTCACTTTGAGATTGGTTTGGGACCCGAAAGCTACATGGATGAGAAGATGGGTTACAGATTGGGAAGAGTCAGTTCTCATAGGGGGGGGTCACCCAGATATGCCATTGGGACTCCATTTGATAGTTGGGACTGCGATTCCCAGAGACCAGTTGAGACAAGATAACACCTCACTTGGGTGGCTACATGACTGGCAGGAGGTGGCCATGATTAGCACACCAAGACAAGGGACCTATTTTATGGGAATTGGGTTGTATCTTCAAGAGTTCCCTCTTGAGGTACCCAAGATACATTTCCTAGCGGGACAAATTTTTGTGGAGTCGATAGGGGTTTGGTAGCATCAAGAAGGTATTCTTATTGACAGAAGGTGGGAGGATCCTCACACCCCTACAACTTGGATCTCCACATGGAGCAAGGGGGGATTCACATTGAGTGGGATGAGTTGGGTCCCTAGTATTGGGGGACTCCTTTATGATAGGTTAGTGCAAGGATCGGGAGTGGCCCAGTGGCATAATTGGGACCTCGATATTTCTCGCCATGGTAGTTGGGTCAACATGGAGAGAGCGCTTGTTAGGTAGTTACTTGAGGACAAGAAACGTTTTTGTGGGGAGGACTGTGATATTCCCACTTACAAATATTGATAAGAAAATATCAAATTTTCCCAATTTTGTCTCATTTCATGTTTGCACTTAGGAGATGTGGCCTTATAGGTCAGACATGAATTCTAGGATTAAGTGGGGGCCCCAAACATTAGGAAAGACGGAGAAAATTGAATTCCTAGTGGGAAGTCGAGGTCACTCCTAAAGAAGTACAACCCACAAGGAAGTATGCTCTCATTGGAGGGATTTAGGTGGGGGAAAGTCGATGGCTAGGCCCACATGGTAAATTTGGAGGCTCCTTGACAAAAGAGGAGAATTCATTTACTTTGGCTCATTCAAAATAATTTGAAAAATTGTCTTTGACATAACATGCTTGAGCTGAAGCCAAGTTTTCAAGTGTTGTTCAAAAAACGAGTGTTTCTGAGCAGAAACCTCAACCCTTGCTTCGGTGGATTTCGAGTGCCAAATCAAGGAGGGAGTCTCATCCATTTTTAGTTTATCCGAGAGTAGCATTTCGTAGTTTGGGGCCAACATAACCAAGAGTTGTGTAGGAAATATGCAATAGAGGTTGGAGCCACATGTGGGGGTTGAGGAGCGAAGATCATTTGGGGTTGAAACTTGTGGGGAAGGCCGAAAGGGAGTTTTTTGGATGATTGGAGGAAACTTTGGGGGATTTTCCAGCATTTTGGTGGAGCAAGAAACACAAGATCTATTGCAAGTTACATTTTCTACTTGTGGAGGAGGACCAAGCATTTGGGGTCAATTTTGGAGTGTCGAAACTAGAGAAAACCATTTTTCATTTTTCTAGGTTTTTGACAAGGACCTCAGAAATAATTTGGAATTTTTTTTGGGGAATATTTGAGGGGTATAATGGGGATCCAACTCAACAAGAAGCTAGAGGAGCTAGGGGGAAATTGGGCTGAAATTCCGAGGTCAACATTTTTCCAATTCCTTCATGGGTTTTTGTGGGTTGTTGGTGGAGAGCCTGAGGTTAATTTCCTGGAATTTTCGGAGCACTGGAGGAAGCCCTAGCAGCTATTATTTGCAACCACCAGTGTAGTTTTCACCAGGATAGCGAAAATATTGTTGCGCACAACCACATTCCATGTTAGAGCAGCTAATATCATCACTTGGATATTGTTAGCTTGCCATTGAGCAAGCCCAAGTGCATGATTTCCAATTTTACTTTGTACCAAAAAATTATATTAATAAAATTACTCAGATCAGTGCAATTCATGGAAATTTTTGGTTGTTAGATGTGCTGTAATATTTTGTATGTTTTTTTGCTATGTTTTCTTTGTTTAGAATTGTATATTTCCGTTAGGAATATTACACGTACATACACAGGTCATGTAAGAAAAATTCACGTACATAATCTGAACCATGGAAATTTGAATACTGGGGGTCATTACCATGGTATTTTTCCATACATATTTTGAGTGGTAATGTTTAATTGATCATGTCAACAAATACTAACAACATTAACAAGGGATTTACCTAAGGTATTAGCTAAGGAAAAATCTATATAAGGGGATGTTGATCAAGGTGTTAAGTGTGAAAGTAATGAATTATCTATGTGTGGTCTGGTCTAAAATAGGTGTGCACCAGGAAGCAAGGAGAAGACTTAGATATGAAAGATCTAACGATATGTTGAAATATATGCTTGATTGATTTTCTTGTTGGAATCATTTAAGTAGTTAATAAAGATGAATATGTGATTATAGTAATGTTATGATCAGAATTAGTTTTCACAAGTCTGTAATTTTGATAGTGAAGGTTACAAAATGTGAGTTGTGTTTGTAATTTAATATCTGTAAGAGGGTTTGATTCTGGATAGTAAAGTACATACATGGAAATGTTTCTGTTGAGTCATGTACATATATATATATATATATATATATATATATATTATTATTATTATTATTATTATTTTTCAGTATCTTGAGACCTATATGTGGGTGTTGCACGTGATAAGCGCATATATATGTAGGTATGCTTAATAAAAATCACGTATATATTTTGAGTTAGATATGTTCAGGGTTTGCAGTGCTACTTGATGATGTTTGTTGACGAGTTTTGTTATATTTTTTGTTGTTTATTAATGATGTACTTATCTGGATGGTTTATATCTACTATGGAGTGATTATACATTGATTTGATTTGGTTGTGATAGTTGGTTGAAATTCAATTCAGTGATTGTTCTGCTTCAATTTTTAGTGGGATGGTGTTATAGTGATGCAGTTGGTTCAATGATTATATTTCATATTTTTATTCATTTTGGTTTTGATTATTGTTGATGTGGGTCCAATGTGAAAATTTGATGAAAGGTGGCCTACAAGTTTTTATGCTTGTTTGAGATAGGTAGATCCATCCTGAAATATTATGAAACGTGGTCCACAAAGGATTCTAAGGGTTGGAGACTTCAGTAAGGGAGTCAGATCTTCCTTTTGGCGGTAGCTAGTAAAATTTTTTAGGGGGTAGGTGCTCCCTTTCGATAGGAGATGATAAATGAGACTAGGGGGTTGTAGCTCCCTTCCACTGGGTGCTGGAGAATGAGTGGAGGTTGTAGCCTCTTGCAGGTGGGTGCCTGCGTGCTAGTAAGAGTCGATGCCAGTACAAGATGTAATGAAGTTTTTCTTTATAATAAAAGAAGAAGACAAAGACAGTGACACCAATGGTTTTCTCCCACATTGGGTTTCCACCTAAAATCCTAGTGTTCATATGTCTTGATATGTTTCTTTTGTGTTGATGATTTATCTGATCTTCACTACTCATGGTTTCTTCTTAATAAATGAATAATGAAATAATTATGCACTGGTTAAGGATAAATAATTGACAGAACATATGAAAAGTCAGTTAACTAAATATACATGGTTTTAATTCACTGAAGTCATGTACACACACATGTTGCATAAAGAAAAATAAGATACATAAATATGATAATGAAGTTTAAAGTTTAAGTGAATTAAAAATACCGATTCACCCCTCTTGTCCTCCCAATATTTTTCCTATATCCTCAGAGGAAGCTTGCGGGAAGATTATCCGCTAGTATCACCTTCTTGAGCTAGCATCAAACCCAATCTGTCTTCCCGCAATGTCCTTTTCCCATGTTTACTGATAATAATGTGCGACGATTTCTTCCAAATTAGTGGGTGCTCTTTAGAGTGGGATTTTTTTTCTAGCCCTTGTTTCCATTTTTCTCTATATAGAACATTACTCGGAAGGGGATGTCATTTTTTTTTTAATCCCTATGAAGGACACTTGTCCCAAGGATCCTCACAGTGCCTCGATATGAGGCTTAATTCCTGATGATTGTTTCTTCCCTCAAACTGATGATCCATGGAAGATGGGACCTGCCTACTTTTTCCTTGTAACAACCCTTGGTTAAAAATTAATGATATAAAGTTAATAAAGGAAAAATATTTCCGTGGTCATGGGACACGTATTCCAATTTGAATGTTGGGAAAACATAGTGACGGGGATCACTTGTGATTAATTAATGGCTATGGAAATTGGAAAATGCAATGGAAAATGCTTTGAAATGGAAAGAGGTATTAATCAGAATTTTATTTATGAAAATAGTGGAAATTAGGAGAAAAGGAAGATGAAAGGTCACAGGTTGCACGCGAGGAGGAAATTAAAGGAAAATAATGGAAAATGAAGAAAATAGGGGCCCAATTGATAAAAAGGATTCTGTGAATCAATTCATGGATTTTTTTAGTTTAGTATTTGACACCCTCTTCTTTTTTCTCTCTCTCATACTTTTGGACACTTGGAGTTTTCTTGGAGAAGTCTTGAAATAGTGTGGCATACTTGGGATTTGGAGCAAGAAGGCAAATAAAATGCAGGAAAGAAAAAGAGCACAACAAGATCAACAACTACAACACATTTTTCTTGTAGGTATCGAGTTGCATGTATGGTTTCCTTGATAATTTTGGTATGCATGGTACATGCATGTGGTTTCTTTGTTATCATTTGTCATTGGCATGGAGGATTTCATGGATTGACAGTGGTTTTTCCTAGCCTTGCCATTTCCTAGATAAACATGTTGTTGGTTTACCTTTGTTTTTTGATTGGTGCTCATGTCCATGATGGCTATGGGTTGAGTTACTAGTTCCTAGAGCCTTGGATGGAAAAATAATCTAGGATCCTTGTAAAAACTTGGGTTGAGTTACTAGTCCTGGAAGCCTTGGTTGGAAAAATGCTCTGGAGTCCTTGGTGGGTTGAGATACTAGTCCTGGAAGCCTTAGTGGGACAAAAAATGTGGAGCCCGATGAAAACTGTGGGTTTAGTTACTAGTCTTGGAATCCTTGGTTGGACAAATGCTCTAAATCTTGATGACAACTGTGGGTTGAGTTACTAGTCCTAGAAGCTGGGTTGGAACAAACACTCTGGAGCCCTAGAAAACTTGGGTAGAGAACGATTTGGTGATGGTTAGTGTTGTTTGACCATGAATTGGAATAATTGGTTGAGGTTTGAGGTGGTTTGGCCTCTGGAATACTTGGTTTGGTTTTGCTTGGTTTATTCCATGAGATCCCACATTCATGGTTGGAATATGGTGCATGGGTGATTAGCTGAAAGAGAGATTTGGTTCAGCCCAATCTATGGTCAGGTGGTACGTTGAAGTCCCTAACTTGGTTGGCATTTTTAGATGTTAATATGAGGTATTATTCTATTGATATCTATGCACATATGTGTTGATTATGATTGATATCTTATGGCTACCTTGCAAAGGTTTGTATGATGGTTAGGTTATTTGCTGGTTTATATGTTGGTTATATTATGTATATTTTTTATGGCCCTTGACATGTTTTAATTGGTAAATGAATGGCTATTGAATGCATGCCCTATTAGATGTTATTGCAACTATTATGAGAAGGAATTAGACCTTCTTAGTGATTTTTAGATAAGTATCAAATCCCTATGTTTAGACATGTAATTATGACCTGTAGATTACATGTTCATGATGTGTTTGACGAAATGTATGTCATGATTAGGCTTAGTTAGTTCAAGTCCTTGATTAAGTTTTGTGTTAGAGGCTTTGTCTTTGTGTCATTTACGCTTTTTTAAAGTCTCATAAAGTTATGGGAAGTGAACCGTAGTCTATCCCTCAAAATGTGGCACAAATTTCACGGTCTCAGGAACAAACATGGTTGAAAAAAACTGCAGTCGCACCCTTGCAGTGGTTATTCATGTGACTGGAGGGTTTCCGTCATATGGATGTAGGCTTGTGCATGCGACTAAGAGTCCAGATCAGTGAAAAGGTCGGTTAACTCAGGGTTTGGACACCTGGAAGGGTGGTTTAGCTCTTGGGGGTTTTGTAGCACCCGAGGGAAGTCAGTAAGGTTTTGATTTGTTGATTCCACTTTGTTAAATTGATCTAGGAGGTTGAATCATATATTAGTAACTCTTTGTCACATGATTTCCCCGATAGGGTAAATGTGGGAGGAGGGTGTACATTCCCAGAGTCTGCAATTTGCAGGAAAGATTATGTGAGATCCCTTGCAAGTTAACGATTATTGTATTGTAAAAAAATCTACTATCATTATGAAATTCAAGGTGCGTGGGGGAGTTAATGGAGTCAGGGCTACAAATGGTTCCTCTATCTTTCAAATATGTAGTTCAAGGGATTTCCTCTGTTCAGATAGTTCAACACCAAAATTTCCCAAGCCCTTATATTGTAGAACAACTAGAGAAAGCATAATCCATGAAATGTAATCTTCTTGAGCTATCTTCCCTTTCTGTGTTCTTCAATCTAAAGTAGTTGTTTGCATATTTAATTACTTCCGGAAAAAAATGGAAGCTCTAATTCAATGGATTTTCTGCTTATTGACTTCAAACTATGACATTTAATTTTTCTCAAAGGGTTTGCTCATAGTCCAAATTTAAATGAAAAAGGATATGGATTATGCCCTAAATGAAGGACCTTGGTTTTGGGGTAGGGAAAACCTTTTTATCACTCCATGGTTCCCTGAGTTCGATTCCAAAACTATGGTGGTGTCCACCATGCTGATTTCCAAACCCCCCCTTCCATTTTGGCACCATAAATTTCTTCAAGATATAGGAAACACATTGGGAAAATAAAAAATAACTGATTTGGAAAGAAAAAAAATGGTATCTTCACATATTCCAAAATATGTGTGGAGATTTATCTAACCAAATGGATTCTAGAGCATATGAATTTGAAACAAAATAACTTCCATTGGTCACAAGTTCTTGATTATGAGAACATGACATCTTGTTTCCATGTATTTTTTCAAACAAGTCATCTACATAACTCGTGACCTCAAGCAATGAAGAGTCCAAAGAAGAAGAAAAGGTAGCCTTATGGACCAAATGGGTTTCAATTTATAGAACATCCTCCTTCTGAGGATGAAGAAGAAGATGAAGAAGAAAGTCAACTTGAAAAGCAGAATGGGGACATTATGAATCAATCAGGGAGAAAATAAGAATGGGGAAACTATTATTCAATCAGGGAGAAAAGCGGAATGGGGACACTATTATTTAATCAGGTGTTGTCATCATTTAATAGAATGAAACCGTTCTTGAATATTTCCAAACACTGGATGGAATGGGGGGAAAAAAAGAGCTTATGACTTAGAGAGCTCGGATTCAGATAAAGAAGTCCCATATGTGGGGAAATAATTGGCTTTGGTTGTTGCTGAACCAAATTCTGATGGCCGACATAAAGCATAAAAAAGGAAAAACAAGAAACAAAAGTTCAACACCGATTGTCAGCCTTAATCTTCTTTGATTTTATAGTTTATTATTGGTTCATGATTTGTGGTTCTTATACATTTAAAGAAAATTCTTGTTTTTTTATTTGCTCTTTCTTCTTTTTTGTATCTTCAGATTATATATGCATACACACTAGGTGTGTCTACAAAATAATTTTTATACCATTAATAAAAATTATGGTTTTTTTCTCTAGAAAAAATATAATCCAAATGTATGTGGTAGATAAAACACTAATATCTCTTGAACTTGACAAAAATGGTGGTCAAGATCAACACATATAGAAATTAGTGGTGAAATATCATAAAAAATGACATAGGGGTATGCAATAACATATAATATAAACACAATCCATGATGCTTGTAGTGCTCTCTCAAGGAGGGAGATTTTTTTTTTTTTTCAAACATGTAAAATGAGTATTCCAATTTAATGAATATATTTTCCTATTATTATACATGATTTTACACACTATAATTTTTTTTTTTTTCATATAATTTAGTAAAAGATTCATCGAGACTTTATAAGGTTTTATAATTCAAGGAAATATTTGCCAAAAAATTATAAGATTTTATAGTTTAGTGAACGAATAGACATAAGTTATATATATATATATATATATACCTTAAAAGCTTCAATGTATAATAGATGTTGGTCATTTTAATTGCTTAAATATTCAAAATTAAAGCGTCAACCAAGAGTTTGTAAACTTAGAGATAATACACTGTGTGTGAGGAGTTCACAAAATTAATATTCTTCCTAACATATCACTACAAAATGAAAATAAAACTGAGAAAAACACACAAACCAAGGCTACACAGGCTTATCTGTTGGAAAAAAAGCTTAAGGAAGTTTTATATATAGACTTTATGAGATCTCTTGGGCCACTACATTGTATCTTGTTGTAGCAACCTTAAACCCAATCTTCAATGAGACCTAGTCCACAGTAGCAGTTATCTAATAGAAATCATGTGGAAAGTAAAGTTATAAGGAACTCAACCTATATAAATTAAGCTTAAATAATATTGTTATATATATTTCAAGGTACAATTTTATTGCATAAGACAACTATTGCATTCATATCTCGTGAAAGAAACCTTAAACTCCATCTAAGAAGGATTCAATTCACTATGGAATCTACAGGTCCTAATATTCACGCCAAACCAAAGTAATAGGTAGGGAAAGGGAACGTATCCTAAATTTAAAAGTATATTTTACTTTTCACTGCCTTTTAATTTGTTTTGGTGTGAATATCAGGACCTATAGTTTCCACGATGAACTGAATCTTTATAAGATAGATTTTAAGGTTTCTTTAGTGAGATATGAATGTAATAGTTTTCCTATGCAATAATATTGTCTCTTGAAATCTATATAATAATCTTCCTTAATATTATTTTTTAGAGGATGAGTTCCCTATAGTTTTAGTTTCTACATTAGTTCCCTACTGTGGGCTAGGTCTCACTAAAGACAAGGTTTTATATTGTTACTATTAGATATGACGTAATGGCCTAAGAGATCTCATATAGTGTATATAAAAAACTTCCTTAATATTTTTTTCTAATAGATAAGCCCCTGTACAATTGGTTTGTGTGGTTTTCTCAATTCTATTGCATTTAATAGCGATAGGGTAGGAATACTATTAATTCCTTGAACTCTGAGCACACACTGTAACATATATAAGTTTATTGGGGTCAATGGGGCTACTTTTCAACCAAGGAACAACTCAAGATATTATTAAATTTGATCCATATAACATAAAATCATTTGAGAATAGGCTTGAATTGTTTATCTTTCTAACTTGTCCCTTTGTTTCAAACACAGTTTGACAATGATCATAACAAGAATAATTCACTTGAAATAACCATGTATAAATCCTAATCCACACACATTCTGGGAAACCTGTTACAAGTCAAATAATTGGGGATGATTTGGATAAAAACCATGTCATGCATTTTCTATATTCTTCTTCAGTACTCTAGAAATTGCACCGGAAGTTCGTTACTCTATTATGCCTAACACAAATTCTATGAACTATAAATCATGAGATGTAATCTTGTGGGATCAACTTGGGTATGAATTAAGAAACATAGATCCAACTCATCATACCTAGGAGCAAAACTCACGTTTCATAATTTCCCTTAGAGTTTCATAGTTATGCCAACCTTGGAGGCTAGTTACAAGAATTGCTTAGGAGCTACAAGAACCAAGCTAGGAAAACCATCATTAGTAAAACAAAAAATAATCCTTTCTAATTCATCCAAAATAAAGGAAAATGACAATAATTAACTAATTTAACATTCGTAAACTTTTTACAGAAAAGTTGTGAAATGTATTAAAACTGGTAATGGAAAGGTGAAGGAGTGATGTAAAGTGATTGAAAATGGGTGTTTTGAATGGTGAAAAAGATGAAAAAATGGAGGATCCAAATCTCCCCCACGCCTTCACTTTTGAACGTCCTCATGGAAACAAGGTAGGGTTAAAATTTGATCGTTCTTGAGAGCTGAATTGTAGAGTCCAAATTGACCTTAGTGTCATAATTTTATATTTATCCTAACACAATTATCTTCACTATGGGATTGGTCACATTCCTCTGTGTTATCATTTTCCCGTGACTGTAGAGTTTTTGGCACTCTATTATTGTTGTTCACAACTTTTTAGGTACTAGCTTCACCTTTTTCCATTAATATGGTGGTGTCATGGGCTTGATCAACTAGCTGAGTCATCTAATAATTGAGGTACAAACTACTCCTCGATCCAACATATGTCACTTTGATAACCTTGCTCAATGCTCATAATCTTAAATAAAACTTAAAATGGAATATGAAGGGATTATCTAGACCTCAAGTAGAGCACAATGAGAATTTATTCTAACCAAGGAAAAGGAACACGTCTTAAAATATGCTTTGGTTCTCACCATGTGCAATTTCATACATATTCCTTGTTATATTTAGGTTATTTAAATTCAGTGCTGCCGGGATCTCTACTATGTTCCCTTCTCTACTCAAACTCACAGATGAAATTTCTATTGGTTACAAATTGAAACTAGTCCCTTCTCTTGAATCAAGTTGCCAAACGTCATCAAGATTATTAGATAGTACATAATTGTGATTGTATAGGACAACTACTTTGATCTTTCATATAAAACCATAAAAATATCCCTATGAATAATTCAACTTATATTTGTTGGAAGATCATCAATGATTTCCCAAGAATCATTCTATTTCACACACTACTTGCTATAGCGTTGAGAATCAAACTGGATTTTTAGTTCACTCATAAGTGTGATTGTTGAAGATAGGATATAACCTCCAAATGTGATGGCAAAATTTTCTTTTTTATTCAAAGACCATACTTAAGTATATGCTCCACAACATAATTTCTATATTGGTCTTATGCAAGAGTACAAATTGACTACAATATCTCATAATTATTTTTGTCTTTGCGTCAGTGCAATGTCCCAACACCCTATATATGATAGGAAAACCATATAGATGGGTGGGTAATTCCATGAATTTTCCAAAATATGATGAAATTATAATTGAAATTTATCACGGGGAATATATTTAATGTACTTTCAAATGACATAGTTCCTATTTTGATCATGAACATAGCCCAAGACATGCCCTTCCAGCTCCAAAACCATATGCACTCGAAAACCTCGATGGTCTTCTGAATTACATGGCAACCATACTTTTGAATACTAAGAGCTCAAATATGGCTAAAGAGCTAGTTTTATAGGTATTTCCTTTAGCTTGTTATTCCATGTTCAAAGAGCTATATAATTATTGTGCCCAAGGGAAGACCATCATTTGCAGTAATAATTTCATAATGATAGTGCTCATGGGGTAGAATGGGATTTTTACATTGAGCAATGTTGTTATTTAATTCCCTAAGATAATCATTAAATATGTCAAGGTCCTCAAAATCACGTTCAACACCAAAACCTTGATCATCATCACTACAGGCCTCAAAACCATTAAAAAATAACTATGATTCAAAGATATAGAGCACCTCAAATTTTCATATATAGGAGGCAAGTGAAAGGTTTTCTTTCCATTGATATTACAATTCCTAGTCTTAGACTCTTTTGGAAAAATTGTGAAAAACCTTCTTACAAAAGGAATAAAGTCAAGCCTACTCTAGCTTTGATCTAATGAAATTTCCACGCTTTCGAGGTCATTTATAGGAAACTTAGTATTAATACATGACATCGGTTCACTTCATGATCTGACTTGCATACCATCCAATCAACACATACTTTGAGCTCCACTTTCTTGACACGAAACGCTGAAGATGGTAAAACACCTTTATCAAATGATACCTTTTCGCAGATATGACTTTGGGAAAATATTTAATGGATCACAACTTCGACCTATGAACTATCCTTGCACTTTCACTCTTGATTCTATGTTGGAATCTCTCTTTAAGGAGTAAAATATCAATGTAATATGATCTTTACTCTTGAAATCCTCTGTATTGGCTTTTAAACCCTACTCAATACTTTATTTGATGCCTTTAAACATAAAATGATCTTATAGAAGCCTCGAATATGAAATATCATTTATCCTTTGCTTTTAAATCCATCATCCATATAGACATTTCTTTTGGCAGAAAGTAACCCCTATTTTTTCAAAATTGCTTAAAAATTTATTTTCATGGTTGAAACTGCCATATAAATATGAGAGAAGTCACTTTTACCAATATATTTTCCACTTTTAAGAAGAGAGAACAATTTTTGGAATTACATTTTGCCCATTCACAAAATTTACAGCATAAAATTATGAAGCTTATAGTTCATCCATAATTTTCAAGCTTGATATTATGCAAGGATTGATTTTATATTTTCATCCACTTGAGATGTTTTCCCCAGTAAAATAGTCTTCAAAAACAATATTAAGCACTTATCACATCTCTTTATATCACAACTTTGTCCAGGGATTGCATAAGTTTTCCATGATTGTTATGAAGAAGAATAAGATTGACAAATTTTGAAATATTATAAGATTATTTCATTGCATCATACGTGCAAGAAAGGTTACAACAACCAAATTATAACTAAAATATCTCAAAATGTGTAGACTATGAATTCATGTTTTACAGGGCCAAATGGATAAGAAGATGTGTAAGCAACAATTATTTTCAATATATCCAAAGGTAATGAGAGACCTTAATAATCCATCTAAATTATTTCTTATCCTTACAAAATATAATTTACACATTGTATCTATTAGGAGGAATAACAACAATAACATATATTATAGATCTCATGATCCATACAAGAGCACATTGTGGCTTATGTAAGACTCATAAATATTATGGGAACAAAATATGTATGACTACTTTTGAGTGTAATAGAAACCCTTCCTTGAATACCATAAATATGGACTCTACTGAGGTCTAATTAGATACCCTGAAGCAGGTAATGGTTCAAATAATGAATTTTCCAACAACTGTAACTGACTAGAAGTAAAATAAGAGGAAGAGTACTATAAAAAAACTCAGTGAAGTCAAGTATTATCATATTGGATCATGTTGGATTAAAATGGATTAAGGGAAGGATATAAATTCCAAGATTACAATAGTTTATTATCATTATTCCCTAAATTAGTAACAAATTAAAAAGTTTAAATTTGTTTTTTTACCTCAAGTTTTACCTATATTCTAAAGTTGCTAGGAATCATGATGCCATTGAGCTAATCCAAAATAGAGTGTTGATGTATTTCAACTACCGTTTTAATGGGATAATGTTGATGACTATTGACTATGTAAGGATGAATACTGCGTTATATTTGAGACCAAGAATGATGAAGGCTGCTGATGAAGTTCAAATTTACAGAGTAGATTTAAATAGGCACACTGCTGGTAATCTCGTGACCATGGTTTCCAAACTATATGGTGGTTATAGGAATCCTATAGGTGCATTATCATCGCTATTAAATCTTTTGAAATGATGAAAACTAAACTTGTTGCTACCCTAGTTGTCCAACGATCAATCTACCCCTCTTATTTGAAAAACTAAAAGGCTGCAATTGTTGTTGAGTACTTCACATAATATTCATCGAAACCAAACCTGTGGTGCAACTCTCACCATGCAAATGATTCTATTGAAGTCGAGCATGGAAATACATTATTGGATTACTGGCCATTAATGTATGTCATTAACCAATGCGAGGTAAATCACCATTAATACTAGTTGGTGTTAAGGTACCCTAGTACATCTTGCTAGGTACAAATGAATGAGCTGAATTCAAGTCACTTGTAAGGTTTGACAATAAGGGGAAATTGATTTATTCCCACTATCATCAACGAGAGAACCTACCATTGATGTATGAAATCTTCAAGGTACTAAAAGAAATATCTAGCATTTAGCCCAGATAATTTTCTGAAGTAAATTGGTCAAGACTCATTAGCAGGAGGGCATTAATGCATCCCATATTAGCTAACACGAGCATATATAAAAATTTGAAGGATTTTAGAGGACCAAAAATATGATGTAGATATTATTGAGAACTTCACTGACCAGTAACCCGATTTTCAAATAAAATCCTTGTTTAATTGTGCCAAAATCTTGGTTTTCACTGTTAGACTTATTTTTATCTTTATTATTTGATTTATTTATTCTCCTACACTATCCTACTTTACTTGAAAATGGAAGAATTTTCTCGTGTAGGAATATTTCCAATGAAGCAATATGTGAAACAAAATTACAAATGTACACATTCAAATTTGAAATATATGCTTTGATGAATACTAGAATATGAGGAATCGTGTGTTCTAACTTATATAGTGTCGAGAGCTATTGAATGATGGAGAAATTTTGTGTGTTGACAATAATTTGGAACAAATATTCAACTTGATGTATATATCCTTGGTTCTTTGGTTCACTCACAATTATCAACATGTCCTCCTTTATCATGCCATGAAGATCATCTGAGGCATGTTGATTGCTCTCTTGAATGGATACCATATTTGATGATAGGCATGAACACAATTTCTTGATCTCAAGTTCCAATATTCATTCGTCATTGCTGATTCCTTTGGACTTTCTATAGTTTCCAAGGTGGATCAAGGAAATTTCTTGGGTATTCTCCTTGATGTTTTTCATGATTTTCTAAATCTGCTTCTTTTTCTCCCTCGTCTTTGATTACGGTCAATATTTTTTCCACATGAGATGTGGGTAAGTCTCTGATTGCTCTCAATATTTGAGAGATTCCTTGAAGTACCATTTCTTCCTTTGGCCAACAAGCTCTTATGCTAATTGTTAGATCCTATCAGTACATGGATTAACACATGGGGGGGGGGGCGCGTGGGGGGAAAAATATAAAAAAATTATACTTTAAAGAAATAAATGATTTTTTTGTTTTTGTTTTTAATTAAAAGAAAATTTAATTACAAAAAATTAAAATATTAAAATCAATAATATATTTTAGCATATTCTCGGCAATGGTTCCAAAAATGTCATTCAATTTAATTTCTTAAATATTCAACATTAAATTGCGAACCAAGAGTTTATAAACTTAGATATGCTACACTTTATAAAATTTAGGGAATTAATAGTCTTCTTAACGTATCGTTTCAAAAAGGAAATAAAATTGAGCAACACAGAAAAATAAGGCTACATGGGCTTATCTACTGGACAACAAGCTTAAGGAATATATATATATATATATTTTACGATATCTCTTTTTCCATTATGGCATATCTCGTTGTAGCAACCTTAAGTGATATATTTAGTGAAACATGCCCATAATAGTAGTTATCTAAGAGCAGTCACGTGGAAGATAATTCCACAGGTAACTCATCCTCTTGGAGTAAGCTTAAGGAATATTATTATGTATATTTCATAAAACAATATTATTGCACAAGACAACTATTGCATTCATATCTCACTAAAGTAACTTTAAATTCTATCTTAGAAGGATTCAGTTCACTGTGGAAGCTACAAATCTTAAGATTCACACCAAACCAAAGTAAAAGGAAGAGAAAGGGAAAGAAATGTAAATCTACTAAGGCCAGTATGATTTCCTATGATGTCACTAATTGGAAAAATATTTGTCCATCTTACCTATTTATAAAAAATACCATTTTATAGACAGGAGGGAAGCAAAGTATGAAATTGTCTTCAGTGCACACTGTTCACACAAAACCAAACAAGCGTATGAAATTAAAGTTCAATTATCAAATCAGGAAATAAAAAAAACTATGATATATCTACTGAAATGAAAGGAAATCATCTAAGCTATTTAGCATTACAGAAAGGAAATAAATCACACAACATAGGCCAAGTTGGTGGATCCTTTCCACCATTTCCATGCTACCTAAGAGGCTACAAAATCAAAAGTAATTCGCTCCACTCGTGATATTTAAACACCAACAGTCAATAATTTTTAATTAATAGAAATCTTCAACAACGCATAGTTAATATCTCCAATGATTAAATGATCAAAAATCATTTCATTACAGTGAGATGAATGATTTGGCAATACTAGATACTCTCTACAGTCTTCCACTATTCCTACCACTTTATTCCTCCTTTCCTATGCTCTACCCATTCACTTTATACAAAAAATATTGATCTCCTAATCAAAATTTATGCCAATTTTAAGTTAATGTACCTTTAAAAACCCATATATGTATATTGTCTTACTGATCAATATTTTTCCTAAAGCGTCTCTAAAATTTTGGGCACTCTAATTCTAAATTTTTTATCTGTAGTACCATGATATATCTTCTCTACAATCGCATAAGTTCGACAAAATTCCAATGTGCCAAGATGAATTTATTGTAACCTTCCCAAAATGTGTTGTTTTTGTCTCTTTCAAGGGAACACACTTATAAGACCCACTGTGTGTGCAATTTTTTAGATATATTTCTAAAGTTTGGATCCAAAATACTTTATCTTATCTTATTTTCAATGGGATTAGTGGCACTCCATTTGGAACTTTCTAGCTTCATATATTGAAAATTTTCTAATAATATATGTTTGATACTAGTATTAGACCTAGTCCAAAATCTTAATTTCCATAAACTATATTTCCAAATGTATAATGAACCAAACCTTCATTTTTTTACCACAAATACATAGTTATATCTCCGTAGTCTCCAAAATATGTTTTTTTTTGGAAAATGATCATAGAGAAAAAGTTATAGAGAAATTTCCAATATGATTTGTTTGATATTAATTTGAGGATGATTCAAAAACCATAGTTTCAACATGTTATTTCTCCAAAATTATAGCAAACTAAAACCTGGAATTTTGATCACAACTACTTCATAATCAAGGAAAATTTTAAGATCTCTCCTTAAAATTATATGTATAATAAATGGGCGAATCCCTATTTTTGAGCTGTCATTATGTCATATTTTTCATCATTCAAAACACCCACTTTCAATCACTTTACCTGGCTCCTTCACGCTTCCATTACCAGTTTTAATACATTTCTTCATAAGTATACCACAACAATATTACGTGTGTTAAAGTAGTTAATTATTTTCATTTTCCTTTTTTTTTTTTAAATTAATTAGAAAGGATTATTTTGAATTTTACTAATGATGGTTTCCCTAGCTTGGTTCTTGTAGCTCATATGTAGTTTCTATAACTAACCTCCAAGGTTGGAATATCTACCTAATTCCAAGGGAAATTATGAAACATGGGTTTTTTCCAAGGGATGATGACATGGATATTTTTTTGCATAATTCATATCCATCTTGATCCCACAAGCTTCAGACTCATGATTTATAGTTCATACAACTTGTGTTAGGAAAAATCGAGTAACAAAATTTGGGTGCGAGTCTTGGAGTATTGAAGAAGAATATGGAAACTTTGTGACATAGGTTTCATTTATAACATCCAAAATTGGGTGAATCATGAATGGATTCCCTATAAAGTGTGTTATTTCAAATTTACATGTGATTATTTCAAGTGAATTATTCTTATTGTAGTCATTATCAAACTGCGTCCGAAAATAAAACAACTAGTCAGCAAAGGAACCAACTCAAGCCTATTCTTGGATGATTTTATGTTAGATGGATCAAATATAATCATATGTTGAGTTTTTCTTCAACCAATATCTACCAAAAATAAACAAAGATAATATTTTGTAAATCTGTCCATATTTGGCAATCCAAATTTGGGGGAATTGGTTCTAATTCCCCCCCCCCCATTGTATCTAGTCATGTTTTATAATGCAATTTTATAGTATGTTTGTGCATTCATTTACAAATTTATATTAAAATTTAACTATCAACTGACATCCATAATAGCCTTTCTAGATACATGAATGCAAAATTTACATGCCATATTTTATAGATTACAATTTTTATGATTGTTAATAGACATCTACACCTAATTATAAGATTCATGTTCAAATGCAAAATATACCATGTGTTTTTTAATTTGCAATTTTAATAGATTAATTTTAAATAACAAGTGAGAAAACAACTTTAAACAAAACATAAGAGTCATATACTAATATTATAACAATGATTATGCAAAATGTACCAACTAAATGCAAATTTAATTTCATTGCTACAAATTCACGAACTTAAATATGTAAAACCAAGTTTTGAGTGTCAACCCATCCATCATGCAAATTGTACCATGAAAAATGTGCATAAACTCCAAAATTAGCATGTATTCAATCATAATTTAAAGAGTTATATATTTAAAATATGTCCAAAATTTATATCATTAGAAAAGTAAATATATAATAAAAAGTTGTCAAATAAAAATATGCATGTCAATTCCTAATAAAGAGTTTTACTTTAAATATGCCCAAAATCTATATCATTCAATAAAAGTAAATATCACATGTATACTATAAAAAGACTGTCAAATAAAAAGTTGCATCCATTTAGAGAATTTGGCTGAAATATACGTTCCATCAACCGCCTCATGCTCTCATAAGAATCATGGGGGCCTACACAACATGTGTCATTGCATATATATATACATATAAGATTATGTAAATTAAAATTAAAATTTAATGTTTTAAAATTAAATGAGAATGTACTTTCATAAAAACAAAATTTAAAAAAAGATTTAAATTATATGCAATACGTCATGTTGTTGCTCCTCCATTATGCCCTTTTGGTATTCACCTTGCATCGTGCCCTCGTGAATAAACTGTACAATAAATATGTGCAAATATATATATTAAAATCTTAAAATTTTGCAAATGAAAATGCATGAACTCACGCAATTTATTAAAAAAATGTTAGACGACTTCTTCAAATTGTTTGGATGTTCCTATCCCCATCGTCAACTCCATCGCTAAAGTCCTTAGAGAATAGAAATCATCTCCACAAACCTAAAATTCAAAAAAAATATCTATCTCATTTTTTAATGAAACTTGCACTTCAATTTATAACAAAGCATAAGTGAAATATTGAATACTTGTAACAATGGAATATTTGGCACATCTCCTAACAAGGAAGAAGAGGGTGGCGCCATTTCAAAAACGTCTGATGGAATCATAATCTGTTAACATTTAATTATATACGTGTACATAATTATTTATTTTAAAAATATGTCATCATGATACCGATATAATAATAGAATAATAACTGTACATCAACATTACAAACTCTTAAAAAAAACTAACATTTCCTGAATTATCATCTTGATTGCCAGAACTTGAACCTTGGACTGTGATATTATCAAAATTTTCATTCAAAAAGTGTGTTAACTACATATGGTGAACATATGATACATTTTTTTTAGATTAAAACATACGAATAAACATGTGTATGTAAATTAAAAATTACATTAAAATATCCACTATAACCATTAACACATATCGATCCCACACCCTCTTCCTCATGAAGAATAAATTCTTTCCAACCATTACAATAACCCTCTTCATATGATTTAATCTCATCAATATTGATGTTATCTATCTCCTCATCTATTTTATATAAAAAATTATCTCGTGAATTAACTCGTGCTCTTTCATGGTTAAGACTGATATCAATTCCACCAAATCCAGTCTGGACATTGTCTATGACCACAAAGTTTCCAAAAGAGGAGTTAGAGCTACCAAAGGTGGCTGAGGGAGAGGAAATTTAGTATCATGATTAGCACCATTATGGTCACATAATGGACCTCTCTCAGTACCAAGAAATTTAGAAGGAAGGTCATTATAATAGGGTTTCATACCCAAAAATAATTCTGCATAAAATACATTTTCAAAATAAAGTAGAACCTCGTCATTCCATGACAAATTTCCATACACTACAAGGAACCTATCATACAAATGGTTGGCTATATTAGGGTGCTTGAAATAATGCACCTTCAACATCTTTCATTTCGTCCATTCTTTGAAATTAAACATAGATTTTTCCATTGCTTTTGTAAACCTGATTTTAACATCGACCCTTTTATCGAGACCTATTAATGCTTCCTTTATATTCCTCATCATGTTATGAAACCAACGCCAAAAATAGAAGAAACGAAAGATCATCACCTTACAAATAATCCACTTCGAGAGAGAAACCTCCTTTACATTACATAAATGAACAATACTTGGATGATACAAATGAAAAAACCTCCTTTCTATATATAAGAGGCCATGGGGTCACAATATAATCCTAGCCGACCTAACAATAATAATGTAAGGGCACACCAATAACAATAGTGATGTTTTATGGGGCACAATAATAACAATATGGGGGTTATAGGGGTACAACACTAAAGATAAGGGGGCTGTACTAACAACAATAAGGGACTACACTAGTAATATAGGGACCTAACATACCCCTCTCATTCAAAAAATTTTTGTGTTCAATGCTTGAGTAGCTTTGGATACTTCTGTATAAAATTCTAATCCTTCCATGTGGAATATTCAGTGGGTAAGTTCTTCCACTTTATGAGATACTCTGAAATTGATTGATTCCATAGCTATCGAGTTCTTAATTCTGTGATTGCTTCATGTTCAAATATTATTTTTCCTTCCTGATCAAGTTCTAGCAATATTGTTAGAATTGGAAGTTTGTCAACTATAACCTTCTTTAAGCATGAAAAATGGAAAAATGGGTGCACTCGAGAAGAAGCAGGAAGATCCAATTTGTATGCCATAGTACCAATCTTTTGCAACACCTTGTAAGGACCATAATACTTTGGTGATAATTTATTATCCTTCTTAGCTTGCTTGAGGGACATTTTTTTGTATGGTTGTAGCCATAAAAATACCCAATATCCTAAATCTAAACTTCTCTCGCTGAAAAGTTGATTTACTTGTTGTTTCATTCGATTTTGTGCCAAATTTAGGTTATCATTTAAGAGTTGTAGAACTTGTTGTTGATGCTCGATGTGATCTTCCACTGCTTGAACCTTAGAATTTTCTCTTAAATATAATGTGATGGATGGTGGATGATATCCATAAAGGCCATAAATGGGGTCATTTTTTCTACAATATGGAAGGAAGTGGTATACCACCACTTAGCCAGAGGTAACCACTTGACCCGTTGTGTTTGTTTATCAAATACAAAATAACAAAGATATACTTCAAAACATTTGTTCACTATCTCAGTTTTCCCATCAGATTGAGGATGATAAGATGAGCTATGAGCTAGTTGAGTACCCAAACAAGAAAATAATTCTGTCCAAAAATTTCCAGTAAAAATGGGATCTCTGTCGCTTAAAATAATCTTTGGGTTTCCATGTAGCTTTTGAATTGTTTCCATAAATGAAGTAGGCACTGTACTTGCTTTAAATGGATGAAATAATGCACAAAAGTGTGCATAATTGGTAAGTCTATAAAATACCACCATGATGACACTCTTTACTTTAGAATTAGGTAAACCTGTGATAAAATCCATTGAAACCTCCTCTCAATGTTGACTTAGAATGGATAAAGGCCATAGAAAACTCGTGGTCTTAATTGTCTCAACTTTGTTTTGCTGGAAAATGAAACATTCTGCCACAAACTTTTGAATATCAGATTTAAAGCCATCGCAAAAAAAAATTATTTCTTCACCCTATGGTAAGTTTTTAAAATTCCTGAGTGTCCTCTCAAGGGAGAGGTGTGAAATTACAAAAGAATCTTTTGTTTTAGTTGGGAATTCTTACAAATATATAAGCGATCTTTGTACCATAAAGAATCATTTTTCCAACTAAATGTATCATATGTAATAGGATCATGCCGCAAATTTTGAATGAGTGTCCACACTTCTCCATGATTTTTCCATTCATCTCTTGCTTTGGTTATCCAATCTGGTTGGATAATAGAAATGACAGAAATCAATGATTCCACCTCTTCATCCTTTCTTGAGAGTACATCTGCAACAACATTTAGCTTCCCTTTTTTGTAGATTATTTCAAAGTCATAACCCAAGATCTTTGTGACCCATTTTTGCTACTCTTCTGAAGATAGTGTTTGTACCAAAAAGTATTTAAGACTATCATGATCAGTTTTTACCTTGAAGTGTCTTCCCATTAAGTAAGGTCGCCATTTCTTTAGTGCATGTAGTATTGCCAACATTTCCTTCTCATAAATAGATTTCTATAAATACTTTCCTTTGGTTGGACGACTTTCAAAAGAAATGGGTCTTCCTTCTTGCATTTAAACAACACAAATTCCATTTCCTGAGGCATCACATTCCACAATAAAGTTTTTTGTGAATTTTGGTGTAGATAAGACCAGTTTTAGGAACTTTGCCTCTTTAAGATGTTCAAAGGCCTTAGTTGCTTCAGGAGTCCATGAAAATTCATCTTTCTTCAAGAATGTTGTTAGAGGTGATGTTATTCTCCCATAATTCTTAAAAAACTTGTGATAATACCTTGTTAACCAAAGAAATCCTCGCAACTGTTTTATGGTTGTGGGGACTTTCCATTCCTTAATGGCTTTAGTTTTGTTAGGGTCTACCTTAACACCCTCTTGAGATACAATATGACCCAGATATTCCACCTCTTGTAATCCAAAGAAATATTTGGAGGTTTTTGCATATAATTGTTTCTCCTCCAATATTTTGAGCACCCTATCAACATGTTGAACATGATCCTTCCAAGACCCGCTGTAGATTAGTATATCATCAAAAAATACTAACACAAATTTTCTAAGGAAGGGTTTGAAAATGGAATTCATCAACCCTTGAAATGTAGAAGGTGCATTGGTAAGGCCAAAAGGCATGACCAAAAATTCATAGTGACCCTCATGAGTTCGAAATGCTGTTTTTGGAATATCTTCAGTCTTCATTCTAATTTGATGATATCCTGAACGAAGATCCAACTTGGTAAAATAAATTGCTCCATGTAATTCATCCAATAATTCATCAATCACGGGAATGGAAAATTTATCTTTAATGGTGATCTTATTGAGCTCCCTATAATCGGACACATACCAATACTACAGGAGCAGAGAAAGAAATTTGACTAGGTTGAATTATACCTGCCTCTAACATTTCTGCAATCATACGTTCAATTTCTCTCTTTTGGACATAAGAATATCTATAAGGCCTGATGTTTGGAGGAACACTTCCTGGAATCAAATGAATAGCATGATCATGATCACGAATAGGTGGGAGTCCTTTGGGAGTTTCAAACACCTTGGAACAATTGTCCACAACTTTTTGGAGATATGGAGAAATATATGATTTTGATGTTGTAACTTCTAGTGAGCATAATTGTGAAATTACGCCTCATTCTTCTTTCTTCAGAAGTTTTTTCATGACATTAAAGCTTATTATCTTTCCTGGCTTCTCTGTGATACCCCATAATTTGATTTCCTTTCCTTCTGAAAAAAATTTAAGAAAATTTCTTGAAAATTAAAAGCTACCGTCCCCAAAGATTGTAACCATTGTACTCCTAGTACAACATCAACACCTCCCATTGGAATGGAAAGAATTGGAATACTCAATACATATTCCCCAATGGTTAGCTTGATATTATGGAATTTTACGAAGTAATTAATAGTTCCTCCATTTGCAACCATCACTCGACATTCTGGTGTTGGTTATAGGAAGCAATTCAATTCCTTGGCTACCTTACAATGAGTAAAATTATGGGTAATACCCCAATCAATCAACACTATTACCTTTTTCTTCTTGATATGTCCTTCTATCTTGAGAGTTTAAGGAGTGGTAATTCTTGCCAATGCATTACAGGATATGGTTGGACTCATTTCTTCTTTATCTAGGGTTGGTTCCTGGTGTATATCCTCTTCTTTTTAATTTTCTTGTTCCTTTTCTTCCTCCTCTTCACAATCTATGTAAAATAATTTTTTTTTCAGCACACTTATGACCTTTAGTGTATTTTCTATCAAAACTATAGCAAAGCCCTTTTGCTCTTTTTTCTTCTAATTGTTGTGTTGTAAACCTTGTAAGTTGTGGAAGTCTAGGAGTAGCAACACTTCCATCTTTATATATGTGAGTGGTAGGCTTCCTTATCGCCATAATTTTACATTCATTTTTTCTTTCCAACTGGAATGCCTTCTCCAATGAATCAAGTTCCTAAAGGCAAACCTCATGTTGGATGTTATCCTTTAAATTTCATATGAAGATAAAAATCCTATGTTCCTCTGGAATATAAGCTACCCTTATATTCAATTTTTGGAAGTCCTTAATGTCTCCACCACTGAACCGTTTTGTTTGAGATTTATCAATTGGCTAAAGAATGTGTTGCTCTTTGTATCTCATAATTTTCTATCATTTACTCTGTAAAAATTGACCAAGTGAATTTTTTTTTACGATAGCAAAGCCATTGATACCATACAAATTTATTTTTTTCTAAATATAAAGTTGTAATGCGTAACTTTTGTGTGTTTTTCACATTATTAAGATCAAAATATTGCTACATATATAGTATCCATGTTATGGGATCCTTGCCATCAAACTTCCTCATATCGATCTTTGGAATATGGTGGGTCTTCAATCCAAAATTAGAGTTTATGAAATCAAGATCAACATTTATTTTGTTCTCATTATGAGTTTCATCTACTACCTTTTTACCATTAGCAATCATTTCTTGTATTAACTTTTTCAAACCTTCCCTCAAACCTTCCATGTCTTCTTTTAGATCATTCTTCATGTCTTCCATGTTATCTTTCATTTTTTTCTTCCATGTATTCGATGTCATTATTCAAATCGTCCATCTTAGCTTCCATGCCTTTCTTCAAAACTTCCATTTCGTTTTTTGTTGCTCTTTGCGAGAGCGAAAGTTGTTTCACTTTCTCTTGTAATTTTGATATATCATGTTGCATTTCTCGCTCTTCATGAGTCATAGTAGAGCCTTCTGAGGTCTTAATGGGTTTTGAATTATTTTTAGGGGGAATTTTAGAACCCAATACTGATATCTAAGCTTCAATATGCCCTTGGAATCACTTCAAACTTATTTTTCAAACAAGACTTATGCAATTTGAAAAACAATACACACATTTTTCTTGCTTTTGAGGAGCTCTATATTGAAACTAAATAATCTCTATGATTTCAAAACTTCAAAATCTAAAATTTGGTCCTGTAGTAGCCCTCTGAATCTTCTTTCCAATGGCACAAGTTTGACATGGTTTGGATTTTTCAAGGCAGAGTTATGCCCAATCTCCCATAATGATCTAATTATGGACTGGCTCAGTAGAGCGAACTTGTATGACATTCCACATGTCATTATTTCCTCCTTTGGCTTTGAAATTAATACACAGGAAACTATAGTCCGTGATATTTTGGCCACTTTTTACATAATTCCAATCCGATGGTCGTGATGATGATTTTCCTAAGGTCACCTCATTGAGATGAAATTCAAGAGCCCGCAAAAACCCTAACTTCCACATATCATATCTCTGAAATTATTGTGAACCAAGATTTTAAAATTTTACACGATGTTCCTCAATATTTCTTCGCAAATTGGTTTTTTTTAAGCTTCTGAACCGTCGTAGAAAACAAGTTATAGGGAAAATTCCGCGATGTCCTGTTTGAAGTAGCGAAACCCTGGTATCCAAAGTTCTGATACCAAATGTTATGAAACCAACTCCAAAAATAGAATAAAAGAGAGATCAACGCCTTAGAAATAAGCCACTTCGAGGGGTAAACCTCCTTTACATTACATAAATGAACAATTCTTGGATGATACAAATGAAAAAACCTCCTTTCTATATATAAGAGTCCATGTGGTCACAATATAATCCGAGCCGACCTAACAATAATAATGTAAGGGTACAACAATAACAATTGTGGCTTTTTATGGGGCACAATAATAAAAATATGGGGGCTACAGGGGTACAACAATAAAGATAAGGGGAATAAACTAACAACAATAAGGGACTACAATAGTAATATAGGGACCTAACACATCATTTCTACAAAGTTATTCGTGGTTTGCCCAAGTTTTTTGTAAACATATAGAAATGTGTTTAGAGAGTTGCACAACTATTTATAATATTTCTCGACTCTCTGCAGGGAGCTTCAAACTCCCAAGATATTTCCTCAATTTTGAATAAAGACCTTGGCACCTGTGTAATGTACATTGTTGGAAGTTTTTTTCCCAAGGAAATCCATCGAGAATTTCAGATGGATAAGTTGTAGTTGGTGTACAACCTTCTTCTTGAATTACTTGATTTAGCCTATGTCTTTTTCGAGCAACATTTTCACCCTCTTCATCAATATATAAAATTATGTATAAATAAAAAAACATGTGAAAAATAGTAAAAAATTGTTTTAACATAAAAAATTATACAATTAAAAAAAATGATGACCATGATGATCTGATTGAGATTGATGACCACTTGGAGATGGTTGAGCATCATCATGCCCACCTAGAGATGGTTGAGAACCAACATGACCACCCATTGATTGGCCACTAGGGGAATTTGTACCACCACCCTCTCGCGATGACAGAAAATACTCTTAAAACTATTAGAATTTTCAATCAATTCAAAGATATATGTGCATGAAAAATGAACCTCCATTGACTGAGTAGATACTATTTTCGTCCCAACTCCTAAAAAATGAAATTTATTAAAAATTAATTTGACTCGCTAAATTGATAAAAAATCAATTCCATATGTATACACATGTACGTGCATAAGTTTATATTTAAATATCATTTAAAAACTTGCACATTAAATATATATAGCACGATCATGATGGACATCCCCCAATTCATTGGATCTTATCTTTGATCCATGATCCCCCCCTCTCGTAGATGCATGAGATTCGATTGATGCTCGCCTCAAAGAATCATGTGGAAAATGTTAATCCATGATATATACATGGATATCTATAGATACATAGATACACGATGTTTAAAAAATTACGTCATGCATTTACAATTATTTTTTAAATTAATATTTAAAAAGATTGAAAGAATTCAAAAAATTTATGTAGTACACGAATGTTGAAGCACGCAACTTGAACACAAATGTAAAACAAAAAATTTGAAGCACAAATTGATTTGTAAAACTCAAGACTATTTAAACACAATTGTTTTGAAGCACATACATTTTGAAAATTAAATACAAAATTTTCTAAAACACCAAGTCATGCTTACATAGTGGGGGCACACTTGGTATATAATTAAAAAGAACACATGGTCATTAAAAACGACACATTTATAACTAAAAAAGACACACATATCAAAGATATCGTACAATGTCCATAAATGAATTTTGATGGAGAGCTTATTAACACTAATTCATCTTTGACACACAAACCTTGAATTGGAATTGCCCCATAAAATAGATCACTTGACATCCTATAAAATTGTCTAACATTATAGTTTGATTTTCCATACAGTTGTTTTAACCTCTCCTTCTTAACTTGGTACATGCCTTTCATCTAGTTGCACACAAGTTCAGAATTGGTGAAAACTACAATTCCATTGGATCCATACTCCCTAGTTGTTCCTAAGCCTTTTATCAGTGCAATATAATATGCTTCATTGTTTATTGTTCTTCTAGGAACATTCATTTTCCTTTGAAGGACTTTTTTCATCGCAATATTTCATAGCACATAAGTAATCACTGCTTGCCCTGGATTGGGATAACAAGAAACATCTATTCATAACGTTAATTTTTCAACCATGTTTAGTGGGCTTTCTGATCCCTGAAAAAAAATCAATAAAATATTAAATTCATTTATTGCAAATCCCTTAGTTTATGGGAGACATGACATACATGGGTTCCAAAAAAACTAGGATCCTCCCTCCATTTAGCTAAAGGTTTTATAATAGTTTACCACCAATGAAAAGGAGAGTAACAACACATCCTAGCCTAAATACATCATATCTAGATCAATATTTAATGCATGTACATTGGCATCTAGTCATAGTAGTTCAGGATGTGTTATTACTTATTAATTGTGACCTACGCTCCACTTCTAGCATATACCATGTATAAGACAATTTATGCGTTGATTATGCCTTCATGGTAGTAAGAAGCATAGTATCACATTCATATAGATTCTATATATTACTGCATGTGAAATTCTATATAAATTCGTATGCCTTATATGATAGAAAGTGCAATAATATAGTAGTTGGGACAACCCAAAAGATAGGGTGGTACTTGGGCCATAATTGCTCAAGGAAATGGAAGCACAAATGGTAAATATTGATCAAAATTTAAAATAAGCCGCAATTCATACAAAATATACGGCCCAAGTCATACAAAATAATTATGTCGGCAAGAGTAGGAAAATAAGAGAATTTAAAGTATGTGAGCATGTGCTTTTGAAAGTGAAACCAACGAAAGTTCATTGAATTTGGGAAGTTGTGCTAATTTGGTAGCCATATATTCTAGTCCATTTGAAATATTGGAAAAAATATGTACATGATCCTAACCATGCCATTGATTGGAATTTGATTTAGATGGAGCTAGAAAGAGACTTTTAGGTACAACCAATGCATATATTAGACTAGAAGGTAATTTTTCTTTAGAAAAAATTCATAGGGAAGGTAAATGTCTAGTGGATGTGCTACAAATCTAACGAAGCATCATGGGATATTGATGATGCTACATGGAAAGCATACCCACATTTATTTTGAAATTTTGATGTATTTTTGTATATATATGCACATGTATGGTGTTGAGCATTTAGGACGATGCTAAAATAAGGGGAAGGGGAATGTTATACCCTATTTTTGACCCTTTATTAATAATCTATGTTTGTACATGATGAAAGGCTAGAGAACGTAGTTGTGTTTAATGGTTTTGTATATTAAACATCTTTTAGAGTTTGAGATAACTATTTATTTTAGTTATCTATAAATAGATACTTTTTTATAAGGTTACAATCCTTATAAAATTCATAACATAATGAGTTGATGATATAATTCTCCGTTTCTCTTAGAACACATAACATGAATTCAAAAAACTTATTTTTCCTCCTCTATTTTTGCATGATGGTGGCACTTATACTCAACTCTATGATCTACAAGGTTTTTCTTCCTTTTTCTCCAAACTTTATATTTTACATAGTTTCTCTTTTTCCTTTAGGTTCACTTCACTTTAAAATTCTTCTTTAATAGTTTCCCACATTTTTTGTCTTCTTGACCTAATTCTTCGTTAGGATATACTTGTACTTCAACCACTACTATCAACCTCTCTAATATCAAAATACCATATTTATTTTCTTTAATCTCCTTCATCATTGTTGCAATAGCTTCAAAAACTTTGATGGTTTGATTTTTATTTATTTATTTTTCATTCTTTTACTACAACTATGGTAGTTTTATCATATCCAATTCATCTCCATGAAACTTGGAATTTTCAAGTTGTTCACCATTAAATGTTAATTCTACATTTTTCAACATTCACTACAACATCATTCATATCTTAAACAACTTCCATTGCTAGTTTCTCTTGACATTTTATACTTATACAAAGGAAATTTCATTTTTATCTTCAACTTCAATTTCATTATATACATTTGTATTTGCTTAGTGGGATTCACTTTATTCATTGTGATCATGTTCTCAAAATTATTTAATTCACCTTTTCTTCTATAATTTCTTCAGCAAAATTTCATGTATTGTTCACAACAAATGTGGTATCCATGTCTTATATATGTTATTTTTATTTACTAGGATCTTTCAAAGCTTCTACAATTATTTCTATAAAGTCAAAATTTTCTAATTATTTTCTTACAAGAATGGATTTGTCAACAACTTTAATTCTCCTCAACTTTATGTTCATTGATGTTACTCTCACTTTCACTAATATATAATTTCTAAAATATCCCAAACTTATCTCAACATAGTTGTTGGGAATAATTGTCTCATCAAGTCTTGTTAAATGAGAGACAAGGTAATTTATCCATCCTCCTTATTTCAATAATTGTCTTATAGATTGCCTTATTTGGGGTTCTTCAATCCCTTTCAACACATTATCCCACAATTATTTTAAACATACATAATTTATCAAAGTAATAAATAAAAAATCATAATTCATGTTTTTATATAAAAAAAATGACAAACAAATTCATGATAATAATTCCAATACACAGACAACAAACAATATACAGAAAACAAACAATACACAAACATAAAACAATAAACACACACCCAAACCAAACCAATAATTCAAAGACAACAATAATACATAGACAAAAATAATACACAGAAAACAACAATACACAGAAAACAACAATACATAGACAACAACATTACACAGACAACAAACAATACACATACAACAAACAATACACAGACAAAAATAATACACAAAAAATAATAATACACAGATAGAAACAATACACAGACACCAAATAATGCAAAGACAAAAAAAAAATACACTGACAACAAACAATACACATACAAAAAAAAATACACAGACACCCAAACCAAACCAATCAGATGCTCTCAATGGTGGCCAGTAGGTCACGAAGTTTCTTAGTTTGATCAGAAGCCGACTCCACTAAAATAAGGATCAAGTTGGTTTATGGTAGAACCATGTCTAATAAGATAAGTAATACACTACTCGATCTAGCCCAGAGGTAAGATTTTGGCCTACTTTATATATGTAATAATACCAAGCTATAGGAAGATTCATAGTCATTATGCAGTTATGAGTGCTGATGTGCATGAGGCAAGTCATGTGAGGCCAGGTGTTTATACACATGAGGCAAGTCATGAAGCTAGTAATGAAAATATCCAATAGGAAAATTTTCAAGCAGGTCGAAAGCGACAATCTTCTCAACAAATTAGAGAATCCAATAGGCAAATTTCTCAATTCATATTCGTAGTCATCTCCCCAAAAAAGAAATAAATCCAATAGGTGAATTTACATATTTGTATTTGTAGTCATCGGATCAAAACATGTGGGAATTTGTTTAGGTGTGGATCTAAGAACATGTACAATTATGGTAGCCATACAAGGGAGCTTTAAGAGAATGTAGGGATATTTTGTACCGAAATTTAAATGACAGGGGAACATACAAAATTCATAGAAATCTAGAAAATAGACTGTGGTACATATTTTCATTGTTAAAGATATATCGGTGTATCTAGGTACTTCCCTCGTCCGAACATCAAGGAGACGAGGAACCTGACAAAGGAATCTGAGGAGACGAGGACTCCAAGGACCCCGAGGAACCTGCTGAAAGACGTCAAGGACAAGGACACCAATCCAATGCAAATCTAATGTAAATCCTACAAAAACACTACAAAAACCATACCATTATTAACACTACAAAAACCCAATGAACAAATGGAACAGGCTCACATACCTGGTTGCCAAATTCCTCGAGTATATCCTCCAACGGTAACCAGTAAGTGAAATGGTAAACTGTAATTGAAGTAAATATTTATTTGGTCTGAGGGCCGATATATTTATAAGGCAAAGTTCAGCCAAAAGATATTTTCTGGTTTTTCCACCTCTAGTGAAAAATCTGATAAGCCACTGTTGACAACATAAATGACGAAAAAATTTCGGTCGAACTATTTTTAAACGTTCAGCTGACAAAACAGGAAGTTCGACCGAACACTTGCGAGAGTGAAATTTTCAAGTGCGTTTCTCACAAAAGTGTAACCCACCTTTGCGTTTCCATCTAGATCTATTTATGGTGATTTAGTTAAAGAGAAGAAATATTAAGTATTATTGTTTTCTCACATTGAAAAGTTTCCTACAAGGGTTTTTAATCCTATCAAGAGTTTAGAAAACTCATACATGATTCCTAAAGAAAGAGAATACTTATAGAATATGGTATCCCATTTGAATAATTATCTTAATGACATGAGCGATAATATGTTGAAAATGGTGGATTTCTCACATTATTAGGAAATCCTTAAAAGATAAATGAAAGATAAAACGGAAAAATTGATGTATATTGTGGTTTGAGTATATCATGAAAGTAAGAACAATATTGTTGAACCTTAGTGACATGGGAAGATCTTAACACATTTAGAGAACATAAATACTAAATCTGATAATCATGATCATTCATCACTCCAATTTCTCATCATCAAGGTTCAACTCGAGACTAAGGAACTACTTAATTCCCAAATTTTATATGAGGAAGTTTGATTACAAAGATGCTATAAGATGGATATTCCACATGGAGAAATTATTTTATCTACACCCAAGTGCCAATTTTACAAAAATTAACCCTTGCACCCTTGTATTTAGAACCTAATCAATTTGTCTAGTTTCGATGTTTTGTGAAAAAAAAATAATTGTGTTATCTCTTGGTACATGTTTAGGGATGAATGGATTTAACACATTATAGGGATATTAAGACCAAGACATTCTCTAGTCTATTGATATCTCTATCAAATCACATTACAAAGCATAATCAATAATTCAAAAAGGTAAGTCTCAAAGTAAAGAACATTCCATAGGATAATTTATTAGATCTCTTTATGGGAACCTTAGTAGAGAATTAAACATGAGGTGTGTTGAAATAAGTTTTCATTGATGTCAAAGTCCTAGTTTGAGGAAAAAATCCCTAACGCTAGGAATGATGGAAAATAGCTTAGAATGAGGTCAAAGCCCTAGAAGGAATATCAAAGCATGTGATAACAATTCAAAATAATCACCAAGAGCCCTATGTATCTAGCAAGAGTTGGTGCAAAAGGGTTTAATCCCTCAAATGAAAATATGATAGAGAGAAGAAGCCCTTTAAGAAAGTTAAGAAATGAGTGGTTAAATTTAAGGAAAATGCAAAGTAAGTATACATCAACACATAGAACCAGATGAGACCTTTCCAATGGTAGGTGGTATGGATCCTAATTCCTCATAGTTAAGGTGAAAATTATTTTTGAATTTAGCATTAAAATTAAATCTAGTGGACATGTTGACCCAACTAGTGGACAGGTCGGATCGAAGACAATTTAACCCCCATTTGTCTAGTATAAATAAGGTCACTTGTGTGGCTCATAATCAAATCGATGGTGTGATGAATAAGGTCTAACATATAATATATAGCTAAGGATTTTTTCACTATTCTACACAAGTTTTGTTGAAGAGGTCAAGGTTTGGCCGAGTTCTATTAAAGAGGTCAAGTTGAGGAGGCAAAGTTATGAGTTGAGGTAAGTTTTGATTTATGTTATTTATGATGTCATCCTGTGAAAATGTCGAGGTGATAGACCAAAACCCTTACTTAGGCCATAGTCGTATTGTGATAAGGTTGCGTTTCATGAAGCTTTAAGCATACTAAAATTTATACCTCTTTTATTTAGAGTAGGCTGAGCCTTCTTATAGGCCATGATAGTAAGACCCTTTTACTTATAAAAAAATTTGAAGGAAATTTTGTGTCTATTTCAAGAAGGTTGAGTCTTGTACCTATTAAGGCCAATTTTGTCCCTGTTTTAGTCTTGGTTGGTGGCCAAGTTTCAGACTTGTAGAAGGTTGAATTAAAAACATGTTGGAGGATGAATAATAATCTAGTTGAAGGCTGGGTTTTAGATTTGTGATAGGATGAGTTACAACCTTGTAGAAGGCCAAGTTGTAGAACTGTTATGGTTGAAGGCTAAGCCTTGTTGATGCTGAGTGGCATACTTATTTAGAGGCCAAGTTATAAACCAACTTTGTGAGTTGGAGGCCAAAATTTGTTTGCTAAGGGGGACAAGCTAAGGAACACCAAGAAGTCTCTTATTTTGATTAGAATCGAATATCCTTGTAGTGTGAAAGGTCCAAATATCCCAATAAAGTGTGACAAAGGGTGACCAGACCTAAGCCCTATCCAAGGACAAGCTAAAGCAATAGGGCAGGAACAAGTGCATTCCCAACCTATGATAGAAGCCAAGTTTGTTAAAGGGACAAGTGTAATGTACTTTGAGTAGTGATAAATGATACTTGTTGGATTTAAGAGCTTGTGAAAGAATTACATTGTGGGAGGGTATTGTAATTACCCTAACTAGAAACATCAAGAAGGTGGGACATGCCTTAGTTGAGACTTATAGCATAGAACTGTGACAACAAGTGTTTAACATAGTTAGGTCGCAACCCTATTTGTGGACATACATGGATAGTTTGCAAGTAAAAGTATAATGAGCCACAATGGAAAAAGGTACAATTAAAATAAAATAACTAAAGGTGATAGTTGCAGACTAGTGGCAACAAGGTGAGATGTAATAGGGGTCTGTTGTACTGTACAACAACCCTCTCTTTTTCAAAAAATTTTAGAATAAAATTCATTCAGAAATAGGGTCCCTTTTTCTGCTTTTAATATAGGAATAAAAGACTTAGAAATAAAGATTCATTGTTTATCTTTGTTGCCAAGGGTGTACAAACAAATACAACATTCAAAAAATTCCGATCCGATCAAATATAAAAGACTTTATTATAGAAAACAAATCAATTGCAAAAGTCACATGAACAGTAATCGGAAATCGGAAATCGGAGAAATATTTGAGAGAAGCTTTACATACATGTTCAAAATCTCTGATGCGATTAGTCTAATCACAAATCTCCAATTGCAAAGGATTTAAGTTATTTATTCACATATCTCCGATGCGATGCGATCAATCACAATCGCGTGATCGGGGCACTTTTAATAAATTCTTTTTGGTCAATTGAAAAATCTCCGATGCGACGCGCTTTATTATAAAATAATTTTCAAAATGAAATAAACGTATGTTTTGCTTAAATGAGAAGAATCTCTATATAGTAGACCCCACCATATCGCAATCGGAAATCAGAAAAAACCATTGATAATTCTTTTCGATTAAAACTCTTCGATGCGATATACCACCATATAATCGGAATTCGGAGAAGTTTGAAATCGCAATCGGCAATCGGAGAAACCTGTATTGTGATATCTATGTACCATTTTGAATAGTTCCGATGCGATTGATATTTAATATACTACATTCATCACATTGGAGGAATTCAAAATAGGTAATTTTATAATATTTCACAAGCGCCAAATCTCCAATTGTACGTTCAGCATTTAATAAAAAATCAAATGATTATTGGTTTACGATTCTGTTTTGAATACGTGAGTGTGACCCAAAAAAAATATTTAAGTGTTACACGGATTTAATAAATAATGAATCATGAACCCATAATTTTTATAATCGTTCTTTTCAATTGCTTGTTTATCACGACTGAGAGCTTATTGCCTTGCAGAATCAAAGAACGCCAAATCCTTTCATTCGCAGACTGAGAGAAACAATATCAGACACAGAAATGTCGAAGAGAACAAGGAGAATGAAGACTGCTGTTGCCGCTAAGTTTGTTGAGAGTCCTACAGTCTCGAAGGAAAATCCAGTAAAGCTGAAGCTAGTTACAGATACATCATGTCAAGGGCTAGGAAAAATGACATGGGAAGGAGTTTATAATCTGATTGAGAGTGAAAACCCTAAAGTCACAGTAGAAAAGGTATTAGTTCCGGATGAAGATACCTCAGATTCCAACTCTGAAATTACTGAAAGAACACTTGCGAATTAATTCCTACATCGAATTTCAGCCAGAGAAAACATCATTCCTTATTATGATGTGATTCAATGGGTCATCGATAGTGTAGAAATTAAGGACAAAATGTTCATTTTGGCTTCTAGAACATCTTTTGGATCATTCAAAGCAGAAGACCTCAAAGAAATGTATCATCTCCCTGATCCGCAGAAGGTCTATAATAAAGAATTTGTCAAAGAGTTTGCTGACAGTAATAAAGTTCAATCTGAACCTATCAAAGATTGGAGGAAAAATCCTGAAAATCATAAAAATGAATCCTTCTATATGTATTCAGTAGATTCTCTTTCACCACCATACTGCTATGCCGCTGCTATGATGTGTAGATTATTTGGCAATAAAAATTCTGCTAGGTTTTCTATACAAATGGTTCCTTTAATCCTAGCTGCTGTCAATTCTGAAATTATGGACTGGGCTGTTATTCTTTCTGATAGGATAGCTAATAGGATACTCGAATATAGACAAGATAAAACCGCTGGAAATACCACTCCCTTTTTCTTCTGTGCTTATATTCTAGACGCTCTTTGTTTTAATTATGAGTTTCGCTTCTTCGGATGTAAATGGACTGCCAAATATCCCACTCTGATTCATGTATATCATAAACTCCTTTGGAAAGTTCATTTCAAAGATCATGTGTATAGAATATGTCATGGTTTCCTTATTCTAGTCTTTCAAACCATTTTTAATCGCTTTCCCCCTAGATTCTCCGACAAAGCTAAAGCTAACTTATCCTCGATAGGAGATTGGTTTGGAGAAGAAAAATTCACATATGTCAGGATTTTCGGGAGTATAGTGGAACCCTATGTTCTCCCTCTCTTTTTTCCAGATAAACTTCTAGCCCAGGAAATCTCCTATCAATTGACAGTTGAAGGAATGTCCATATCTCTGAGTAATAGCAAGAAAAGAATGTGGCCATCATTTCCATTCAATTGTGGACATTTTACTTTGAATGATTTCAAGCATGCAGAAAAGGAAGTCGCCAAAATAAAGGGTTTTAAATTGGCAACAATCCCGGGGAGACAGTATGATCCACAAAAGATAGCTTTTAATGTTACTTCTTCAGTTTCGATTTCTCAGTTCGAGCATGAACCGGATGAATTTGATGATTTGTTTGTTTCATTAAATGACTTTTCTCAAGTTTATAATTTGGCCAAGTCCAAATTCCAGAAAGAAGAAATGAATAAATTTATGCTATTTAGAAGTCAAAGATTGTTGAAAGTTCCTCTAGACCAACTGAGAATTCCTATACAAGGGTCAGAAACAAAGGATACATCTAGCAAAAAACAGGAGAAACATCTACCAGTAAAGTCACTACACAATCGGCTACTAACCAACCCACTATACATACTGAAAAGGTGAGCACTGATGGCAAACCTGATGTTCAAAAAGGGAATACTGATGGAAAATCTGATGTAAATACTGATCAGCAGTCCACAACTCAAACAGAGAAAGAATGCACAAGTACTGATACTAATGTGCATAATCAAAAAAGAGGATCAGATAGCAAAACCATTGAGCAGGAAACAAATACAGAGAAATCGGATACACAACTTGGAGGAAACAAAACTACTGAGAAAATAGTAGACTCGGTTGATCTTAATGTTTCCTCACAATTGTTGAAACAATATAATCAATTTTCTGATCAATTAGGACTGCAGGATAATCCTGAAGAGAAAAATCCAGAAGATCAGGATGTTGAAATCATTCTTGAACATCCTACAGGACAAATTGTGTTGAAAATTGAGGAGATCCCTCCTCTGGATGTATTCTACAGCCCTAAACATAAGGTTGTTGTTAAAAAACAGAGAAAAAGAAGGAAGATGGATCAGGACACAATTTTTGCTTCACAGGAAGAATTCATGAGTATTGTTTATAAGAATGATGAAGTGAATCCATCTGAGGATCTCACTAAGTTATCCCAATATGTAGGAGCATACAGTGCTGCGACAATAGATAACGCTGCAGAGGTTTCTCAGTTAATGACCCAAAAATATCTCCATATAGCTTTACTTGAAGAACAAGCTAATGAAAATCAACAGAAGATTGCTCAATTGGAACAGCAATTACAAGATCAAGAGCTCAGATCTAAAGAGCTAGAAGAACAGCTTGCCACAGAAAAGAAGAAAGTTGATGAATAGGCTTTAAGCAAACAGCAACAGTTGAATCAAGAAATTTCCAATCTGCAAAGTTTGTTGCAAAATGAGAAGAATACGAAGATTGTGCAAGAAAAAGAATTTCAAGCAGCTTTAGATAAGTTCAAGGATTTCCCTAAATTAAGTGAATTCAAATCCGAGGCTCTTGAAGTCAATAAACTGTTGTCTCAGCAGTTAAATGAATTTTGTACAAAATTAACACAAGCAGAACCATTTTGTGATATTACATCATCCTTGATCCAGGACATGATTACTCTCAGGCAAGAAATTGATGAAGCTGATGAAAATATTTCTGAATTTCTTACTTGGCAAGATACAACAAAAGGAAGAGAAGCTAATCTTCCAAGGATAGAAGAAAGACATAAATATATCATGTTTACAGAGTGGGAACATCAGTTAATGAAAGCCGAGAGAGCTATATCAAGAGCTAGAAGCACGATGGGTAATATAACACAATTTATCAATGACAACTTGTATGCAATTAATCTCATTTCAGATTGTGTTCCAGGAAGTTTGCCTAAAGTTAAAGAAACCAATTGCAGATGGAAAGAAGAAATAATGAATAAAAGTCAACAGATCAACAAGCTTCAAACCATATCTTGGGACAATATGTGGACTTATTTAATTAAGCCACACAATCATCAAATAGCTATTAAATTCCTATCAAATGTTGTTGATTGTTTGATTCTAGAATTCTCTGATGCCACATACTCTAGACAGTTACATTCCAAGATGAGTCATCCATCGAAGGTCCAGGACATGCTGAAAATTTGCAACTTGGTTACATTGAACGAGAAGCAAAAGCAATGAATCAGTTCCCTAAAAAATAGTATTTCTGTTTTTTAGTTGATAGATTGTAGCAGTAGTAGTAGTATTCTGTTTTCATGTAAAGTCATATTTAAACCCCTCTCATGCATTGGAGAAGGGGTCCTGAGTTGTAATATTTTTGACTTGGAGATTACATTTCTGTACTCCACTGCCTCTTATATTTTATAAAGGATCACATCTGGTGATTTTATGCGGAATTATCTTTAAAGTGTTGCATTTATGTACCTTGGATTTGATTTTGCATCAGAATTACTGGATTAGAGTATCAGATTTCATTTGAAAGCCTTCAAGATGAATAAGGTATTTCTATCTATTCACTGTTGATTTCTTTTGTCTTATGATATTCGCTTTAAAATTTGCTATCATTTACAGATATTTGTTTTCATAACGTTTCTTTATATATATCATTTTTTTGTATAATTGAAATGTTATCTTTCATAAGTATATGTAGATGATATATTATGATGAATGAAATATGCTAATACAACTCTGTTTAATTTCTTAAACAAAGTTATCTTTATTTGTTTCTGCACATTTCGATTTAAATGATAATACATTTTTATGGTTATTGTTCAAACGGAATAATCTGAAGTTGTATTCACATATGATTGCCCGGGTTAGTGTTAGAATTTCTTTATCAGTATTTAGTTTAAATTAGATAGTTTTATTTCAGTCAATTTAGTCCCATTTTCACTCATCCAAATCAACCCATCACCAACCCATTAGTTATAAGGAAACTGGTCCTTTAAATCCAGTCGGAGCCACCATACCAAACGGAAAAGGAGCTATCCTAAGGTCCCGACCGGGTGGTTTTCCCCAATGTTTGAAGCAGAGATTTTCTAGGCTTCAACATTTTTGGCGCTAGAAGGAGGGCCTGAGCTATGAATGGCAAGTAAATCTTTATCCACAGGCCATTCTGAGAGCAAAACACCCTCATTAACTTCTTCAATTTCTTCTGAATTACAAAATCCTGGAGAAGGAATTGAGAAGAATATTCAGACACCCACTACCAAAATCTCAAAACAATCAGACAACCAAAATCCTGAGTCTCCTGAAGTACAAGATTTAATCCATAAATTGAAAGGATTCTCATTATCTCTAGATGAGTCTGAAATATCTGAAGGTAGTGTAAGCTCAAAATTTGTTCCTTCAAAACCTCTTACTAGGCTACAAAGTGAAAAACTTGGTATTTCTCCGAAATAATTCCCTTTACCTAGTAGAGTCAAGACAAGAAGAACTCAATCGGAATCAGAAAGTGATATAAGTTCTTCATCTCATATTCAATCACCTGTTTCCAAAACCCAAACTCAACAAAGTGTAGTTGTTTCCACATCATCTGCTCAATCATCATCAATCTCAACATCATCTATTCCAACAACTTCTGTTCCGACACCATCAGTCTCTACTACTCCTTCAACAATTGTTACAATAATGGCACAGAGACCATAGGCTAGTCCAGGGGCTGTCAACATGCCTGCACCTTTACATGATTTACCTGACAATCCTGGAAAATGGCTTCCAAAGTTCAGTCCAGAGCTTAACATTCAAGCTGAAGAACACATCAATAACTTTATGCTGGCTGTAAATTTGAATGGAGTCCAAGAAGAAGATGTTGTAGTCAGACTATTCCCTTATACTCTTCAAGGGGCAGCAGGATCCTGGTACTTTTCATTACCTTCAGGATCCATAACAAGTTGGGCCATTTTTGCAGATCATTTTTTAACTAAATTTGGAGATGACAAATCAATAGCTACTTTAATCAACGATCTCTCAAATTTGAAGACAGAACCCAAGGAGCCCATTAAAGATTTCAACGCTAGATTCAACAAACTCTTGAACAAAATCCACACAGACTCAAGGCCTAGTGAACAAGTCAGAAGTGAATGGTACATAACTGCTTTGCCCTCAAACATAGCGATTTTTGTAGATAGAGCTGCAAAACCTACGTTAGCTGAGAATATGAAATAGGCTATTTCAGTAGAAAAACGAATTATTTCTCTAGAAAAGAAAAATGCTATTGAGGAAAGGAAATCCAAGAAGGTCAGCTTCAAAGATGATTCGAAAAAAAAGGCCAAAGATCCATACGACATGGAAGGTTTACAGAAAGTTCTTAAAACCATGTCAAATTAAATGGTTGAAATAAAAAAACAAGTAGCTGAAACTTCTACCAAAAAACCATTCCGAAATTTCAAAAGAAATCAAACTGAAACTAAACCTCCCAATTCAATCTCTAATGCAGAATCAGAAGAGGAAGAAGAAGAAGATACATCTCTAGTATCAGATGAAGAAGAAGAGAATGAAGAAATAGTTGAATTGCATGGAATGTGGGATTTTATTCTCCCTAATTCTGATAGTGAGGTAGATCAAGAAGCCATGCCTGTAAGTACTAGGAGTAAATCTACATCGGAGCCTGTAAAAACAGTTCCTAAAAAGAAAACTACAACTCCAAGTACCAAAGACAAATCCCCTGCAAAGAAAACTTCTTCATTACCTACTCAAAATCAGCCATCTTCTTCTAATCCTCCTACATCAACATCAAAGACTTTGGTGGTATCAGATCCAATGGAATATAGCATTGTTGAAGACATGAAAAAGATTAAAGCAAACATTTCCTTACATGAACTCAGCAAACTTAAATACCAGCAGAAGTTGCTATTAAAAGAATTAAATGCTACACCAATTGCTCCTTTACCAAGTGGTGTAGTTGCAAAAGCACCTAAAGGGACTGGTAAGCCACCAGACAAAGTAGATGCTACTGATACTCTGCTCATTGGAGAAAGATCAAATTCTTAGACTCATCCTTTTCTTTTGACTGATGAAATGTACAATAAGAATCTGCATAATTTTTTAATCGATTCTGGAGCATCCTCTAATATAATGCCTACTTCTGTTTGTGCCAAATTGAATATTGAACCACAGAAATCGGCAGTTCATATTGTTCAATTGGATTGCTCTAAAGTTCAATTTATAGGAGAAATCAATTTAGTTACTATCAGACTAGCTTCCGATCCTAGGATTGTCCAAAGAATTGATATTTTGATTGCAGATATTCCTGAATTCTATGGATTAGTATTAAGCAGGGACTGGTCTACAAAACTTAATGGTTATATCGCAACTGATTATTCACATATGTGGCTTCCTTACAAAGGGAAACCAAATCAAATCAAAGTTGAACGAGAAAAACATATGATGCACACTGTCACTGAATTTGAACAATCTAATGAACCTGTGGCTTTCAACAACAATATTCTTGGATGTTATTCTGCTGAGTCATTCCTTGGAAACTTCAAAGCACCACAATCACCCTTTTCTGTAAATACTTTTGTTTCTCAAATAGAAAATTTTTCACAATCTGATTCTTCCAGAATTGTAAATATTTCTGATGTAATTGTAGATAAGCCAATAGATAAATCTTTATTTTGGTCATTATATTTTGATGGATCAAAATCTAGTGATGGAGCTGGAGCAGGATGCTTTTTAATTGATCCAGATGGAGAGAAAACCATGTTATCATGTAGGTTATAATTTGAGTGTACAAACAATACCGCAAAATATGAAGCCTTGATTCAAGGACTTTATAAAGCTATAGGGTTAGATGTTAAATACTTTAAAGTCTTTGGTGATTCCAAAATTGTCATAAAACAAGTTAGGAATACTATCCATTACCTTTCAGGACATCTTAAACACTATCAAACCCTAGTGCAAGATCTTACCACTCAATTTTTAGCATTCAATATTTCTTATATTCTTAGGAATCAAAATACATCAGCTGATTTGTTAGCTAATGTTGCATCCAAATTCCTTCCTGCTGAAGATTGCAGTCCTGATAGGTTTTCAGTAGAATTGATTTTTCGCCCATCTGTTCCAGATAATATCACAAATTGGAGAGTATTTTACCATGATCAAGACATTTTGAATTTCATGACTTCAGAGAAATCATATGATGAACAAATTATTGATGAGGATAATCATGATTTGCAAATTGCCTCAAAAGGTAATGAAAATCCCATTCCGAAATCTGTTGTTAAATTGGAGGACTTATATGATATAAAAGACAGATTCAAGAAAGTTACCAATGCTAAACTTCAAAGTTCCACTTTGAAGTTTGAATTAGTAAATCTTGGCTTTGACTCTAATCCTCAAAATGTTAATTTAGGACTCAATTTAACTCCAGAGGAAATGAATGCTTTCATTAAACTTCTGAGTAGGTATAAAAATATATTTTCTTGGAATTATGATGATTTAAAAACGTATGATACTTCTATTATTCAACACACAATTCCAATGCTTCCTGATATTAAACCTGTTCAATAGAAGTTAAGAAAGATTCATCCAAATCTCGAAGGTCAAATCAAATCAGAACTTAATAAACTTTTAAAAGCCAAAATCATTTTTCCTGTAAGGCATTCCAATTGGGTTTCCAATATGGTACCTGTAAGGAAGAAGAATGGTGATATAAAAATCTGTATTGATTTTAGAAATTTAAACAAGGCATGTTTAAAAGACAATTTCCCATTGCCAACCATGGAACAGATACTTCAAAAGGTAGCTGGTTCTGAACTCATGTCATTTCTTGATGGATTTTCAGGCTATAATCAAGTTTTAGTTCATCCAGATGACAGATTGAAAACAACTTTCAGAACCAAATGGGGAACCTATGCTTATCAGAAAATGCCTTTTGGTCTAATAAATGCAGGAGCAAATTTTCAAAGAGCCATGGACATAGCATTTAAAGGTCTGATCAATAGATCAGTTGTTATTTATCTTGATGACATAACAGTATTTTAAAAAAAGAGAGCCAATCATCTACATGATCATAAGAAAATATTTGAAAGATGTAGAAGGTTTGGTATTTCCTTAAATCCAAAGAAATCTTTCTTTGCTTTGGATGAAGGAAAACTCTTAGGATTTGTTGTGTCAAAAGATGGTATATATATTGATCCAGATAGAGTGAAAGAAATTTCTGATATTTATTTACCTCATAACAAAAAATCCATGCAATCATTTCTTGGGCAAATCAATTTTGTAAAAAGATTCATTCCCGATTTCTCTCAAATTGTTTTACCTATGCAAAATATGATCAAGAAAAATTCAGTATTCAAATGGGGGCATAAAGAGAAAGAAGCCTTTGAGGCAATCAAACAAGCAATCATTAATGCACCAACATTGAATACCCCTGATTTTTCTAAAGATTTTACTTTGTATACTTTGGCCACCGAAACATCCTATGCTGCTGTTTTAACACAGCTCAATGATCAGAAAATTGAGGCACCAATTTCTTTCTTTAGCTCAAATCTGCAAGGAGCTGAGCTTAATTATTCCGATGTTGAAAAACAAGCCATTGCAGTGTTTAAATCAATCAAAAATTTCAGACCTTTTCTCTTGAAAACACATACAAAAATCGTTGTTCCATTCTCTGCAGTAAGACAATTATTAATTCAAAAAGAAGTAGGAGAAAAGAGAGCTAACTGGGTAACAGCCTTGCAAGAATATGATATTGATATTAAGCCAGCTAAGATTGTTAGAGGACAAGGTTTTTGCAGATTATTGGCAGGAGCTCATAACATACCAGAAAATCAAGATCCAAACAATGATATTCAAGTTAGTCAGATAAGTGTTACAAATTCTGAATCTCAGTATGCTGATATCATCTATTACTTGAAAAATGGGTATGCTCCTTCTAATCTCAGCTATAAGAACAAACGTGCTTTAAGATTGAAGGCTATTAAATATGAGATCATTGATAATGTGTTATTCAGAAAGAATTATGATTCAATCCTATTAAGATGTCTTGAAAAGACTGAAGCTGAAAAGGTGTTGCGGGAATTGCATGATGGACCAGCAGGAGGTCATTTTGGAGGTGATACCACAGCTCACAAAATAATTCATGCTGGTTATTACTGGCCTACCCTTTTTAAAGATACACATGATTATGTGAGGAAGTGCAAAATTTGTCAAACTGCTAGTGGAAGACAAAAGAAACCAGCTTTTCCTTTGCAACCAGTAAATATTGAGCAACCATTTGAGCAATGGGGGCTTGACATTATTGGTAAGATAATACCTCATTCTTCCAAACAACACAAATACATCCTTACAGCAACAGATTACTTTACGAAATGGGTAGAAGAAATCCATTTGAAGGTAGCCAATTCTGATACAATTATTGATTTCATAGATCAATTCATCATAACCAGGTTTGGTGTACCTAACACTCTAGTCTTTGATAATTCATCTTATTTTTCTGGAAACAGTATAATGGAATTTGCAATAAAAAGAGGTTTTAAATTGAAATATTCAGCAAATTATTATCCACATGGTAATGGTTTAGCTGAATCCACTAACAAAAATATTATCAAAATTATTAAAAGGACCGTTGATCAAAATCAAAATAATTGGCACAAGTCTTTAATCTTTGCACTATGGGCTGATCGTATTACTCAAAAAGCTTCAATAGGAACCTCACCTTTAAATTTGGTTTATGGAAAAGAAGCTGTGATACCATCAAATCTAACTCTCCCATCATTAGCCCTAGTGCAATTTAGTGAAGAAAATCCTTCTTCATCCATTCAATTGAGATATGATCAAATCCTTAAATTAGAAGAAGATAGAGATAAAGAAAAAATTATTCATAAAAAACATCAACAGCTTGTAAAATCTTCTTTTGATGCAAGTTCTACCGGCTCAAAGATTTTGTCAATTGGTGATTTTGTTCTGAAATGGGATAAAGCACATGAAGAAAAAGATAAGCATACCAAGTTTCAGAAAATGTGGCTTGGACCATTTCAGATTGCTGAAAAGATAGGCTCAAATACATTCATACTCCGAGATTTAACAGGAAAGAGAGAATCTCTTCCTGTAAATGGGCTTGTCTTGAAGAAATTCTTTTCATAAGGAGGTAACCCCTTCTTACTTGTACATATTCCTTTCTGGAAAGTTTTTAATTGTTTTTGCAAATAAAGGTTGTTAATAAGTCTCTAATTGACTGTTTACTATTAAGAAAATTTCTTAGGAAGAATATTATAAATATTTATTTTGTGTAAATAAGAATTTTTAAAGAGATGATCACAGTCTTTGGATAGTTTAAAATAAGATGTTAAACTTTGAAAGATTATTCTAATCATTTGCATGATCTTTTGAAAACTTGAGGAAAATGTAAATCATTATAAGTTTATTGAGTAGAGAAAGGTTATCTATAAAAGTAAATATTTTTCAAAGTCTTGGTACTCAAGAAACTCTGAAAATTGTCATCCATTGATTCTTAAGGATAAAACTAGTTCACCCCATCCATTTAAGTTGTGTTTTTTTAGAATGGAATTCTAAGAAATTATATAAAATTTTAAGAGATAAGAGGTCTCATCACGAGCCTGCTTACCATGTTCATAAGAAGTAATAAAACTGACATTACCAATACTGCATATCAAAAACAGGGTAATGGCTTATAAATATAAGACAAGGGGTCTCATCACGAGCCAGCTTGTTCAGTTTAATTACAACTAGTGAATGGCATTGTTATTAACTGGCTACCAAACCAGAACAATGGCTCTTAAAAATAAAAAATAAGTAAAAGACAAAAACATGAGATAAAATGTCTTTATGAATTTATCTTTTAAAAAGTCATAATTTTAGTTGGATGGGACAATGAATAAGTTAATGGTTAAAAGGTAACCCTGTCGAGACTATGAACGTTTGTAGGCAGTAGAGGCAATACCTATGACAATAGAGTATATTATAAAAACCATACTTGGATAAATCCACTTACTTCATTATTAACACCAATCAAAGCTTGAGATAACCCAAAAATGTTTTTTTTATTCTCAAGAAATTAGAAAGAAATTGTAGGTAATTTTTATTCTTTTTCATAGTTAGATTTTATTTTTGATTATCCTAAGATAGTTTTCATTATCTATAAAATATTTACTTACTAAAAATATAGTATTCATTTTATTTTTTCAGAGATAATTGTTTCTTTCAGTGAATCGCCAATTGTTGTACTGGACAACAACCCTCCCTTTTTCAAAATATTTTAGAATAAAATTCATTTAGAAATAGGGTCCCTTTTTCTGCTTTTAATATAGGAATAAAAGACTTAGAAATAAACATTCATTGTTTATCTTTGTTGCCAAGGGTGTACAAACAAATACAACATTCAAAAACTTCCGATCCGATCAAATATAAAAGACTTTATTATAGAAAACAAATCAATTGCAAAAGTCCCATGAACAGTAATCGGAAATCGGAAATTGGAGAAATCTTTGAGAGAAGCTTTACATACATGTTCAAAATCTCTGATGCGATTATTCTAATCACAAATCTCCAATCACAAAGGATTTAAGTTATTTATTCACATATCTCCGATGCGATGCGATCACTCGCAATCGCGTGATCGGGGCACTTTTAATAAATTCTTTTTGGTCAATTGAAAATTCTCCGATGCGACGCGCTTTATTATAAAATAATTTTAAAAAGGAAATAAACGTCTGTTTTGCTTAAATGAGAAGAATCTCTATATAGTAGACCCCACCATATCACAATCGGAAATCGGAAAAAACCATTGATAATTATTTTCGATTGAAACTCTCCGATGTGATATACCACCATATAATCAGAATTCGGAGAAGTTTGCAATCACAATCGGCAATCGGAGAAATCTGTATTGTGATATCTATGTACCATTTTGAATACTTCCGATGCGATTGATATTTAATATACTACATTCTTCACATTGGAGGAATTCAAAATAGGTAATTTTATAATATTTCACAAGCGCCAAATCTCCAATTGTACATTCAGCATTTAATAACAAATCAAATGATTATTGGTTTATGATTCTGTTTTGAATACGTGAGTGTGACCCAAACAAAATATTTAAGTGTTACACGGATTTAATAAATAATGAATCATGAACCCATAATTTTTATAATCGTTCTTTTCAATTGCTTGTTTATCACGACTGAGAGCTTATTTCCTTGCAGAATCAAAGAACGCCAAATCCTTTCATTCGCAGACCGAGAGAAACAATATCATACACAGAAATGTCGAAGAGAACAAGGAGAATGAAGACTATTGTTGCCGCTAAGTTTGTTGAGAGTCCTACAGTCTCGAAGGAAAATCCAGTAAAGCTGAAGCTAGTTACAGATACATCATGTCAAGGGCTAGGAAAAATGACATGGGAAGGAGTTTATAATCTGATTGAGAGTGAAAACCCTAAAGTCACAGTAGCAAAGGTATCAGTTCCGGATGAAGATAACTCAGATTCCGACTCTGAGATTACTGAGAGAACACTTGTGAATTCATTCCTACATCGAATTGCAGCCAGAGCAAACATCATTCCTTATTATGATGTGATTCGATGGGTCATTGATAGTGTATAAATTAAGGACAGAATGTTTATTTCAGCTTCTGGAGCATCTTTTGGATCATTCAAAGCAGAAGACCTCAAAGCAATGTATCATCTCCCTGATCCGCAGAAGGTCTATAATAAAGAATTTGTCAAAGAGTTTGCTGACAGTAATAAAGTTCAATCTGAACCTATCAAAGAATGGAGGAAAAATCCTGAAAAGCACAAAAATGAATCATCCGGTATGTATTCAGTAGATTCTCTTTCACCCCCATACTGCTATGCCGCTGCCATGATGTGTAGATTATTTGGAAATAACAATTCTGCTAGGTTTTATATACAAACGGTTCCTTTAATCCTAGCTACTGTCAATTCTGAAATTATGCACTGGGCTTTTATTCTTTCTGATAGGATAGCTAATAGGATACTCGAATACAGACAAGATAAAACCGCTGGAAATACCACTCCCTTTTTCTTCTGCGCTTATATTCTAGATGCTCTTTGTTTTAATTCTGAGTTTACCTTGTTAGGATGGAAATGGACTGCCAAAGTTCCCACTCCGATTCATGTATATCATAAACTCCTTTGGAAAGTTCATTTCAAAGATCATGTGTATAGAATATGTCATGGTTTCCTTATTCCAGTCTTTCAAACCATTTTTAATCGCTTTTCCCCTAGATTCTCTGACAAAGCTAAAGCTGACTTATCCTCAATAGGAGATTGGTTTGGAGAAGAAAAATTCACATATGTCAGGATTTTCGGGAGTATAGTGGAACCCCATGTTCTCCCTCTTTTTGTTCCAGATAAACTTCTATCCCAGGAAATCTCCTATCAATTGACAGTTGAAGGAATGTCCAGATCTCTGAGCAATATCAAGAAAAGAATGTGGCCATCGTTTCCATTCAATTGTGGACATTTTACTTTGAATGATTTCAAGCATGCAAAAAAGGAAGTCGCCAAAATAAAGGGTTTTAAATTGGCAACAATCCCGGGGAGACAGTATTATCCACAAAAGATAGCTTTTAATGTTACTTCTTCAGTTTCGATTGCTCGGTTCAAGCATGAACCAGATGAATTTGATGATTTGTTTGTTTCATTAAATTACTTTTCTCAAGTTTATAATTTGGCCAAGTCCAAATTCCAGAAAGAAGAAATGAATAAATTTATGCTATTTAGAAGTCAAATATTGTTGAAAGTTCCTCTAGACCAACTGAGAATTCCTATACAAGGGTCAGAAACAGAGGATACATCTGGCAAAACAGCAGGAGAAACATCTACCAGTAAAGTCACTACACAATCGGCTACTAACCAGCCCACTGTACATACTGAAAAGGTGAGCACTGATGGCAAACCTGATGTTCAGAAAGGGAATACTGATGGCAAATCCGATGTAAATACTGATTAGCAGTCCACAGCTCAAACAGAGAAAGAATGCACAAGTACTGATACTAATGTGCATAATCAAAAAGGAGGATCAGATAGCAAAACCATTAAGCAGGAAACAAATACAGAGAAATCAGATACACAACTTGGAGGAAACAAAACTACTGAGAAAATAGTAGACTCTGTTGATCTTAATGTTTCCTCACAATTGTTGAAACAATATAATCAATTTGCTCATCAATTAGGACTGCAGGATAATCTTGAAGAGAAAAATCCAGAAGATCAGGATGTTGAAATCATTCCTGAACATCCTACAGGACAAATTGTGTTGAAAATTGAGGAGATCCCTCCTCTTGATGTATTCTACAGCCCTAAACATAAGGCTGTTGTTAAAAAACAGAGAAAAAGAAGGAATATGGATCAAGACACAATTTTTGCTTCACAGGAAGAATTCATGAGTATTGTTTATAAGAATGCTGAAGTGAATCCATCTGAGGATCTCACTAAGTTATCCCAATATGCAAGAGCATACAGTGCTGCGACAATAGATAAGGCTGCAGAGGTTTCTCAGTTAATGACCCAAAAAGATCTCCATATAGCTTTACTTGAAGAACAAGCTAATGAAAATCAGCAGAAGATTGCTCAATTGGAACATCAATTACAAGATCAAGAGCTCAGATCTAAAGAGCTAGAAGAACAGCTTGCCACAGAAAAGAAGAAAGTTGATGAACAGGCTTTAAGCAAATAGCAACAGTTGAATCAAGAAATTTCCAATCTGCAAAGTTTGTTGCAAAATGAGAAGAATACGAAGATTGTGCAAGAAAAAGAATTTCAAGCGGCTTTAGATAAGTTCAAGGATTTCCATAAATTAAGTGAATTCAAATCTGAGGCTCTTGAAGTCAATAAACTGTTGTCTCAGCAGTTAAATGAATTTTTTACAAAATTAACACAAGCAGAACCATTTTGTGATATTACATCATCCTTGATCCAGGACATGATTACTCTCAGGCAAGAAATTGATGAAGCTGATGAAAATATTTCTGAATTTCTTACTTGGCAAGATACAACAAAAGGAAGAGAAGCTAATCTTCCTAGGATAGAAGAAAGACATAAATATATCCTGTTTACAGAGTGGGAACATCATTTAATGAAAGCCGAGAGAGCTATATCAAGAGCTAGAAGCATGATGGGTAATATAACGCAATTTATCAATGACAGCTTGTATGCAATTAATCTCATTTCAGATTGTGTTCCAGGTAGTTTGCCTAAAGTTAAAGAAACCAATTACAGATGGAAAGAAGAAATAATGAATAAAAGTCAACAGATCAAAAAGCTTCAAACCATATCTTGGGACAATATGTGGACTTATTTAATTAAGCCACACAATCAACAAATAGCTATTAAATTCCTATCAAATGCTGTTGATTGTTTGATTCCAGAATTCTCTGATGCCACATACTTTGGACAGTTACATTCCAAGATGAGTCATCCATCGGAGGTCCAGGACATGCTGAAAATTTGCAACTTGGTTACATTGAACGAGAAGCAAAAGCAATGAATCAGTTCCCCAAAAGATAATATTTCTGTTTTTTAGTTGATAGATTGTAGTAGTAGTAGTAGGATTTTGTTTTCATGTAAAGTCATATTTAAACCCCTCTCATGCATTGGAGAAGGGGTCCTGAGTTGTAATATTTTTGACTTGGAGATTACATTTTTGTACTCCATTGCCTCTTATATTTTATAAAGGATCACATCTGGTGATTTTATGCGGAATTATCTTTAAAGTGTTGCATTTCTGTACCTTGGATTTGATTTTGCATCAGAATTATTGGATTTGAGTATCAGATTTCATTTGAAAGCTTTCAAGATGGATAAGGTATTTTTATCTATTCACTGTTGATTTCTTTTGTCATATGATATTCGCTTTAAAATTTGCTATCATTTATATATATTTGGTTTTCACAACGTTTCTTTATATATCATTTTTGAGTATAATTGAAATGTTATCTTTCATAAGTGTATGTAGATGATATATAATGATGAATACAATATGCTAATATAACTCTGTTTAATTTCTTAAACAGAGTTATCTTTATTTGTTTCTGCACATTTCAATTAAACGATAATACATTTTTATGGTTATTGTTCAATTGGAATAATTTTAAGTTGTATTCACATATGATACCCGGGTTAATTTTAGTATTTCTTATCAGTATTTAAATTAAATTAGATAGTTTCATTTCAGTTATTTAGTCCCATTTTCACTCATCCAAATCAACCCATCACCAACCCATTAGTTATAAGAAAACTGGTCCTTTCAATCTAGTCAGAGCCACCATACCAAACGGATAAGGAGCTATCCTAAGGTCCCGACCAGGTGGTTTTCCCCAATGTTTGAAGCAGAGATTTTCTAGGCTTCAACAGGGTCATGCTGCAACACATAAGATAAGGATAATTTAAGGCAAGGAAAGTGTAGGATAGGTGGCTATGTTCAGGTTTGAAGGTGAAAACCTAAGGGTTGCAAGATTATATGACTAAATTATGAAGTATGGAGGAATTTGAGAGAGAGGTGTAGATAAAGGATGTTAAGGGTGAAAGAGTAAATCTAGGAAGAAGAACTAGGAGAAGCCTTATATAAAAATTGAGGAGTTGATATAAGTGAATAGTCCAAGGAGAAAAATAAGAAGAGTGCATATCAAAAATAATATCTAGAAGAGTATATAATAACACGACTAAGTAAAGGCCAAGTTTGAGAAAAATAGAAGTACCAATATGCAGGGATATTGAAGGAGTCTCCTAAAGTCTAAGAGTTCATATTAGATTTTAAATTGCTAAGTTGGAGTTTAAGTAAGCGGATTGGGGTCTCTTACAGATTTGTGCATACAAAGAACTTTTAGAGTCAATGGCCAGTTTGTGGGATTGGTGTCTCCTGTAGGTCAGTAGCTACTAAGTCTTGAAGATTTTTGTTTTAGTAGGGTGGTGCATATGTAAAATCAGTTGTAGCAAGAGTTGGTGCTCTTGAAGAGATTATTGATTACAAAAATTTACATATTAAATATTTTGTGTCATGTGTTTCATGAAATTGACTCTTTAAAGTGGTGAAAATAATTATATAGATAAATATTGATTCACAACCCCACCCCCCCACCCCCCGCAACACACACATACAACATAATAGTTGGAAGGTAGACCTTAGAAACATAGATGGAAAAGTAAAGAAGGCATGACTCCAAACCTTCAAAATAATTATCCTCCATGGTCATGAATATATAACCTTTTAAATAAGATGAAAAAATTAGAAGAGATAACGAGATATAGAAGACTATTACACCATGGTGTTTGAAGTTGCACTATAACAAATAGTCAAGCTTAGAAAATAAAATATAAAACATAAAGAGAAATTGCAAAGCATTGAGGAGAAGAATCATAACATTGATGAAATTGAAGTATTTATTTTGAGACTTCAAGAAATAGAAAATAAAGAATAAATGTTGACAAGTCAACTAAAGGAAAAGGCTGAAGACTATGAGAATCTAGAAGTAAAATTTGATCAAAAATAAAAAGAGCAAGAGAAAAAATAGGAAGAAGTTATGACATTGAAAATATTGGTAGAAGCTAAGAGAACATAATAAGTGATGAAACTAAAGGAAAATGAAGAAAATTGTGAGAAACTTGAAGTAGAGCTTGTCTTATTAAGGAATGAGGTAGACAATCTCAATAAGAACTTGAAAAGTTCTTGAATGCTGGATGGTATTATTAACAAACAAAGATCACCATATGAGAAAACAAGTATTGATTATGTGGGAAACATTTCATATAAAAATTATACACACCTTAAGTCACCAGAATAGCCTAAAGGCCATGCCAATATACTTCAGAGCACCAACCACAGTGGATGCAAGGGAAAAAATCAGGATGAGGTTGGAAGAGATACTTCACCAAGAAGTTATGCTAATTATCTCAAGGGGTCCATACATAAATCAAGCAATAATGGAATAAGATACATGGATCAACAAAGAGATTAATATTTTCATAGGCATAACAACTTCAGAAGAAATGCTCCATCAATACAAGCCCACTCAGCCGGGTATCAAACCACATTCCTTTGTGATTGTTTTTTATCTACAAATTTGGGCATAAGTCAAAATATTGTAGAGACTATAGTACTAGGAATGAATATGCAAGCAATAGAAGTTCTTATCAGACTTCCTTAAACCAATTTTCAAGCTATCAAACTAGAGGTCCTATTGGATACAAAAACATAAATCGTAATTCATTTTCTCCATTATTCAAGTACAATATATAATAATACCATTACCACAATTTTGGGCTTATAACACGCGATTGAAAAAGAAAATTGAAATGGCTTCCTAAATGCTAAGGAAGCATACATTTCTACTAGGAAAAAAGGAAATTTATCAAAATTTTAGAGAAGAAAACCATAATATAGGCAATTGGCTTTGTTTGCTCAAGGCTAAAATATGAATTGTTAAGCAGAGTTTATGCTTTCACCTTACAGAATTAGAGGCACCTCAACCCTTTCTCTTTTTGTAGCATATAAATGGCCAATGTGCAAACCCAATCTTGTGTCAGAGTCCAAGGATATTTTTTATCAAAAGGCCGATGACCTTCTGGTTTACAACATGGAAATACCAATGATTGATGGAGGTTATTTTGAAGGAGAATATTCTTTCTAAGTCAGTTCAATTAGGTGGGCATATGATTTTTTCATCTGCAGAAGGTTAATCCCATCACACTCTAGTCAAACATTATAGGATATTGGGAAAATATCTCATGTGAAAATGAAAATACACTACTATGAAAGATAAAGGGTACAATATTAATTAAAAAAGGATACCATTGAAAAAATAAAGAGAATCCCTTGCCACACATGGGGATGTAATTTAAAGACATCTAGACAATGAGTGATAGAGAGAGATTGAATCTTCTGAAATCAGAGATACAATCAATAAGAGAAACTAATGCCAATTTGAGGGAACAAGAGAGATTAGCACGAAATTTCACTTATTATACTAAGGCCAATAGAGTGCCCTAAAGAAAACTTTTTTTCTAGAGACCCAATTAAAAGTAGGCCCAATAGGAATTCTAAGAAGTTTGAGGACAAATCCAATATTATCCCAGATGAATATATCAATCTCAATCTTGCAGAGATTCTTCAAAAGTAGTAGTAGATGAGGAGCTAATTGTTGTTTTTTCTAATTATAATGTGAAGGATATGTTTGAAGTATGATCTAAAAACACCAAACAAGTAGAGATTACCAATTATCTTGTTGTTGCACTAAATGAATCCACTGTAAAATACTGCAAATCAAGGGGTGTTATTGTGTATAAAAGAGATCCTTTCGATGTGATATAAAAAAAATGGGAAAATAAGGAGGAAAACATGTAGTTTTAGGCCTAATATTCCATTTACTAAGGGATTTTTTTCAATTGGGGTACAACGTGTTACTCTACGATGTCGATATTGTCTATATACATAACCCATTCAATTTTTTTCTTTACAGAGACTGTGATGTTGAATCCATGATAGATGGACACTCAAATATGACTACATATGGGTATAATGATGTCTTTGAGGATCCTTCTATGGGTTATGAAGGGCTTCATGTATCAAAGAGAGAAATGTATTATTATCTCTTTTTGAACAACAAAGTGTTGTTTACAAAATTAAAGAAGTAGCTAGAAATGCCCATTATAAACAAGTCATTATTCATATCAATTATCATCTGAATAAGCTTCCTCGAATGAAGGCCAATGTTCCTAATTTTTTTGCAGTCTTGAGATCCATCGGGTGAAAAGGTGAAAATTCTAAAGAATCATTGTTTGTGGATGGTAAAGGTGGATGATAAAAAGGGCCATGTGAATGAAAGAGATGCACAATATCTACATTAGAATCTTTTAATTGAGAATGTTTCCACTCTAATTCCAAATGTAATATCTATCAGGTCAATTTTTTTTTTTTGTCTTTTTCATAGGTTTCTCTTCCTAATATTGATGAGGAAGAAAGAAGCAGTTCAATTCCATTGTAAATAGGGTTTAAGGCATATCCTTTTTTTTTTAAACTTTCACTGGGAAAAATTATATTAGATGGAAGCACAAGCTTAGGGGTAACATGAGAAGCTCTTAGTGATAAAAATAAAGGAGAAAATGCAAATAGCGGGAGCACATGTCAAAATAAAAAGATGGGCAGTTACCTTTTCCCATTGATGTTAAAGGAGGAGATAAATATCAAGAAGCATGAATAAATGGTGACCATGATCATAAGGGAAGCATGATGGTTTCCATCAATGAAAGGAGGCGATATTGTTAAAAGAAGTTGTCATTGATTTCAAAGCCCTATCCTTAGTATTGATGTCTGAGACCTAGGAATAAAACCCTAGCTCTAGGAATGATGAAAAATAGCTTGGAATTATGTAAAATCCATAGAAAAAAATGTTAAAGCATGTGATAATAGTTCAATAGAAGGCATAATAGCCCTATGTATAAAAAATGAGTGTAATATTCCAAAAATTTAGCTTTCATCTAAATGGAATATTATAGTTGATTTATCACTAGGTAGGTGAATAAATGGGTGGGGAGACTCATAAAACCACTTTAGAAGGAATAATAACACTCCTAATGTGAAAGGAGGAAGAATAAGTAGCTAGATTAGGAACCTTTAGGTGTGAACATGGATTGGATCATGTTGATTCAGTCCACGTTGACCAAATCAACAAAGCTGTCATAGAGGAGTGGTCTTTATGATGAGACTACGTAGTTTTAGTGGAGGAAAACTTGCATGAGCTTGGTGGAAAGTATGGATGGGCCCCAATGTGAGGAGGCTCTCATGCTATATATGGAGGGGATAACAACCATTGTTATTCATGTTTTAGTTTATCATTTGATATTGGTATGTTTAGACTTTTGCTTCCTCTTGCTGTTTAGCAAGGTTGGTGTGCTATTTAGCACAAGGGTGTTCCTGGTCGGGAATTCGTACCTCATCCTTAGGGAAGGAGAGGTTCTTTGAGCTGCATTTCCTCATTCCAGCATTCTATCCAAGCTACCTCCTTCAGCTACAACGCAGTTTCTGTTTAGAGCTGGGTTGTGTTGCAGGGTGCAGCAAAGGAGGATCACATAGAGCTGTTCCTGGGCTTGTTTTTCAGTGGAGATGTAGCCTATCCATTGGAGGATAAACAAGGAGGGCTCCTGGGAATAGTTTCACATATTTCTCATCAGGCCAACCATCGACTATCCCTCACAGCGCAGTCACAATTCTGAACTGTGTTATTTTTGAAGGCATTTGTTGGGAGGGTTCATTGAGCTCATCACGAGGGTCTATTTTTGAGTAGAGGGATCAACCTTATATTTAGAAATACCAATGGAGGATGACGTCATTATTTCAGATTTTTCATAGCCTCATTCTATTCAAATCCAGTTTGCAGTGACATCTCAACCCCAGGGTTATTTGTCACATTGTATATTTCTTGGCATTTCTAGCAATCTTTTCCGGGTTGGCTAGAAATCTTGTATTTGAGCCCGCATCTTATTTGTTGGGCATTTATTTGTTTCTATCAGCCATATTCAATTCATATATGTATTCAGCAGCAGCTACACTGATATAGACAACGCTGTCACTTCTCTCCGGCATTCTATATAGTTGCAGCAACTCATGTGCTAATTGTTTTGATCATTGGAGGCTTGTTCCTATTGCTTGAGTGGCTTGTCCCTCATGATATTTTTGTATATTTATGCTGATATATTAATAAAATTATGGCTTTACATTGATCCCTCTTATGTCATGTTCATATTTTCTGCATTATATATAATTATGTTTTATATTGCTGCTATTTCCAATTTGGAATATTACAGTGGTATCAGAGCATAATATTGGCTCAGCATGTGCATTCAAGACATTATGCCATTAGAAGGAGAAGCTTCCTCTCATAGAAAAGAGAGGTTGTACATAAGAAACAAAGGCATGACTCCATTATTTGGAGAAATGAAGGAAGAGAGGATCTCCCAGCTTCTTTTCCAAACTATGAAAAATATCAAAGCAGATCTCAAGGAGATGAAAGGGGAGAAGTGTAGGAAAATTCCAAGAGTATTTGAAAGGGACTAAAGCCCTAGATTTTCAAATGATGGGTGTGAGCATTCATCCACACATGCAGATCCACAACGCAGTTTATGGCCCACATTCACTGCAAGAGGAATGGAGGAAGAAGATGCACCAAGGGAGGAGACCTTGAGTGACTATCTTCAAGAGTATGAGTCTCAATCATGGAGATTCAAAGAGCACTTGGACTTCCAAGGGTTTTTCCAACTAAAGGAAGACAGAAGATCTAGCCACCATAATAGAAGCAATAGAGGCAGAATCTTTCTATCTAACTTTGACAGATCAGCAAAATGCACAACCAAAGCTTGGGTGGAAGAGTTAGATTCCTATTTCTAGCTACACCAAGTTTTAGAAAAGGAGGCCATTAGAGTAGCAGCGCTTAACCTCAAAGGCATGGCCCATGATTGGTGGTTTTGTAGTTCCGCTTCATTTATTCATGAAAATGTAAACACTTATGCAGGGTTAACTAAGAAATTAGTGATGAGATTGGATCTTAAACATTGTAAAACATCTCTTGTTGAACCCAAAAAATCAAAAACTTTGCATGAGTTGGAGAGATCTATTTTGCCAACTCCACTTCGTATTTCTGTTGAGGGGGATAAAAAAAATGCATGATGCCTTTCCAAGGGCAAGATCCCCACTTCTTGAAGAGCCCTCTTCTATAGATGAAGACATGGAGGTTCTTTCTTCAAGGAAAGTCCAAGATCAAGGGTCTCTCATTGATGATGAGGCATTCTCAAATATTGATGAAGGGGATGAGTAGAGAAGAGCTAACATCACTGTACCATTGATAGGAGATCCATCAACACATGGAGGCGAAAAGGGAGCCATTTATTCTATTAGAGGAGCCCTTGTGTCTTTACAAGGAGTTCCAAATGACTCAACATGTGGGGACCAACACATAATTCAGGAGTAGCATGTATCGGTGGATTTTGAGATGGAAGGGGAAGAAAGGAAGGATCAAAATCAAGGGATGATGATAATTCACCCTTATCTATTCCGGGAGGTTTCTGCACAAAATAAGGAGAATTTATTGCGCAGTGAAGAGAGGAACAAATCATTCCACTCATATATACAATCCACTTCTGATTTTGATGTCTCACTACATGGGGGCATTCCACCTGGGAGGCCACCAGATCTAGAATTGGTGGGAGCAATTTTTCCATTTGGTTCACCACTCTTAGATTCTAGAGGGGTGAAGACCTTGGAGGAGTCCAGTATAGCACAGAGAGTTTTGGATAGACTCAAGGAGAGGAGAGACATTCTCCCATTTTAAGCATCACCCACTCTCACTACATATACTTTGCTGACAGAAGTTGCTACAGTGATGGAGGATGGCACCTTCATGGTGCAAGGAAGTTGCTCCATGGATTTGGAGAAACAGATGGTACTTCCTTTGAGGAAGGAATCCTCCCTACATTGGAGTAGATGGAGGCCACTCATACTTACATTAGCCAAGATCAGGAGATTATTTTTGGATGGTAGCTTCTCATGGGAGGCCAACTTCCCAAAGTCACCACTTCTATTTGAGCATGAGCAACTGCATGATGGGCATGGAAAAATTTTGGAGGATGAATTTGGAACGAGGGATGTCAAAGGAGAAGACATCAACATGTGGGGAGCTTCATATTTCAGATCTTCAACGCTGTCTCTTAGGAGGATTGATCCATATTGGAGGTCTCAACTCTTGGTAGAGTACTCCAAGGATCTTGGTGCTTGCATGATTCTTGATAACTCGGAGAGAGATGATAGATACATGGTGGTTGGAGAGGTCATCTATTCTTGTGGCAGAGTCTTCTTGACTAGAGTTTCTGAGCTCAAGAGGAAGCTACTACATGCAGCACATGTGGATTTTCTTTCCATGCACTTTGATGCATTTCATTCTTTGATGGAGGAGTTCACTTGGGAGGGCATCCAGCATGATATATTCAGCATATTAAGAGATGCGTAGCCTAGATGGTGATAGAGAGGATCTCACAGCCACTTCCCTACCCATTGGGGTGAGGGAGAATTTTTAGTTGAGCTATTTCAGCTCAAGGTCCAAAGTACATGGTAGAGAAGGTACAATTTTGCATTATGATTTGTACTTATGTACTTTATATGAGCAACATGTTGTACCAAGGAGGATTATCCCTTCTTACACATTATCTTATGATTTACTTAAGGGAAATTGCAACATTGAGGTTGGCTGTTCTATTGGTGGTTTGTGGGGGAGGCCACATGATTCTTGGTGTGCACCATTGGCAGCACATTTTACTTTCATGATCCTATCTTGTAGGATGATTGTGGTAGAAAACAAGTGGCTAGAAGGTCACTTTTTATTCTTTTGTTTGAGGCAGGCAAGGGATGGATTGTGTTGGTTTCATGTGTGGAACTATGATCCACTTTCCGGTTGTCATATGGAAACTTGTTTTCATTGGTTTTTTCTTCCATATATTGCTGATATTTTTATATTCATGGGGAGCTTTGTTTGGAGAGTGGGACAAGATTTGGAGGTGCCCATTGGGAGTATGGTTCTCCCTAATTTACATGTTGTATGTTTTAGGAGAAACAATGGGCAAACCATGATTTCCATACTACATCTCTTTTCTTCATGTGGGAGAAGCCGTTTGGAGAACTTGAGTTCTTGGAGGAGGCACTTCATGGCTGATTTGTTTGGTGGGGTAACTTGGGCCATTCTTGGAGGCCATGAAATTTCAGCCCAAGATTAGCAAAAATCCCATACTTACCACAAATGGAGAGATAAACAACTTGGATGGGAAAATCTAAACTCTCCATGTAGCCCCAACACATTGCATAGACCAGGGGTTGAAGATTATTTTGATGAGCTACCTAGGATGGCTCATTTTCATTTGGATGATAGCATGGGTATGGGAGATTCTAATTGGGGATGAGATTCCCTATGTTTATAATCACTCCTACCTTGAGGAGGCCATTGGACAAGAAGAAGGTTTCCACTTACACCTTCCACTTTCTCATGATGTACACCATTTGGTTTTACATACTTGGGAGGAACCATTGGAGGGCAAATTTATTGCAGATTATGTTGAGCTGTGGTGAGAACTATTGATGAGGAGGCCATAAGAAGAGGAAGGGAGGAATTTTTCTCCAAATTTACAGTTGCTTGAGGACAAGCAACATTTTTGAGGGGAGGACCGTAATATTCCAAAAAATTATCCTTCATCTAAATGGAATATTATAGTTGATTTATCACTAGGTAGGTGAATAAATGAGTGGGGAGACTCATAAAACCCCTTTAGAAGGAATAATAAAACTCCTAATGTGAAAGGAGGAAGAATAAGCAGCTGGATTAGGCACCTTTGGGTGTGAATAGGGATTGGATCATGTTGATTCAGTCAACTTTGACCAAATCAACAACGCTGTCATAGAGGAGTGGTCTTTATGATGAGACAACGCAATTTTAGTGGAGGACAACTTGCATGAGCTTGGTGGCAAGTATGGATGGGACCCAATTTAAGGAGGCTCTCATGATATATATGGAGGGGATAGCAACCATTGTTATTCATGTTTTAGTTTATCATTTGATATTGGTTTGTTTAGACTTTTGCTTCCTCTTGTTGTTTAGCAAGGTTGTTGTGTTGTTTAGCACAAGGGTGTTCCTGATCGGGAATCCCTACCTCATCCTCAGGGAAGGAGAGGTTCTTTGAGCTGAATTTCCTCATTCCGGCATTGTGGCCAAGCTACCTCCTTAAGCTACAACGCAGTTTCTATTTAGAGCTGGGTTGTGTTGCAGGGTGCAACAAAGGAGGATCACATAGAGTTGTTTCTAGGCTTGTTTTTTAGTGGAGAGGTAGCCTATCCATTGGAGGATCAGAAAGGAGGGATCCTGGGCATATTTTCACATCTTTGACATCAGGCCAACCATCTACTATCCCTCACAGCACAGTCACAATTCTAAACTGCGTTATTTTTGGAGGCATTTGCTGGGAGGGTTCATTGAGCTCATCAGGAGGGTCTATTTCTGAGAAGAGGGATCAACCTTCTATTTAGAAATACCATTGGAGGAGGACATCATTGTTTCAGATCTGTCATAGCCTCATTGTATTCAGATCCATTTTTCAGTGACATCTCAACCCCAGGGTTATTTGTCACATTGTATATTTCTTGGCATTTCTAACAATCTTTTCCGGGTTGGCTAGAAATCTTGTATTAGAGTCCACATATTCTTTGTTGGGAATTTCTTTGTTTCTATCAACCATATTCAATTCATATATGTATTCAGAAACAACTACACTGATATAGACAATACTGTCATTGCTCTCCGACATTCTATACAGTTGCAACAACTCATGTTGTTGAGGAGGTAAATCCCCTCTGCGGACAGAGGCGATCCCTACTAGCCCAGCAGGGGTCTAGCAACAAACAAAAAATGCTATGACGCAAGCTCCTAGTTACGAAATGAAAGACTTGGGATAAGAGCCTACCTGGATTCCAACGCTAGATCTGAAGAAGAAGATGCCCCCGTCCTTCAGCCCTGGCAGATCACAATTCTTCCACGATCTCCGAGTGGACGAACACACACGCACACGAGAAGAGACGAACGAGATACATGCATAGGAACCGGCCATCGTAACTGAAATATCGGTCGGAAAAGATGTTACTCGCAATTAACATGATTGCAAAAGGGAGTGGAACCATAATCATAGTCATCTATTAAAGTGATAAACGAATAGAAGTTACAACCGAGTTCTGACGTCGCAGCCTCGTTCGTACGGGTCTCCGGTTGTCCACGTCTCGCAAAGCTCGCCAAGGAAAGGGAAACCTCACCTCTCCAGAGTCTCGTAACAATGATCTCCTTGCTTAATGGGCCTTAAGGGAAAGAAGGGATTCTTTACAGCACAAAGGCACTTGGGAAATAGGGAGATGCAAAGCTTCAACACTTCAAGACTAGCTTGCCATGGATCTGAGCAAGCTTATATAGATGGGGAAGGAGGGAGTTGGGATCCCTATTATTATGGGATTGGCCCTATCAACAAGGAAGGTTCCATAGAAGGTGGCAAAACTACTTCCTTTCCATAGAACTCCCGTAGCCAAACCTCCCAACTCAAGATAGGCAGTGGTTGTGAGTTTGTTTGAACTCAACTTCCGCCATCCATATATAAAAAACAGTCCCTAAAATGGGTGACGCGATTGCTGCTCTATGACAGAGCGCCAAGTGGCGCGACCTCTTTACAGGATTTCCCTGAGTGGCGCGAGTACTGAACTGTCTACCCGCGCCAATGCAAAAAGAGCTATTTTTCATGGATTTTGCAAGGAGATGTCTCAAGGGGAAATGAAGCTCATACTCAGAGGGATGCAATGATGATGTTTTCAGTGCATGACAGTGTTCACAGGTCACGTTATGGGTCCTCCATTGTGCGGGACGGGGAATGGTAGGGACGGCGACAAATTACTGTGTAACAGATGCCCCCTAAAGCATGAGGCCCGAGAGAGAGAGGGGTGAAATGCTTTACGAGAACATGTCCAACTGAAGGCCCGCCGTCGGAAAACCTGCACGGAAAGATACAACTGATATCTCAAGTACATGATGTATATCTATGGTATGGACGCAGCCATCCGAACAGAGTATGCTATAATCCGGATCCAGGGTATGGGCGCAGCCATCCAACTAAGATCGAACAAATAGACTCAGGTATGGTCGCAGCCATCCAATCATTGAGTCATGTACATAATGACAATAATCCACAATCGCAGCCTGGATTACAACAGACACAATCCAGGGTCTTGCGCTCCATCTCGACCCGAACAAGTACAAGTTCTAGCATGCGAATGTGTGAGCTGATGTCGAACATGCAAGAACATCGTCTGATTACCAGCCAATGATGAAAGCTGTTAACAGACGCGAGAGAAACCACCAATAATGACGATGGTCCTCAAGGTACTACAGGTACAATCTACGGTGTGTGAATAAATGAGCTGACGTCGAACACCCGCAGAATCATCCGATCGGAGGTCAATAATGAAAACCTCTCGTCGAATGCGACGAACCTGCCATTAAGGCATGCAGGCCCCAAGGTACCATCAGGAGTCTTTAGACCAACTTCCTGGATAATGAGTTGAAGTCGACAGGAAGTGACCTTGATCGAAGGTGGGCCATAATGATTCCCACATCATCGACACGAGACAGAGGAACATAATGTTTTTTTGTGAATCAGGATCATATGAGAAACAGAGGAAGGTTGATATTCGCGGAGGCCAACTTCTCTTGAACATATAAACGGCACGACAATGGACTTGGCAGTATTTGACATCAACAGATCAAAGGTCATGGCGACGAGGCAGTGAACAGATGAGAGGTCAAAAGAGATTACCCAAACCCATGGAAGCAAAGTGAAACAACGAGATGAGATGTCCCCAACCCGACACGAATGCAGGCAAGTGCCATGTTCAAGAGCGACATACTGCCGACGACAACGACGATGGTTCCATTTTTCCCCCACCATTTCTGGCGAGTACCCCAATTATTTTTGATAACAAGCTTGAAGGGGATAGCATATGCTTGTGATATAAGTCCGCCCTTCGGGCGAATCCATCCTCGTGCATTTAACGAGTCCTAGGAAGGAGAAACTCGGAGAACGTCATTTCGACGAAATCCAATGTCATCAGGGTTTAACGAGTCTGACAAAGGAAGAACTCGGCGTCTTTTCATGTTTAGAGAGTTTGAAAAGACAGCGGAAAAGAAAACTCCAGAGGTCCCTTTTCGTAAATAGTTCCCCAGATCCGAAAAGGTAGAAAACAATATCCGGGAAAACCTCCTAGTCGCGATAGGCTAGGGTATTCATTTTCGTAATCAATCCATCCCAGCCCGAAAAAGGGTTAAACTTATACTGGGTGGATGTCGATTCGTGTCCATTTTAACGAGATCGAAACGACAAGGGCCTCGGCGATCTTTTCATATTTAGAAAGTCAGAAAAGAGCTGAAAGATGACTCCAGAGTGACTTTTTCGTGTATTTACCGAGTCCGAAAAAGTATAAAATACAACTCGTTTCCACCTTCTAAGTCGCAAAAACCTGTCACTGCACATACCCAACAAGCGTAAAATCCATTTCCGACATAATACATGCAAATATTTGACAAGAAATAACTTTAAAAACTCATTTTAACGTCGAAAAGTTATAAATATGTCCAATGGTAAAATATGAAATTACTTTTTACTATTTACCTTGTGGAGAGTAGCAGTGGTCCATTTGGAGCAGAATCTTCTGACGGCGATTGCGACCGATCCAGGCAACCATTCAGCGTCTCGTCTGTGACAGGTAAGAGGCGCTCCTTTTCTCTTTCTTTCCATGTATTTTTAATGAATTTCCCTTAGAAATCAGCTCTGTAAGGGCACTCTTGAATTTTTAGGGCCGGCCCAAGTGGCGCGGGTATCGGGCACGGACCCGCGCCACTGAGCTCTTTTTATCAAAGGGCCCGCGCCACGTGGCGCGACTGTCAGAAAAACAGTCGCGCCAGCGGCGCAACCCAAATTTCCGCCTAAAAAAACCTCTATTATATGCCAAATTCTTGAATTTTTAAGCTTACAGAAGATCTAATTAAGGGCTTTGAACCATGTGAATGCAGATAAACAGTCAGAATGGTGATTGAATGGAAGGAACGGGAACACGGAGATGAGGACGAAGAGGCCATGCAAAATGAGAATTGCATGAATGCTCTAAAAACAGGTTCACAGTCCCTTATGTCCTTATGTCCTCAGGGGTCACCGACATTTACTTTGTTACCGGATTATCCCGCAGGGGTCCAATCCCTGTACTGACTGGGAGCAGACCATCAGGGGAGAAGATGGAAGAAGTAATGGCGCGGGTGTGCCGTGGGGCACAAACAGGAACAGGGAGTAAGAAGGTATACATCTCGACCATCCCCGACCTAGCACTGAGAGTTATACTCCACACCATTACGCGGGCTGTTGGATCGCAGGCACCGCACGAGGCTACAAAGACTCAACTCTTACTGGCCTCAGAGTGCATGGGTCCCCGACTGTATGACTGGGCAACAGCTGTCACTATCAACATGAAAAGGCAGCTCACAAAGTGCAAAAAGGGCAAACTGAAGCAGTTTGGGTATGGTTCCATCTTGGTGTCGTTCATTCTGGAACGCATACCAACCTTCCAGGGCCAAGAGGCCCCTGTGGCGAGTCCAGTACCCCGAGAGCCGAGAATGGCTCGCTGGGCAGCACTGATGCCCAGATCTGGAGGCGGGCAACAGATGTCCTGGAAGCCCGAGTTCTTCAGATGGATACGGCGCCAACTGATCGTCATGGAAGATTGGCCCTATGCGGGAACTGACTTTACAGGGGACCCGGATCTCCCGCTACCAGAAGGAGACCACTGGGACGAAGAGCTGGGTAAGACCTCATATTTTTGATTTTATGTTTATATGATTTTTTATTAATACACAGTTGTCTTAACACAAATATACATGCATGCAGATGTAGGACCTGAGAGACCAGCCGGGATGTCTCCTATCTTCCGGAGGACACAGCTCGCCCCTGAGATCCAGGGGGAAGGTGCCGGAGGAGAGGCACTGGTTCAGAACCTTGAGGGGATCATTCATGGGATCCCAGACTATGCCCGACTGTCAGATGTACCACTGGAGTACCAGCGCCATACGGTGGGAGTCCCAAATCGGCTCCACCGAATCCTGAGGCGGCTAGTGCGTGCAGTAACGTGCTATCATGAGCACCATGCTGATTAGTCTCTAGGATTTAGCCACACCATTTTTTGAGAGACTCAGTGTCTCCGGATGTATTAAGACACTTATGTATATTTTTTGAGTTTTATGTGACGCACACTGTGCAAACATTTCGACACACATATATATATATATACATATGACTATTTGGATGGATCTTTCTTTACATGTGATGATGTTTTCTATATGTCATGCAAATGTCTAATACATATGTAATCTAATGTATCAGTTACATAACAAACGACCCAATGCGAAATGTATTCACACAATGCATTTAATCACACATTTCATTTTTACGCAAGCTTAAAAGCACATATGAACACACACATATGCAAACTATGCTTGAAACAAGTTTTATTTTTACGCAAGCTTAAAACACAAACTATGCTTGATAATAAGAAAGACGGGCATGCCCCCCAGCATGTTGTCTCAAATCGAGGCACATGCCCCCCAAGCTTCACTCGATTGAAAATGGAGTGAAGATTGAACATACACGATATTTGAGCTGAAACTGACAAAACTCGAATTGAATATGCTTGTGTTTCATTATTTTAACGAGGTTGACACACTTAAAAGAACTATCCTCGAACAACTTGTTTCATTGTTTTTAGGAGCTTGACACAAGTGGAGGAACTATGCTCCAAGATCCTAGTTTCATTTTTTAAAGAGCTTGACCCAGGGAGGAAACCATGCTCTAACCGACTTGCATCAAAATGAACAAGAAGGCGGCGCTCCCAAGAGTTCCGCTCCTGATGGAAGGGAAACATCCTGGAAGTCAGGACCCAATGCCCCCAGCACATTATGCACTACGGCATCATCACTGAGCACAAGCACGGGGTATGTAGCCACATAGTTGACCTACGGTGGAGCAGATACAACAGGTGGATAAAAACCAGGAGGGGGTGGTGGCGGACCAGATGCTACATTGGGACCAAAGAACGACAGCTGATCAATGGTCACAATCCGTCCTTCATGTGGAAAACAGGCCACACGAAAAAGGGAGGAGACAAGCGCTCCCATGGCATAGGTGTAATCGCGCCCCAGGAGTAGATGAAAATCCAAGGGGCCTGGAACGACCATCACATCCATATGGACGGTTTTCCCTCCCAAAGTAATTGGTAACCTTGGAAGGATCCCCAACGGTTGACTGGTCCTTCTATTGAATGACAACAGATTCTGCGTACCAGGCGCAAGCGGTGGTGAACCGAAAGCTTGCCAGGTAGTTGAAGACAGAATACTAACAGACGCACCTTCGTCTATAATGGTGCTGGGTACAACCAGACCAAGAGCCTGTATTGTGATCTCGAAAGGCACATAAGACGGAAGGCGAAATCCTGCAAATCGATTCCAATCAAAGGAAGCGACCAAACTACTCGGAGGGGCTACCATCGAAATGCGAAGGTCTTCCCCTGATGTTACGGAAGCAGAAGCCTCCTCCATGACCTCCGTCTCGAAGGCGGGAGGAATATCCTCTGGAGCCTCCATCATGGGAGGCGGAGGAGCGGCTTCTTGAAGCCCAGGGACAGGAGAATCTTTCTCCAAGTCTGACGAATCTGAAGAAACCAGAAGGACATGAGGAGTGTGGGATCCACTCTCGACAGAAAATACCTGGTGCACCGCGGACGGGGCCAGTTCAACCAATCCTACGACCAATGGTTGGTCAGGGCCGGATTCGTGAGTTTGAATTTCTGGGGGAGTGGGATCGACCAAGGATGACTCTTGACCAACCATAGGATCGGCTGGTAGAGGACTCACAGAAAGCCGATTATAACCAGGTGGAAGGCGTGGTGTAGAACCGACTGGGTTGCCCAAGACTCGCTTGGCTTCATCCATATAAGGACAAAGGTGAATGGCGTGGTGCCCTTCACACAATTTACAGGGATTGGTGATCTTACCCTGCTTCTTAGAGTCCTTATCAACAGCAGCTGAAAACGTGCCCCCAACTTGACTCCCGGAAGCCAAAGGCAACGGTGGGTGGCCGTTGGACCATATTTCAAGCACCTTGGGAATGCCAGGGCAGTCTCGAAGCAAATGGTCTCCCGTGCACAACATGCACGGGAACTTGACTTTCCGAGGGGGGTTGGAAGGACTATCAAGAGGAGATTCCTTAGGGACAGCAGCTGTGCATTTAGCCTCTCGCTTATTAGACTTCTTCTTCTTTGTCTTCTTCTTCTTCTTCTTAGCCACCTGGTTACTCGAATCCAGACTTTCACCGGGCGAAGTAGAAGAGGAGGACGCAGAAACAGGCGAAGAAGGGGAGAGGTCCACCTTGGAATCAACATGAGGTTGTTCAGGTGGAGGAACTGATTGAACAGTAGTGGAGACATCCGGGACAACAGAGGTTGAGAACAACCAAACCGGCAACCCAACAGTTAACCCAGGAAGGGACAACGTCGCCATGTAAGGAGCACCAACATTTCCAAAAGGAGGAAAATGACCAGGATTCCCTTCTGAGGGGATTCCTTGGTTAGTGAACTCTGAAAAAGTTGCCATCAAACTCAAAACCACACACGGGCTGAAAACGAGCTAAGACACACGATCAAACGGTCAACAAGCAATGTCTAAATAGGTGTGAAATCGTGGGCGATTAATTTTACCACATTGGAAAATAAGAAGTTCTACCGTTTCATGTTTCAAGAGTCGAGAAACGATAAAAAGATGACTCTATCTCTTTCAGAGTTGATACAAGCGTGAAAGGACAAGCGCTTGACGGTCTTTTCAAGTTTAGGGAGTCAGAAAAGACCAAATGACTGCTCAGGAAAAACTAGGCACAAAGGGTGTACCAAATATCCGTGAACTGCAATATACACCTTGGTAACAAAAATGAAACAGAAATCGACCAAGGACTTTCCGTACGTGCGGGTAGTCTCCCCGAATGCTGTGTTCGGTGTATCACGGGTATAGGGCGGCAGACTCAGCTTCCTATGGATAAAGGATTGAAAACCTATAGGGGTCTCCCTTTATATACGCGATGGTACGGGGAGCGCAAGTCCGTACTAGCGCTGTCTAAAGCCAATAGGCGAACGACAGCTGCTAGGTTTAACGACGCCGGAACACGTCTCTAGCCTAGACCTTCTAAATATGTTGCGTTAAGTTCCAATGTTGCCTTAGGTTGATTGAATAAATTTTACAGTTGATCTTCAATTAAGTTTCAATTTCCAGGCCCTATCGTATGTAGTGTCTCCTAAATGCAAGCTATATGCCACGATGCAACATTTCGTTCGATGAAAACTAGTTAAATGAGAGTTGAGAGCTTTTATATAAACGAAATGAACGGAATACAAACAAGAATGTCTCTAATGCAACTAATGCAATTGCACACTTTTCATTCAAACACTAATCACTAGTAATACGGAAAAGATGACAATTTGCACTAATTAAAAAACAAAAGAGACTATATATTTTTTGATTTTCAATGTTTAATGGCTAATGTGCACTGAAAACAAAAGGAACAATTGGAGAAATGATAACTAAGAGAGCGAAGCAAACAACATTCACTCAACAAAGCAAGCAACCAAATCTCTAAATCGACCCAAAGTCTCTCGAATCGAAGAAAGACTCGAAAACACCCAATGGACCGTGTGATCTGGGTCCAAAGCAAGGGCAAACGAATTCTGAATGAAAGAATGAACAATCACTCAAAAGACGCAACAAAACAATCAAAGATTGCTAAGAGGGCGTGGAGAATCAATCAACAAGTTGACAGGACAACGAGACACCAAAACTCCCAAGGAGGGCTCGATTCACTATGCCACTAGATGCCCTAGGGCTCAAATCGTGAAACCGATAGATAGAGGCAAACAACCAAAGGATAGCGGTGAATTCCAGTCAAACCAGACTCCAATACACTCAAACAATCAGGAAATCAAGAAGAAAAGTACTGGTCAAGCTCAGAAAGCCAAAAAATTGAAGAAACTCAAAAAAGTCACAGGGGTGGCGCGACTGTGGCCTTGAAACTAGCGCCAGAGGCCGAGTGGCGCGAGACAGACAAATGCAACACGCGCCAAGTGGCGCGACTGTCAGGTAAAAACCCGCGCCAGTCGAGTTCTTCAATGAAAATTAAAAAACAAGCTAATCCGAAAAGAGACCAACACAAGCTAAGCAAGCCAAGAGGCTAAAATAATGAAAGAATCCAACCCAGAAGGTTCATCAAGCAAGGAGAAACAATCAAAGCGAACCAGTCATAAACGGGACAAGGAAAACCGGACGATCCCCGGCGGAGTCGCCGTTTGACCCAGGTAAAATCACCCCTCTCTGCCGGACGGCCGATCCCTACTAGCCCGGCGGGGGTCTAGCAACAAATTTACAAACGAGCAATGCTATGACGCAAGCTCCTAGTTACGAAATGAAAGACTTGGGATAAGAGCCTACCTGGATTCCAACGCTAGATCTGAAGAAGAAGATGCCCCCGCCCTTCAGCCCTGGCAGATCACAATCCTTCCACGATCTCCGTGGACGAACACCTGCACACAGAAGAGACGAACGGATACATGCATAGGAACCAGCATACGTAACTAAATATCGGTCAGAAAAGATATTACTCGCATTAACATGATTGCAAAAGGAGTGGAACCATAATCATAGTCATCTATTAAAGTGATAAACGAATAGAAGTTACAACCGAGTTCTGACGTCGCAGCCTCCTTCGTACGGGTCCCCGGTTGTCCACGTCTCGCAAAGCTCGCCAAGGAAAGGGAAACCTCTACAGAGTCTCGTAACGATGATCTCCTTGCTTAATGGGCCTTAAGGGAAAGAAGGGATTCTTTACAGCACAAAGGCACTTGGGAATAGGGAGATGCAAAGCTTCAGCACTTCAAGACTAGCTTGCCATGGATCTGAGCAAGCTTTTATAGATGGGGAAGGAGGGAGTTGGGATCCTATTATTATGGGATTGGCCCTATCAACAAGGAAGGTTCCATAGAAGGTGGCAAAACCACTTCCCTTCCATAGAACTCCCGCAGCCAAACCTCCCAACTCAAGATAGGCAATGGTTGTGAGTTTGTTTGAACTCAACTTCCGCCATCCATATTTAAAAAACAGTCCCCAAAATGGGTGGCGCGATTGCTGCTCTATGACAGAGCGCCAAGTGGCGCGACCTCTTTACAGGATTTCCCTGATTGGCGCGAGCACTGAACTGTCTACCCGCGCCAATGCAAAAAGAGCTGTTTTTTATGGATTTTGCAAGGAGATGTCTCAAGGGGAAATGAAGCTCATACTCAGAGGGATGCAATGATGATGTTTTCAGTGCATGACAGTGTTCACAGGTCACATTATGGGTCCTCCATTGTGCGGGACGGGGAATGGTAGGGACGGTGACAAATTACTGTGTAACACATGTGCTGATTGTTTTGATCATTGGAGGCTTGTTCCTATTGCTTGAGTGGATTGTACCTCATGAAATTTTTGTATATTTATGCTGATATATTAATAAAATAATGGATGTACATTGATCTCTCTTATGTCATGTTCATATTTGATGTATTATACATAATTATGTTTTATATTGCTGCTATTTCCAATTTGGAATATTACAATGAGGTGTTGGAAAAGGGTTTAAGCCCTCAAAGGCAAAGATGATAACTAAAAGAAACCCTTCAAGAAGTCAATAAATAAGTGGTCAAATTCAAGGAAAATGTAAATAAAAGCTACATGATCATGTATCCCTTTATGATAACTCTCCAATGGTAGGTGGTATGACTCCTAACTCCTCACAGTTGAGGAGAAATGAAGTTTTGAAGTTAGCATTAAAATCACATCGAGTGGACATGCCAATCCAACCAATGGACAAGTCGGCCCCAAGACAATTTGATCCCACTTTTATAGAATAAATAAGGCCAATTGTGTGGGTCATCATTTAATCAACTTAGTGGTGTGATGAACAAGGTCTAATATGGACCACATCTTTGAAATGATGAGTATAAGGGAAGCCGAGATAAGGAGTTTTTCGTTATTTTACCTAATTTCTATTGAAGGGGCCGAGTTCTGTTGAAGAGGTCAAGTGATGCAGCCAACCTGCATTTCCCAGAATCACATTCCTTGTTCATATCAAAAATACCATTCAATCACTTGTTGAGAAAATCCCCTTCTGGCAAACTTAACTTCTTTTGGAAACTTCTTTGTACAAACCAATAATGGGTATGAAACCACTATACATACATATGACTTTGGATACAATCATAAGCCAATGAAAGAAATATGCACTTGTTACTTTTTAACAATCTTAACATTGTTTTACTCATTCATCCTTTTCTCAAAGCACATCAATCTACACAAATCACTGGATTAACTCTAGGAGCGCTTTATACAAATCCATCAACACACTCACAATCCAGCTCACTTCAATGTTTTTCATTTAATTACGTGCTTAATTCTCATAGGTTTGACCATTGACTTAAAAAATCTCAACATCCAACTGACTTATGAAGATTTCATATGTGTTAGTACATGTGGAAATCTCAATCTAAAACTTTCTCTTAAACTCAGAGACTGTGCATCAACCTTTCCAGCGTAATTCTGTTTATTAAACTGCCCAATTTACATCCCAAAACAGTCAACCATAGGTTTCCTTACCTCACGGTTTTACAGTGCCCTAGCTTTACGTCCAATAACTCTGACAGACTCGTTCTTCCTCTGCAATTCCAATTGATAATTTGCTGTCTAACAGACTTTCTCCATTTAATGTACACACCATCAACGAAGGTCTGCAGGTCATTTGATTTGGTTCTGCATTAATTCATGTTGCAGCGCTCGATCTTCCAATCGATTGATCCATCCTGCAATTTAGAAACATTCAAACGCAGCCCTTTAAATTCACAACGCTGGCTTTGACATTGCCACGTTTCAGGTTTTATAATAAATCGTTATTGATTTACAAAGAGCCAACGTCCAATAAATTTCTTCCATAGTTCTGTCCAGAACACGCTTTCAGCAATCTATGACACCTGTGACTTCAACACACTAAACAAAGAGCAATTACTGCCATGTAATAAATCAATTACACTTCAAATCTTCAGATCAGTGCTATGCGTTTTCAACCAACAACGTTCAATTATAACACAAACGCATCATGTTCAACGTTCAATACATATGGGTCATTTGAAAATAATACTGCCATACTTTGAACACAAATTCTGAAATCGAATCCTTCTCCCCTTTAGTGCATTATTTATGGATTTCCCATCACTTGGATTAAAACCCTCGTATTCAACATTCATTCTTCCGGTTAGAATTCAACACAATTTCAGCACCACATCAACGAATCTCCAGTGTTTAACGCCCTCTACACCTGCATTAATTCAACGCTGTCCACACACTGATTTCTAGCCACGTACTAATACGTTTGCCCAGCGCGTATCCACTCTGAGTATCGATTCAATTAAACTTAGTTGCAGTTCGGCTATTAAAGTACCTGCAATACAAATCGACTTCATAATAATACAGATCGACTTCACAATTTCTTCAACACAACATTTCAATTGATCATTGTTTTTATTGCCGATATCCAGTCACAGAATTCTGCAGAAACCTTGCGCCCTGCTCCATGCAATGTATATTTAAATTTGCAATTGAAACCAATTTCAATTTAACAATTTTCTCCAATGTAATTTCGTTCAATTCTATGAACACAGTTTCACAATGCGCCCTTATAAATCGACATAAAAGTATACAGATTTATCATAAGAACTATAATACTTGTTAATGTCGATTCTTAACTTATGTACAGAGATTGTCTATAAAGCTTATCTAACTCATTATACCAATTCGACCAGAAATATAAAACTCACACAAAATTCCAGAACAATTCCTCATTATATAAACAAATGCAATTCAATTTCAAAACCCTTTGTACATGGCCAGATATTCAACAATTGGTCCTTACAAATTTTCTGAAGGCTTACAGCCTTGGTTGTTCCAAACCAGCTCTCTATCTCACCATCTCAATCTTCCTATTCCTCCATGAATTTATACAATTTTACAAATGATTTAATTAAATGCTCAATCCCTTCAATTCCTCAACCATCCCCTAAATCTCTCAACATCCCTAAAAGGTAGAATTTTATCCCTAAAACTTAGAAACTAATTCCAACTTAGGATCTCTCATTAATTCTAAATAATCTAGAAACTAATTTCTCTCACATTTACAAATTCTCACAAATAATTAATTAAAATATAATTAATCACTCAAAACATGAAACCCCCTAGTCTAGATAAAATACAAGGTGAATTTTTGGAGCTGATGCTCCTGCATCAGACTCCCCATGTAAGAGAATTCATGACCACCTGGTCATAAGTCTGGATATTTCCTCCTGGATCCCAAATTTTGTTTTGTAATCTGTCCTTGCTTGTCAATTGCTTTACTGCGGTTGCTGTCTGCTGTTGTCTTCCAGGCTTCCATATTTTGTGCTGTAGTGCTCCACTTGCTCTTCTCTTGCAATCCTTCGTTGTCACTCTCTTGTTGTCTCTCCTTTTCTTTCTTATTGCCGTCTTTCTCTGGGATTCTTTCGTCATCAGTTTTCTGATACTTTCAACCTCTCGGTCCAATAAATCTCCCGGTTGCTGATTTCTAGTTGTCTGCTGAGCTAAGACGGCTTGCTCAGTTTGTACTGTCACTCGCTGACTTCTTGCTTCTTTACTTGTTTCTGTTCTGACTGCCACCCGATCATCCATACCCTCTTGTCTTCTGGAACAGAAAACTTCTTCTTCCTTCATTTGACTGCTCAACTGAGTCAAATGCTCTGCAACAATACCTGCATTCACAAACCACTTGTTAGAACAAAAATCGTAAGGCATCAGTGCCTTGTCCTCCTTTGCCAGCACTTCAGTATGCTGTTCTCAATTCTCCTCCATTATCAGCACATCAGTATGCTGATCCAAACTTCCCAAAGAATCCTCTGAAGAATTCTCAAGACTGTCAACCAGTCTTTCTCTCATATCATCTGCTTCCATAACATCTTTCTGCACTCGTTCACTGTACTGAACTCTTTCGTCTGCCATCTCCCTGTCATACTCCGAATTCTTCAACAAATATTCTAGCAATGCAATTTCTCTGTAGCATTGCTGAAGCATATCGTCATCACCTGCATTCATACATAAACTTTCAGTTTGCATAAAATGTTCAACAGTATCAGCTGTTACTTCCCTTATCTGCGCTTCAGACTGCTTCTCTTCTTCAGCATCTACAAGAATTTTCTCTTGTACTTTAACAGCAAAAGCATCACTGCTTTCTCTTTCAGAATACTTATCATTTTCTGCTTCCTCTGTCTTCATTCCCTTCTGTGATCTTGCTATCTCAGCATCAATCTGAACAGCCTTCAGATTCAACTCTTCTCTCTCCTGAACAAACTCTAAAGCTTGCTCCTCTTCCTGTGCTGTACCTGCAAACACACACAACTCATCAGTTTTAAAACCACAAGACTTTTCAGTCTTGACTGCTTCCTCAAGCACTCCCCTCTGAACAAATCTGCATGTGGAATTTTCAAATTCCAACTCTGGCTCAAGAACTCTAAGTTCCTTTTTCAACAAGGCAATCACAATTTGCCTCAACCTCCTCTGCAATTGTCGCCAAATCACTCTCTTTCCCTTCAGTGGAAAGATCCAACCTCTATTCTGATTTTCCTGCTCTTGTAGCCATTCTTCCAGTACCTGCAATTGTACCTTTATTACTGCAATCTCTCTTTCTATGACTTCATCAGTCATCTCACCTCTGTGGCATTCCTCTGAACCTCTTCTCTGATCCTCCATGATCACTTTCTCCATGAGTTGTTCACTCACTATGAGTTGTACTAGCCTCTACGACAGCAATATCTTCTGCTGCCACTTACCTCACCAAGCCCTCCTCACTCAGTCTTTTGGTAAGTACTGGTTCACTGCCTCTGGAACCTCTTTGAGCACTCTCCTCTGCTCACTCTCTAGGCTGTCTTTTCAACTCACCTTCTTCTTTAGGACACTGCAATTGTCCTCCTTATTCAGTCTTTAGCTGAATTCCAGGTTCACTGCCATCTTCTCTGCAATCATAAACTGCATTTACAAATTTCAAATCAGAAAAATCATCTCACCTCTTAAGATCTTGCATGATCTTTTCCTCCCTGCAATCCTGTTCACTTGTGTAGTTTGCATATCAGATTTAAAATCTGATCTTCCTTTCAGACATTCAACAAAAATACATTTCAATTCAACAAAACCTTCTTGTCATTATTCAGAAAATAAACATTTCAACAGAGCATTCCGGCTCTGATACCAAAAATTAATGCAGCCAACCTGCATTTCCCAGAATCACATTCCTTGTTCATATCAAAAATACCATTCAATCACTTGTTGAGAAAATCCCCTTCTGGCAAACTTAACTTCTTTTGGAAACTTCTTTGTACAAAACAATAATGGGTATGAAACCACTATACATACATATGACTTTGGATACAATCATAAGCCAATGAAAGAAATATGCACTTGTTACTTTTTAACAATCTTAACATTGTTTTACTCATTCATCCTTTTCTCAAAGCACATCAATCTACACAAATCACTGGATTAACTCTAGGAGCGCTTTATACAAATCCATCAACACACTCACAATCCAGCTCACTTCAATGTTTTTCATTTAATTACGTGCTTAATTCTCATAGGTTTGACCATTGACTTAAAAAATCTCAACATCCAACTGACTTATGAAGATTTCATATGTGTTAGTACATGTGGAAATCTCAATCTAAAACTTTCTCTTAAACTCAGAGACTGTGCATCAACCTTTCCAGCGTAATTCTGTTTATTAAACTGCCCAATTTACATCCCAAAACAGTCAACCATAGGTTTCCTTACCTCACGGTTTTACAGTGCCCTAGCTTTACGTCCAATAACTCTGACAGACTCGTTCTTCCTCTGCAATTCCAATTGATAATTTGCTGTCTAACAGACTTTCTCCATTTAATGTACACACCATCAACGAAGGTCTGCAGGTCATTTGATTTGGTTCTGCATTAATTCATGTTGCAGCGCTCGATCTTCCAATCGATTGATCCATCATGCAATTTAGAAACATTCAAACGCAGCCCTTTAAATTCACAACGCTGGCTTTGACATTGCCACGTTTCAGGTTTTATAATAAATCGTTATTGATTTACAAAGAGCCAACGTCCAATAAATTTCTTCCATAGTTCTGTCCAGAACACGCTTTCAGCAATCTATGACACCTGTGACTTCAACACACTAAAAAAAGAGCAATTACTGCCATCAATTTCATCCAACAGAACTGGTTCAGCAATTTAATGAATCCCACAATCGAAATTCATTAATTTGTGCCCTTGAAATCTTCAGATCAGTGCTATGCGTTTTCAACCAACAGCGTTTTTAATTATAACACAAACGCATCATTAACCGCAGTTCAATACATTCAACGGGTTCATTTAGAAAATAATACTGCCATACCTGAACACAAATTCTGAAATCGAATCCTTGTACTCTACTGGGTCTGTGTTATGGATTTCCCATCCACTGGATTTAAAACCCTCGTATTCAACATTCATTCTTTCAGTTAGAATTCAACGCACAATTTCAACACACATATTCAACGAATCTCCAGTGTTTAACGCCCTCTACACCTGCATTAATTCAACGCTGTCCACACACTGATTTCTAGCCACGTACTAATACGTTTGCCCAACGCGTATCCACTCTGAGTATCGATTCAATTAAACTTAGTTGCAGTTCGGCTATTAAAGTACCTGCAATACAAATCGACTTCACAATAATACATATCGACTTCACAATTTCTTCAACACAACATTTCAATTGATCATTGTTTTTATTGCCGATATCCAGTCACCGAATTCTGCAGAAACCTTGCGCCCTGCTCCATGCAATGTATATTTAAATTTGCAATTGAAACCAATTTCAATTTAACAATTTTCTCCAATGTAATTTCGTTCAATTCTATGAACACAGTTTCACAATGCGCCCTTATAAATCGACATAAAAGTATACAGATTTATCATAAGAACTATAATACTTGTTAATGTCGATTCTTAACTTATGTACAGAGATTGTCTATAAAGCTTATCTAACTCATTATACCAATTCGACCAGAAATATAAAACTCACACAAAATTCCAGAACAATTCCTCATTATATAAACAAATGCAATTCAATTTCAAAACCCTTTGTACATGGCCAGATATTCAACAATTGGCCCTTACAAATTTTCTGAAGGCTTACAGCCTTGGTTGTTCCAAACCAGCTCTCTATCTCACCATCTCAATCTTCCTATTCCTCCATGAATTTATACAATTTTACAAATGATTTAATTAAATGCTCAATCCCTTCAATTCCTCAACCATCCCCTAAATCTCTCAACATCCCTAAAAGGTAGAATTTTATCCCTAAAACTTAGAAACTAATTCCAACTTAGGATCTCTCATTAATTCTAAATAATCTAGAAACTAATTTCTCTCACATTTACAAATTCTCACAAATAATTAATTAAAATATAATTAATCACTCAAAACATGAAACCCCCTAGTCTAGATAAAATACAAGGTGAATTTTTGGAGCTGATGCTCCTGCATCATCAAGTTGAGGAGGTCTAATTTTGAGTTGAGTTAAATTCTAATTTGTGTTCTTTATGATGTTATCCTTCGATAGCGTTGAGGTGATAGGACACAACCCTTAATTAGGTCACAAGCCTATTGTGACAAGGCCAAGCTTCTTGAAACATTAAATAGACCGAAATTTATACCTCTATTCTTTGAACTAGGTCGAGCCTTCTTACAAGCCATACCGGTAAAATCCTTTGACTTAAAGAAAAAGCTGAAGTATTTTTTGTGTCTGGTCCAAGAAGGCTAAGTAATCTACCTATTAAGGCTGATTTTTTCCCTTATTTCAGTCTTAATTGGTGCCCAAGTTTTGTACTTGTAGAAGGTTGAGTTAAAAACCTGTTGGAGGATGAATAGTCCTGTTGAAGGCTGAGTTGTAGATTTATAAAAGGACAAGTTGCAAACTTGTAGAAGGCCAAGTTATAGAAGTATTTTGGTTTTAGGATGAGCCCTGTTGAGGCTGAGTTGTAGACTTGTTTAGATGCCAAGTTATAGACCAACTATGTGAGGTAGAGGCCAAATTTTGTGTGCTAAAGGGGGCGAGCAAAGGAATAACAAGAATACCCCTCATTTGATCAGAATTGAATATACATGTAGTATGAAAGGTCCAACAAGCCTTAGAAAGTGTGACGAAGGGTGACGAGACATAAGCCCTATCCAAGAACAAACCAAAGTAGTATGCCAAGACCAAGCGCATTCGTAACCTTTGACAATGGCCGAGTTTGTTGAAGGAAAAAATGTATTGTATCGCGAGTAATGATAGAGGATATTTGATGGATTTAAGGGATTGTGAAAGTACTGCATTTTACCGAGGTAAGACTTAGAACAAATAATTGTGATATTAGGTGTTTAATAGAGTTAGGTCGCAGACCTAGTTGTGGACAGACAAGGATAGTTTGCAAGTAAAAGTAAAATGAGCTATAATTGAAAAAAGTACAGTGAAAATAGTAAAACTGAAAGTGGAAGTTGTAGAATAGTGACAACAAGGTGAGTTGTACCAGGGGTCATGTTGCAGAAGATGGGCTAAGGGCAGTTAAAGGAATGGAAAGTGAAAGACATGTGGCTGTGATCAAGTTTAAAGGTACAAACCTAAGGGTTTCATGGCTAGATGTACATCTTGCAAAATTTGGAGGAACTTGAGGCAGAGGCGCATATAAAGGAGGTCAAGGGTGAAAGAGTATATATAGGAAGAAGATATGGGAGAATCCTTAAGTAAAAATTAAGGAGAAAAAATAATTGAGAAATTCAAGGACTAGACCGAGAAGAGTGTATACTATAGATAATATTTAAAAGAGTACAAAATATCAAGACCAAGTAAATGATAGATCCAAGAAAAACTTACGAGCCAAGATGAAATCATATTCAAGGAGTGTCCTAAGGATTAAGAGTGTAGATCAGAGTTCAGATTATTGAGTTGGTACTTAGTTAAGGCGATTGGGGTCTCCTGTAGGTTGGTTTCTAGAAAGAAATTTATGATTCAATGGCTAGTCTATGGAATTGGTGTCTCTTGTAGGTCAGTGCCTACAAAGTATTGAACATTTTTTTTAAGCATATTTTTGCCTACAAAATTGTAATTTAGTAGGTTGGTTCCTACATATAATCAATTGTAACAAGATTTGGTGCTCTTAAAGAGTTTAATAATTACAAAATTTTACATATTAGGAGGACCTTAATTTTAGATGTCTATCTTACAAAATTGGGAGGACCTTGAGGCAGAGGTGCAGATAAAGGAGGTCAAGGGTGAAAGAGTAGATATAGGAAGAAGATTTGGGAGCATCCTTAAGTAAAAATTATGGAGAAGAAATAATTGAACAGTCCAAGGAATAGACTGAGAAGAGCGTAGACTATAGAGAATATTTAAAAGAGTACAAAATAGCAATAACAAGTAAAGGATAGATCCAAGAAAAACTTAAGGGCCAATATGAAATCATATTCAAGGAGTGTCCTAAGGATTAAGAGTGTAGATCAGAGTTTAGATTATTGAGTTGGTAGTTAGTTAAGACGATTGGGGTCTCCTGTAGTTTGGTTCCTACAAATAACTTTATGATTCAATGGTTATTCTATGGATTTGGTGTCTCCTATAGGTTAGTGCCTACAAAGTATTGAACATTTTTATTTTTTATAAATTGTTACCTACAAAATTGTAATTTAGTAGGTGGGTTCCTACATATAATCAGTTGTAACAAGAGTTGGTGCTCTTAAAGAGTTTAATAATTACAAAATTTTACATATTAAATCTTGTGTTTCATGTGTTGCTTGCCATTGATTATTTAAGGTGGTGAAAATGGTTAATGAGATAAGTATTAGTTCGCCCTCTAGTATTTCCAACAAGGTGCACTCTAAGAACCTAAATCCTTGGATCGTGTTTTTGGTGAGGCAAGAAAACTTGACAACACAAATATGGCTAGTAGAAGGGTAGTTACTAACAACTACAGAAAGTACCATGTTCCCTCTCCTAACCTATCTCAACCTACAAGCCTATTGAAACCTCAATGAATGGGTGAAAGAAGAGAAAAGGGACTAGCTTCAATTATGATTGCAAGTGTAGTAAGGGGCTTAAATATTCTGACAAGAAGGTATTCTACACAAGTTATTGAGAGGAAGAAGATCAAGAGTTGGAACCATCAAAATATCTAGAAGTAGAAGAGATTACTCCAACCTTATCTTGTTCTGCATTGATTAGAATCTTAGAATCAACACTACTAAAATATTCAAGAAGGATATATCAAAAACAAAAAGGTAGTAGTGTTAATTGATTTCGATGGTTCTCACAACTTCATTAATTGCAAATTATCCAGCCTTCTCAATTTCTTTAAATATTTAACACCTTAATTTTAGGTAATAATTTTCAATGGAGGTATCATAAATTGTTTAGGAAAGTGCCATAGTATTAAGCTCACTATGGAGGATTATTTATTGGATACTCCCATGATTGCAATCCAAATGGGTGGTGTTGATGTTATATCAAGCACCCAATGGTTAAAATCATTAGTAACAATGGAAATTAATTTTTAGGAACTTTTCATGAGGTTTTCCTTAGAAGGAAAGGAAATTTAAGTTAGAGAAATTCTATTTTGACATAAGTGTGTGTGTGTGTGTATGGTTGAAAAAGTTAAATATTTATTAACTGCATGTACTTTAATAATTTAAGTAATGAAAATGAGTGAATTATGTGGGTATTTAGTCCTTGAAAGATAACATTTCATTTTGGGTGGACATGTATTTGTACAAAATCTACATAGATTTCATTATGGCTAAGCATATATTATTATTAATTTTTATTTTATATTAAAGTAATTAAAATAAATATTTATCAAATTTGAGTTTAAAAATTGGAAACATATTTTCTATTTCATGTGACTATCATAAAGAAAATAGAAATAACATTTTAAATAGGATAGTGCATGGAATTGCACTATGATGTTCACTCTTTTGTCAATATTGAAATTTTGGTGATATTAAGTTTTTATTATAGGAAATTTTGATAATATTGAAATTCTTAAGTGGTATGGTTTATGTTGGAAACATATAGGGATTATGTAAAATTTTATTTTTCTATTGAGAGGATGGGAAAAGACACAAGTGAACATGAACAACCATGGGGAGTCAAAGAGACTTATTGGAAGTGAAATGATGAGTAGGTCATGTATCTCAAACTTATCATAAATTTGTTTCTTCCATTTATGTTAGTCTAACAGTGGTATCAAAGCTATTGTATTCTTTCTCTACTTGTTTTTTTGTGAGCCACAATTTTATTTTACAAGATACTTTCTTTTTGTTTTATTCGAATGAGGATATTGCTAGACATGTTACAATGCTTATATGTTTGTGTCAATGGCTTTTGAGTGTTTCAAGAACACCGGTTTTCTATAGTTTACAACTCTATGACCTCTGTAGTTACATCGATGCTCTATTTTTTCTTAGAGGGAAGGGTCTCTTTGAGGAATAAAGGTTAATTTTTATAGAATATAATATTCTTTCTCAAAGCTAGTTAAGATAGTAGGATAGCACTTGATCCTTTACTAGTTCATTTGTCAAAAAGTATGCTTGTGGCCCTTCTACAACTCATCTATGGGCCTAACTGCATAGCTAGCTAAGTTGAACAAAAATATGGAATTGCAAATAGTGCCATCATATGGTAGAGAGAAACAAGGTGGTCTCTAGTTCCCCTATTCATGTTGTATGTGAAAGAAAATATTTCAAAACCTGATTGGGGGTGTAGGAGGAAACTTGGGTCTGTTATTGAAGGACCATTATTGGAAAAGATATCACCACTTTCTCATTTTATATTAAAAATATATATATTTCTTAACAAAAATCTACAATTTTATATTATTAAAAACGAGATTTGAATATGAATCCATTGATAGTAGGTTTGACATATGATCTTAAAAAATTCAAGGGGTCCTTTATTGTTAAAGTTGTAGATTTTGAAAATTGTAGTACACTTTTCTATTCTAGTTGATGAGAAACTCTTGATTCAAATAATGTTTTGGTTAAGAGTTTGATTTAACTCTCAAAGTTGACAATTTTTCATATTCATGTTTACATTTGGTTAAACTAAACTCTTGGTTGAGAGTTCAAATTAACCCTTGAAAAATTTCAACTAAGAGTTAAATTCAACCTCACCCCAAGAATATTTCAAACTAAAGAAATATAAATAAAACAATATTTTATTTTAGAATTATATAGCTATTTACCAAAAGAAAGGGGAGAAAAAACAAAATAATACTAGGTTAATTATTTTTTGGTTTCAAGATTTTAGAATTCGGCTTACAGCTTATTAAAGCTATCTTATCACTTACGGAATTTTGACATTAGGATATTGGAATTTGTCTTAGCACTCGTGAAATTTTTTATTTGAGATATTAGAATGTGTTTTTTAGCTTATGCAATTTTAGCTTTGAGATATTGGAATTTGGCTTATCACTTTTGGAATTTGGCGTATCACTTTTGAAATTTGTCTTCCCACTTGTGGACATGTTGGCATTGGATTTTATGTTTGTAATTCTTTGAACATGGGATTCGTAAAGAATTAAAAATGAAGATATGATCACAAAAGAATTGATATAGATAAAAGGAATGAGAAAAACCATGATTATATGTAAAAAATGAAGAGCAAATGAAAATTACAAGGAAATCGGGTTGACAAATGTCAATAGATTCTCTTAAAACATCAATGAACATGATAGTGTTGATATTAATGTTGCTAGCGATTTAATAATTTCATAAATTTTGAATTTTGTAACCTATATTTGGCTTGTTTAAGTTTTAAAAAGATATAATATTTATTTTTTCACAGTGAAAAAATTATATTCTTAAGAAGGGATAAATCTAACCAACAAAATTAAACTACTATATCATACAATTCAAAGAAATTAATCAATAGTTGCAATAACATTTCCTTTGATAAATTGTTTTGGAGAACATGGATGCATCTAACATCGAAGAAATGGGACTTGTGATCCATGATCACATAGCTTGAGAAAATGTAAATGTGATAATATATACTTATTTTTTGAAGTAAATTGGTCATAGAAAAAGCTCAAATGTCATGTATATTATTGAAGCACAAAACATCAAGAGATGTTAAATTATTTGGTATTAAAAGTGCACAAAAACTAAGGTAAGGAATTAAAAAAATGAAGAAAAAGTGACATTTCTACCTTCCACACTTCAAAATAACAATCCATAAATTCTAGAGATGTCTATAGAAAATTAATAACAAGTTGCATTGCAAAAGGAACTTCATCAAAATTTCAATGTTAATGAATGCAAAAGTGTTAAAAACTTTGAGGAAAATATTGTGGAAGCATATAAATTCTAGGGTTCTATCAGATGAGGATGATGGGTTTTCTTGTTGGGATACTATTTATTGGCATCCCTACCAAGATAGTTTTCCATATAATATGAGGGATAAGTTTAATTATTTTTGGCATTTGAATTCTCCTGTTTTACCAAATGAAAAGGATGTCATGTGACATCACATCTCAAGAGGTGTGTATGAAAATCATGCCAAGCATATAACACAAGCTACTCATGTGGAATTGTCCCATGATTTTAAGAAGTGTACAATTGATGCTAATATATCCCTTAGAACATTTTTGAACCTTAAACCATGGTTTATCAAATCAAGAATTTTTAGTGACACATGTTGTGAGTACCATGTAGAATCTTAGTTGCATGATAAGACATCATTTCTTCTTTTTAGTATACACCATTAATTGAATGACCATCCTCCTTCCAATGTTTATGATTTTTTTTGAGTATATTATGTTTACAATAGAATTATTGTGATTTTGTAAAAAAAATGTGTTCGTGGTGAAAATGAAAATAATTTTTAAGTGTTAAGGCATAATTCCTCTCAAGCTATGATCAAATCCCCCGATTCAAGCCATATATATATATATATATATATATATATATATATATATATATATATATATCTCTCTCTCTCTCTCTCTCTCTCTCTCTCTCTCTCTCTCTCTCTCTTAGGAGCTACAACCTTGGCCATGGATTTTCCTTCTAGAAGGGGAGCTCTTCACCCACACTCCCACACCCTCCCCCCTAATCCCTATAGTCTTAGAGATGAATACGCTTAGTGATTTAGTTTCAACCATAGGAAACATTGTGAAATCCAAACCCTTTAGGTTTGTCAAGAAACTAGACAACATTCTAGAAATTTCCATACCATCCAACTCCTCTTAGTGTATGGATTTAATATCAACATTATTTAAATGTTGGTTGGCATGCCAATTTACTAGCATACGGAAATCACCCAAATATATGGCACAATGGTTTAAAAAAAAATGGGAAGTATTCATAAAAGGTAAATTCAACCATACTATTTGGGCAAAATGGTTTTATACCATTATATTCAAAGCCAAATAATATAGAAACCCCATATTCATAAATAGGTCATGCTTTTTTGGCTCAAGATGAATGTATTTGAATAAATGGATTCTAGACTTCAATCTTGAAAATCATGTTCCTTTAACTGTCCCTGTTTGGGTTTGCCTACTACATTTCTCCCTTCATTATTAGAATGTAGACGTTATGCATAGTATTGGAAACATTTTGGGAAGATACATTCATAGAGTGGAACAATAGGATGGTTTTTTTTCTTGGTTTTCTTTTGATCACGTTGGTGTGGAGCATAGTCTAATTGTTCTACATTTATTTTCCCTTTTCCAAACATATTTTTTGGTAATATTTTCTGAAAATTTGTCATGGATTCGTTGGAATCACAAGTTTGAGTTTCATAATTCAAGCAAAAATATTTTTTGGTAATATTTTCTGAAAATTTGTCATGGATTCGTTGGAATCACAAGTTTGAGTTTCACAATTCGAGTGTCACAAGTATTTTTTTAGGGTTCTAAATCCATTTATGCATTAAAAAATGAAATTTAAATAACAAAAAATCATAATTTTTCCAATAAGTGTATCATAAATTCTGGTGAAAAAGGAAAATAACCTAGAATAGTTAAATTGTTTCTTTATGTGGATGTTAGTGTAGAAAATGGCCACCCTAAAAAATTCTCTTGAATCTAGACAACTAGCAACATATCCAACCTATAGGCTATGAACATATACCTTTAAAGTATAATATTTTCTGTGACTATAGTCCTTTCATGAAAGATTTCCTAATAATCCTCCTTTAAACCAACTAGTTGAAGAAAAGGAAGAACAATGAAAAAAAATTAGGAATGTTTTTTTCAAAGAAAGCTATTGGCTTATCAACCTCCCACTTAGCTGCAATAAACATGGGATCTATAACCCCGCCAAGAACCATTCAATAAATCAAAAAATTACGGGTTGTAAAATTCACATCATAGTCTCCTTTGGAATATATACACAGGTCCTTAATTTAATCCAAGGGTGGAGGTTTAAGATCATATAAAAATAGGATTTTTGTTATATTTCATGAGATTCTTATCTCCTTCTATGAAATTATAGCATCATATTTGGGTGAAAATGTGAAGTTGGGTTACACTTTTGTGAGAATCGGGGGCGGAAATTTTTTTTCGGCAATAGTTCGGCCGAACTTTTTGAGAAAGTTCGGCTGAACTCGTTTTTCCGTTTAGATTGATGGCATGGGCAAACAAATTTTTTGCCAGAGATGGGAAAACCGACAACAACAGTTCGACCAAAATTTTAAAATAGTTTGGCTGAACTATAGTTTATAAATATATTGCCTGCGAACTATTCTCATTTTCGCTCGTTTCTGTTCTCATTTTCTCTGTTTCGCGCATTTTTGTTTCTTCTGATTTGTTTTTGATCATATTTTTTTGAATTGTTGTAGCGACGTTAAGCGAATTCTATGGCGCTGCTGCTGCTCTGTTACTGATCATATTTTGTTGAATTAATGCGGCGACGTTAAGCGAATTTCTAGGTAAGTATAATCCACCAATTTTCCTTCTCTGAAATCATTGAATGCTATCTGTTCCAAGAGAATTAAGGGTTTTATAAGCTACTCTTAGGGATGTAGTGAAGTGCAGAAGCACTGCTTAGTTTTTATACTTTTTTTTTGGCTTTTTACAACATTACAGTTGTAACTGCGCAATCATTGCAAAAGCTCAGTTAAATCTCTATTTGCAGACATTGGTGATAAGGGGGCTTGAAACTTATTTCTCAAGTGTGTTTTATAGGGAAAAATGTCCAAGTCTCAAAAAATGTTAATATTTTTGTATCAAGTAGCAATACACCCTAGTCAACCTTTTTGTTAGCACGAAAAAAATAGTAGATTTTCAATTGAAAGTAGAATGCTTTGGATATACCTAAAATGCCACTGATTCATGTTTTATATCTCTGTGAAGCTAAATTTAGCGTATTATACAAAAACCCATAATTTTTGGTCAATCAAAAGTGGTGTAAATGAGGATTTTTGTTTTGTCTCAGCTTAAAGTCCCCTTTGCATTCAACCGAGAACTCGACTAAGCTGACCCTGATAGCATAATCGCTCCTAGAAACTTTTAGTTTGTGACCTTTGTTGAAAGAAAACTAAACATTGTCATTACCCGCTACTTTATTCTTTGCTTGAACTTGCACATTAGAATCAATCTGTTGAATCAAAGTAGAGACCCTAACGATGGATAATCCTGTAAAGGCTTGAACACTACCCCAAGTACATGAATCATTATTGCCTCCAGAGTATATTGACCCAACACATTAATATGTTTTAAATTATGGCTAGATAGACGAGCCATATTCTACTGTAGATATTTCTTAGCAATAATAAGCTCAGGACCAATTAACTAAGCCAGGAACACTTTTAAAAACACTTTTTTCATCGAAATTCATAGTCATATCTTCTATTATTTTCTGTAAAATCAACAACTCTTCATGGCTAAAAGATTCACCATTAGATTTACATTCTTTCGAGCTAATGAACAACCTGATAACCACATGGTGATAGAGAGAAACATTCGACTGTATATAAGAACTAGATAAAGACTTATCAATCTTGATGTAGAAAGTATTCTAGAATAACTGAATAGTTTGTTCTCGAGTTAAAGAATATCCATGCTGTGGTACCTCGCTACCATCACACACAAAATAATCCTTGTAAGATCCAAAAGCATAATCACCAGTAAAAGAAAATCCATTATTACTTGAACCACAAGAATAAGCATTTAGGAAAGATGAAAAACCACACGAATAAGCATTTAGACAAAGAAAATAGCCTTGATTAATATCTGTCTAATCTCCTATGTAGATGCACCATTAATATAGATCAAATCAATAGATACAGTATAGATGACAACAGACAAAAGCACCAATATTTATAGTGCTAAAACCCACACAATGTATTGGCCCTAGGGGAAACATCATGATGGACATGAATTCCTGCAGAATCTTATGAGAAACCAAGGTAAGAAATAAAAATCCATTTAAAGAAGCATTTCTGCTGCTTGCCTTGGGCTGATTCATACAATAGCAGCAAAAAAAAACACAGATTGTTGAGGACCATAATTAGCCATTACTGTTTTTAGTTACAGAGAGGAATTGAAATAACTCTTCCTCTTGAGTTAGATGAAAACCCTTAGTTCAGCTCTCTGTATTGACAGTTAGCTGCTGATTCATACAATAGCAGTAATAAAAAACATAGATTTTTGAGGACCATAATGTAATCAGACCTATTTTCAGTTACAAAGAGGAATTGAAATAACTCTTCCTCTTGAGTTAGATGACAGTCCTTAGTTCAGCTCTTTGTATTGACAATTAGCTCAACAGATTTATTAGGGGAATATAGATCAGTTTAAGCAAAGGGAAACAAATCATTTGCTGTTAACTATCATTGGTAATTTACTTTTAGTAATAATAGTAATGGTTACATATTAGTTACTGAAAAAGCTTAATCTGTGGAAACTTGTAATCTAACAAGTCATCCCATATTATAGAAACACTGCTTATCTCTACTAACTTTTGATCATGTAATTGTATCGAATTATCATATTCATTGTGCTCTAATTACATATTGATAGGCCTAATAAGTGGTTACAGAATATTCCAGAATATACTTCAAAACTAAAAGTGATTTGATAAAAACACATTAGCCAATAAACAAACCATTGAAACCAAAAGTGATTTGATACAAAACATAGGTTTTAAACTTATATAGGTAATTGTTTCAAATAGATTCTTAATTTAAAATGAAAAATATTCAATGTAAAACACATGTATTCTTATACACCCTTATGTCTACGTAAATTAGTTTGAGTGATTCCGCGGGTCCTCTACACCCTTCATAGGATATAATTAGGACATGTAGTGTTAAATTCTACAAGTTCTATAGGCATAGTCTGTAAAGGGCCAAGTAGCCTCCAGATCTCATCTTTAATGAAAGGTGACATATCCAGCAAATGCCCCTACAGTCAATCTCTGGAATAGATCTAAATAGAAGTTTTTCATTTTCATATCCATGGTCTCAAACAATGAGAGAGAGAAGAAAAACCTTTTATATTCAATGTAAAACACAAATTAGCCATAAAATTTTCCCATTGAAACCAAAAGTGATTTGATACAAAACATAGGTGATTTGATTCAACGACAATGTGTATCTTGAATATCTAGCTTAGTTATGTAATTGGTATGATATCCTTTTAGAAAAATGTTTTTTAATGAAGCAAATATATCCATAGTGATCCACTGATATTTGTTCACAGACAACTATTCCATTTTGGACTTTTATATCTCAAAACTATGCTCATTGAATTTATGCATTGATATTTTTAAACTACTTGAAACTATTTTATTACACCATAGGATTCATTTCAAAACTATGCTCATTGAATTTATGCATCTATATTTTTAAACTACTTGAAAATATTTTATTACACCATTGGATTCATTTTGATATATCTCCCATTTTAATGGGGTGTATCACATTTCGAGAAAAACACAATAGCCATAAAAGTTTCCGATTGAAACCAAAAGTAATTTGATACAAAACATAGGCTTTAACCTTATATAGTTAATGTTTCAAATATATTTTTAATGAAATGAAAAATATTCAATGTAAAACACATTCACATTAACATATAATTGTGATGCTTTCCCTTCTTTCCAACTTAGTGGACATCATTCTAGAAAATTCCCTTTTAATGAAGCAGATATATATCCATAGTGGCATTGATATTTTTTCACAAACAACTCTTCCATTTTGGACTTTTATATCTCAAAACTATTCTCATTGAATTTATGCTTCTATATTTTATTACAACATAGGAATCATTTCGATATATCTCCCATTTTAATGGGGTGTATCACATTTCGATAAAAACAAATTAGCCATAAAAGTTTCCCATTGAAACCAAAAGTTATTTGATACAAAACATATAGGTTTTAACATTATATAGGTAATTGTTTCAAATAGATTCTTAATTTAAAATGAAAAATATTCAATGTAAAACACATGCATTTACACCCTTATGTCTTATATAGGTAATTGTTTCAAATAGATTCTTAATTTAAAATGAAAAATATTCAATGTAAAACATATGCATTCTTATACACCCTTATGTGTACGTAAAGTAGTTTGAGTGATTCCACGGGTCTTCTACACCCTTCATAGGGTATAATTGAGATAGGTAGTGTTAACTACTACAAGTTCTATAGGCAGAGTCTGTAAAGGGCCAGGTAGCCTCTAGATCTCATCTTTTATGAAAGGTGACATATCCAGTAAATGCCCCTATATCTAAATAGAAGTTTTTCATTTTCATATCCATGGTCTCAAACAATGAGAGAGAGATATTTTTTTTATATTCAATGTAAAACACAAATTAGCCATAAAAGTTTCTCATTGAAACCAAAAGTAGGTTTGTTATTTTAGGACTTTTAACTTCCTGGATTATTATTTCAAATAGATTTTTAACTTAAAATGAAAAATATTCAATGCAAAAAACATAGTATTTAGAAACAAGAAATAATTTGATACAAAACATAGGTTTTAACCAAGTATATAGTTAATTGTTTTGAAAATAAGATTCTAATAAAATAGAAAAATATTCAATGTATTACATGCACATTAACATATAATTGTGATATTTTCCCTTATTTCCAACTTAGTCCATCTATTAGAAATATCCCTTTTAATGAAGAAAATATATCCATAATGATCTTGATATTTTTTCACCAACATCAACAAGTACAGACTTATATACCTCAAAACTGTATATTGAATTTATGCATCTATATCTTTAAACTACTTGAAACTATTTTATTAAAACATAGGAATCATTTTGATATATCTCCCATTTTAATAAGGTGTATCACATTTCAAAAAAAAAAAGAAAAAAGCCATAAAAGTTTCTCATTGAAACCAAAAGTTCAATTTGATACAAAACATATAGGTTTTAACCTTATCTTTAAAATACTTGAAACTATTTTACTTCACCATAGGAATCATTTCGATATGTCTACCATTTTAATGGGGTGTATCACATTTCAAGAAAAAACACATTATCCATAAAAGTTTCCCATTGAAACCAAAAGTTCAATTTGATACAAAACATAGGTTTTAACCTTATATCAAGGTAATTTTTTCAAATAGATTCTAAATTTAAAATGAAAAATATTCAATGTAAAACACATGCATTAACATATATAATTGTGATACTTTCCCTTCTTCCAAACTTAGTGGACATCCTTTTAGAAAAATATTTTTTAATGAAGCAAATATATCCATAGTGATCCACTGATATTTGTTCACAGAAAACTATTCCATTTCGGACTTTTATATCTCCAAACTATGCTCATTGAATTTATGCATCTATATTTTTAAACTACTTGAAACTATTTTATACACCATAGGATTCATTTCGATACATCTCCCATTTTAATGGGGTGTATCACATTTTGAGAAAAACACATTAGCCATAAAAGTTTCCCATTGAAACCAAACGTGATTTGATACGAAACATATAGGTTTTAACATTATATATAGGTAATTGTTTCAAATAGATTCTTAATTTAAAATGAAAAATATTCAATGTAAAACACATGCACGTTAACATATAATTGTGATACTTTCCCTTCTTTCCAACTTAGTGCATCATTCTAGAAAAATCCCTTTTAATGAAGCAGATATATATCCATATAGGCATTGATATTTGCTCACAAACAACTCTTCCATTTTGGACTTTTATATCTCAAAACTATGCTCATTGAATTTATGCATCTATATTTTATTCTGACATAGGAATCATTTCGATATGTCTACCATTTTAATGGGGTGTATCACATTTTGAGAAAAAACACATTAGCCATAAAATTTTCCCATTGAAACCAAAAGTTTAGTTTGATACAAAACATAGGTTTTAACCTTATCTTTATACTACTTGAAACTATTTTATTTCACCATAGGAATCATTTCAATATGTCTACCATTTTAATGGTGTGTATCATATTTTGAGAAAAAACACATTAGCCATAAAAGTTTTCCATTGAAACCAAAAGTTCAATTTGATACAAAACATAGGTTTTAACCTTACATAGGTAATTGTTTCAAATAGATTCTTAATTTAAAATGAAAAATATTTAATGTAAAACACATTCATTAACATATATAGTTGTGATACTTTCCCTTCTTCCAAACTTAATAGTCATCGTTTTAGAAAAATATTTTTTAATGAAGTAAATATATCCATAGTGATCCACTGATATTTGTTCATAGACAACTATTCCATTTTGGACTTTTATATCTCAAAACTATGCTCATTGAATTTATGCATCTATATGTTTAAAGTACTTGAAACTATTTTATTACACCATAGGATTCATTTTGATATATCTCACATTTTAATGGGGTGTATCACATTTCGAGAAAAAAACATTAGCCATAAAGGTTTCACATTGAAACCAAAAATGATTTGATACAAAACATATAGGTTTTAACCTTATATATAGGTATATTCTTAATTTAAAATGAAAAATATTTAATGTAAAACACATGAAATTTAACATATAATTGTGATACTTTCCCTTCTTTCAAACTTAGTGGACATCATTCTAGAAAAAATCCCTTTTAATTAAGTAGATATATATCCATAGTGGCATTGATATTTGTTCACAAACAACTCTTACATTTTGGACTTTTATATCTAAAACCTATGCTCATTGACTTTATGCATTTATATTTTATTAAAACATAGGAATCATTTTGATATATCTCCCATTTTAGTGGGGTGTATCAAATTTCGAGAAAAAACACATTAACCATAAAAGTTTCCCATTGAAACCAAAAGTTCAATTTGATACAAAACATACAGGTTTTAACCTTATCTTTAAACTACTTGAAACTATTTTATTTAACCATGGGAAGCATTTGGATATGTCTACCATTTTAGTGGGATGTATCACACTTCAAGAAAAAGAACATTGGCCATAAAAATTTGTGATTGAAACCAACAACTCAATTTGATACAAAACATAGGTTTTAACGTTATATCTAGGTAATTGCTTCAAATAGATTCTTAATTTAAAATGAAAAATATTCAATGTAAAACACATGCGTTAACATATATAATTGTGATACTTTCCCTTCTTCCAAAATTAGTGGAAATCCTTTTAGAAAAATCTTTTTTAATGAAGAAAATATTTCCATAGTGATCCACTTCATAGAAAAATATTATATTTTGGAATTTTATATCTCAAGACTATGCTCATTGAATTTATGCATATATATTTTTAAACTAATTTAAACTATTTTATTACACCATAGGATTCATTTCTATATACCTCCCATTTTAATGGGGTGTATCACATTACAAGCAAAACACGTTAGCCATAAAACTTTCCCATTGAAAACAAAAGTTATTTGATATGAAACATATAGGTTTTAACCTTATATATAGGTAATTGTTTCAAATAGATTCTTAATTTAAAATGAAAAATATTCAATGTAAAACACATGCACATTAACATATAATTGTGATACTTTCCCTTATTTCCAAATTAGTTGATATCATTCTATAAAAATCCCTTTTAATGTAGCAGATATACATCGAGGTGGAATTGATATTTTTTCACAAATAACTAGTTCATTTTGGACTTTTATATCTCAAAACTATGCTCGTTGAATTTATGCATCTATATTTTATTACACCATAGGAATCATTTCTATATATCTCCCATTTTAATGGGGTGTATCACATTTCGAGAAAAAACACATTAGCCATAAAATTTTCCCATTGAAACCAAAAGTTCAATTCAATACAAAACATATAGATTTTAAACCTTATATAGGTAATTGTTTCATATAGATTCTTAATTTAAAATGAAAAATATTCAATGTAAAACAAATGCATTCTTATACACCCTTATCTCTACGTAAAGTAGTGGGAGTGATTACATGGGTCCTCTACACCCTTCATAGTGTATAATTAAGATAGGTAGTGTTAACTTCTACAAGTTCTATAGGCAGAGTTTGTAAAGGGCTAGGTAGCCTCTGGATCTGATCTTTTATGAAAGGTGACATATCTAGTAAATGCCCCTACATTCAATCTTTGGAATAGATCTAAATAGAAGTTCTTCATTTAGTTCTATAGGAAGAGTCTGTAAAGCACTGGGTAGCCTTTGGATCTCATCTTTTATGAAAGGTGACATATCTAGTAAATGCCCCTACAATCAATCTCTGGAATAGATCTAAATATAAGTTTTTCATTTCTCCCATGCATTTTCAATAAATGTCAATTTAATATATATTTTTATTGAATTTTTTTGTTTGTTTGTTTTTTTTTAATTATTATTATTTTTTTTTTTTTCAGGGATAAGAAAACCATTAAATATGGTTGAAAAATGGAAATTATGCATAGAATTTTCTTGCTATCCCAATCCAAGACGATTACATATGTGTTTTCAATATTGCGACTAATGAAAGTCGTCCCGAAGGAAAATGAATATCACAAGAGAAGAACAACAAACAACGAGGCATGTATGTTGGATTGATAGGAAACGTGAACAACGATGAATTATCACAGCGCAAATGGAATTGTAGTTTTCACCAATTCTGAACTTGTGCGCAACCAGATGAATGGCGTGTACTAAGTTAAGAAGGAGAGGCTAAAAGAACTGCATGGAATAGCAAACAATATTGTTAGCCAATTTCAATTTTTTAGTATAAGGCATTGTACAAATGTGAATAATATGTCTGTTGATTTATTGTGTGGGGCAATTCCAATTCAGGATTCATATATCAAAGATGAATTAATAGATGAATTATAATTATACGGGGCAATTCCAATTCAAGATTCATCTCTCAAATTTGAATTGGTTTTGAGACGCTCTTCTTCAAAAATTCAAGATTCATCTCTCAAAGATGAATTAGTTTTGAGACGCTCTTCTTCAAAAATTCAAGATTCATCTCTCAAATGTGAATTAGTGTTGAGACGCTCTCCTTCAAAATTTATTGATAGACATTGTAACATATCTTGGATACGTGTGTGTTGTGTACTTATAAATGCATATTTTTTATTGACCATGTGTTTTTTTCAATTATATACCAAGTGTGCTCCCATCATACCATGTAAAGCGCAACTTGGTGAAGTTCACATTTGCAACAAGTGGTGAAGTTCACATTTGCAACAAGTGGTGAAGTTCACATTTTTATAAAATTAAAATGCGGGGACTTCAAATTTTTTTTGTTTAAATGGAGTTTCACTTATTTTTTAATGACAATGTGTTTTTTTCAATTTTATACCAAGTGTGCTCCCACCATGTAAAGCGAAATTTGGTGAAATTATCATTTTTATAATTTTTTTTGCTTAAATTGAGTTTCACACATCAATTAGTGCTTTGAAAGTTGTGTTTTACATAATTCGTTTACACTAAATTACATTAATTTTCTAAAATTTATTTTGAATTTATTTTAAATTAGTTATTTAAAAAAATAATTGTAAATGTCCACCGTAGATATATATATATCATTGAGGATGAATGATGAAAATCAACAGAATCCCATATCTCTACGAGAGGGGGGATCAGGGATCGAGGGATGTTCATGGTATTTAAATATAATCTTAAATCTCCATACATGTGTGTACATATGGAATTGATTTTTTATCAACTTTGAGAGTTAAACTAGTTGTTAATAAGTTTCGTTTTTTATTTTTTAGGAGCTAATAAGAGGAGAAGGGTCTCTACTCCATCCATGGAGCATGCCCATGGTTCACCCAGTCATGGTATGGTTTGAACGTAATTTAATCAATGAATATGTACGTGTGTATTTATATGTATGAATGTATTTTTCAATTGATTATAAATTCATATTTGTTTATGAAGCTTCTCTCTCCTCTCGAGAGGTTGGTGGTGGTTCAAATCCCCTTAGAGGGCCATCAATAAGTGGTAGCAGGTTGCATGAAGGTGGTGATATTTATTCCCCCGGAGGCCAATCAACGGCTGGTGGTGCTGGTTCTCAGCAGGGTCGTTCTGGTTCTCAACAGTTTCAGGTTGGGGAAGATGCTAGCCAACCACGTCGAGCTTGCCATCAATTTCAATATTTTTTTCATTCAATTTGTACAAATTTGTTTACATGTGTTTTTTCTAATATACAAAATTATATATATATTGATGCAGAGGCTGAAAATGCTCCAAATATTGGTAAAAAAAAGATGCAGGGCAGAACACTACATTCAAGAAGAAGGTTGTCCACCCACCACAACTTATCTGGCCGACATTTCTGATATACCATGGGAAAGAAACATGGTGCAATGCACCTTAGAAAGGTGTCAACAACTTCATGCAAAATTTCAGAGAGATCTCGTGGCTTTGACTCTACCCGCTGAGAGTCGACATAGCCTTGAAATAGTTACACATTCATTGGGCGAACTAGTAGTTGTGTATAGAAAACTTGGGCCAAGGATTGATACATTTGTAGAAGTCATGAGAAAAAGAAATGAAACAGTAATGGGTCCCAATAAATGGGAGGATGTAAAACAAAGAGTTACAAAACAAATGGCAAAGTCAATGTTTACTTTCAAAGAAGGGCCAAAAAGAAAGATGTTGAAGGTGAAATATTTCAAGCACCCCAATATAGCTCACTATTTGTATGATAGGCACCTTGCGGCCTATGGAAGACTCCCATGGAATGATGAGGTTCCTCTTTATTTTGAAAAATTGTTTTACGCAGAATTCTTTTTGGAAATGAAACCCAATTACAATGACCTTCCGTCAGAATTTTTTGGTCCTAGGAAAGGTCGATTGTGTGACCATAGGGACACTAGGCGTGATGTTGAGTTGCCTCGCCCTGAGCCACCATTGGTGAGTCTACCTTTTCAGTTCGAAACTTTGTGGTCAAAGATGGATGCCACTTCTTAAATAAGTTGAGAAGCAAGGGATGCCATCATCGAAAATGTTCACGGCGGATTGGGTGGAGTCGATGTTTGTCTAAATCGACAAAGAGCACGTGAGAATGCATGCGCCAATTTTGTGTATTGTATAGATGAAGAGATTGACAACGTGAGTGTTGAAAATCTTAGAATATATGCAAAGAATTGTCGCAATGGTTGGCAAGACCTAATTCTTCATGAAGAAGAGGGCATGAGAACGGTATGTGTTAATGGTTAGGGTTCAATTATTTTAACACATACATGTACAATTTGTAATAAATACATATGTATATGTATACATTTATTTGTATGTACATTAATCTAACAAAAATGTATCATTATATGTAAAACACCATTTGCAGTTGTCACACATGATGAATGACGAAAATGTTAATATCACATTCAGGGCCTCTGGTTCAAACAATCAAGATGGGTCTCATCATCAAGATATGTTGACAAATGTTAGTGTTTTTTAAGTGATATTTTTAAAATAAATATTTGTGCACACATGTAAATGTACATATATAATAATTAAATGCTTTAACAGATTCCGATTTCGTACGATGTTTTTGGGATGGCGGTACCTTCTTCTTCCTTGGGAGATGTACCTTCTACTTCCTTAGGAGATGTGCCAGATCCACAACAAGTATGGAAAATTTTTCACTTTTATAATTTATGTTTAAGTTATATATATTCCACCTCAAAAATTTCCATTAAAAATTGAGATATATATCTATATCTTGAGTTATTTTAAATTTTTTAAATTTTAGGTTTTTGGAGATTTTCTTTTGGAGCCTCTCTTAGGAGATGTCCCAAATTCACCTGCAGAAGTATTCAATTTTTCACTTTTAAATATATATGTTTTTTTAAAAGTTATAATTTATAAATTGAAGTTTAAAATTTTTATTATAAATTGAGATCTTGATCTTGAGTTATTTTATACTTTTAAAATTTTGAATTTTAGGTTTCTATAGAAGATTTCTTTAATCCATGGACTCTAGCGACGGAGATAGGAACATCCACACCATTTCAACCATTTGAACAAGTTGTCTAACTTTTTTTTTAATATTATTGAAAATAAGTTTATATATACATGCATTTTCATTTGAAAATTTTTAATATATACATACATGTATATTGTACAGCTTACTATTGGAGATGTTCCCATGGGAGAAGTTGTAGTAGGCGAGCAACAAATGGAGAGGGGACCTCATGAGGTATTGCATGATTTTTTTTTTATATTTTGTTTTTTACATCAAGTTCTATATATTTTCATTCATTTTTAAAATATCAAATTTTAGTGTTTGTACGTGCATTGTGTACATGTTCCCCACGCTTTGCAAGATAGTGAGAGTATTGATACTCTGCTTGGAAAGACACTACATCCATGTGTATTTGATGGACATGATTTCTAGATTTGATTGAGATTTCTAGTCTTAAATTTACTTTTTTATATATTATCTAGATGCACAGTCACACATATATATAAATCGATACTTGATACTTGTGAGATCTACAATTTTTGGACATATTTTATTGTGTTAATATAATTTGTTTTTTTTTTAAGTTAAGTTTTGAATGGTTGAAGTACTTTTGGCATGTGAATGTGAATTAATGTTGTTATATAATTTGTTTGGTTTTTAAAACTTAAGTTTTGGATAGTTGAACTACTAGTAATGTTGTCATCTATAAATTAATGTTTTTCTTTTGAACTACATTTGGCATGTTATGTAATGATGTGTTATAATTTGTTTTGTTTTTAAAACTTAAGTTTTGGATGGTTGAAGTACATTTGGCATGTGAAGTAATGTTGTGATCTATAATTTTTTGTTAAATTAAAGGTTAAGTTTTGGATGGTTTCAATCTACATTTGGCATGTGATATAATGTTAAATGTTTTTATTGGATAGTTGAACTATAATTGGCATGGCATGTGAAGTAATGTTGTGATATAATCAAAAAGTTTTTAAAACTCAAGTTTTGGATGGTTTCAATCTACATTTGGCATGTGATATAATGTTAAATGTTTAATGTTTTTATTGGATAGTTGAACTATAATTGGCATGGCATGTGAAGTAATGTTGTGATATAATCAAAACGTTTTTAAAACTCAAGTTTTGGATGGTTGAAGTACATTTGGCATGTGAAGTAATGTAGTGATCTATAACTTTTTGTTAAATTAAAAAAGTTAAGTTTTGGATGGTTGATATACATTTTGCATGTGATATAATGTTAAATGTTTTTATTAGATAGTTGAACTACAATTGGCATGACATGTGAAGTAATGTTTTGATATAATAAAAAAGTTTTTAAAACTCAAGTTTTGGATGGTTGAAGTACATTTGGCATCTTAAGATTGCTTTTGATCTCTACATACTCTTCTCTTGTTTGAGTGAAAAGATTGCTAATGGGAAGAACATATATTTTCAATGCAACTAACCATATCAATTGAGCTCTAATTGAAAAAAGAGTAAAGAAAAGTTAACATGCCAACAAAACATGTCAGCAAAATAACATTCGTGGTTGTCATTTTTGTTGGAATAGCTAAATCATATTTTAAGGATTCTCCATCCAAAAAAAATTTCAATGAAGAGAATCCTTAATATGATTTAGTTATTCCAATAAAAATAACAACCAAGCATGTTATTTTGTTGGCTTTTTGGTTTTTTTACTTTTTTTTCAAATAGAGCTCAATTGATATGGTTAGTTGGATTGAAAAGCTATGTTATTTTTATTGGATTTTTTTTCACTCAAACAATAGTATGTAGTATGTAGAGATAAAAAACAATCTTAAGATTAATTTCAAGTACGATCAAGTGTTCAAAACATTTTCCCACTTGATGATACCTTCATTGACCTCTAAAACGTAGTTCATGGGCTATATGTTCTGCCTCTTTCCCATATATATCCCTTTAATTTTGATTGGAAATATAAGAAGTAGATACATATTTTTTGAATTGGGGTCAATTTCATTAATGCACTCAACTAGGTAGCCTTGTTGATTTATAAATTGGTAAATTAATGACATTCAATTAATTTCATTCTAGAACATATATATTCAGTTGCCTCTTTCCCATATAAATCCCTTTAATTTTGATTGGAAATATAAGAAGTAGATATATGTTTGTTGAATTTGGGTCAATTTCATTAATGCACTCAACTAGGTAGCCTTGTTTATTTATAGATTGGTAAATTGATGACATTCACTTAATTGCATTCTAGAACATATATATTCAGTTGCCTCTTTCCCATATAAATCCCGTTAATTTTGATTGGAAATATAAGAAGTAGATATATGTTTGTTGAATTGGGGTCAATGTCATTAATGCACTCAACTAGGTAGCATTGTTTATTTATAAATTGGTAAATTGATGATATTCAGTTAATTGCATTCTAGAACAAATATATTCAGTACGCGAAACATTTTTCATCAATGCACATGGGAAAACTACTTGAAAAATTAATTGCATTCTAGAATATATATATATATATATACGTGCACAACGTTTTTCATCAATGCACATAGAACTTATCCGACCATTGGACAGACAAATTTTGTACTAGATTTTCAATCAGGAACAGAGATGTGGGTCAAATCCCACCAAAAGTCGGAGAAGTGCTCTGAGTCTCTTGTCTGAAAGGAATCTTCATACAAATTTATACTGTGGATGATTTATTTACATTGTGGATACTTTTTACCATAAAATCCCACAAGAAAAACTGGGCGTGCATTCAATTCGTGTATATAACCTTTACGTGCAACATTTTTCATCAATGCACATAGAAAAACTACTTTCAGTTAATTGCATTCTAGATCATATATATTGAGTACGTGATAAAATTTTCATCAATGCACATAGTAAAACTACTTGAACAGTTAATTGCATTCTAGAACACACACACACACACACACACACATATATATATCCAATACATGCAACATTTTTCATTAATGCATGTATAGAAAAGCTACTTTCAGTTCATACTAGAGTGTGCATGTACTAAAACAATTTGTACATGTGCAAACACTTGCACAGATAACATAACAAGGCAACTCAATTTTTAATTGAGTACTAGAAGTTCTAAAACATATAATCCAAAGAGAATAAATTGTTTGGGCAGTTAAATAAAAAAAATTCCAATGGAATGCCATCTTCAATGATCCTTTCATGATCAGATTTTGACATTTTCCATTTCTTAACTTTCATTTTTTTTTTTGATTGAACCTCTATCAACTTTATGCGTGTTTGCACACACCAAGTGACTATATTGACAACTTATGAAATCAGGTTCATAGTCTTCAAAGTAAAAAAAATCCCCACTTTGATTAGTTTGTCTGAAAAAATAAACTTTTAGTATAATAGATCCTCTTTCATATGGAAATCCGTGATCATTATAGTTTTCTATTAATTTCATTTTTCATTCAGTGAAATGCATCAAATAATACTTCACATTTTCATCATTGTCAGTAGGTGCAACTACAACAAAAACATCTCCTACACAATAAAACAAACTTAACCAAATTATACATATTTAAATTTATTTCTAGATCTTTATCATTAGAAATCAATTCAAATGTTACCTTCTCTAACAAGATCAGAAACTCGATCACCATCGGATGATATTGTAGTCTCCTCTGATTGCATTTCTTCAAACATTGCAATGGACATTTTTCCCTTTGTATTTAGCTCTATATGTTTCCAGTATTTTACATACATTTTTTTTTCACAAACGTCATTGGATTTTGTGTTGTCTATGCAAACATGACAAAAACAAGAATATTTTCTTTTATCCAATGCAAACACATTTCTAGACAACTTTGTTTTAATTGAATGCAATTTTCGAGTCCCTTTTATTGTTTCAACTTTATTTCCATTTGATCTATCTACGTCTTCGATCCCAATATGCCAAAAAACCTTTATATGGAAAATTTAAAGAAGAATGTAAATATGATATCAAAATACAATCAAAGATAATCATTGTGATAAATGTACACTGTTTAAAATTAGATATCTAATAAAAATTAAATTGAATGTACCTTTGCACTTCCCTTGATTGGTTAGTCTCATGGCTTAGAGCAGCGATGCACCATTGAACAACTTCTTTCGTGTCCACAAGTTGGCTTGCAGAGGGGTTCATTTGATATCTTTGAAGTGCTCATTTTATGCATGCCCCTGCACCGTCATGTTCTCCTTTTCCATGGCCAGTCTCAAAGAAATTCCAACAATGTTTAATGCAGGTTTTCTTATGAATACAACACAACCAAAAGAATGATCGTGCATATTTGAATTGACCTGCGCATCCATCTGACCATATCCAATGTTCATTGAATGTTATTCCACAATTTTTCAAGGAATCATAACTTTTTCCAAAATAATGTTGTACACAATATGTATCATGTGTACGATCGTCACTGATATAAAAGTGATATTATTTAATAATATGTCTATTTTCACTGGTGCTTTCTATATGATCGATGTTTTGTTCAGCATGTCTATATAGAATATGGACGAGCATGGAGACTTCGTCAGAATGATAGTATTCACTCTGAATTTCTTTTTGTGGAATAAATGTGTAGTTTTCTTCAAAATCAATTACTGACAAAATGGTCCCTGGTGGAAAAACTTCACGGGATTTTTTGAATTGCAAGTCTTGCCATCGATCTCTATGGGAATGATTGGTGTATTTGTAAATTTTTTCCTCAAACTTTCTCAAAAAGTCTATCACAAAAATTTCTTCTTCTCGTAATTCAATTCTTTTAACACTATTTGCACCTTGAATTGATGTATGGATATATTCATATCTCTTCCATTTCACTTTCATGTTGGACAATGATTGATCATTTATATCAATACGATATTTGTTTTGAAATTTAGTCAAATTTCCACAATCATTGCATTTTTTACCACCAACACATTTCTTTTCGTAAAATAGTTCATCGCTTTCTCTTTCACATAGAATTTGAGATATGAAATTATGGATAGTGGAAGGAGGAGGTGAATCCTTCCAAAATGTTCTACCAAAATCAAGGAATCTGTCATAATATAACTCAAATTCCACATGATAACGGAAACAACAAGTGTCGTGTACGGTGATAGGTTTTACATACCATGGCTTTTGTTGAACAAAAGCACTGGTTGAAACATGAATTTCACGATTTTCTTCTTTGAACTTTTTGAACAACTCTATCTGAGTGGTTTCCAAGAAATTTTTTTCATGCTCTTCGTACTGATTTCGTGCTATTATTCTTTGCATCACATGCCTTGCAGTTGGCAAAACACGCGAATTGTTCTTCCAATATTCATATATTATTTTTTTAACATTTTCTCCAAGTCTATATTTGTATGGTTGCCTACAAATAGCTCTCCAACAAGAGAGTTCATCATTTACATCTATTACCGAAATTTCCAACGTTTTTGCAAATTTTTTTGCGAGGTTCCTAATGCTCGTGCCATAGATTTTACCAAGCGATTCTCTTTAGTACTTGATGAAACCACTGCCATATGTATTGCTCTACGTACAACTGAAACATTTTACTGTCTAGATCTTCTAATTGAATTTATAGCACTATTTATATTTTGTATCACATTTTCCTTCATTTTTTTTTATCTTCGGTTGATTTTCAAATACCCAATAAAGTCATAGATTCTTTTAATTTCCTTAATGATAGGAGACCTTTCAACATTTGCGCTTGAACTGTCACCTTTTCCTTTATGAAATACTTATAAAAAATGCGGTTAACACAATATCGTATATAATGGTCAGATTTTTTATCTCCATATGTGTGAGTGTTAACATTTTCTAACATCTCATCATCGACATTGATTTCATCTGTACATATTCAAATGAATAGTACATAATAAGTTTATATATTCAATAAATAACTAAATTAATAAATATATGTATAATTTCAATAATACGTGCATGTGTTCAATATATATATACCTTGTGATTCAATTTCTTCACTTGAATTTATTTCAACATTTTCACCATTTTCAATCATTGGTTCAATATCCCTTTCACTTTCTCTTTCAAAATTTTGTATCTCATCATCAATGTTTTGAGGAATATCTCTCTCTATTTACATTGCAAAATATTTTTCAAATTAGTTCATCAAATAAAAATTAAGCTTCAAATTTTACACTAGGAAAATTTTAAATATATCAAAATCATAATATTTATATTTACATACCTGCTTCAACTTCTAGTGGAGGTTGATTTTCCCCTTCAATATTTGAGAGTGCTTCTATATTTCTTTTGCGAGATTGTCTCGTCTCTTCTCTACGTTCCTCAGGGTCTCTTTTTCGATCATATTTTCTCGTACAATTCCTTCGATTTCCCATGATAATAGAGTATGAAGTTCAAAAAATTTCCATAAAAAATTTAGACAAAAACTCAGTTAAAAAAAACATCACAAAAGATTTAATTAAAAAAAAAAACTCATTTTAAAAATTTTGCAAAAAATACATACTCCAATCCAAAACACTTACTTTAAAAAATTCGAGAAAAAAATGTCTTATAAAAATGAAACGAAGCTCAAAATATTTCCTTCCAAGTCCTACAAAAAAATTTCATTTAAAAAGTTAGACAGATACTCATTTTAAAAAATCATTATAAAATATTTACTTCAACCCAAAACATGCACTCTAAAAAAATGTCACTTCAAAAAATGCCTCCAAAAAATGTCCATTGAAAATTAATTCCAACTTCATAAAGAACGCCACTTTAAAAAATACTTCAAAAAATATCACTTTAAAAAATACTTCCAAAAAATGTCCAAAAATGTCCTTTCGAAATTAAGCCCAAATCCATTCCTTCAAAAATAATGAAAATTAAGCCCAAATCCATACTTTCAAAAAAAATGAAGCCCAAAAAACATCCAAAAAACTGTATCACATACCTCCAAGAAATGTCCTTTGAATGTACCTCCAAAAAAAGTCTTCAAAAATGTTCTTTGAATGTACCTCCAAGAAAATTCGTTAAACCCAAAACAATTCTTTGCAAAATCAGACCAAATGTACGAAAATATGCGAAAATAATGAATGCCTCCAAGAAATGTCCTTTGAATGTACCTACAAGAAAAGTCCTAAAACCCAAAACAATTCTTTGCAAAATCAGGTCAAGACCTTTGTAAAATCAGACCAAATGTGCGAAAATGTGCGAAAATAATGAATGATTTTGTGGCAATTTATATTTCCGTGAATTTTTTTTTTGGAGGGGCTCGGTGGTACTTTCCGACCAACGGAAAGTAAGGTAAAAGTTCAGCGGAACTTTTTATAAAAAGTTCAGCTGAACTTTTATGTCGTTTGACTTAACGGGCCGTCGGTGCAAAAAACAGTTTGGCCGAACTAACGCATCACCAGTTACACAGAACCAAGCTTTGAATACGTATTTTCAACTTTGGACTGATTAAAATCCATGAAAAATTCTAAATTAACCGTCGGAACCAAGACAAACATTATCAGAATTGAATCTACTTTCAGGAAATATAAATTTTATGGAATTTCATAAATATTTACTAATTTTAATTAATTTTGTAATAAAATGGGTGCAAACAATTTCTGAAAGTCATTGTGAATTAGTGAAATCAAAATTTTGTATCTTCCAAAATACATTGTAAAAAAAATAGAAAAAATTATGGTACATTACATTGGTTCGTCGTCTCTAATGGGTAGCTTTTAGATTTTTAGTTTATAACTTATATGTTAAGAAATTTCTTGCGTCGCAAAACATATCCAAAATATACAGTTTTTTCATATTGGACCAGGTCAAAAAATTCTAGTAATTATGATATGCATCCATTGGCTTTGTAAATATGACGAAACCGAAGTAGACTCTGTCTAGATTGTTGTAACACATTTTGTTTCTCGAAAACACAAATTTTCAAAGAATACAACATTGCATATTAACATGACTTCTTATGAATTTGTTGATTGTTAAAAAACACACACTCAAAGAAATGCTAAGTTGACATATCAAATGTATATAAAAAAATTCCAAAAAATAAGTAATAGAAAGCTAACAAAATTTCTGACAACTTTTTTTTTTATCGCAAAATGAAATTATAAACAGAAAAATTGTTTTAGCTTGCAGAAAGTTGAAGAACAAAAAAAAAATGAAAGTTTTTTCTCAAAAAAGGGCAAAAAGTGTAACCCAACTCCACATTTTCACCCATTTTCATATCTTATAAACCATAAACATCAATCCTAAAGTTTTGGAAAGCGAAGAAGTTCATACTAATTTTGAAAATTATGTAAATACTAAATACCTTTTAATCATGAAGAAATAAACATTCCTATAAAGAAATTGTATCACCCATATGGAATACTCATTATAAGGAGGCTCAACAACAATCACATGAGGAGAACAAGGGAGAAGAGAATAAAAGGAGAAAATTTGAAGGAGGTAGGTTGAAATTCAACGAAAGAGAAGATGGAGGAGATAGAAAACAAGGATAAACTATTTGGCACACAAATGACAATTTAGAGATCTCTAGGATCAAGAATAAATATTTCATAAAATATTAGAACGTCAATCCCATCTCAAGGTGGGGGGATAAAAACACTTGGTAAATAATGAATATAGCCTCTTATAATTGTAATGTAATGGGTAATAGGTTTGAAATATAATTAATAGTAAATTTTCCATAAATATAAATAAAATTGTTCATCCTCCTCCTCTAGGAGACTAAGCTAGAGGTGATGAAAGTAGTCAAAGTTTGAAAACAATAGTGATGGAATGGCAGTGAATTTGAGGGGCACATATGGTGGTATATGAACAATTTGGAATAGCCTATTATTGCATGTTTATTTTTCTTTCCAAACAAAAAATTCGTTTATGAGGAGTTTTACTCATTAGTAGTAGTTGGGACAAGGGATTAATATTATTAATGTATACATACTAGTTATATACAAGGAAAAGAAAGAATGTTAGTATTCATTATTATCTCTCTTCGAAATTAAATACACACAAACCAACATAATATCAAGTGACTTCAATTTCATTTCAAGTCACAAAGAAAAATGACGAGGAAAGATAATAATATATCTATTAAAGAAAAGATGGAAGATATAGTATCTAATTGGGAATTAGTAGATATAAAACTCAACAATAGAAAATACCCATCGTCTAACAAGAAAATTGATCGCTAGCATATAGCTGCTCAACTTGACCAATTTCTACTACATAATGAATTTTTGAAAAGTAACTCTAGCATATCCTTCACAATTCTTCCTTGGGTATTCATAAACCACTTATTTTCAAATATTGGAAGCACTGGAGTGTGATCCCATCTCCTTGCATTTTAATCGAATCTAGCTTCAAGAGTAATCAACCATGAGAATAATTTCAAAAGAATGGAGCAATTAAATATTTGGTTATTCTATTTATATATGGGATAAAAAATTAAAGGCTATTAAATTTAAACTCAAATTTCACGAAAGATGGATTACAAACCTTTAGATAAGGAAAAATAAGAACTCAAATTATAGTTAGTCTTTGTTCAAGATAAAATGGAGTTTGAACCTATAACTAGTGAGTTCTTAAAAGAGGAAAACATGACATTTGAAAAGTTTCACAAGTCCATCAGATTGGAATGGGACATGTGGAGACTCAAATGCCATAATTTATTCTTAAAAACAAAGGACATAAAAAATTATTCCTTCCATAGAAAATAAAAACCTATCCTTGTTTAAAAATCATGTAGACGAGACTCGAATTTTGTTTCTCCCCCGCATTAATTAATAGGGCCACATCATGCATAAACAACCCTTGGTTAGGTCCATTAGTGAAAAGGAGACACTTTTTTTCAAAGGAAGTAGGGATTGTGAAAAGGGTGTCCCTTTCCCATTTCGTATATATTAGCATGGATAAATCGTTAAGCAAGGAAGTGGAGGAAGATTGACATTACGGAAATATCCTAGGAATAGAACATGTAAGGAGAATAAAATATATAAGCCATTCTTAGTTTTTGATGACATTCTTCTTCTTTAGAGCCCCATCTATTATAGCAAATATATTAAAAAATGTGCTAGATCTCTTTATCAATGCTTCAAGATGGAGGGCTAAAAATAATAAGAGACAAATATGCGTGGAATATAAGCTAAATTCATCTCAAAATCATTTATATAACATTGATGTTCCCTCATTAGGGAACATGTAATTTTTTTAAGATACCTAGGAATGTCCCCATATTCTTTTTTTTCATGTAAGTTTCGACAATCAATAATCATATTGGAAAAAATATTTTGGAGTATCTCTTTGTGTATTTCATGAAACTTGAAATGTTTTTAGTGAACACTTCACCCAGTAGTTGACTAGAAGCTAAGTGAGATGTTGAGAAGAGAGAGGCCAAGAATAAATAAGATTTGATGAGGGTGAATGTTAAGGGGGAGAAGGATCCAAAGGAGTGAAATAGGGAGAAGAAAAAGGAATAAGATAAACAATATTTAAATGAAAAGAGTCCAATTAGATTAGAAATATGTTAATTAAAATAATAAAAGTTTAATTATTAAATAATTAAATGAATATGAAAGGTGTTAATAAGGAGCCAATAAATATTAAAAAATAAGAAGTCAAAGAAGTAATTAGAGAAATAATAAATAATAAATATTAACTATTATCAAAAGTTAACATAATAATCATACTATAAATAATAATAATAATAATAAATAATAATAATAATAACAATCATAATTATATTAATTACATGACATAAGGAGGGATGATTAAATATTAGTAATAAAAAATAATAAAAAACTATAAATCAATGATACAAGATAGAAGAGAGATGAAAATAATATTACAAAAGAGGAAGTCCATGTTGAATTTCTAAAAAAATTGAAGGAGAGATAAATGTTTATTAAATATTGATGATCAAAGGTGAAGATTCAGAAAGTTCTAAATACATATTATAAGGAGCAAGGGTAAGAAATTAACAATTAATAATAATAATAATAATAATAATAATAATAATAATAACAACAACAACGAGGAGGAAGGATAAGAATATATATATGAAATAAGTTAGGGGAGAGAAGATATTGTACCAAAAGAGAGGTTATACTTTAATAAGGAAGGGAAAATTAAGAAAAGAGGAGAGGAAAAATGAAACAGAAGGGGGAGGGGAGCAGAGGGATACATTCTAAGGAGATAAGACCAAGAGAAAGAAGGAGGGAATGGGAAAAACCAAATGGGGGGAGGCATAGGGGAATAAGACTAAGACCTAGAGGGGTGTTGGTTAGGATTGTTAGAGAGAATATGAATCGTGGGTTTTCACGAATGGCTAATCATAGTCATATTCTCGGTTGAATTTGTTAGGATGCTTCTCATTTTTGAGAGCTTCCCTGATGACGTTGGTAGAGAGAAGAGTTAGAGGAATTTTTTTTGGTTTGGTAAAAGAAAATTAAATGCTTGACGTTATGAGAGTGCTCCATAATAGTGAATTGAGGTGTACGATTGTGATAACTATTAGCTATGTGCTCCTTGAGTTGAGATTTAAAGGATCTCTTAGTTTTTTCTATGTAAGGCTCTCCATAAGAGCAAGGGATTTGATAGACTCTTGGGATGAGAATAGGGCCAACCTTATCTTTGTAATATATGAAGAGTTGGATTAGTGTTTGATGGGGTTTGAATAAGGTTTTGATGTTGTTTTTTGAAATATGCTTGGATAAGAGGCCGATAACCCCTTAAATGTAAGGTAGAGAGACTTTGGCTAGGGGTTAATCACTAAAATTGGATTTAGGATTGGAATGTAGGGTAGTGTGATAGTATTTGTTGATATGAGAAGACGAGTAACCATTGGATTTAAATGATTTTTTTAGACTCGACCTTTTCATTTTCAAATGTTTTACAATCATAGATATTAAGTGATCCAGGTTTTTAGAACGGTGGATTTTTGGGATGGGTGGTGGTGAGAATGGGCATGTAGGTATGATGCAAGATAATCCTTTGCCTCTAATGGTAAACATCAACCAAAAAAATTTCAATTTCCGAGTTAGTTTTTTTGTAGGATGAATTAGAGGACTGCACATCCTTGATTTTATAGTTTGTTGAAAATCCATTTTTTTCAATTCATTATATGAGGTGTTGTTACATAATTCATGTTGCAAAACAACCCTACCCACCTATCATGAAATGAATTGTAAACCATCGATGGTTTTATTCATAGGGTAGGGGATTCAATGGCGTAACCTGTAAGAGAAAGGAACGAACACAACTATCGATATTCTAAATTGAAAATGAAGGGATGGAAGAGGTTGTTTAAAATGTATTAATAAGGATAAAATAAAAGGAGGGGGGCTCACCAGTTTGAGGGTAGTTCAAGATGCTAAAGTAAGAAGTAGCGATGCTGATTATAGAGTGTCGAAATTCAGTTGCGAGATGAATTTGTAGAGCACCTTACCTTACCTTTATCCTCTTTCAATGCCCACCGATTAAATCGAGGCTTGTAACAGCTACCCATGCAGGTTACTAATTGTAAATTTTTGTAGATGTTCTATGCTTGGAGCAACTTTACTTTTCTCACAGCAATCACATAAATAGTTAAGTAAAATGCAGATAGAACATATAAGTGGATCTTATAGAAGACAAATCAGAAACAGGAAAAATGTGGTGGTGCGTTACGGCGGTCAACAGGATGCTTCAACCAGCAAAGTCTCCTTGGTCAGCCAACCCAGAATGTGTCACAACAGTCCTCCAATCAGCAAACGAGTCAACCCAAGTCAACTCCAAAAAGTCAACGCTGTCCAGAAAAAGTCAACGCAGGGCAGCAAGCTAAAAGTCAACGCAGCAGCAGATTGGTCAACCCTTTGACCTCGATTTCTGTGCCAAACAGTACAGCCTTCCAAAATCGAACTTCACCAAATTTCAGCCCATTCGGACCATGCGTTGACCAAAGTCAACGCTGGTCAAACTTCCAGCAAAACCCTAGCTGCAGCAACTCGTCCTTCAGCTCAGCCGTACAGAAATTCGTCCTTCTTCTTCACACGTGTGGGCTGGAAATGTCTTCTAAGGAGCTCGTACTACATCAGATGAAAGAAGAAGATGTGTGTTGAGTTGTGATGAAATGCTCTCCAACTTTGCCTGTATTTATATCCATCATTGGGGTGTGTGACACATCTGCTGGGGGTGTGAAACCTTAAGGCCGACCTGCACATATAATTCATTATGAATAATAAATTCAAAATAAATGTTCTGCTCATCGGATTAAGACATATTATATATGGATTTTACACCTCTCCGAAAGAGGAATCCAACAAAAATATTAGCCTCTTAATCTGAGCATCATAACATGGAGCTTGGACCTAGTTGTCCAAATTTAACACTCCCTCTCAACTAGGGAGAACTCCATCCATCAGTGCAATCAAACATCGTGCGTCATCCCGCCGTAACTTGCTTTGCTGGCCTCTTTATTTCAGAACAGAAGTGGGTCAGTCACAAAGACATCATCCCCCGACTGACATAATCAGTCCAGAGGTTCGAAACCTCTATCAAACTCACAAAGAGTCTCCAACCAACCCGAAGTTGGTTCATCTAACCCTAAGTCAGGCAGAGGTCCCAGATCTCACTAAACTTGATCCCAGATCAAGTGGTTGGACCGTGCCATCCTAGATAGAGAGTACGGCAATCTCTGATGCGTCCATCAGTCTTTGCTAATAGTCTCTAGCTTTTCCCACCTCATTGGCCAAATGAGAGGTACTTCCCATGAGCCCTGAACTCAATGGGTAGGATGCATACGGGGCACAGATAAATGAGAGGCGAACCGGCTCAATAATCACAAGGGTGGGGCAGAAGCATTATGAGTGCTTATAGCTCCGAGAAGCTATCCCCAAAGCCCCCCAGAGCTCCCAGAGCTCATCGTCCAACAGGACCCACATCATAGGGTCTTTCCATGACACCAAGATTCTCACGGAAGGTTAGGAACTTGACCTTCCCCAGGGGCTTAGTGAGAATATCCGCGACCTGCTCATCAGTTCCTATATGATTGAGCCTTAGGAGCCTCGCTGTACCATATCTCGAATAAAGTGGTACTTGATATCAATATGCTTGGATCGAATTGGAAACAGGTCTGATTCCTGAGTCATACGAATCCTGCGGTCTCATGAGTATCACGGTGTGTCAGCACATGTCCAAACGGCCTCTAAAGAGCTTCATAGCAAAACGCCTGACGAGCCATACTAGCGGCCGTGTATTCGACTCACGTGCTCAAGCCAAAACTTACGCCTGCTCATCCATGAGATCGAAGCAGAACCAAGATTGAAGCAGCATCCCGATGTGCTCTTACGATCCACCACACTGCCAGCCCAATCGGCATCAGTATATCCACGGAGTATCACACTCCCGGCAGTGTATCTCAGCCCATGGTTTATCGTGCCCTGAAGATATCTCAAAATATTCTTGGCACCAACCCAGTGAAAATGATGAGGCTCAACCATCTGTTGACTCAAAGTATTCACTGCAAAACATATGTCCGGACGGGTGTTCACTAAGAACATCAAAGCTCCTATGAGTTGACGATACTCAGTAGGATTGGCCAAGATAGGCCCAGCAGCGCTGCCACTCAACTTCTTAAAGTTGAAGTTCCATCGGTGTCGACACGGACTTACTGTACAGTTATCCCAAATCTTCTAAGTTTCACAATGTATTTTCCTTGAGAAAGGAAAATCTCTCCAGGTCTCTGCCAGACCTCCAGGCCTAGGAAGTAGTGCATTAGTCCTAGGTCCTTCATCTCGAACTTAGCAGCGAGCTCCCTCTTACATTGATGAATGAGGGGGTCAGCACCTGTCAGGAAGAGGTCATCCACATATAGCACTAGAATGAGAGGCTTCCCCTGTACAACCTTGAAGTAAAGGTTCGGATCAGCATTACTTCGAGTGAAGCCCAGCTTCATCAAGTAACTATCCATCCTCTCGTACTAAGCTCTGGGTGCTTGCTTTAACCCATAGAGGGCTTTCTTCAACCTGCAGACATGAGTGTCTCGATTCTGAACTTCAAATCCCAGAGGTTGTTCCACATACACCTCTTCCTTTATTGCACCATGCAGAAAAGCGGTGAAGACTCCATCCTTGCGTAGCAGCAAGGGCTATGATTGATCGAATGGTGGTATATCGTGCCACAGGTGCAAATATGTCATCATAGTCAATTCCTTCCATTTGAGAGAAGCCACGGGCAACAAACCTTGCCTTGAACTTTTCAGCACTCCCATCAGATCCATGTTTGATCTTGTAGAGCCATTTCGCGGTGACAACAGATTTGTCCTTCGGTCTCGGGACCACATCCCAGACATCATTCTTCATTATGGACTCATATTCTTCGTGCATAGCATCTTTCCAAACTTGATGCTTTACGGCTTCCTCAAAAGATCTAGGTTCAGATTGTACAATAGTACTCATGGCAGCTAGATACCCTTGGTATCTACACGGCTTCTTGCTTTCTCGGAATGTCCCCCTTGGGGCAGCATGACCCTCAGCATCTTCGAGGGTATCCCTGAGCCATGATGGTCCCTTTCCCAGTGAAGGAGATGGATCCATAGGGTCCATTGGTCCTTCAATATCAGGCATTGTCTCATCCCGCGGTTCTTCCAGATTTCCAGGCCTTTCTTCATGATTTTCTCCAGATCTTGGAAGATCTACTACTTTCTTTAGGGAAGCATCTTCGTCAAAAGTGACATCATGGCTTATCTCTACTTCCCTTTGACCAGGTACATAGACTCTATAGGCCTTAGAAGTCTCACTGTAGCCCACAAACATTCCTTTCTTCCTAGTAGCATCCAGCTTACTTCTCTTTTCTTTCGACACATGAAAATAGACAGAACATCCAAAAATTCTAAAATGTGAGACATCAGGTTTCTTACCAGAGAAAACCTCTTCGGGAGTTTTGGAGTCCAGAGCGGAATGAGGGCATCGGTTTTGAATGTACACAACAGTATTTGCAGCTTCTCCCCATAGAAACTTTGGTAGACCCTGGTCACATAGCATGGCACGGGCAGCTTCCACAATAGTCCTATTCTTGCGTTCAGCAACACCATTCTGCTCAGGAGTATATGCAGTGGTAGTCTCCCTCTTAATGCCAGCTTCTCTGCAAAAGTCTTCGAACTCATTTGACTCATATTCAGTGCCATTGTCAGTCCTCAAAATCTTGATCTTCTTTCCGGTCATATTTTCCACCAAGGCTTTGAAGGTACGGAACCACATGAAAGCCTCATCCTTCTTCTTCAAGAAGTATATCCAGGTTTTGCGAGAGAAGTCATTAGTAAATGTCATGTAGTAAGAACATCCCCCCAGGGATGTTACGGGCAACATACCAGATAGATCAGAATGGACCAGTTGCAATATATCAGATGTCTTTGTGACACTTGAGGGGAAAGGTCCCCTTGTATGCTTTCCTTCGGCACAGCCCTTACATACACCTTCATGATTATTTCCAAAGTCGGGCATCCCTGTCACCACCTTCCTTGCTTCGGGAAGGGCCTTGTAATGAAGGTGTCCAAACCTTCGGTGCCATAGTTCGGTTTGTCGGATAGTATCACAAGTCATTGCTCCCAGCGGACTTCCTCCAACCTGGTAGAGTGTGCCAACTCTAAAACCAATCGAGATAGCTTCCTTGAAGCTCTCCTTCCACATGAGCACCTTTCCATCAGAGAAAGTTACATTGAATCCTTTGTCTTCCATGGCAGATACAGACACAAGGTTCTTCTTCAATTTAGGTACATAGAGTACATCTTGCAAACGTAGGACTTGTCCTTGAGACAAGTGGAGGGTCACAGTCCCTGTCCCTTTCACGGGATATGTCGCATTATCCCCAAGGAAAATTTCTAGATTAGTATCCCTTTCAACCATGTCAGAGAGTGCTTCCTTGAATCCAGTGATGTGTCTTGAGGCACCACTATCGATTAGCCAGACATCCATAGTGTCGGGCGGAGATGTAGCAGAGAGAGCAGATACAAGAATATACTCATTTCTTTTATCAACAACATTAGACTCCTCCTACCTGGTATTTCTAGACCTTTTAGAAGGTTGATTGTTTCCACCAAAGTGAGCCTTCCTCTTTCCTTTGGATCTGTCATTTCTTCGATTCCCATTCCTTCGGTTGTTGTTGTTATCATCACTATCGGGAGAATCCTTCTTGAAGGGGCATTCTCTAGCATAGTGACCAGGCCTATGGTAAGTGAAACACTTGCCCTTCTTTTCTTGAGCCTTCGTTCTTCCTTTGTCCTTAGGACCACCAGAGTTCTTCTTTCGAGAATGAGCACCATAGGCAGCATTTATGTCCTTATCGAATTCCTTCATCCTTGTTTCTTCTTGCATACATCTAGACAAAAGCTCATCAAAGTTAGGAATGGTATTATTGTTGAGAATGGTAGTTGTGAATACTTGCCATTCATATGGGAGTCCTCCAAGTGCGGTGAGAACCATCTCACGATCAGCTATTGTCTCCCCAATAGCTAGCAGATTGTTCCTTGTTTCGGTCAATTTAAGAAAGTAAGTTTGAACAGACTCATCCCGGCCCTTCTTCATATTCTTCAACTTGTTCTTGAGGAATAGCACTTGGTTCACATTGTTTACTTTGAACATAAGGATCAATTTGTCATACATCTCCTTGGATGTGCCTAGTTCAGATATATAGGCAACCAGGCTCTTATGTATGGATTCCCTGATCATCAGCTTTGCTTTGATCTCTCCCTTCTTATACTTGTTTCTAACAGCAGCGGTAGCATTGGATGGAGTTTCTTGAATCTTACCCAACACATGATCCAAGAGATCATGGTCTTCCAATTTGAGATCTAATATCATCTTCCAGGCATGGAAGTCATCCCTTCCAGTCAGCTTGTCATTCTCCTTGAATTCAAGACTTGTGGAACCCATTTCTTCCGGTGGTGATTGCTAAAGATAGAGTTTGTCTTCACCTCAGCTCTGATACCATGTAAATTTTTGTAGATGTTCTATGCTTGGAGCAGCTTTACTTTTCTCACAGCAATCATACAAATAGTGAAGTAAAATGCAGATAGAACATATAAGTGGATCTTATAGAAGACAAATCAGAAACAGGAAAAATGTGGTGGTGCGTTACGGCGGTCAACAGGGTGCTTCAACCAGCAAAGTCTCCTTGGTCAGCCAACCCAGAATGTGTCACAACAGTCCTCCAATCAGCAAACGAGTCAACCCAAGTCAACTCCAAAAAAGTCAACGCTGTCCTGAAAAAGTCAACGCAGGGCAGCAAGCTACGCAGCAGCAGATTGGTCAACCCTTTGACCTCGATTTCTGTGCCAAACAGTACGGCCTTCCAAAATCGAACTTCTCACCAAATTTCAGCCCATTCGCACCATGCGTTGACCAAAGTCAACGCTGGTCAAACTTTCTGCAAAACCCTAACCGTTGTAAATTGTCCACAAAATTTAGTCAGACAGACATAGATCCTCTTCCACACGCAGGGCTGAAATGTCTTCTATGAGCTCGTACTAAATCAGATGAGAGAAGAAGATGTGTGTTGAGTTGTGGTGAAATGCTCTCCAACTTTGCCCGTATTTATATCCATCATTGGGGTGTGTGACACATCTGCTGGGGGTGTGAAACCTTAAGGCCGACCTGCACATATAATTTATTATGAATAATAAATTCAAAATAAATGTTCTGCTCATCGGATTAAGACATATTATATATGGATTTTACACCTCTCCGAAAGAGGAATCCAACAAAAAATATTAGCCTCTTAATCTGAGCATCATAACATGGAGTTTGGACCTAGTTGTCCAAATTTAACACTCCCTCTCAACTAGGGAGAACTCCATCCATCGGTGCAATCAAACATCGTGCGTCATCCCGCCGTAACTTGCTTTGCTGGCCTCTTTATTTCAGAACAGAAGTGGGTCAGTCACAAAGACATCATCCCCCGACTGACATAATCAGTCCAGAGGTTCCAAACCTCTATCAAACTCATGAAGAGTATCCAACCAACCCAAAGTTGGTTCCTCTGACCCGAAGTCAGGCAGAGGTCCCAGACCTCACAAAACTTGATCCCAGATCAAGTGGTTGGACCGTGCCATCCTGGATAGAGAGTACGGCAATCTCTGATGCGTCCATCAGTCTTTGCTAATAGTCTCTAGCTTTTCCCACCTCATTGGCCAAATGAGAGGTACTTCCCATGAGCCCCGAACTCAATGGGTAGGATGCATACGGGGCACAGATAAATGAGAGGCGAACCAGCTCAATAATCACAAGGGTGGGGCAGAAGCATTATGAGTGCTTATAGCTCCGAGAAGCTATCCCCAAAGCCCCCCAGAGCTCCCAGAGCTCATCGTCCAACAGGACCCACATCATAGGGTCTTTCCATGACTCCAAGATTCTCACGGAAGGTTAGGAACTTGACCTTCCCCAGGGGCTTAGTGAGAATATCCGCGACCTGCTCATCAGTTCCTATATGATCGAGCCTTACGGCGCCTCGCTGTACCATATCCCGGATAAAGTGGTACCCGATATCAATATGCTTGGATCGGTCGTGGAACACAGGATTCTCAGTCATACGAATCCCACTCTGATTATCACAGAGTATCACAGTGGTATCTAGCACATGTCCAAACAGCTCACTAAAGAGCTTCCTCAACCAAACTGCTTCACAACAGGCCATACTAGCAGCAATGTATTCGGCCTCCGCGCTGCTCAAAGCCACCGACTTCTGCTTCCTGCTCATCCATGAGATCGAAGCAGAACCAAGATTGAAGCAGCATCCAGATGTGCTCTTACGATCCACCACACTGCCAGCCCAATCGGCATCAGTATATCCACGGAGTATCACACTCCCGGCAGTGTATCTCAGCCCATGGTTTATCGTGCCCCAAAGATATCTCAAAAGATTCTTGGCACCAACCCAGTGAAAATGATGAGGCTCAACCATCTGTTGACTCAAAGTGTTCACTGCAAAACATATGTCCGGACCGGTGTTCACTAAGAACATCAAAGCTCCTATGAGTTGACGATACTCAGTAGGATTGGCCAAGATAGGCCCAGCAGCGCTGCCACTCAACTTCTTAAAGTTGAGTTCCATAGGTGTCGACACGGACTTACAGTCCACCATCCCAAATCTTTCCAGAAGCTTCACAATGTATTTTCCTTGAGAAAGGAAAATCTCTCCAGGTCTCTGCCAGACCTCCAGGCCTAGGAAGTAGTGCATCAGTCCTGGGTCCTTCATCTCGAACTCAGGAACGAGCTCCCTCTTACATTGATGAATGAGAGGGTCAGCACCTGTCAGGAAGAGGTCGTCCACATACAGCACTAGAATGAGAGGCTTCCCCTGCACAACCTTGAAGTAAAGGTTCGGTTCAGCATTACTTCGAGTGAAGCCCAGCTTCATCAAGTAACTATCCATCCTCTCGTACCAAGCTCTGGGTGCTTGTTTTAACCCATAGAGGGCTTTCTTCAACCTGCAGACATGAGTGTCTCGATTCTGAACTTCAAATCCCAGAGGTTGTTCCACATACACCTCTTCCTTTATTGCACCATGCAGAAAAGCGGTCTTGACATCCATCTGATGAAGACTCCATCCTTGCGTAGCAGCAAGGGCTATGATTGATCGAATAGTGGTATATCGTGCCACAGGTGCAAATATGTCATCATAGTCAATACCTTCCTTTTGAGAGAAGCCACGGGCAACAAACCTTGCCTTAAACTTTTCAGCACTCCCATCAGATCCATGTTTGATCTTGTAGAGCCATTTTGCGGTGACAACAGATTTGTCCTTCGGTCTCGGGACCACATCCCATACATCATTCTTCATTATGGACTCATATTCTTCGTGCATAGCATCCTTCCAGACTTGATGCTTTACGGCTTCCTCAAAAGATCCAGGTTCAGATTGTACAATAGTACTCATGGCAGCTAGATACCCTTGGTATCTACACGGCTTCTTGCTTTCTCAGAATGTCCCCCTTGGGGCAGCATGACCCTCAGCATCTTCGAGGGTGTCCCCGAGCCATGATGGTCTCTTTCCCAGTGAAGGAGATGGATCAATAGGGTCCATTGGTCCTTCAATATCAGGCATTGTCTCATCCTGCGGTTCTTCTTGATTTCCAGGCCTTTCTTCATGATTTTCTTCAGATCTTGGAAGATCTACTACTTTCTTCCGGGAAGCATCTTCGTCAAAAGTGACATCATGGCATATCTCTACTTCCCTTTGACCAGGTACATAGACTCTATAGGCCTTAGAAGTCTCACTGTAGCCCACAAACATTCCTTTCTTCCCAGTAGCATCCAGCTTACTTCTCTTTTCTTTCGGCACATGAAAATAGACAGGACATCCAAAAATTCTAAAATGTGAGACATCAGGTTTCTTGCCAGAGAAAACCTCTTCGGGAGTTTTGGAGTCCAAAGAGGAATGAGGGCATCGGTTTTGAATGTACACAGCAGTATTTGCAGCTTCTCCCCACATAAACTTCGGTAGACCCTGGTCACATAGCATGGCACGGGCAGCTTCCACAATAGTCCTATTCTTGCGTTCAGCAACACCATTCTGCTCGAGAGTATATGCAGTGGTAGTCTCCCTCTTAATGCCAGCTTCTCTAAAAAAGTCTTTGAACTCATTTGACTCATATTCAGTGCCATTGTCGGTCCTCAAAATCTTGATCTTCTTTCCGGTCATATTTTCCACCAAGGCTTTGAAGGTACGGAACCACATGAAAGCCTCATCCTTCTTCTTCAAGAAGTATATCCAGGTTTTGCGAGAGAAGTCATCAGTAAATGTCATGTAGTAAGAGCATCCCCCCAGGGATGTCACGGGCAACATACCAGATAGATCAGAATGGACCAGTTGCAATATATCAGATGTCTTTGTGACACTTGAGGGGAAAGGTCCCCTTGTATGTTTTCCTTCAGCACAGCCCTTACATACACCTTCATGATTATTTCCAAAGTCAGGCATCCCTGTCACCACCTTCCTTGCTTTGGGAAGGGCCTTGTAATGAAGGTGTCCAAATCTCCGGTGCCATAGTTCGGTTTGACGGATAGTATCACAAGTCATTGCTCCCAGCGGACTTCCTCCAACCTGGTAGAGTGTGCCAACTCTAAAACCAATCGAGATAGCTTCCTTGAAGCTCTCCTTCCACATGAGCACCTTTCCATCAGAGAAAGTTACATTGAATCCTTTGTCTTCCATGGCAGATACAGACACAAGGTTCTTCTTCAATTTAGGTACATAGAGTACATCTTGCAAACGTAGGACTTGTCCTTGAGACAAGTGGAGGGTCACAATCCCTGTCCCTTTCACGGGATATGTGGCATTATCCCCAAGGATAATTTCAAGATTAGTATCCCTTTCAACCATGTCAGAAAGTGCGTCCTTGAATCCGGTGATGTGTCTTGAGGCACCACTATCGATTAGCCAGACATCCATAGTGTCGGGCGGAGATGCAGCTGAGAGAGCAGACACAAGAATATACTCATTTCTTTTATCAACAACATTAGACTCCTCATACCTGGTATTTCTGGACCTTTTTGAAGGTTGATTGTTTCCACCAAAGTGAGCCTTCCTCTTTCCTTTGGATTTGTCATTTCTTCGATTCCCATTCCTTCGGTTGTTGTTGTTATCATCACTATCTGGAGAATCCTTCTTGAAGGGGCATTCTCTAGCATAGTGACCAGGCCTATGGCAAGTGAAACACTTGCCCTTCTTTTCTTGAGTCTTCGTTCTTCCTTTGTCCTTAGGACCACCAGAGTTCTTCTTTTGAGAATGAGCACCATAGGCAGCATTTCTGTCATTATCAAATTCCTTCATCCTTGTTTCTTCTTGCATACATCTAGACAGAAGGTCATCAAAGTTAGGAATGGTATTATTGTTGAGAATGGTAGTTGTGAATACTTGCCATTCATATGGAAGTCCTCCAAGTGCGGTGAGAACCATCTCACGATCAGCTATTGTCTCCCAATAGCTAGCAGATTGTTCCTGGTTTCGGTCAACTTCAGAAAGAAAGTTTGAACAGACTCATCTCGGCCCTTCTTCATATTCTTCAACTTGTTCTAGAGGAATAGCACTTGGTTCACATTGTTTACTTGGAACATAAGTATCAATTTGTCATACATCTCCTTGGATGTGCCTAGTTCAGATATGTAGGCAACCAGACTCTTATTTATGGATTCCCTGATCAGCAGCTTTGCTCTGATCTCCTCTATACTTGTCTAACAAATAATGCAGTATTGGATGGAGGTTCTGAATTCACCAAAGACATGATCCAAGAGATCATGGTCTTCCAATTTGAGATCTAATATCATCTTCCAGGCATGGAAGTCATCCCTTCCAGTCAGCTTGTCATTCTCCTTGAATTCAAGACTTGTGGAACCCATTTCTTTCGATGGTGATTGCTAAAGATAGGGCTTGTCTTCACCTCAGCTCTGAAACCATGTAAATTTTGTAGATGTTCTATGCTTGGAGCAACTTTACTTTTCTTACAGCAATCACACAAATAGTTAAGTAAAATGCAGATAGAACATATAAGTGGATCTTCTAGAAGACAAACCAGAAACAGAAAAATGTGGTGGTGCGTTACGGCGGTCAACAGGATGCTTCAACCAGCAAAGTCTCCTTGGTCAGCCAACCCAGAATGTGTCACGTCCTCCAATCGTTGAAACTAGTCAACCCAAGTCAACGCCAAAAAGTCAACGTCGTCTCGTAAAAGTCACGCAGGGCAACAAGCTAAAAGTCAACGCAACAACAGATTGGTCAACCCTTTGACCTCGATTTCTGTGCCAAACAGTACGGCCTTCCAAAATCGAACTTCTCACCAAATTTCAGCCCATTCGGACCATGCGTTGACCAAAGTCAACGCTGGTCAAACTTTCTGCAAAACCCTAACTGCAGAAATTCGTCCTTCAGCTTAGCCATACAGATTTGTCCTTCTTCTCCACACGTGTGGGCTGGAAATGTCTTCTAAGGAGCTCGTACTACATCAGATGAGAGAAGAAGATGTGTGTTGAGTTGTTGTGAAATGCTCTCCAACTTTGCCTGTATTTATATCCATCATTGGGGTGTGTGACACATTTGCTGGGGGTGTGAAACCTTAAGGCCGACCTGCACATATAATTTATTATGAATAATAAATTTGAAAATAAATGTTCTGCTCATCGGATTAAGACATATTATATATGGATTTTACACCTCTCCGAAAGAGGAATTCAACAAAAATATTAGCCTCTTAATCTGAGCATCATAACATGGAGTTTGGAGCTAGTTGTCCAAATTAAACACTAATCCTACTCGATTCTACAATTACATTGAACCCAAGACCCAGTCCGCCTAACATATGGCTTGCCCATCAAGTCATGGTGTTCCTGGGTTGGTCATCATCTTAGGAATGAAATTGGATATACTTGTATGTGGTTCAAAACCTTTTCGTTATTAGTTTAGTTCCACCCAGTATATAGTTAGGAATTGTTCCAGTGAATGCAGAAGAGACAAGAGATACCAGAAGTTAGGCCAGAGGCCAGGGGGAAATCCACAAGGGGAAAACTTCTGAATCCATTCCTTATAGATTTTTAATCAACAAGAGAAATCCAAGTCAAATAAACCAGTGATCCAAGTGCCAAGTCTGCCCTCTAAAAATATTCCACGTTCAATCCATAAGATAGTCCACCAACCAGCCATAGGTATGTCCTTAAATTTATTTGAAACTTACATCATCATGTACCTATGGAATTCACATGATCATTGAAGAATGTACTCACATCATTAGGGGATATTGTACTTCTGGAACTCACATTCAATAGAGATAATAATCCTCAAATAACATGCATTATCACAAAGATAATTTTTTTCAAATAAATCTCTTTGAATAGAATTATAAAGCCATAAAAGGCACACATATAGAGAAGTATAATGTCACGAGAAGCTTAATTTAATAAGATTATGGTGCCATATGAAGTTTGCATTTAATTTTTCATTTTTTATTCCCAGGAACCTTCGTATTCTACCTCATACATCTAAATTATTCACCACATATAATCACCAAATTGGTTTCCAAATGTTTGAGGATAGGTACCAATACATAGTTGTTTCCACCTACGAAAAGAAATGAATCTTGGGCAAGCCAACCTGTCATCTTGGAGGGTTGACTTGGCAACTTGGAGGGACAAATGACAGTTACAAAATTTAATTTTTCTTCTTTTCACAGGGTCACAAAGAACATGACCTTTGAATTTTATGTTGACTATAAATAAAGCATCAAGAACATGCTACAAAATAATAATAATGCTAATTTATTTTTCTTGTTTTATTTTTTACATGAAATTCATATTGATACAACTACAATGAAAATTATGAAGACCAAAACTAGTTACAATCTCCAACACTCCCTCTTAACTAGGGAGGTATTCATAATGACTCATCAAGATATACTCGACTTGAATAATTCTATAGTAAATGATCCATAATGATAATAAAAAATTATGATAGAATCATCATAACCAGCATCGTCAAAATACAAATACCTTAACAAGTACACCCTATCTATCCACTAGATAAGAGAAAAATGCTGGGAGGAATTCAATAGGACACCACACCGTCTCTCTAAGGCACATATTCCACCTAGGATCACCGAAGTATGTCCTCCACTAGACCATTTACCTCAAGGAAATTTTTTTCCACTAGACCATTCTTTATCCAAGTCCATGTACTTGACTTAGGGTTTTCATCCTAATATGTCACAATACATGACTCAAGAATGTGTGTCCAAGATTCTTATCCAATCCAACATTCTCTTTATCCATGTCCATGTACTTGACTTAGGGTGTTAAATCTAATTTGTCATAGTACATGACACAAGCAGAAAAATGTGTCTAACTTTGAGTCCCTCTCAACCTGTGATGAAAAATGCATCCTCACTCCCTCTCAAATAGGAAGGAGATATCTATAAGCCCAAGGTTGTGTAAGAAGAACTCAAAATTTCCTTACATACACTACCTATTCCAAGAAAACAACTAGGGATTCATATCAACAACTATGATGAGCTATCTACCCTAAGAAAGGTACAACTGACCTACTTGTTGATGTAGAAATCCATAACCCTTTCAACCTTAAACACATCTATAGGTCCTTTTCCACCTCTTCTGCTAATGAAAAAAATTCCACGTCCTTAGATAGTGTGCATATCTAGCTCAAAATGTTCTACTATCGTTGATCACAACTCGTTTTGTGTCACTGAAATTTGGCCCAAACAATTTTCCCTCTAGCTTCTCTTTACTCCTTCAAATATGTAAATTCATAGGGACTTTAATGTTTCCCACTACTTTCCTCTATGATGCTCCAAAGATGACAGGTCTTAGCACTTGGAGGTTACCCTTTGATCACTGAAGATGATCTCTCAACAACTCAATGAGCTAGGGCACAAATGGCTATCTCTCTTGACTATTCTTAGTTACCTCCAAAAGCCAATCCTTTAGCACATCAAAGTTCTTCCCAAACACAATGACAAATATGCCTTTTGACCATTGTATTAGGGCTTTCCAAGTAGCTTCTAAAAACCCTCCAAGTATTTTCCTTAAGTTGCTATCGATCTTTAGGACATAAAATTTTATCCCTAAATACTCCTTGGATTCTATGCATATACTTGAGATTTTTCAGCCCTGGTTAGGGCTTCCTGTATAGTCCATGTAAAACCTAAAAATATTCCTCAAAACTTCCTGGAAAATTCTGTTGTATCTCCACCATAGACCCTCTATTCCCGCATTTTCCTTTAAGGAATTAATACATAATTTTACTTCCCTCACACTGATTACAAGAGATATGTTCAACAACCTAACAAGGGCTCGACCCTACCTGAACAAAAAATAAATGTGTAATCCTTTTTACTGAGTACTAGCCAAGAACAATGCATAGAAATATACCTACAATTCTCGGTCAACATCTGCCTAACTCGTCCCTTGCCCAAACACATAAAGGGACATCAAACTTGACTTCTTCTTCACTTGGAAATGCTCCTCTAGGTTGTGACTACTTCCAATAAGGTTATTTGCACATAAAATATCTTAGTGTCATAATTCGAATTCTAAGGATGCTATTTCATAGTGTTCTTGGACTTGATCATTCTATAGAGAGAAAGCTCGGATTTTTGTTTGATATCATCTACACACCTATAGATATTTATTACATACCTTTGATCTACCACACAAACCTGGATTTACACACAGGGGTCAGAATCATATGGGCTTGTATTTGATTCATGGGGTGACAAATTTGTGTCCCATAGAGATGATGTAATTCTGGGCTTCTTTTATCTTGATCACCACATAGAATTTAAATAACACTTCAGATTGGATTTACAACTACAAACTTGGATCACTGAATTTTCATATAAATGATGTTGTAAGACTTGCATATATGGTTCCACGGAGGTAAGTTTGGATAGTGCACAAATCCTAGACTATAGAGGAAGCTTGAATGTCACATATCATAGAGATGAGGTCTTTGGACAAAATTTATATTTATTTCATATTTTTCTCCATTTCCACAATTTCTTATAATCCACATAAGGTTCTCAGATCCATACATTATCACAGAGAATTAGGTACTTAAGATTTAGCCTCAGAACTTCACTTGGATCCCACAGAGAAATATCCTCATAGAAGGCTCGAATTTGTGTTTCCTCAGATGATGTGAATTAATGGCCATAAGCTGAACTAATGATACCAAATCATAGAGAGATCATATCATATTTTGGATATGTAGTCCATATGCTATTCCTTTAAAATTGTTCCTGGGTTAGTATTTTCATGACAATGTGACAAAGAATATGTCTTCAACCACATAATATACAATCCCAGATATGTCTTATTAGCCTCAATACTCTGTTATAGTATTCATATGGTTTCATAGTGAGAGTAATTTCTAAACTTCAGAGGTATTAGTCACAGACTTTGTTTCTCCATAGATTGAATTAATATTTAACTTCAAAATTTCGTATTTCTCCATAGAAGTGTAGCCTTAGTCCAAGCACCAACGTCAAAGAATATATGTCATAGTGAACTCGCATTAGAGGAAATTTCAGCCTAAAAGTGGCCTCCTAAGAAAAAAATAATAAAATAATAGTCAAAACTAATAAAATAAGCCCTTGAAACCTTCCACCTCAAGCCAATATTTTGGAAGCGTTTCATAGATGAAACTTTTTTCATATGGTCCCATGGTATTCAAGTGCTCTGTAAATTCCTCTCTCATCTCAATATCATCTCTCCCCGCATCTAGTTCACTATGGAACTTGAAGAGAACCATTCCCTTCCTTTTCTTGACATCCTTATCTCTTGCCTCTCCGATGGATCCCTTTCCTACTAGGTCTATTGGAAAAATACCCATACAAACAGGTACCTTTATGCTAGCTCCCACCATCATCCTTCTCAAAAGGCAGTGGTCCTCAAAACCCTTGTCTCCCGATCCCTTCATATTTCATTCTCCCAATACCTTCCTAAAGAAAAATACCATCTCACCAAAGCTCTTAAATATAATGGATACACTTCCTCCCAAATTAATAAGGCTTTCCATTCTTTCACCTACCCCAGGCTTAAAACTATTCCCAACTCCCCTCCCTTAGCCAAGGTAACCCTTCCTTACATTCAAGGAGTTACCAATCATTTGTCGAGAATCCTTTCTAGAAAGAACATTACAACCTTCTTTAAGCCCCATATAACCTTCAACCAGCTCTTCTGATTAGCCAAGGATAAGAGTGATCCTATGTTAGGACCTGGAGTCTATGATATCCCCTATTCCTGTGGCAAATCTTACATAGGTCATGTTAGCCGCCCTATAAATTTTTTTACAAAGAAAAGTAGGGAGCTAAATTGTTTTTGAGCCTTCAAGGAATGCATCTCCCCTGAAGACACATCATCCTTGAAGTCTCCTGTGCCTTTACCTTTGATAAATTTCCCTCTGCTGACTCCCTTTATAAGGTCTCATTGATTACATAAATTTTGCTCCAAAATGCCTACATTAACCCTTATATCCCTGCAGAATGTCCCTTTTCACCTCTTCTTCATTTTTCAAAACCCCTTTTCTTTACCCCAAAATCACCCCCCTAATCCTTCTAAACCTCTCCAAAAATCCCCCCTTTATGGTCCCCTTAATCTCCCCAAATCCCCTTGAAAACCCACCTTTACCCTTTGTCTACCCAAACTCTCACCTTTGTTCCCTATCGCTACCCTCCTTTGGCTTTAAAATGCACCGAAATGGATTAAAAACCCACTTTTAACATTATAATAGGGCTAGCACCTTTCGGCCAGCCCCCTCGGATTTTTTTCCACCTTGTGACCTGGGTGCCGAAACCAGGCGCTAACCAAAAAATTTCTTATCTCAATTGGTATCGGAGGCAATATCAACCGTCGATCAGCGCAGATCGGACGGTCCGTGTCAAATCTGTAGCGCCTGTGGTCTACACCATTATTCCCCTCCGATCGCCTTTCAGCAGTTCATATAACCACAGATCAACGGTCTGCAGTACATCCGTCTCGGTGGTCCCCACTGCAAACATTGTACATAAACCACCCAGTTTCTATCGCACCACCTTTCGGAGGAAGGCGATTTTTTCCCATTGCCCAGTGATTCCACTGATCAAACAACGCGTGTCAGGCGCACTGTTTCAAAACTGCTATCTCATCGCACGTTATCGTTCGGTACAGGACGCGGAGCGATATCGCTTTCAGCCATCCGATCTGCAATCGTCCATCCAACGGTCATCGCTCAACGAAGCTGCGCGAGGTTTAACCCAAGGAAACCGTACCCCTGGTCCACTGTCCCTCGCCCTCCGATGCATTTTTCATCGTTGATCTCCGCTGAGATTGGACGGTCCAGATTAGATAACATGCCCGCTGTTGACCCGGGCCCGCCACGTCATTCGTCCATGTATCTTCATCTTTTTTCTCGCCCGTACCTTTTATAATCCATTCAAAGATTAAATTTTAATGTTTTTTACGTTAAACGTCTGCATCGACACCTTCCACTGTTTTTCGCCAACCTTCACCAGAGCATTTCTCCACCATTCCTCTACATTTTTTCGCCATTTCTCCGCAGTCCCACTATCATCCTCGCATTTTTCCACATCATCCCACCCCCGTACATGTTTTTCGTAACAGGTTTTCATGTTTTGCAGGGTTACCAACAGCAAATGGCCGCCATGATTTAGGGTTTCTGTCACAGTGACAAAAAACACAGGGAAGAGCGTGCACAGAGATTGTATCATGGAGAAATTCCCAGGATAGTGCTCTGACATGATTTCCATTAAAAGAACAGGGTTTGACCCTGTAAAAATGTCCCAGAGCCATTAAAATGTGGATTTCGCAGACAGAGATATAAATGAAGTAGCAGAGAGTTTAAGGCCTGAAGGTGAAGATCCTGGAGCCTTGATTCAGTGTTTTAGAGACAAAGTACCAGATTGAAGACATTGAGGATCACACAGAAGGTATGCAGTGCATAAATTAATGTATATCAGGTGGTCTACGTCAGCATAATTTTTTCCCCACGAAAGGACAAAGTGTCCATGTAGTTTTCATCCTATGCCGTGTTCTAGAGAGATTTTCTACCCTGACAATAGTCCTGGTGCTATCAGAGCATTTATTTCACAAGTATGGTGGACCTCTCAATCATTTATTTACCTTTTTGTTTATGCATCAAAAGTACTACAGAGTCCTGCAGCCAGAGTTAAATGCACGGAGTTAAAACAGAATGGGCTTCGGCCCTCTTACTTTTCTAAGTTTTAATGTTGTATTTACTTTCCACCTACCTCCTCTGCTCATATTTCTGCTATAAAACTCATGAGAAAATATTGTAATGGTTGTTGATCAGTTATCAGAGAATTGCAAGTAGTTTCTTTTGAGACACAGTCTCTGTGTAAAGTTGTAAGATAGGCTGAGGAATATGATTCCAGACTGAGTATTCGGCTATTGGCATTGTTGTACTTGACTGGTATTTCTATTCAATATGAAAAGCACCTTTCTTTGGATCCTGATCTAAAGCAGTGGTGATGTTTTCCTATCTCCGTGTTTAATTCATTTCATTTCATTTCTACTGGCTTGCATCAGAATATTGGCATAGGATTTACCCTTGTTAGGTACCCTATGTTTCTGCTCTCCTTGCCTTTGATGTTTTCTGCTATATGTGTGATCTAAGAATTGATTTCAGTTAATTTAACCAGTGTAGTGGATGTTATTGCCTGCTCTCTGATGTATGAATTAAATGAATTAGTTCTTAGATGTTTCCTGTTAAGGATTTAGCTGGAAGATTTGGGAACATTGGGGATTAGAGTTAGCCCTGTCCACTAGGATCCTTGTGCGACCAACTGGTCTTTAAATTTGTGTTCTAAACCTTTACTGTTTCCTCCTCTCTTATCATTCCATATCACACAATCATCTTTAAGATCCAATGTTTTAAATGACTAGCCCAATTGAAAGCCTGTCTATTGACTAGTAAGCAAATCCTTTCCTGACTCCATTGCCCAATGGTTTGAATGCTCCCTGGAATACTTCACCTCTGCCTTATCCCTCTTTGCTCATCCTTCTCTTACATTGAACCCTCCTTTCCTAATAACCAGCAACCAAATCAAAACAAATCAAACAAACAAACCTTGTGCCTATAACTAGCCTAACATCTTAAACTTTGAGCTTCAAAGACATAAAACCTTTGCTCATATAGAGAGATCCCTCTCTGGACCCAGGAGGGCTAGATCCTAAGGTTTGAAAGTGGTTTGATGTTGTCTCATATTTTGGTCTTGCCAATCTGGCCAAAACATGGGAACCCCAACATAATGACAACTCCGCTGGGGAAATTCTGAGTTTTTCTCACCTTCCACATCATAGGACCCTCAGAAACCTACAATATTTGGTTAGGTTGGTAGTTAAACACTCCTATTCACACATCAACCTCTATACCATTTTCTGTGTTCCCCCCCATACTCTTGGACAGAGTCTGGAAAGGGCCAGGTAGCCTCCATATCTCACACTCTTTCAGAGATGACATATCTGGTAAAATCCCTCCCAGTCAATCTCTGGTTAGAGTTTGCTGTGTTTTTGAGATATCCTTGAAGGGGGACATCTCATAAGCACTGTGGTGGACAATGTACCCTCCCCAAACATCCTAAACCCTCCACCTGGTGACTCCATAGTTCCTAAACGATTTAAAGACTCCACTGGTGATTAGTAGGCCTGTTGATTATCTTGGTTCACATAAGACTCCACTGGGAGACCAGCCTCCATAGCAACATCAACCACAATAGAAGTAACAAGTAGGGTTAAGCTGCTTGGTTAGAAAACAACATTCTGGCTTCAAGAACCATTCATACAAGAGCTTACCCTGACCCAGACCCACCTGAAATAGTTGATAACCCTGAGAGCATCCTCAAGAGATCTCCTACACCTAAAGGACCAACTATTTCCAGCCACATCCATAGATCTAACTCTGCACCAGAAGATCTTACAACTCTATCACACTTTTTTCACCTTGACCTAGACCTACCCAATAGATTACCTAGAACTAGGTCATTCAGTGTCCTAGACCAGCCAGACCTTGAGCTCCCTGGTTCACCACCTCAAAGTGGTAGACACCTTGGGAATAGACAGATCCCTCCCTCTACACCTGCTGATATTCACTTCATTCAAAACTTGGGGCTCAGTCACCCTAAATCTGCTCATCAGTCTTCTGCTGGTCACAATATCCCTGTCATCCATATACCAGCTACCCAAGTCAATCCTTTACCTCATCAAAACATCATTATGGCAGCCTGGTATGCACCTTTGGTTTTACCTTAGCCTCTAGTACCCTTACCCAATGATTATCAATCAAAGATCCCACACTTCACTGCAAAAGAATCTACCACAGCACAACACCATGTAGATAGGATGGAAGATTCTTTTGACTACATGGAAATTGATGATGATACAGTCAAAATGAGAATATTTTCCCAAAGCTTAGGGGGTGATGTGAAGAAATGGTTTAAGGGCCTACCTCCGGGTAGCATAAATGACCTCCCAGCTCTATATCAGACCTTCATAAACAAATGGGAAGTTAAGGCCAACCCTCGCCAACTCCTAGCAGAATATATGAGCCTTAAAAGAAATGTAGGAGAGAGTGTCCATGATTACACAATGAGATTCAACAGCATTTACAATGCTCTCCCTCCACATATGAAACCTCCCCAAGTTATGGCCCTAGCGAAATACCCTGAAGGCTTTGATGCTGACATGGCCTATCAGCTTAGGGATAAAGAGTATAACACATTGGAAGACATGCAGAAAGGTGTAGTGAATATAGAAGCCAACTTGATTGATAAAAGGGCAAGACTGAGAGCTAAGAGGAGGGTAACTTACAGAGATGGCAATGTAGCTTCCACATCTGACCCCAATTATGACCGTCTATCTAAAAATGTGGAAGAGCTACAACAAATGGTGAAAAAAATGGTTGTCACAGTTAGTAACCAAAACATAAATCAAAGCCATAACCAGAACCAGAACTTTAGAAGAAACAACACCACTCCCAACAGACAAAGAGAATCAGATCAACAGGTTATACCCCCATTTCAAGAGAACTTTCTTAATGAAGATGAGGGAATCATAGAAGAGTCTGAGGGAAACACAATAAACATGTTTGAAATAGAAGATTCAATCCATAACTGTTACACAGAAGAATATCAGCCCTCACCCTCATATTGGGATGAGGAAAGATCAGAATCTGAAGATTACAGACTTGGATTTGAAGATGCCATCATGCAGGTCAAACAATATGAACTTAGGAGCAAAAAGAGCCAAGACACTTCCAAACCCACATCACCTGAGGTAACCATAAAGAAAAGGACTGAGAAGACTTCTAAAGTGACTGCTGAAAGAAGCAAGCCATCAGCTGAGAGTTCTAGAAAAAACAAAGAAAAATACAACCAAAACACTGATACACAAGGTAAACTAGCTAGTAGCACTAGCACTGCAGTTAGTGCTCCTGATAAAACTATCACAAACACTGTACGTAACGAGAATCAGCACACTGATTCAGCCACTAAGGCAGTGGCTAACAAAACAGAGTTGAACATTCCAAAGAGTCAGTCCACTTTCAATTTGGAGAGTGAGATTGAAAAAATTAAAATCTCTGTCCCACTCTCTGAGCTGGCCACTCAGGATGTATATAAAGGCCAAATTTTTAAAGCATTAAATTTAGGTGAGAACAGTGACACTGTAAATCTGAGTGATGATCAACCTGCCCTTCTGTTTGGTCCAAAGATAGAAGGAAAGTTTCAGGAAGGTGTAGTTCCCCCTTTTTATATCAGTCTTAATGTCCATGATAAGATTCTCCACAATGCAATGCATGATTCTGGGGCATCACATAACCTGATGCCTAAAGTAGTGATGGAAAGATTAGGCCTAGAGATAACCCATCCCTATAAAGACCTATATTCATTTGACTCTAGTAGAGTGAATTTTCTTGGCCTGATCAAAGATTTATGTGTGAGCCTTACTCAGATTCCTGCCAAGTGTATGGTCATGGATGTTGTTGTGGCAGATGTGCCACCCAAGTATGGCATGTTATTATCAAGATCATGGGGAGCCAAGCTGCAAGGAACAATGCAGATGGATGGGGCTTATGCCACGATCCCAATCTTTGGTCAACTTAGGAGACTGTATAGAGAGGCACAAATGAAATTCCTGGTCAGTAGCCCCGAGAAGCCTGAAAATTATCCTCTATATTCTGTACATACAGACCTGGATTCCTTTATCTTCTGCAATGATGAATCTTTGGGAGGACCAGAATCTGAAAACGTAGATACAAGCAAAGGTACACATGATGAAACAGAGCCAATGGACTTTAACATAATGGCTACCCTAGACTCAGAGGAGGAAGACGTAGAAAACTTTGAGCAGTGCACTGAAACAACAAAGAAAAATGGACCAGAAACAGAATGCAATCAGCCAACTAGTCACCTCTCTGACTTCCACACCCATAACAAAAAACTAAACAGCCCACAACCTAGTGCAGAACCTATAATGCAGCATAATGGCGAACCCAGCTGTAGGGAAAGAAATGATAACAAAAATGAGAGTGAACCCCTGTGGGAAATGAGTTTCGATGGGTCCTACACAAGAAGAACTGCCGGAGCTGGGGTATGGCTACGTAACACGGAGAGCGACTACGCGGAGAGCCATGCCTGCAATCTGAATTTCAAATGTACAAATAATATTGCAGAGTACGAGGCTCATTCCTAGGTTTAAATCTGTTGAAGAAAATAGGAGCCCATAGAATAGCCGTGCAGGGAGATTCTGAATTGGTTATAAAACAGGTGAAAGGTGAATACACAGCCAAACACCCTAGGTTGAGAGCATATAGGAATGATGCTGTGGACATATTGAAAACATTTGTTGAATACGAATTAGTGTTTTTTCCTAGAAATCAGAATGCCATTGCAAATGGATTAGCTTGCCTAGCCAGTTCATACCCTAAGACTCCAAGCGACCAACAGATCATCATTCAAACCAAATTCAGGCCTATAGTGCCGGATAACAAAAAATACTGGCAGGTTTTAGAGGGAGATAAACAAATTGAGGATTTTTTGATGGGTAGGAACGAGTTTGAGTTTTCCGATTCAGACTCTACATCTAGTGATAGCTGCCTAAGTGAGGAACCTTCAGATGAGGAAGAAACTACACCCCACAATGTAGAAATAAACGCTTTAAATGAAGAAATTGGAAATTCAACCACACAGTGTGAAAACGCCGACAGTGAAGAAGTAGAGGTGCTGCAGGCCAAATATAAGAACATACCTCAAGGTCTGGCACCGTTAGAAGACCTTTTTGAATTCGATGATGTGGCAAAAAATCCCACCATTGAGCATGCGGACTCTGACGTAGAAGAATGCAACATAGGCACAAAAGATAATCCCAAAATAATTAAATTGGCTAAGTCTCTTCCTGCGAACATGAAAAAGAAATACATTAACCTTTTTAAGGAATTTATTGACGTGTTTGTGTGGAGTTATGAAGACTTAAAGGCTTATTACATGAACATTATACAGCACAAAATACCTTTAAAAGAAAATCAGGAACCCTTCAGGTAGAAAATTCGTAGGATAAACCCAAAAAAATTTCCTGCAGTTGAAAAAGAGATTAAAAATATGTATGAGGCAAGCATAATAGTTCCTGTAAGGTTCTTTGAGTGGGTTTCGAATTTAGTGGCTGTGAGAAAGAAAAATGGGGAGATTAGATTATGTATTGACTTCAAAAATCTTAATAGAGCCTCACTCAAAGACAACTACCCTTTGCCAAAAATGGAGCATATTCTTCAGAGAGTGGTAGGCTCTAAAAGGATCTCCATGCTAGACGGTTTCTCAGGTTACAATCAAGTCTTAGTAATCCCAGAAGACCAACTCAAAACAACCTTTACCACTCCATGGGGCACCTTTATGTATGTGAAGATGCCTTTTGGATTGATGAACGCTGGTGCAACCTTCCAAAGAGCGATGGACATATTTTTTTCAGATGAGATAGGGCACTTCATTGTTATTTACTTAGATGACATAACAGTCTATTCCAAGACTGAATAAGAACATCTGAAACATTTGAGAAAAGTGTTTGAAAAATGTAGAAGGTTTGGTCTGTCACTGAATCCTAAAAAGATTGTATTTGGACTGCAGGAAGGTAAACTTCTTGGCCACATTATATCTGAGAAGGGAATTAGGATAGACCCACAACGAGTTGAGGGAATACTACAAATCACACACCCAAGAAACATCAAGGAGTTATAGTCCTTCATTGGGAAGATTAAATTCCTTAGGAGGTTTATTCCCAATCTAGATGAACACCTTAAGAATATGACTAACACGCTGAAGAAGGGTGTAGGAGTTAAGTGGACTGTTGAAGCCAAGAAATATTTTGAATCAGTAAAACTTGCACTCACCCAGGCTCCTGTTCTAATCAGCCCAGATTTCTCAAAAGATTTACTGATTTTTTCATTTGCCTCCAAGCATACAATAGTTGCAGTTCTACTGCAGAAAAATTCAGAGGGAATGGAACAACCCATTTCTTTCTTCAGTAAAGCACTCAGGGATGCACCCTTGAAATACAACATTATGGAAAAACATGCCTATGCTCTGATTAAGGCCTTGAAAGACTTCAGGGTGTACATACTGCATTCCCACACCATAGCCTATGTGCCAAATATAGTGGTCAAAGACATCTTGTCCCAAGACCCAGATGGGAAGAGGGGCAAGTGGATTGCTGTGATTTTAGAATACGACCTTGAGATAAAACCCACCAAACTAATTAAAGTTCAGGGCTTAGCACAACTAATGGCTGAATCAAACCTACAAGCCCTAGACATTAGCATGGTAAATACCTTGGATGAGCAACAAGAATTTCCTGATCCCACTGTTGAGGAAAAGTTTCAGAGCTCTCCTTGGTATTCTGACATTTTGTATGTGCTTACACACCTCAATGCCCCTCCTGAACTATCAAAGACCAAGGACAGATTCTTAAAGCTAAAATCCAGGAGCTATTGCATATTGAATAACTTCTTATACTGGAAGAACCCAAATGGCCTATTGCTTAAATGTTTGCCTAAAAATGAGGCAGAGAGGATTAAACAAGAATTCCATGCAGGAGAGTGTGGAGGCCACCTGAGCTGGAAAGCCACTGCAAAAAAAATACTCAGAGCTGGCTACTATTGACCTAAACTCTTCAATGATGTCCATAAGATGATAATTTCCTGCCACAAATGCCATATTTTTGAAGGAAAAATAAATCTCCTTCCCTTACCTCTACAACCCATCATTGTTGAAGGTCCCTTTTTGCAATGGGGCCTAGATTTCATAGGTGAAATTCACCCTGCTTCTTCTGCACAACACAAATGGATCCTAACAGCCACAGACTATTTCACTAAGTGGATAGAGGCCATACCTACTAGGAATGCCACAGATTCAATCATCATTAGTTTCCTAGAAGGTCATATCCTCTCTCGGTTTGGCTGCCCAAGGAAAATAATCACTGATAATGCTACTGATTTTGGATCCAAGAAAATGGTTGATTTTTGTCACAGGTATCAAATAGCACTCGGTCATTCAACTACCTATTACCCTCAAGGTAATGGATTAGCTGAATCATCAAACAAGAGCCTGGTGATCATCATTAAGAAGCTGTTGGAAAAGAACAAAAATTCATGGCATAACAAGTTAGTACATGCTTTGTGGGCTGACAGGCTTACAACAAAGAAATCTATTGGCATGTCACCTTATCAGCTTGTCTATGGAACAGAAGCAGTGTTTCCTACCAGCCTTGGGGTACCAGTGATCAAGCTGGTCCAGGAGATTCAAACAGAAGAAGACAGTATGGTGAGGAGAATAAACCAGACAATTCATCTCTAGAAAACAAGGGAAGAGGTTTACAATAGAGCAGTGAAGGTTCAGGAAAACATAAAGAAGGTGTTTGATAAGAGAACCAAAGTTGCTGATTTCAAAATTGGGGATCAAGTTCTGAAGTGGGACTCAAGGAGAGAGGATAGAGGAAAGCATGGCAAGTTTGACAGTTTGTGGCAAGGTCCATACATCATCCAGGCCACTGTGGGTCCAAAAGCCTTTTTCCTACAAGAATTAGATGGAAAAGAGCTATTTGGGGGTATTGTCAATGGCAGGATGCTCAAACACTACTTCTGCTGATTTACAATTTCTAGTTTCCATTACCATTGTACATACCATTGCAGTTTTTTATTTTCAAGAAAAAAAAGAGAAAATGTTTCAAAAAACAGAGGAAAAAGAGAGGTTCAGACATGCTTAAAAGATGAACCTCTGATGTGCAAAATATTGGCTCTAATAAGCTCAAAACCTGAGCCAAAGAAAGTAAAAACAGCTGGTCCTAACATGCCTAAAATCTGGACCAACAAAGAAGAAAGAAGAATCAGCTCTAACATGCCCAAAACCAGAGCTGAAATGAAGAAAAGAAGTGACTCTAACATGCTCAAAACTTGAGTCACAAAAAGAAAGAAGGATGCTTCAAGATTTCAGATTTCAAGCCTTCAAAGTTTTGTTTTCAGTTTTCTACAAGTTCTGTCCATGTGCAACTGTCTTTATGCCTTCGAACCACAGCAAAAAAAATTGTCTAATCCTGGTTTGACTGATTTTAAATTTATGTTGTAGAATGTAGAGAAGAAATCTGCTGGACAGTTTAATCCTAACATATATTAGATTAGGTAGAGAAACATGTCAGACCAACAGTTTAATCTAGTCTCATGGAGTAATAAGGGTAGAAATAGAATAGGTTTATTTTCTTGTTTGTAAAAAATAAAAATATGTAAAGGGTCTGCTAGCTCAAATGCACCCTAGAAGAAGAAAAAATGCTAGGATTGTAGTGTGGGTAGGTAGCTTGATTGGGAAAGTTTTTCTGCTAAATTGATGTCTTCATTATTGTGGTAGCTGAAAATCAAAGAAGAAGGTGGCTCAAGAAGTAGGCATCTAGCCTACTCCAAAGATCATTTCTGAATTCTTGACTCCTTCAAGAAGAAGCCATCCCCATGTGGAGCCACTGTTAGCCCCCCTATAAATTTTTGACAAAGAAGAGTAGGGGACTAAATTGTTTTTGAGCCTTCAAGGAATGCATCTCCCCTGAAGACACATCATTCTTTAAGTCTCCCGTGCCTTTGCCTTTGATAAATTTCCCTCTGCTGACTCCCTTTATAAGGTCTCATTGATTACATAAATTTTGCTCCAAAAGGCCTACATTAACCCTTATATCCCTGCAGAATGTCCCTTTTCACCTCTTCTTCATTTTTCAAAACCCCTTTTCTTTACCCCAAAATCACCCCCCTAATCCTTCTAAACCTCTCCAAAAATTCCCCCTTTATGGTCCCCTTAATCTCCCCAAATCCCCTTGAAAACCCACCTTTACCCTTTTTCTACCCAAACTCTCACCTTTGTTCCCTATCGCTACCCTCCTTTGGCTTTAAAATGCACCGAAATGGACTAAAAACCCACTTTTAACATTATAATAGGGCTAGCACCTTTCGGCCAGCCCCCTCGGCTTTTCTTCCACCTTGTGACCTGGGTGCTGAAACCAGGCGCTAACCAAAAAAGTGCTTATCTCAATTGGTATCGGAGGCAATATCAACCATCGATCAACGCAGATCGGACGGTCCGTGTTAACTCTACAGCGCCCGTGGTCTACCTTGTCATTCCCCTCTGATCGCCTTTCAGTCGTTCATATAACCGCAGATCAACGGTCCGCAGTACATTCGTCCCGGTGGTCCCCGCTGCAAACAATGTACATAAACCACCCGGTTTCTATCGCACCAACTTTCAGAGGAAGGCGGTTTTTTCCCATTGCCCAGCGATTCCACTGATCAAATGACGTGTGTCAGGCGCACTGTTTCAAAACCGCTATCTCATCGCACGTTATCGTTCGGTACAGGACGCGGAGCGATATCGCTTTCAGCCATCCGATCTGCAATCGTCCATCCAATGGTCATCGCTCAACGAAGCTGCGCGAGGTTTAACCCGAGGAAACCGTACCCCTGGCCCACTTTCCATCGCCCTCCGATGCATTTTTCAGCGTTGATCTCCGCCTAGATCGGACGGTCCAGATTCAATCACACGCCCGTCGTTGACCCGGGCCCGCCATGTCATTCGTCCACGTATCTTCATCGTTTTTCTCACCCGTCCCCTTTATAATCCATTCAAATATTAAATTTTAATTTTTTTTACGTTAAACGTCTGCCTCAACACCTTCCACTATTTTTCGCCAACCTTCACCAGAGCATTTCTCCACCATTCCTCTACATTTTTTCGCCATTTCTCCACAGTCCCACTATCATCCTTGCAGTCGTCCACATCATCCCACACTCGTACATGTTTTTCGTAACAGGTTTTCATGTTTTGCAGGGTTACCAACAGTAAATGGCCGCCATGATTCAGGGTTTCTGTCACAATGACAAAAAACACATGGAAGAGCGTGCACATAGATCGTATCATGGAAAAAATCTCGAGATAGTGCTCTGACACGACTTCCATTAAAAGAACAGGGTTTGACCCTGTAAAACTATCCCGGAGCCATTAAAATGTGGATTCCGCAGACAGAGATATAAATGAAGCAACAGAGATTTTAAGGCCCGAAGGTGAAGATCCTGGAGCCTTGATTCAGTGTTTTAGAGACAAAGTACTAGATTGAAGACATTGAGGATCACACAGAAGGTACGCAACGCATAAATTAATGTATATCGGGTGGTCTACATTAGCAGAATGTTTCCCCCACGAAAGGACAAAGTGTCCATGTAGTTTTCATCCTATGCTGTGATCTAGAGAGATTTTCTACCCTGACAACAGTCCTGGTGCTATCAGAGCATTTGTTTCACAAGTATGGTGGACCTCTCAATCATTTATTTACCTTTTTGTTTATGCATCAAAAGTACTACAAAGTCCTGCAGCCAGAGTTAAATGCATGAAGTTAAAACAGAATGGGCTTTGGCCCTCTTCCTTTTCTAAGTTTCAAGGTTGTATTTAGTTTCCACCTACCTCCTCTGCTCATCTTTTTGCTATAAAACTCATGAGAAAATATTGTAATGGTTGTTGATCAGTTATCAGATAATTGCAAGTAGTTTCTTTTGAGACACAGTCGCTGTGTAAAGTTGTAATATAGGTTGAGGAATATGATTTCAGACTGAGTATTCGGCTATTGGCATTGTTGTACTTGACTGGTATTGCTATTAAATATGAAAAGCACCTTTCTTTGGATCCTGATCTAAAGTAGCGGTGATGTTTTCCTATCTCCGTGTTTAATTCATTTCATTTCGTTTCTACTGGCTTGCATCAGAATATTGGCATAGGATTTACCCTTGTTAGGTACCCTATGTTTCTTCTCTCCTTGCCTTTTATGTTTTCTTCTATATGTGTGATTTAAGAATTGATTTCAGTTAATTTAACCAGTGTAGTGGATGTTATTGCCTGCTCTCTGATGTATGAATTAAATGAATTAGTTTTTAGATGTTTCTCGTTAAGGATTTAGCTGGAAGATTTGGGAACACTGGGGATTAGAGTTAGCCCTGTCCACTAGGATCCTTGTGCGACCAGCTGGTCTTTAACTTTCTGTTCTAAACCTTTACTATTTCCTCTTCTCTTATCATTCCATATCACACAATCATCTTTAAGATCCAATGTTTTAGATGACTAGCCCAATTGAAAGCCTGTCTATTGACTAGCAAAAAAATCCTTTCCTGACTCCATTTCCCAATGGTTTGAATGATCCCTGGAATACTTCACCTCTTCCTTATCCCTCTTTGCTCATCCTTGTCTTACATTGAACCCTCCTTTCCTGATAACCAACAACCAAATCAAAACAAATGAAACAAACAAACCTTTTTCCTATAACTAGCCTAACATCTTAAAATTTGAGCTTCAAAGACATAAAACCTTTGCTCATATAGAGAGATCCATCTCTGGACCTAGGAGGGCTAGATCCTGAGGTCTGAAAGTGGTTTGATGTTGTCTCATCTTTTGGTCTTGCCAATCTGGCCAAAACATGGGAACGCCAACAGGTCAAACTGGTTGCCCCTTGAACACTGTGTTGAAAGAACATATGGATGGCTCTAACCATAATCGGATTACAAAATCGGCATTGTTGAGCATTCTTTTTCTTCCAAACACCTCATCTTCTTTGAAAAATCCAAAATACTAGCCCCTGCTACCTTTCATTCCACCCGGGTCCTTCGAGAAGCCCTTGAAATTGAAAAACATACTAATAAATTTAACCGTGATTATGGTTCTCAATTGAGGCAATCTTGGAAACCCATGGTCCACTTCCTATATTCTAAACGCCCTTCTTCCTATCATAATTCTAACCCTTCCTAACCTAACTTAACCTCCCCCCCCCTCCCCTTTTTCTGTTTTTCTCACCTTCGCCCCTAGACTTCTTTAATCTGTTTTAGTTTTTGTCCCCTATTTCCTGTGTCTATCTTGTCTAATCAAATCTAATATTAAAAGTATCTATCCCACCCGTTATTCAATCTTTAAATTTATTTCTATCTTATCAACCAATTTAGTCCTATTTTTGAAATTAAATATTATTCCAATTAATAATTTCAAATTATTTTTAAATATTTTATATCTATCTTTCAAATTAATTTAAATTTAACTCTTATGTATCTATATTTTACCTCTATGACTAATCCCAATAATTATAATTTATTCAACCATGGAATTAGTTATTTATATCAAATTATTTAATCATTCTTTAATCCTTCTCTAACGGAAAAATTATGATTTCTTTAACTTAGTTTTTATTTTCCTTTAACTATTTTTGATTTATTTTATTATTTAAATCACAATGAAATTAAAATAAAGTAAAATTCCTTAACATCTATCTCAATTTAAAGAATTAGTTATAAAAATTATAATTAATTATTAATTTCAATTTATTATCCCTCTCTAATGGCTATTTTTTGTTTCTTTCTCAACTTCGTTGAATTTCCCAGCTAGAATCTTTCCTATTTAAGCCTTCAAGGTCTGCTCTTCTCCTATCTGTCACTAAGCTTACTCATCCTGAAGATGGGTGAAGTGTTCACTCAAAATGTCTGGCTCTTCAATCATTCTACACAGGATTGCAGAAGTTCTAAATTACATTATGTATCCGACGGTGGAAACGTTCACGCCTTAATAAAATAAGAGTTATAAATTTTGGAGGGAAAAGAAGAAAACTAATTTTTTTAATTGTATTTTTAACATATCTCCCTATAATTTTACTCAAATTTCAAGTGTATATGCTCATTGGATGTGGAATTTTTTAGTGTGAATTCTAATTGCAAGCGTACGAAAAAAGCTCACTTTAGTTGTGCATAAAAAACAACCCTAACATCAAAGATGACTGTCAATTTCCTTAGATATGCAGTTAGCGATCAAAATAAATGCTATAGAAATCTAGATCTATGTAGTTAAAGATATTAAATAGCAAATAATAGGCAAGAGTTGCTGCGTGTATCCAATGAATAATACAAGAATTTTTAAATAATTTTTTGTATTATGACACCTGGGAAGGGAATATAGAAAGATGTTACCAGTCCCCATATATGGGATGGGTTCTTGTATGTCCTCAACGCTTTAGTTCTAATATCTCTTTCTCTTGATTTTGCAGAAAACCCAGACAAAATGGAACTCAAAGGAAGCTCTCAAGAAAAAAGTAGAAAAAATATGACAATGATGGAGGATCAAAGTCAGACCAAAGGTATAGAGCTAGAGTGATCTTTAGGTAACAAAAGGTAGTGAATGAATGGAAAAACCCTTCTATTTATAACAAAATATTGAGTTAGTCTAGATATTGGTGCATAATTAAAATATTATTAACCAAATCTAGATCCAACTTTTATGAAATATTTTATTATTTTTGTTGGAGGGAAAAAGAATTTGAATTTGGTCAAATCCATTTATTTATAAATAATAAATAAATAAATGATTTATTTATTATTTTAAGAATGTGGTTGAGTAATAATTAAAAAAATAGTGATTTATTCAATTATTTATAAATGATTTAGTCAAATTTAACAAGGAATATTATTTAAATAATGTTTTAAATAATTATTCCTAGAAAATTATAAAATAAATAATTATTTATCTAATAAATTTTCCTGTTTTGGGTTAAATATGACCAAGAATATTAATTAAAAAATGGTTTAATTAATTATCCCTTGAGGAAAATCAAACAAATAAGAATATTAATTAAACAATGGTTTAATTAATTATCCCTCGAGGAAAATCAAACAAATAAGGATTTATTCAATTATTCCTCATGGGGTTTCCTGTTTAGACCATAAACAACTTAATAAATTAATGATTACTAAGTTATTTTTCATAGTGAAAGCAATTTTACTATGGTAAAATTGGTCTTACATGGTGTACTTTAGTCCATCTAATAGTAATAGGTTAGATGACCAAAAATTGGTGTAATAGATTGCCCCCCATCATGCGAGCGTTAGGAGCTAATCGTATGACTGAAGTATGTTGCAAGAACTCAATCACTAGAAACCGGAGGGGGAATCAGAGAGAGAGAAATATACAGTAGACTAAAGCGAGAGAGGAAAAGAACCTGAGGAGGCAAGACTTACAGGTGTGACAAGTCTCTTTTATGAGTGAGTACCTGTTCTACATGAGGTGAGGGAGGCATACCTATGCCTGCCGAGATCACAAAGTACAAAGAATAATGATGCATCTAGAAAACAAGGACCTGAACTATATAGTACATGCTGGCATAAACATGGGCCAAATAAAAACATGATAAAGGATCCCACATACATACTGTGCCTAGGACAACATCCGAGACTTATACAATAATATCTAATTACATGAGATATGAGTACAACCAAAGAGGCCCTGCAAAATAGGAAAGGGCTCTGAAAATATGAATGATACATGCAAAGTAAAAGGAACTGCAAGCGGCTAAGGCTAGAACCATAAAATCTATGGAGCTGCATCCAAGGCTGTAGTAGAGAGGTCATCCGGGTATGTGGGGGGATACCTAAAGGGACACCCCCTCATCAGGTCTGAAACATCTCACACATACCCAGGAATCACTGGTACAATCTGCTACATCACTAAACCATTGAGTATACAGATCTCAATCATGCTATGCGGGGTTGGAACTGAGAAAAAATCAATTCAAAGGGAAATAAAGGGTCCCTTTTCCTGATCCAAGGTGCCGAAAAAGAGTGGAAGCTAGAACCAAGGTATACCACCCTCTAGACCTATCTTCTAGAATGAATAAGCTGATGTCGACAGAAGGAGGTCTACCATAGCTGAGGAAATAAGGGATCCTCAACTAAGGCACGAGGGATAATAGTAGAGCGACTAATAGGCTGATAGTAGGGATTATGTTGGAATGGGGAGTACTGAGTAGCAGGCTGACGACTTCCCTTGTTAGATCATAAAGGGCATGAATGACCTGGCAGCTATTAAATCGACTTTGGAGGGGATAGGGGACAATATGACTGAGGGAAAAAATGTGCGACACGAGAGAGGGACAAAGCAATTAAGGATGGAAGACTATGGCAGGATACAAAGGGACTTGGGACAGACTCCATGGATGCGATGATTACTCAACTTGGATGCTCTAAACATGGGCGACTCGATGATGCTGCAACACAGAATAGGGCCAATGGGGACCATAAAAACATGAGTACAAGATGGTTACCCACAATGCAAATCAACACGAGCGTGGAAAAGTATGAAGGCAAGGAGGTGCCCCAAGTACAACTGTTGCAAGTGAATAATTCGATTTTGAGGAGTGGTGAAGTGACCCTTCTTGGAAAAAATTTGTCTGAGTGAGGTATCAAATCACCAAAAACAAAAGTTGGCTACCTAAAAGAAATAAAATGTGCAATTCAGGCGAGAAATGGTAAGGGTAATATTTCTTAAGATAAATCACATTACGAGGATTAGGAAGAGGGTGGCCTTCAAAATCCTCTAGAAGGTATGCCCCTTTACCCAAATCCTTACTAATTATGTAAGGGCCCAGCCATAATGAGTCAAACTTCCCATGACCAAGGACATCATGAGCCTGGTCATACACTAGAAAAAGATCACCTTCATGAAAAGTACGAGGGTGGAATTTTCGATCATACTGAGCTTTGGTGTGTTTATTGGCCACCTCAGTGGTTTGCAATGCAACATGACGGTCTTCGAAAGCATCCTCAAGCATGATAAGTATTTGCTCTAAAGGTTGAGTGTCAGGGAGAATTTTGACGGCTAGATGAAGGGAAGGGATCTCACACTCGATCGGTAGGATTGCCTCCTCACCAAAAATAAGGTGGAAAGGAGTAAACCCAGTGGAATTTTTAAGATAAGTTCTATAGGCCCACAAAGGAGGGAATATCATAAGGTGCTAGTTGGTTTTTTTATTATTCACCTTCTGTTGAAGCATAATTTTAAGGATTTTATTGACTGCTTCAACTTGGCCATTACCTTGGGGGTAATACGACGATGAATATTGGTGCTCAAAGCCCAACAGAGAGGATAACTCATGCCATATCTCATCTTCAAAATGTCGGCCATAGTCAGAGACCAATTGTTTCAGAACTCTGAATTGAGCGATAACACAGTTAAAGAAAAAGAGGGTTGTGGTAGCTACCATGTTGTTGAATGTTGGCATGGCCTCAACCCATTTGGTGAAATAGTCAACCGCCACGATGATATACTTGTGGTTACCAGTAGATGTAGGTCGACACTCCATAAATTCTATGGCCCACTTATAGAAGGGACCAACTGAGATGACAGGATGGAGGGGAGCCGGAGGGGCTCGTGCCTTTGGGGCGAATTGTTAGCAATTGGAACAATGTTTGACTCCTTCAATTCAATCACCGAAGAGAGAAGGAAAAAATTACCTAGCGCACATGATTTTCTGGGCAGTAGCGAGACCAGAGAGGTGGCCACGGCAAGCACCGCTATGGAAAGCATTAAAAAATTGCTCAGATTCAGCATGCATGAGACAACAACGAAGGACAATATCTACACCGCGATGATAAATGTCATCACTGATGAGAAGGTGTTGGCGAGAAAGAAGGCCTCTGAGCAAGACCCGGGTTCAAGATGGAGGCCAACAAGGTTTCTGCAGTAGTCTAGCACAACGCCAACATTTTCACTCTACTCCGAAGAGCAGAGAGTCTCACCCGAGGTGTGCTGTGACCTTAGTAAGTTAGGAACATATCAGATATTTCCCAGTCACAGCTACAAAATGAAACAAAAAGAACTACGTACCCCGAACAGGTTTAACTACATTGCACAAGATGCTACTCATAAACACATTCAGGATGGAAAAAAATAAATTTTAAAGCGACTGATACATTCATCTTAAACAGATACACATTATAGAACTCATGCCATCAAACCTAGATAAGAGTGTATTGCATTAACAGTAGTGGATAGTTACAATGCTCCTCAGAGCGATCTTGGCAAGACCGATTACAATATCATCAAATATAACAGATAGAAGGAACATAGTGAATGGAATAATCAGAATGACTAGAGAAAACAGATCTCTCCTATGGCTCTCTTCCTCTGCTCTCCACTGCACCAACCTCCCGTCTATTTTGGCTGAATGCCTATTTGTTCCTTTGCCAACGCGACTGAAAATTTTTCGTTCTTTTCGACTCTATTGTTTGCTGCATCTCCCTGACCATTGGGAGTTCTGCTGTTTCTTCTTGTTACTCCCTTCTGCCATCTATGATAGCTTCCACAATAGCCGCACCACCTGCTCTTCACCTCTTCGCAACCATGACATCTCTCTGTCTATCGTGGTTGCGCTCTGCCATCTGTTATCCATGACTCAAAACTGTTTTATTTTCAAAACAAGGGCCTCAACAGGCCCCGACCACATGCTATTGACTCATCCCAGGTCAATCTTTTTCTGCTGCCTTGATCTCCATCAGTCTTCTTGCCTCTATGGTTGACCCTTCCTTCTCCTTTTCCTCTCCTTGTCCAAACAAGTGCCCCAACTCAAGGACCTTTGCCAACGTTGATGCTTTGAGTTCGGTGAATTCGGCCATGGCCTGTTGCCATCCTTTCATGAGTAGGTATGTTTCTGTGGTGACTTTATTTTCTTCCTTTTCTCCTGAGATGGCCAGTAGCTTATTGAATACTTTTGCAATTTTGATCCCATCCTCAGTGACCATTTGTTGTATTGTTTGTGCAGTAAGCTTCATTGGTTGTCTCAATTCTTGGAGGACCTATTTCGCAGCTGCTGATTGTTCCTCAATCCTCTGTATCTTAGTCTCCAGCTACTCTACCTGGTTTTATAGTTGGTTCAGGCCATCAGGGTCTGTGGCCTCCTGCATTTATTTGGAGACTTGCTGCAGTTGTTCCGAGATCGGCTGTGCCTTCCTAGACAGTGATGTTGAATACTCATGCAAATGGTTGAGAAGGTTGTAGGCATCCTTCACCATGGTGCCCAGGGTCTCTTGCATCCCGGTTATTTTTTTTTTCTTTTCCGTTACCTTCTCGGTGTATATAACAGTGGGGTATGGCAGTGCTGACCTGGTCGCCAGTGCTACTTTCAGTTTTTGATTTTCCCTGCTAAGATTTGAACATGTTGTTTTGACCTAAACTGACCATTCGGTGAGCATGCCAGCCGATATGTCGCCTGGTGTCTGGTCATCCTGAGGCATTATGGTTGTCTAGAGATCCCTAAAAACGTCTTTCACCTTCTCCAATTGGTCCTACAAGTTATCTTTTTCTACCTTCAACTGATCATGCTCTTCAGTAAGCGTAATGATCTGTATTTTTTGCTGCTCAACCCTCTGCTGGAGGTCTTTGTGGAGGCCCTCGCCCTGTTGTGTTGCATGCTGAATAAAATTGTATAACTGTGCCATTCCCCAGGTCTACATACTCTCAGCCCTCGACATATCTTGGTTCGGCAGTTTCTCCTTGAGTGGCTGAACGTTGGCTATTGACCTAGACGAGTGCTCCTGTGGTGATGTCAGCTGGGTCTATCATGGCGGTAGAGTGCTTAGATTACCCATGCTTGGAGTAGGCTGAATCTGTTGTAGTATCAAGTTTGCTTCTTGAAACGGGTTCAGCTCTTTGGGCGAGGGTGTTGTATCTGCAGTGAAGGATCCACCTCGACTTAAAAGATCTTCAAATGTGCTCTGTTCAACCAGGGGTTGGTTAACCTCAGTTACCAAGGCTGTACTGGAGTTAACCTCTGCTTCGTGGTCTCCAATTGTTTTTCCTTTTTCTCTTACCGGGTCTGAAATGGTGGCTGAAGTGGATGGAGTTTGGGTTGAATGGTCTTTGGAAGTGAATGATGTGTGAGGAAATGAGTGGTGAGTGTGAGGCGAAGATATACAAATATTCAAAAATGAGTAGGGGTTAAAAATAGGTAGCTCTGGAGTACTTGGGGAGTCGTCATTGGCTCCTTCTGAATTGGGGCTCCCGTATCCACTGGTTGCGTTTGATCCTCCCTGGTGAGATCAACGACTTGGCTAGACACTATAACCTTTTCCTTCTCGGCCTTTGGTGCAGCTACGGGTGGCTTAGGTGATTTATTATTTTTTATTAGAACCGTGGTGGTTGCTAGTGGTGAATTAAACAAGGTGGATTGTAAGGCCATGAATATGGGTCCAATTATGGAAGAAGATGCTGAATTGGAGGCCTGAAACTCTAAAAAAGTAGGAAATAAGGGAAAAACACTGGTTAGAGTCTACATTACCTGATTAAAGCCTTGTACCTTAGTGTTCAACTTATCGATTATTGGCGTCAGCTGCAACCAAGACACTCTGGCTAGTGTTTCATCTAGCGTTTCTCCTAGTAGTGGATTCGACAACATAACATTAAATGAAAAGTGATAGACCCCGCTTTTGATCTCCATGTCCACCCCTGGCCAGGAACATACTTAAGTGTGGAATGCTCACTCATCAATTTGAAACTTCAATGGTCTCATTTTGAATGTCATTTCTGCCACACATGTAGGTTGGATGTAGGTTTCCTTCTGGCTGACTCCAAACCATATCTGCGCAGAATAATTATCCAGCAAACTCTTTGGGATTCTTTGCGTTCTCGCCACTAAGTCCACCATCTGGCTATACCAGAATTTGAATGCCTCTTCATTCACCTCGTTAGTGCCGAGGTCTCCTTAAAACTTCCAAGGCGTAAATTTCATTGCCAGCAGCTCACCTGTTGTGAGTTCCACGGGCTGTCTGATTCCCGGGAAGGTCCATTTCCACATAGAAAATGCCATGATAAAGTAACCGTAGATGAATCCCGTGGCTCTCTTATAGTTATATTCACATGCTTCAAATAGTTTTTTCAGCAACAATGAACACCAATTCAATTGTGTCCCCTAGAGACAGTGCTCCATGACTGAGATGGTATCAAGTGTACACTCACCCTTTGTATAATGCCTCATGGTTTTGTTGGCTATTAGATAATAGGTGAATTTGACTGTCGGGTTGTTTATAAGGTCTATTTTTCCCCATTTCCGCCTCTCTTAGTGTCATATTTTCTATAATAATCACCATCTCTTGCCTTCTTTGCTCTCTTGGAGACAGTTTGGAATGCTGTGGATATGTCTCTTCCTTCTTCTGATAATCCAGTGAGCCTGTGAATATCTTCCGCATGTATTGGTATTTCCCTCCCTAGCCATAGTGACCCGTTCTGGATTTTTCTTAGTAGGAATTTCGTACACTGCATCATAGCTCCTGTGGTTCCGAATGCTGGAAGATTTCTGAGATTCAATATTGTTGATTGCTGGATACCTATGAATTCTGGGAGCACTCTTGCTGCCTCTTCTCCTGCGTCAATAGCATAGTTTTCCATATAGACTTGCCTCTTCATTGCTGGGAACTGGTAGGAATATGTAAGGTATGTATCGATCAACGACACATTGTCATATTTCCCCACTAGTGTTGATTAGCGGTTGTCATTGATGTCAACCCAAGCAGCACTAGGGGCTAACCCAATATTGCATGGGAATTTTGACCTACCAAATTAACATATTCTAGGTCAATAATTCTTTTGAGGGTTTCTACTTGTCGAGATGTTTCCGTTGATATATGGCACGCCATGTAATTCTTCATGGTTTGAGAGATATTCATGTTTGATGTTTGCACCCCGAGTTAGTGGGCTAAAACCCCATGGGGTTGGGGCATGGGTCATTGAAAATTCATAATTAATATTTTTTAAGCTCCTAAATCCCTCCCATGTTCACTTGTTGAAGCCCCTCTCAACTTAAGAATTTATATAAATTGTGATCTTCATTTCCTCCTTAGGCAAGGGATTCGACCATCTGAAACAAGTCATCGTGGAATTTGCGCTCTAAATTTTTTTCTACAAAGGTTGAAAAGCTAAAATTGTTATGAGGCAAAGCCGAAATCCTAAGGAAGTTTCTATAAAAATTTCAGATCAAGGTGGTAATATTTTTGGAGTTATGATCTGTGGAAGTCAGGGTTTTTGCAGGCTCCTGAAATTCATCTCAAAGAAGTGACCTTGGTAAATTCGTCATAACTCTCTCTCTGAGTATTGGATTGGAATTCCATAAAAAGTGGCAGATAGTGCACATTCTGTAATTTTTCTCTATAAATTTCAGAGCCAAATGAAGAAACAGTGACACATGGCACGCCGTACAAGTGCGCTCTGCTGAAACAATCCATAATTAGGGCATTGTGAGAGATTGGGTATAAATATCTCTTGAAGAATCCAAATTGGGTCAGACCTATGGCATTGGAAATACAACTCAGAGGACTACTACAGGACTAAAAATCAGATATTGAGGATATGAAATAACAGAGATACACCAGATTCAATATCGAGCTCCTAGAAGGCAAGAAAAAGCTAGATCATGTGTTGTCAAGGGTTGCAAAGGACCAGAATTTCTACAGTAGCAAAGCAAAGCAAGGTGCAGTAGAGGGTAGCATGACAAGAACAACAACCAAGGTGCATAACAGCAACAAGAAGTTCATCATATGAAGTCTTCAAGTGGGCAGCACTGCATACAATCATTGTAAAGGTATCATTGTACTTAGTCATTGTAAATACATTATTGTACAAATTGTACTAGTGTCTATCTGCCAAGGGTTGAAGAGGCAGTGTTGGGAGGTCTAGGATCATCATTAGGTGGTTGTGTCAAAGTTTGGGTTATGGTCTAGCATATCTTCTTCTTCTGCATCATTTTATATCATTGTAAAGTGGACCATTTTCCTCGGTACGAGAGTCCATTCTTCTTTTATTCTTCTATAGGATGGTAGGGTGGTGCTAGGGTGAGTTGTAGCTCATTGGGTGTTGGGGCATCCATTTATTTAACTACTAAATAATCTTGAGCGTTGGAGCGTCCATCCAATGGGAACTAGAGAAGAATGCTTTTCTGGATTCTAGGAAGTTGAATCTTTATTTTCAATTGGAGTTGAATATTAAAGAAATATTAGAAAAGAATTAGGTGGTTTTTGTCTCAGAATGGGTTTCCACCTTAAAAAGTGTGTGCATTTGTGTTCCTCTTGTTTGCTGCTATCATTGTACAAAAAATGATAATAATTGAAGATTAACTAATGCTCTAATTGAAAGGAATACTGATTCACCCCCCCTCAGTATTTCCAACAATTGGTATCAGAGCTTGGTTCCTTCAATAGTAGTTTAACAGCTGGAAGGAGTTCATGGAGCATACCAAGAATGGTGTACCTCTATTCAATGAAAATAATTATGCACTCTGGAAAGGAATAATGGAGGTCTATCTCTTGGCGTAAGGTTACGAAGTATGGGACACTGTTCAAAATGTATTTACATAAACTACGGATGAACAAGGTAAGAAGAATTTAGTAAATGATGCAAAAGCAAAGAATATTATTATTAGTGGAGTTATTGAATCTGCTTATCATAAGGTGTTGTGTTGTAAAACTGCCAAAAATGTATGGGAAAAGCTTGAGAATATATATGTAGGTGACTCAAATGTCAAAGAAGCAAAACTTCAAATCTATAGAGAAAAATTTGATCAACTCAGAATGAAAGAAGATTGCAACATTGATGCATACTTCCAATACGTTGATGAAATAACCAATACTCTGGAAGGATTAGGAGAGCCAGTTGACGAGAAGACTATTATATGGAAGATTATTAGAACGTTACCAGGGAGATTCAACCCAAAGGTATCGGTATTAGAATACAGTGAAAATCTGGACAAAATCAACAAAGAGGAATTACATGGAGTTCTTATAGCATATGAAATGAGACTTGATGAAGAAAATGGAGATGATGAAGAATGTCTTTCAGATGAAGAATATGCTTACTTCACGAGAAAACTAAAAATTGGTAAGGGACAATTCAAAGGTAAACTTCCATTGATATGTTTCAACTGTAATGAGGTTGGGAATTTTGCAGCAAAATGTCCAAATGGAAGTAATGGCAACTCAAAAGGAAAGAAAGGCTTTAAGAAATTCAACAAGAAAGGATCCAAAAGGAACATTCTCTCTAAAGAAGATATCTCATCATCCGATGAAGACAATGACAGTGAAGAAGAAGCCAATGAGAGAGTATTGTTTATGGCCAATCACAATAAAAAAGAGGTATCAAACAAAGAAGAAGAAGGATGGACCATAGAAGAATTTTATGAGGAAGCAATCAAGCTTATAAAAGATCTCAAGGCAGAGAAGATTCGTTCCAATACTCTTGAAGAATAAGTTCAAGGTCTCAAAATTGAAGTTGAAGAACACAAATGCATTGAAGAGTCACTTCAAAAGAAGTTGGTAGAAAGCAACCAAGAAAGGGAAGAATTAGAAGTCGAAGTTGTCTCGTTGCATGAGGAAGTGAAGAAAGGAAAAACTATCCAAAACTATGCCAAAAGCTCAAGGGCATCGGAAGAACTTGTCAATAATCAACGATCTTACAACGACAGAACTGGCATCAGTTACAAAGAAGAAGAAGCATAACCTTCTACAGCAAAATACAATGAACCTATGAGATCTGACATGCATGTAGACTTCACTAGACAAGATTCACAAGAACAGCCTTGGAAGACAATTCCTCGACGAAAATTTCCATCCAGGTACCAACATATATTTTATGGCTACTGTTATTCATGTGAAAAATTTGGTCATAAATTTGTATAATGTCGCATGTACCCTAGGAGCGAACACAATTCGAGGATATATATCAAATATGAACCTCCTAGGGCTCAAAGAGACATTAATAGATTTGAACATTTAAGAAATAATATTGAATGTTACAAATGTCAAAACTTTGGACACATAGCCAAAGACTGCAGACTTGAAAATCCTCCAGAAGAATCTTCGAAGCCACAGAACGAACGAATATGGAAGAAGAAGAAGAATGATAATTGTGCTCTCACTTTCAAGGCTCAAAAGAACAAAGATGTGTGGTATGTTGACAACGGTTGCTCAACGCATATGACTGGAGATAGAAGGAAATTTGTATCTTTGAAAGAGAAGAAGGATGGAACCATATCCTTTGGAAATGATGGATCTTCAAATGTTATAGGATCAGGTAATGTCACTCTCGGAAGCAAATATGCTCTGGCCAAGAATGTTCTATTGGTTGAAAACATGAATCACAATCTGCTCAATGTTGGACAAATGTGTGATCAAGGACACACAATACTATTCAACTCCACGAAATGTGAAATCAAGAAAGGCATGTATGGTGAAATTGTGGCTATAGCAAGTCGAGCTCCAAACGACATATATGTTCTGGATGAAGCAACTAAATCATGTATAATAGCTAAAGAGGATGATATAATAATTGGTAGCAATGATGATCGACTAAGTAAGAAGTTTGCTACAAAGGTGCAAAGTGATTTCGAGATGTCTTTACTTGGTGAGCTGACATAATTCTTAGGGCTTCAAATATCTCAGCAAGAGAAATGAATATTTATATGTCAAGCCAAGTACATCAAGGAAATTCTCAAGAAATTTAAAATGGAAGATTGCAAACCCATCCTTACTCCAATGGTAACAGGTTGCAAATTGAGGATAGACAACTCATATAAGGATGTGGATCAAAGGTTGTATAGATCTATGATTAGTAGTCTTCTATATGTAACAGCCTCCTGACCAGATGTTATGCAAGCAGTTGGAAAAGTAGCAAGATTCCAAGTAGCACCAAAGGAATCACATATTAAATATTCACCAGCATTGGAATATCTTCGCCAGAAGCTTGAGATTATCCCAAGTTCTCATTAGATTTTCCTTTTTTAGAATATAAAGGGGGAGTGGAAGTAGATTACAGGTCAGCAGGACGGTTGTATGTCAGGGGGAGTGGAAGTGTGTACAAGTCCATAAGATGGTTGTGTTTAAGGGGGAGTTAACCTTTGCCATTGATGTCAAAGGGGGAGATAATGTTGTAGGAAGAGGTGTCATGATCGCAGGGGGAGTACTCATGTTGCCATCAATGCCAAAGGGGGAGATTGTTGATCAACGGTTGTCATTGATGTCAACCCAAGCAGCACCAGGGGCTAACCCAATATTGCATGGGAATTTTGACCTACCAAATTAATATATTCTAGGTCAATAATTCCTTTTATGGTTTCTACTTGTCGAGATGTTTCCGTTGATATATGGAACGCCATGTAATTCTTCGCAGTTTGAGAGATATTCATGTTTGAAGTTTGCACCCCCAGTTAGTGGGCTAAAACCCCATGGGGTTGGGGCATGGGTCATTGAAAATTCATAATTAATATTTTTTAAGCTCCTAAAATCCCTCCCACATTCACTTGTTGAAGCCCCTCTCAACTTAAGCATTTATATAAATTGTGATCTTCATTTCCTCCTTAGGCAAGGGATTCAGCCAACTGAAACAGGTCATCGTGGAATTTGTGCTGTAATTTTTTTTCTACGAAGGCTCGCTGAAATGTTGATGAGGCAAAGCCGAAATCCTAAGGAATTTTCTGTAAAAATTTCAGATCAAGGTGCACAAATTTTTTGGAGATATGATATGTGGAATTCAGGGTTTTTGCAGGCTCCTGAAATTCATCTAAAAGAAGTGACCTTGGTAAATTCATCGTAACTCTCTCTCTGATTATCAGATTGGAATTCTATAAAAAGTGGTGGATAGTGCATAGTTTTTAATTTTTGCTCTATAAATTTCAGAGCCAAATAAAGAAACAGTGACACATGGCATATCGTACAAGTGTGCTCTGCTGAAACAGTCCATAATTAGGGCATTGTGAGAGATTGGGTATAACTCTCTCTTGAAGAATAAAAATTGGGTCAGACCTATGGCATTGGAAATATGACTCAAAGGACTCATATAGGACCAAAAGTTAGATATTGAGGATCCGAAATAACAGAGATACACTAGATTCAATATTGAGCTCCTAGAAGGCAAGAAAAATCTAGATCATGTGTTGTCAAGGGTTGCAAAGGACCAGACTTTCTACGACAACAAAGCAAAGCAAGGTGCAACAGAGGGTAGCATGAAAAGAACAGCAACCAAGGTGCATAACAGGAGCAAGGAGTTCATCATATGAAGTCTTCAAGTGGGCAGCACTGCATACAATCATTGCAAAGGTATCGTTGTACTTAGTCATTGTAAATACATTATTGTACAAATTGTACTAGTGTCTATTTTCCAAGGGTTGAAGAGGCAGTGTTGGGAGGTCTAGGATCATCATTAGGTGGTTGTGTCAAATTTGGGGTTATGGTCTAGTATATCTTCTTCTTCTGCATCATTCTATATCATTGTAAAGTGGACCATTTTCCCCGGGCATCAGAGTCCATTCTTCTTTTATTCTTCTATAGGGTGGTAGGGTGGTGCTAGGGTGAGTTGTAGCTCATTGGGTGTTGGGGCATCCATTCAGTTAACTACTGAAGAATCTCGGGCATTGGAGCATCCATCCAGTGGGAGTTGGAGAAGAATGATTTTCTAGATTCTAGGAAGCTGGAGCTTTATTTTAAATTGGAGTTGAATATTAAAGAATTATTAGAATAGCATTAGGTGGTTTTTGTCTCGGAGTGGGTTTCCACCTTAAAAAATGTGTGCATTTGTGTTCCTCTTGTTTGCTGCTATCATTGTACAAACACTGATAATAATTGAAGATTAAATAATGCTCTAATTGAAAGGAATAATGATTCACCCCCCCCTCTCAGTATTTCCAACAACCAGCGACTCCATTTTTTGGTTTCTCTCATCGAGCTCCTGCTCGATGATTGCTGGTGCTACCTTAGTCATCTTTGCTCTTCTTTGGTATACTCGCAAAGCTGCTCCTGCTCTCTCTTTGTAAATCCCTGCCTCTGGATGCTCGTTCTAGACTTCTTCTGATGAAGTTTCTCTCGCTGCTTCTGCTATTTTTGGTTCTAACTCAGACTTCTCTGGCATTCTCACGATTTTTTTTTCATGTGGGTTATGTAAGTAACTTGCACGAATGAGGTTGATAAGATCCCATAACTAATTAATGTTTTTTTCTTCCCCCGTGGCTATAATCGTGTGATTAGTTACCATGATGAGGTGGGTTCTAACATGGATGACTATGGGTTTGGGATTTGGGCAGACGCAATGGGTAATGATTATGGCCTAATATGGAAAATTTATTGCGGTATGGACAATACTAATCATAGAAATTACTTTTCAAATCTCGGTAATCCTACGGACTGACATGGGAATGATGGGTAATAATGATGGAATGATATTTGGCATGTTTGGCTCTCTGACATGGATGACACGCTGGACACTACCCTCCCCCTGACCACAATTGGTTGCGAAGCAGTCTCCGCATCGCAACTGTGAGTTTCTTTTATTATTGCAGTGTTTCTTTATTTGTACTTCTATCTATTCTCTTCTTGGTTGCGAGAGAGTTATTGACTCTACCTACTCTAATATACCCTACTGACTCCTGTCGGTTGCGAGAGTTTTTGAAGAATGAAATAATAGAACTTACTCGTGATAGGGCTTTGGGCGTGCGCCGTTCACCCATCCTTGTAACACCTAGCCGTCCAGTTGTGCTAATCAAACTGCTCCTGAATCTCAGACTTCAATCACATGGTATGGTCCTAGCCAATGCATTCTTAGTTTACTTGGGAATTTTTGGAACTTGTTGTCATACAGTAAAACTTTTCCTCCGACTGTAAATGTTTTGCACTTGATATGGTAGTCGTTGCAGGCTTTTTGTTTGTCTCTCTGAACAATCTGGTGGAACTCTGCTAGAAACCTGTCCTCTTCCAGTTCTTTTAACTCTTGCAATCGCTCTTTTAGTGAGTATGCCTATGATAAATATGGTGATGATGCCATTAGCAGGCTTGGTATGACAAATTCGGCGGGTACCACTGCTTCTCTCCCGTACACCAGCTGGAATGGGGTCTGGTTGTTCAGTCTTTTGATAGTTGTTCTGTACGCCCATAACATTGTTGGTATACATTCATCCCATTCATCTCAATAGGCATTGCAAATATTTGTTAGGCCCTTTTCCAGAATCTTATTGAATGCTTCTACTATACTATTTTCTTGTGGATGGTATGGACTGCTTTTATGATGATGTACCATGAAATTTTATAGTAGTGATTTGATCATTGCATTGATAAAATGCATACCTTGATTGCTGGTCAGAATTATTGGGCAACCAAATATGTTGATAATATTCTTAAATATGAATCAAGTTGTTGTTTCTGCTGTGCAATCCTTCACTGGTATCACCTATGACCGCCTGGTCAAATAGTCTGTTGCAGTTATGATGTACCTAGCCTATGAGTGTCTTGCAACAAGTGAAATTGGTCCTATGAAATCAACGGCCCACTTCTCAAATGCTGCAATGCTTTTACGGGGTGAAGTGGTAGCTCGTCTCTATGCGATGGATGTCCCTTCCTCTGGCACACATCTCATTTTTTTACAAATTCCTTACTATCCATGTGTACTATCGGCCACCATAAGCCTGCCTGCAATATTTTCCTCGTTGTTGGTTTTGCTCCGACATGCCCTCCCATAACTCCATAGTGGAATTCCCACAGTATGTATTCCCTCTCATGATCTAGGATGCATCTCTGCAGGATTTGGTCTAGCCCCATCTTATACAGATGTCCAGCTATTAGCTGATACTCTGCTGCTCGGACTACAAGATTTTTTTCTGGGCTACTATATATTCATTCAGGCACTGTCCTGTTGTTAGGTAGGTTGCTATCTGGTCTAAGTAGTCTGGGATGGCTTCTACTCTAAAAAGATCAGCATCTGGTAGCTGATCATCTAGAGACCCTCCATTTTCTCTGTTTTCTAGCCTTGACAAGTGGTCAGGTCCCACATTTAGTCTTCCGGGCTTCACTATCACGTCGAAGGTGAACTCCTGAAACAGTAGGAGCCATCTACAGATTCTTCCCTCCAAGACCGGTTCGTTAAATAGGTACTTTAAAGCTGAATGGTCTGTGAAAAACTTAAACACACCTCCTTGTAGGTAGTGGCAGAAATTTTGAAGGGAATACACCATTGCCAACACTTCCCATTCTGTTGTGGTGTAGTTCTTTTCAGCTATTGATAACTTGCAACTTGCAAAATAAACTGGGTGATCCATAGAAGTATCTCCTGGTTGAGCCAGGACTGCTCCAAGTGTGATGCTGGAAGCATCAATGTGGACATGAAATTTCTTGTCCTAATTAGGGTGAACTAGAATGGGTGCGGTTGCCAACTTTTCTTTCAAGGTGTTCAGTGCAATAGTATATGATTCTGTCCAAATAAATTGCTCTGATTTCCGCAACAGATTCTGTCCAAATAATGGGGTTGTTATCTTTGCATAGTTGCGGATGAATCGCCTATAGTAGCCGGTGTGGCCTAGCAATGATCTTAATTATTTCACTATTTCTGGTGCCTCTATGTTGATTATAACCATCAATTATGTTGGATCAACACAAACCCCTTATTTGCATACAACGTGTCCTAGCAGTGTCCCAAAGGGTACTGCAAAGATTCACTTCTTGAAGTTTAATGAAATTTGGAGTTGCCTACATCCGTCGAACATTATCCTTAACAACATTTCATGGTTATGTAATAGGCTGTGGATTGTCTAGTCATCCATATAGACTTCCAGGAATTTATGGATGTATTCCCGAAACGCTGCTATAACAATCCTTGAAAATACTGCTAGTGCATTTTTAAATCTGAATGGCATTACATGATATAAAAATGAGCCCCATTCGGTTGTGAATTTTGTCTTCTTATTATCTTCTTCAACTATCCTTACATGATGATATCCTGAAAATCCATATGTAAATGAATAAGCCTCATTCCCCGCAACATTTTTGAGAACTTCTTCACTGAACGGAGTGGGGAATGGGTCATGTATGCATGCATTGTTCAGGCTCCTGTGTCAACACAGACTCAAATTTGAGACTTTTCCTTTTTAATTTGTATGACTATAGGACTTACCCACTCTGCTTCTTCCACCGAGAATATCAATCCTGCCTTTAGCATATTACTAATCTCTGCCTTGACTTTTTCTTTCACTCTTGGATTCAGATGGTAGGGTGTATGCTTGACTGGTCTTGCGCTAGACTTCAAAATTATATGCATTTCCCCCATGTATCCTTTTATTCCTTTAGGCTCCGCTACTGAGGATGGGAACAAGTCTTTGTATTCCTGTAGCAGATTGAATATCTCAGTTTTTTCGTCATCCCAGTAGTCACCAACTGACGCAAGTTTAGGCTTTTCTGGTGTTTCGATGTTCAGCTTCTGGGTCTTCAATGGTAGCAGATGAATTCCCTCTGTTGTTGTTTCTTCTTGAATATCCCGCTCTCATTATTTTTCTTCAAAATATAGATATCTAAGATCTTCAAGATCATCATCATCCATTTCACTATTTATCTTCTTACATGCTACCGACTGTTTCATGCTTTGTTGTAGTAGCAGTTTTTCTTCCTCTTCCTGAATCTCTAGAAAGAATAGTACCCTTTTAGTAGCCTACAATTCTTGTGTGACTGGTTCTGTTTTTCCTTCAAAGGAAAATAATTGCGTAAACTGATTCGCAACTGTTTACCAAGTACTGGTTCCTCTTTTCTTCTCTTCAGTTAGGTACCAAGTCTGTGGAATCAAATCTAGTGAATGTACAAATTTGTGTACCCACAGTTCTTCCGGGTACCCTGCATTCTTCCATTGGTCCTCACAATATTGTAAATTTTTTCTCGGGTCAGAGTCCCCTTGGTATTTTTCGGTGAATTGTGGGCCCTCCTACTCCTTGAATCTGGCCCTCAACGCTGCTGTAACTTTGTCCCATCACGACAGGCAGTTGCGGTGGTTGCTCCACCGTCTTTCTGATGTGGCTTGTAAAGCCACTTCCATGAGTGGGACCCTATGGTCCACTGGTACTTTTTATTCACCTTTGGCGATAAATGTATTCACAGCATTATTATTGGACAGAGTAGGGTATCCTCTTACTTCAATTCCAATCTAGTTGATCCTTCTAATATTAGCGCACATTATTATATTTGTCTCATATCGCCCCTGCTGTCAATCATCCTGGGCTATTTCTGAACCTAAGTCTGAGATTTGAACACTTCTCCAGGTCACCGCCCCCCCTCGTTGTTGGTTTGATATAATCCTCTCTTTTCCCCGCTATCACTTGATAAAGATGATCAAGAAGCTGAGCATCTTCTCTGTTGTCGACAGATTCTGTATATCGTGGTCCTTGATAAGGGTCGAGTGGTTGTGTGACTTTGACTTCCTCATCTTCAAATATCATTAGTTCCTTCTTCAAATGTTTTACTGCATAGTTCTGGAACGCCTAGTCAATCCTCAATAATGCTGGGTAGGGATATTTATCCCCCATTATGTCTATCACCTCGAATTCTGTGTATGTCTTAACCCCTGCAACATCGACTTCAACCTCCTCCAGCTTGCCTATGGGCACAATGAAATACTGGTTTGCCATGCAGATTTGGATTGGTGAATATGTCAGCTTTGGTCTTCCCAATGCTTCCCATGTCTTCCTTGGTAGAATGTTCACATTGGATCCTAGGTCAAGCATTGTGTCCTTAATCTGGAATCCCAAAACTTGGGTGTTTACGCAAAACTCTTTCCATGTTATTCTATTATTTCTTTTGACTCTTCTTATTGATTTCTATGTCGCGCCAACCGATTATTTTGGTTCTGAGGCTTCCTGCACCACCATCTCCAGATTCTGCTTCAATTATTCCAGCATTGGTGCATTTGTAACAATTTTTATAAATAATCGGAACCATTCTTCAATCATAGTTCTTGTGATAGCTTGGTTCTCATTATCTACTTGGGGCTATGGTAACCCAATTCCTTTGCTTTCCCCAAGTTGGGAAAATGTTTCCAGTGCTTCTTTAAAGTATTGCCTCTGTGTCTCAGGCTTGAACACTGGCTTTGGGGATGCTGGCCTTATCAGCTTTATCAGGTCCAAAGTCTGTGCATCTTCCCCAGTTCTCTTTCCTCCCCGTGTCACTATGGCTACGTTCTGCATAGCCCGAGCTTCTACTATTATTGGCTCTGCATTTACCATATTTTCTCCTCTTTGTCTGGCTCTTTCTTCCCATCTTTTAATCAGCTCTGGGTAGCCTTCTGTTGCATGCATGTTAACTCTACACTGAGAGCACCATGGTCTTCTAGGAAGTGGAGATTCCCTGGCTACGTGGTCTTCTTGGTTGCAGTTGTAACATCGTACCGGTCCTTTTCCTCCAGCTCGGCCTCCTCTCATTCCCCCTCCTCATGCCCTGGGAGCCTCTTTCACTCTATATGAAGGCCTGTCCAATCATTCCGCTAAAGCGTCCAAAGATCTCCACTACTCTTTGTTGTGTGTTGTGGAAGCATAGAACTCATAGTATATGTTGTTTGGAAATTAGAGTATTTTTGCAAGATTGGGCATAGGCGAGGTGGATGTCCAATGCTCTTTCATATCTCGCAATATTCAATTGTCGCCTGATTCTGTTGTGCGGGGAACCCTCGGTAATGGGGTTAAGGTGGATATAGTCCTTGTGTGTTTATCTATGCAACTCCTACTGATGGAGCTCCCTGGGCCCTTGCTGTTGATGTCCCTGCATTATGCCCCTGCAACCTTTGGCATTCAGTGACCACGTGTCCCTCCATCAGACAGTGCGTACACCATACATTGGGCCTTGCAGGCCTCATTGGTTGGATGTGCTTCAACTTTTCCGTCACGCTAGCTATATGATGTTGTAATCCCAATATGGAAGGGTCTTGAGCTGCGGCCCCTCCTTTGAACTCTTGCAAGTATCCTACCATGGCCTCTATTTTCATAGCTTGATCCAATGCGTCTGGTAATGTATCAATCTTCTCCTGCATTAATGGAGTTCTTGTCAGTGGAAGAAGGGGCTTGATGAACCAATCTCTCTGATGATTTGGATCTATTGGGTCACTCGATTTCCCAAATGCATCCTTGAATCTTCTCATAAGATCCAATGCAGTCTCTCCCTCGCGCTGTTTAATCTCCCACATCTTTGACAAACCTTGCTAATCTATCTGAGGTAGCTTGAATTCTTTAACGAATTCCCTCTTGACATCACCCATTTCTAGGTTTGGATGAGCCTCAGACCATTTAATAAACTAACGTAGAGCTATCTCTCTGAGATTAGTATGAAACTCGATCAACTTCACTGCCTCTAGTGTCTGTCGAGCCCTCCATATGGCTCCGCAGAGATATCAGTGCTTCTCCCCATCATCATTATTCCTCCTAGATAATTTTGGGTATCGAGTAAATGATCCTGCCATGCTTCTTTGTGTGGGTGATACTAGAATGAAACCTCTATCTCACGGTTGTGAAATGGTATTACTAGCACAACTGCTAGTGTGTATTACTGCTGTGGATTGAACACTATTCAACTTACTCAATTGTCGTAACTTAACAAAAATTTCACCTAGTGGCTGAAAGAGTACCAGGGAAAGGTTGGGAATAGAGCTAATTGAACTTTGGGGAATAGAGTTACCTTGAGTTATTGGTGTGTTGACGGGAGAAAATGTACTGCCGACAACAAGGGGGGTCTCCCCGGTGAAAGGTCCCAATTAGACCTCACACTGTTTGGGATAGGAGCCAAATCCAGTATGTGGGCCCGACTACCACCATAATTGTTTCCACTCTTGGTTGTCGGATGAGAAGACGATGGAGCAGAGGTGAAGATGAAATGACCAATCAGCGAAGAAAAATCAACCCAATATTAACGAACCATAAACAAAGATGCAAGAAAGTATAAGCAGCAAAAATAAAAGGGGATATGCCATAACTGGGATTAGTGAGCTGAAAACCAGTCAAACATACATGAAAGAAAACACGTCGGAAGTTAACTGCAAAGTAGTTCACAATAGATCACCACTGTGGCATAGAAAAATAAACACGAATCCAAAAGCAAACATACATACAACCATTGAGCAAATTTGATAACCAATGGCATGCATGAAAGAAAATGTACAACATAATGAATTACTAGGAAGCTAGTACTATCACCACAAACGAGCACGTGAATTAGTGACGGAAAGGAGAATATATTATTAATGCTACTGCAACATCAAATAAATGTTTACAAGTTTTCAAAACCCAATAGTAGGACATGGGCTATTCATCTCAATGCATGATAAAAAACCCTAACCTAACGACCTCTCTCTCTCTCTCTTGATACCAAGAGCTGAGTCCTTTAGCTCTCTCGCAACAATTCCTCTATCATACTGGCTTTCATTGTCGAGCTAAAAGTCCTCTTATCCTTTTCCCCAAGTTGTATGTATAGGATGATATGAATTTTGAGTTGCCTTTGACTCTTGGTCTTCCCGACTGTTGGGCTGGTTTGTGGCTTAGGGAAATAATCGACCTGTGACCTTGAGTAATCCGCGACTTGCGACCTCGAGCAATCCGCGACTTGTGACCTCGATCAATCCACGATTTGTAAACTTTGGTGACATCCCTTCTATATTTATCTTTCAGTGATCTCTGATTTTCACAATAGGTTTCCCTTTTCCTGCATAAGTGCCTTTGAGCTTAACGTGAGGTTCTTTCGAGATTTGAAAGGATCCACCTCACATGCCAAATAAGACCCTAGCTTTGACTCTATGCATTGGCTACCTCTACCTGCGAACAAAGTAACATGGGTCACATATCTTTAAAATATTGATGCTAAAACACATTTAGTTAGCTGAAGGAATGATTTAGAAAATAACAAACTTAGACTACTGTGTGGTCAAGTTTTGTGCCACAATGTGGTCTCCACTGAGTTCTCCCAGGATCTAAATGTTTGCAGCGGAGCCCATCAATAGGATCGATAGAGATGTATTTATTTCGGCCTAGGTGCCTCTATCATCAGAGCCATCGACCTTGCAGGTTGGGGTGGAGGTTCGCCTTGCTGATATTAAATCATACCTCCTATTGGTCTAGAACCCATTGGAGATGGAGTCCCAAATGGGAATGTGCCCTTCCTATGTTCTCCACACTGAAACCATGATATGCGCCAAAAATATCCCTCCCGTTTTATAAGGTTTACGTCGAGATATCAATAACGAGGAGACCCTTTGGAATGGGGATCAAAATGTTGTAATTTAGAGTGCGTGCGAGAACACCAAGATCTAGTTTTTGTAACATGAATCCTATTTTTTTTGGAACCACGGTGATGCCATTCGTCATGCTCAATCCCCAGACACCATCATCAGGCTCTCTCATTTTGTGCACGCAAAGCATGGAATTCATAGGTCACAGGATTATTGATTTACGAGGTCACAACTCCAGTTGCCTTCTTGAGGCGAGGTCTTGCAACCTTAGCAATAGTGCGACTTAGTGTTTTTAATGTGAGATGCAACCTCACAAAGGTCGCACAGTCGCAACTCCAACCCAGTCGCATTTTTCATTCGCTCCATCAGTTTTTCGACTTAGCAACCTCGAGGGATAACACGATTGTGCTTTTAATGTGAGATGTGACCTCACAAAGGTCGCAGGGTCACAACTCCAACCCAGTCGCATTTTCATTTACTCCATTAGTTTTGTGACCCAGGGACCAGTCACGTTCCTGGTGCAGTCGTGTCTTTGGATGATGAATCGAGGACCTAGAATGCGACCTGTTGACCAATGTGGCCGCACACCTTATAAGGTGACGTTATGGAAACATCTCGAAGCATCGATTCATCACCTGCATGAGGTCCTCACCAACAACGCCCAAGGATATCTTCGTTATTCCCTCAGTCTTGCAGACTACGTCACTGCCTGAATTCATCAACTTTGAAAGGGGCGAATTGTCAAAGAAAATCCTGTGCGTAGTTACTATACGTCCCTGACATGCTCATTTGTGCTTTATCAACTAGGTGATCAGGTTTTAGAGGTGCATTGAGCATGTAAGATGTTCTTTGGATGCGTCTTCCAGCAACAGATGAACTGTACAATCACAATTTTATGATGCAATCATGTGCATTCTCCATGATGCGTGTAAGGCTCCTCCTTCTCTTACGAGCTTCCAACAGACATGGATTGCACAATGAGCATTAAACCTCAACGTAGTCGCAACCTCCAAACAGACGCATCCAAAATGCACAAACATTCATTATGTGCCAACGTTTTCATGAAATGTGTTTCCTCGGGCTGCCAATAAGGTGCGCAATTTATGAGATACAGGTTTATGCCTATGCCGTATCGTGACTCCCTTTTATATTTCACAACAGGCGATTGTGCGATATAAACCAACTCCAGCCTGAGTTCAATTTGTAATTCCATCGATGCAGTGGAGTCATATGTTAAAGCACTTTGGATTTACGAGACGCGGAGACTGTGCTTGAAGCAACACATTGTAGAGGATTTTGATTATTTTGGTGGCCTTGCAAAAAACAAAATGATTTATTTGCCCCGAAAGATATGGATTAGTGGGCCAACACTAGCTTGATGTAAGGTTTCTTAGTGCCCTTTTCCTCCTAATTGAAAAGTCTCCACAATGCATACCGCGGAATTTTTTAGGGCTCCATTCCGTATGGGTCTTTGGGTGGTCAATAAGGCACACTTTACGGAGACAGATTTATTCCTTTGTTAGCCCATGACCTTTAAAAACATTTTTTAATGCGTAGTCATTAGAATCCCCCTTTTTCCCTCTAGCTATGGCTTTGGTATGCATGTGGGATGGGATCCCTCTTTTAATTAAAAATATGATCCCCCATTGAACAAGATATTTCCTTTCTCCTTTCCAAACTTCATGGCGAAATTCAACTCGCATATGAGACACATTTGTCGTATGTATGTCATTCCATTCAGGGCCTATGATGTAATATTTTCTTCCATCCCAATGAGACTCCCACGGATGAGAGAATCCTGGACGGTGAGCACTTTCACAAAGATCACAAGCACTGAGCTTCCAAACCTGAACAGAAAAAGAGGTTCTTTTGTCAAATGGATCCATAATGGATCGCCTGTTGAAAGGGAAACATGGGGCCACACCAATCTAGGAGACTTCCCAAGATTATTTCCATAGGAATGTAGCTTCCAAGTGATCAATATCACTAGCCTTGCCATAATGAGGACGAAGTATAATTGTTGTCATTCCTTTCATGAAGCTTGTAGAGTGTGTACAGATTTGCATAGCAATAATAAGGATGATATGAACAAGCAGGATTGAAATAATTTTTCCACTAAGTCTAGGGTTGGTGTGTGCTTTGTGGGATGCCTTTCAGGTTTAATTTCACCATCTACCATATCAAAGCCAAACATCTATTTCAAGAAGATTCATAGTTGAGGATGAGAACTTGGATCAACTGTAACCTCAAAGAGAGGAATGAATATGTTATCCAAAATATTTCGAAAATATGGAGCAAGTCCCATCCCTTTGTACAAACTGTAGAGTCGAGGATACTGAATTAACCAGATGGCACTTTCATTGTATACCTCATTGTTAACAAAACCACTGGCCTACTGGTTCCATTCGCTTTGTTTCCTTTTATAAACAAATATCCCATATTTTTCCATCTGACATTTACTTGCTTCCAGATCAGACCATACTTGTTTTGATAGCTCAGCAAGAAAAAAAACCTTGAATGAGATTGTCTTGCTTTAGGGAAATTTTCTGAGTCTACTTTTTCCACATGGGTTATACTTCAGACTAGACTTATCAAATTGGTGAAATGTATTCTTTTCTGCATGTACATCCAGGAGATCAACATTGAGCTCGTATCTTGTAGGACTTTCAAAAACCTCCTTTAAGGTGAGATATTTTCCATATCAGAATATAACTACCTCGTCTGGTTCTTCCTTCAGCTTAGATTTGATAAAACACAGCAAATGCTTCTGGTTCATGCATGCTGAGTGATGTACACGAGTATCAACTTTTCTAACCTTGTAAAAATTGCAATGGGGTGCACTCCTTTGAGCCATGAATTCTCTATCTACATTTAGCATTAGATGAAGACTAAAATTCTATTCTAAAAGGTGCAATCGATGATGTAACAAGGTACGAACATTTCCCAATGAAATGATTCTAAGTATCTGATGTACATCAGTGAAGAATTTTGTTGCATCAGCAACATGAAAAATTCTTCCTTTGATTCTTTATTTGGATAAACATGTACCACACCATCATCAATTTGACAATACTGCTCACTTTCTCCTCCCCCACACTTGTTGGTGCATCCTTGTCATCCGCCTTAACGAGGCCTTCAACTGTAGCCTTAAGTCTCATCCCCACATGGGCAGGGGGCATGTGGATGAAAGTGTCTTGTTTCGCAACTGCAGCCTTGTTTTTTAGCTTCAATTTATTTCCCTCGGTGTGGTGATGAAATTGTTGGGTATATCATCTCTGGGATTGACCTGTATGAAACATTATAATATCAATTAGTTCACAGTTACCCTGTAGAGAATGATGCCCCCAAATAATTTACATGAGCTTGGTGAAGTATCCAAACAGAATGCCTAAATGACCCATGGTGAAAGGGCTTCTAACGAATATACTTAATACACAAAAAAGTTTTCATTCAAGTGTATGCATGATGATCCCCCCCCCCTCCACATGGCGTGGCTGTGGCAAAAGTATCTCGTCATGATGGTGAGAAGGTTTACGTGGGGCTGGGAATGGGTCATGGGGATGTCACTGACTACAGGCTAGGTCAAAACCCTAATGGCTAAGCGAGCAGAAGGGGACCCGAAATTTCGAATATACCCAAAATTTTGGGTGGTATTGTAGCGGCTACAACGAATGACGAACCACTAGTAGAATCTAGCATCTTTGTCAACATCCCAACAATAGTCTGAGTCTAGATAGGTATGCAAGGGAAAATTGAAGAGGCTCTGTGGGTATCCTTTTGTGTTGCTTTGACCTTTACAGATATGCCCAGTCCTTGTGCCTCAGCTAGGTCTCATTAATCAGAACTCATCAAAGTGGAAATTCACGGATGCCAGTGGTTGGTTGATGACGTAGAGAGCAAGGCAACAGGCTTATTATATTTGGAATTTTAAAATAAGTTTCTGGTGTTGCTCCGCTGCCAGCAGGCCTGGACAGTACCCTGGCGGAGTCACTTCAAGAAATCACAAATGTTGCTCCGCTGCTAGCGAGCCTAGTCAGTACCTCGGCGGAGTCATTACGTTACCTCTTTGCGCAGGAATCCTTTCTCAATCCTTTACCCTTATTTTTTCATGTGATTGTACCACTTATTTTCATGTGCTTGTGGCACTTATTTTTCATGGGTGGATGAGGGATCCTGACTTATTTTACAGGAAAGAGAGGTTGTTTCTTGTTTAGCAGAAACTAAAAGATATCCTGATTTGGGTTTGCCCTCATGCCAAGCCTTCACATCCTACTGACCACCCCCAGGCGAAACGTGAAAAATAGATCACTAAGATGTTTGAGACTATGCTGGGCACAAGGCTTAGGTTACGGGTACAGTTCATTCAAACTCGCAAGGGTTCCCCAAAAGCAAGCAACTCGTATCTCCCTGGCTGATGAATTTAGACTCGTAAGAATAAAGCTGAGAATGCGACCTTTATGACTTTTTCTAATAGAAGTTTCCTCTTGGGGTAACCACCACAACCCCACACAAACAATAGGGTTAGGGTTTCGATGCATGTAGAGAGGTGAACACCACCCATATGGCTTCAGACATGTACAAGGAGAAAGAGGGGGCTAGTCGGGGCACCGAGGGATTAAGGGCTCTGGGTTCAATGAGGGCTCATGCAGTGATATGTAAAATTTCATAGTTATCTCAAAAATCGGTGCAAATGGTGCGAGGAAGAAGGCATACCACGCGATGCAACAGACGAGGCTTATGACGCAACGCGATGCCATGTGTGAGAAATACCAACTAGTTACAGGTTGAAAAACAAGGAAAAGCACATGGAGTGATTATTTGACTGCTATGCAGCCATAAGGAAACCAAAAGAAAATTAGTGCAACATAAACGGACAGTCATAATGCATAAAATATTGACCACAAGAAAAGATAGAAACCATAAAGAAAAACTTCAACAAGTAAATGTAATTAACAATCTGACTTGTTAGCACTCAAATCTACCTCAGGCTGAAATGAAGTAAAACTCGAGGCTACATCAAACCACGCTCAGCCTCGTAGCTAGCCCTACGAGGACAGGAGAGGGCTCTCTCCGTCAATCTCGAGAAAATAAGCAATAGAATGCGAGATGACTTACAATAAGAACTGATTTTAGGCTAGTAAAGAGATAGGTATGTTTGGTTTTTGGTTTTTTTGGGTTTTCGCTGGAGTAATGGGAAAACAAAATTTTGGGTTCGGGGATAAGGTCAGACCTTTGCAGAGTTCAAGCTGGGGCGAGGTAGGTGATGATCTTGATGCTTCGAATTGGATTTTATGGATAGATTAGACTGACGAGGAGCTGAAGAGGGAAAAGAAGAACTTGGATCCTCTCCAAACAGCTGAAAACATATAGAACTAACTGAATTCAAAGGCCAAGCACTGTAAACAATGGATTTAACCTTAATCACTCATTCAACTTAGTTCAGAAGCATAATGAAAGGATGGCATACATTAAACATGAAGAAACTTACAGTAAACAAAGAAGAAACACCATCAAGAATAGAACACCACAAGGATCCCAACAAGTGCCGCAAAACCCCCGATCTTTCCTTAGCCAAAATATGAAAAGTATGTACAATGATATCAAAAGTATCCCAAGAGTCCAACCTGTAGAATGCCTCAGAAATTACAATATATAGATCACTCTAACACCTTTCCCCACCTCTAGGGGTCGAATTCCCTCTTCGGGGATCAGTTTCAACCAATTCTAATCATGGAACTACAATCTAGGCAGCTAACAACTTGCCTCTAAAAGAGTGGAAACTGATCCATTACATGATTTTTTACTCTTTTGAGAGTGAATCTTCTAGAAGAGATAAAAACAAGCCAAAATTACATGCCAAACATGAATTTACATCATAACAACCCAAAAATTCTACCCATAAGCAAAACTGGTCCATAATAGGCGAAATACTGAGCTGGCAGCTGAAAACTCAGAAAAATCTCAAGGTGGGTCGCTCCTGAACTGCGTGGGTCGCTCATGTTCCAGGCTGATTTTGAGGTAGCTCCCGGCATCCAAATTGAGCTCATGATAGCTCGTTGGAAAGCCCTGGATGTCGACTTTCCAACCCAAGTGGAATTTCTGAATTTGGAGTTGATTTGACCCTCCAAAACCTCATTCTCCCAGAGGTACTTCCTGCTGGTGCAAAAGGTGGCGGCAAGGTGGTTTTCATGGTGTTTTTGAGCTGTTTGACCATCCAGATTTTGTTGAAATGCTAAGTTGACTTCAGAGGATGCATAATTAACCATGAAAAATCCAAAAATGTAAAAATCTCCTCCAGCAAGTGTCTCAAAAAAAATGCGAGCGCATGAGCGCGCGACCCACGTAGCTGCAAAACCTGTTTTTTAGACCAAAAATTTGAAAATGACAAAATTTTCTCCGAATTTGCCCAAATTCGGAGCGGAGGTCCTCCATCATGTGTCATGCCCAGTCAATGAAGCCTCGGCCAAAATCCGGAGTGGATCAGGCCTTTTCCGCCATTTAGTGCTCTCCTGGTGCATGCAGCTCCTGTGGTGAAAACACTGTCTCGGTTGTATGTGTTGGTCTCTATCATGATCCTGTGAATGTACCTGCGTTGATGAAGAAGGCGAGACCCCTTCCACGCCATGTGGAGATAGTACTCGCGTTGCTGATGAAGTCAACGAGACCCCTTCCACCCCGGGTGGAGATAGTACTCGCGTGATGTTGAAACAAAGCTCTGTGGCTTCTCTGATATGCTACTACTACTGACGCACTGCTATGCTCCATCTCAGTACATCAACCTCAACGATTGAGTCACTGTCCGACTCCTGCTCATACTTTGACTCTGTCCCTGACATAGCTTTGAACAAACTATTGGCACTATGTATACTGATATGAAAGCAGTGCAAACAAGGTTATGATGTATGTTTCAAACACCCAACCAATATTCCCACCGTCAAAACACCATCAAGGAATCAAATCATGGATAAAATCTCTGTTTTAGATGGATTGAAAAAGGCACAATCTCTGTTTTGAATGCAAGTGAAACTTTTGACCAAAGGGAGCGGGCAACTTTCAAAATATTGAACAAATCTTATCAAAGGGAGCATGGCATCATATGAATGTGTTTGTCCATGAGTAATAACAACAAAGGTGTCAAATGGGCAATGAAACAGAGTTATGAAAACGTGTTATCAATGGGCAATGGGATATAATATGTCAATGAACATCATGGAACAAAGGTCATGATAGTGGTAAAATGGTAATGAAGACCACAGTGGTATAATAGGTGTGAAGACAGTGGGCTTTGAACATACGTGCCAAGGTGGATATACCAATGATATAAGGTGGAGAAAACACTCATAAAACCATCCATACATATTTCAAAACCCTGAGGAACAAGTCAGCCATGTATGTAGGGTTTTACTCCTCCATTCAGATGTTTGAAATCATTAATGATGCCACCAAAACATTAAAACCATTGAAGCGATTGTTAAACACTTGTTTACAAGTTGGTAGGCATTAAAATGAAACTGGGCGCTCAAAACAATTTTTTGGACCTCTGTTGATGCGTGGGTCGCGCAGCCTCTGCGTGGGTCGCGCAGCCCAGGTGGGTCGCGCCCCTGGCAAATTTACACTGCTGAGATGGTCTAGGTGGGTCGCGCTGCCCAGGTGGGTCGCTCAAGGCCCAGGTGGGTCGCGCTTGCCTCTTGCCACATAGTGCATTTTTCGAGAAGCTTTCGAGCCTTCCCGGTGTCCAAATCGGGCGTCTTTTGATAACTCGTTGGAAAGATATTGAGTCTAATTTCCAACACAAGTGGGGTATGCCATTTGGATTTCATTTACCCTGTCAAAAATCAAATCTCCCAACACTAGTCACAATGATCAGAATGAGGCTGCCTCAAGGCAGAGTGCTGTTGCAGTAAACTTTTGAAGGTCTTACTCAACTCAAAATTGAGCTCATGATAGCTCATTGGAAAGGTATTTCTGTCTAGTTATCATTTAAATCATCAAGCAAGTCATTTGGCCAACCATTCTAAGAGAAATCTTGATTTTCCCAAAGTCACTTCAGAGGTGCATTCAATTCTCCTGAGGCAACGGTATTTTTTACATTTCTCTAAAACCATGATACCTGTGTAAACATTGAAGGAGGTTTTTCTTCCGTGGGATGTTGTGGACAAAAACCTCTCTCAGTTTTCCAAAATTCATCTTTTATTGCTCTGAAACATCTTTTGAGTGAAACTTACCCCGATGTGTCAAACAAGGAGTTTTGTCGAAATGAAGCGAAACGAAGGGGGTAAGGGGCTTCTAAATTCTTGGGGAAATTTTGGGAAGTAGGGAGGGATGTTAGGAAGTAGGGGAAAGTGGAATCACAGAGATTGAGTTAGGGGAAAGGGTCCAAAAGGGCAAAACATAGGCCTAGCCTAGGAAATTGCCAAATTTTGGCTAGAAACTAGGGTTTGTGCAAAAATGAGGAATTTGGGGGATCTCAGTGATGGGAAGTGTTTAAAGAGGTATATTAAGGATAGGGGAAGGTGTATGAACATGAGGATACAAGTTTTTCGATGATTTGACCATCCAAGAGAAATCACCTCCAAAACCCTAGGTGAGGGAAATGGACCTTACCTAGGCACAACTGAAGCATGAACGAGGTGTAAAATGACCCAACGGAACTTCACATGATGATGGCAACCCTCTGAATGATGTTACACTCAGCTGAATGGTGACATGGACTGACATTTGGACAAATTTGAAAAGAGTGAAGTGAAAACAAAACCCTAGACCTAATGCCTAGTGACCAAATTTTGCTTTGAAGACTCATTGAAATGACCAAAAGTTTCCTTGACAAATTGCCCCAAAGAGGGTTGAAAGAGCATGTTTGATCACTTGGAAAGTACGCAAAGGCGGCTCTAACGGTGGCTCGATGGGGATGGTAGCTCCTTGGAGAGTACCAAACAGCGGAGATCTTTGGGAGAGCGGAGAAGTGCTTTATCCATTGGGCCATGGAATCAAAAACTCAAACTGAAATGCATGACTGAAAAATGATGACTTGACGACACAAATTTACTCTTACTCAACTAAAAACTGACTCGATACTTAAACACAACTGACAAACTGGAAAAGATGCTCAAAGTAGAGCTTATTCAATACAACCTACTCTAATTGTGCTTTCTGCCACAGTCAACAGTAATCAATAATCATTGTATCTTCTACATTTGTTTAATTCTTCCCATGCTTCACGTCACGCGGGAAAAGGAAAAGAATCGAAAGGCAACTCCCATGGAAACTTTGAACCAAGTGGACTGCTGATAAACTTGCAAAGCATGAATTGACTGGATGACTGCAAGAATACTGCGAAAGGATCTTCATAAATATAGCTCTGTTCCAGATAATCTCCATACCTTGATCTTAAACTTTTCCTCACATCTGCGGTGCTTTTCTTTGGCAATTGCAGCAAGCTGTCAAAAGGATCCTGAAATTCATGAAAAATCAAACTCTGTTGCTGATTCCAGACAGAACAAAATTCTCCTTCATCAATCTCCTCATATGAATGGAAATCTTGACAAGTGCTATGCAATGAACAATCTGTTAAACAAGACAATGAAGGTGATCTTTGAATAAGATTATCATCAACATTCTTTTCAGGCACATGGCTAGCTAATGGAGCAGAATTTTTATAACAAACATCATCCAACACACGAACAATAGGATCATCAAAAACTTGAGAAGACTGCTGCACTATATCCCTTGAAACTGTATGACATCCTACTGGCTGTTCCTCTTTTCCTTGAGACATATTACGAATATTCTGCCTTATAAACTGAAATGATTCGAAACAAAAGGGTATAGAATCTTCTGCATCATCAAATCATATATTTCATCTTCCATGACTTCATGCATGTCCACGACCTTCAATTGCAATTAGATGGCTATTGCCCAAATCACGATGCTACAAGTATCCTCATTTGAAAGATTTACCATGCAATTTTTTCTCTCAAAAACTGAAATGATTCGAAACATAAAGATGCGGAGTCTTCTTGAATCATTAAATCATGTGTGCCCACTTCGAATCTTGGTACAACCCGACCAATCAATGACTTTTGGGGGCGCAAATCGAATATGAGAAGTTTCGTTGCCCACTCGAGGCGATCGAGATCAAGACTTGTTGACGTTTGATTTCTGATTGCATGGAAGTTATCTCTAATGAAGCTAAAGCAATTAAAACACAAAGGCAAAGATCCTTCACTTACATCAGAATTTTACACTTTCCTCATCATTTTCATAGTTGATATGCATCGGTTGATCACTGTACTCGAGCTACTGAAAGTGAACTTCCTCCTCGCACAAACTAGCTGCTGATTCGTCTGCAAGATTAGCTTCTGTTTGGAGAACATAATCATCATCATACTGATCAAACTGAGGCAAATAATCAGTATACAACACATCATCAAGCATATATATCATATCAACAGCTCTCTCTTCTTTACAATGATCTATAAAACAATCACTATGACAGCTGGGATCAGAAACAAAATGTTTTGGGTCAGCCGCTTGTTCTTGAATGTCATTTTCATTTTTTGCAGTCATTTTCCGCACCATCTCTTCCATTGCATTTACAAAAAGATCAAGCTTTTCCTCTGAAAGTGTCAGCTGCTCTGAAACATTCTTCTTTTCTTCTTCCTTCAACTTTGCCCTTCAGATCAGCAAATGAGCCTCTACATCTACTACACTTATCTGCATCTCTTCAAGTGTTGCAAGATTCCTTTCTCTCAGCTGAAACTCCATTTTCGGATCAAAGGCACCCGGGTAGTGCAAGAGAGCGAATCCAAAAGGAGTTCTTATATCAGCTGGCATCGAAAAATATACTTGGTTAAATCTGGCAGAAAACTGTTGTACTGTCTCCCCTGGCAATCTTTTCATCTGGTTATACTCCTCTATAATCAACAAAAAGTTTTGTCCGATCATCCACCTGTCGAGGAAAACTGTGAAGAACTGCTGGAAATTTGAAATGCTCGCATCAGGCAGGGCTTTAAACCAAGTCTTGACTTTGGCTTGCAAAGAAAGAAAAAAAAGCCTAATACTAACATCTTCATCATCAACTTCAAAAAGATCTAGAAAAGTCTCAACATTCTGCACATGTTGCTCAGCATTGACATTGTTACATTCACCGTCAAATCTTGGTAGATATAGGTCATAATTTGCAGGAAAAGTATGAAGAACAGAAGACAAAACAAGAGGTTTATACCGATCTGGAATTTTACAAGGTGTAGGGGCACGTACAAGTGCTGTGGGATCAGCTTGATTTTCTTGCTCATCACTCTGTAGAGAGTCAACATAAGATGTGGGAAAAGTAAGGAGACCGGGATCAAAGGGAAACTCAACATTTACACTTTTTGAATGGGTCGAGTGAAGATTTTGATGACCTTTCTCATACAACAAACTTTGAAAAACTTTCAGGATAGCTTCAAGACCAGCAAAGAAGTAATTTACAAGAAAGTAGATTAGATCCTGAATACCATTCCACTTCAGATACCTGAACTTTGTGTAAGATCCTTCCATTTTCTCAGAGAAAGAGTCAGTCCTCCAGACTTTGAATTAGAGTCACCAGGTGAATGATTTCAGCCTTCTTATGTCTGATCGTTGTCCACCATCAACCATCAGATCTGATCTTGATACATATACTGGGGAAATTTGCAAATCAAGGGACACATTCACAAGCTAAACCGGAGATCGACTGAAGCAGCTTTTATCTACTATGCACTCGCAAAGCAATGTGCAGTTCGAAGGCTACCTGGCGTGACTTCAGACTCCGTCTATAGCAAGCAAACGTTTTGAGTTTCTCCCCGGTATGGTCGCCACTATGTTAGCACTCAAATCTACTTCAGGCTGAAATGAAGTAAAACTCAAGGCTACATCAAACCACGCTCAGCCTCGTAGCTAGCCCTACGAGGACAGGAGAGGGCTCTCTCCGTCAATCTCGAGAAAATGAGCAATAAGATGCGAGATGACTTACAATAAGAACTGATTTTAGGCTAGTAAAGAGATAGGTATGTTTGATTTTTGGTTTTTTGGGTTTTCGCTGGAGTAATGGGAAAACAAGTTTTGGGTCCAGGGATAAGGTCAGACCTTTGCAGAGTTCAAGCTGGGGCGAGGTAGGTGATGATCTTGATGCTTCGAATTGGATTTTATGGATAGATTAGACTGACGAGGAGCTGAAGAGGGAAAAGAAGAACTTGGATCCTCTCCAAACAGCTGAAAACATATAGAACTAAACCGAATTCAAAGGCCAAGCTCTGTAAAACAATGGATTTAACCTTAATCACTCATTCAACTTAGTTCAGAAGCATAATGAAACGATGGCATACATTAAACATGAAGAAACTTACAGTAAACAAAGGAGAAACATCATCAAGAACAGAACACCACAAGGATCCCAACAAGTGCCGCAAAACCCCTGATCTTTCCTTAGCCAAAATATGAAAAGTATGTACAATGGTATCAAAAGTATCCCAAGAGTCCAACCTCTCCAACCCTTGAAAATGATTGAGAAATTACAATATATAGATCACTCTAACACCTTTCCCCACCTCTAGGGGTCGAATTCCCTCTTCAGGGATCAGTTTCAACCAATTCTAATCATGGAACTAAAATCTAGGCAGCTAACAACTTGCCTCTAAAAGAGTGGAAACTGATCCATTACATGATTTTTTACTCATTTGAGAGTGAATCTTCTAGAAGAGATAAAAACAATCCAAAGTTACATACCAAACATGAATTTACATCATAAAAACCCAAGAATTCTATCCATAGGCAAAACTGGTCCAAAATAGGCGAAATACTGAGCTGGCAGCTGAAAACTCAAAAAAATCTCTAGGTGGGTCACTCCTGAACTGCGTGGGTCGCTCATGTTCCAGGCTGATTTTGAGGTAGCTCCCGACATCCAAATTGAGCTCATGATAGCTCGTTGGAAAGCCCTGGATGTATACTTTCCAACCCAAGTGGAATTTCTGAATTTGGAGTTGATTTGACCCTCAAAAACCTCATTCTCCCAGAGGTACTTCCTGCTGGTGCAAAAGGTGGCAGCAAGGTGATTTTCATGGTGTTTTTGAGCTGTTTGACCATCCAGATTTTGTTGAAATGCTAAGTTGACTTGAGAGGATGCATAATTAACAAAATCAAAATGTAGAAATCTATCAGCAAGGTATACAAATACGGCGCATGACGAAGCGCGACCCAAATGAAGCTGAAACACAGTACTGAGACAAAAATTTGAAAATGACAAAATTTCTATAGAATTTTGCCCAAATTCGGGCGATCCTCCATCATGTGTCCTGCCCAGTCAATGAAGCCTCGGCCAAAATTCGGAGTGGATCAGGCCTTTTCCGCCATTTTAGTGCTCTCCTGGTGCATGCAGCTCCTGTGGTGAAAACATTGTCTCGGTTGTATGTGTTGGTCTCTATCATGATCCTGTGAATGTACCTGCGCTGATGAAGAAGGCGAGACCCCTTCCACGCCATGTGGAGATAGTACTCGCGTTGCTGATGAATTCAACGAGACCCCTTCCACCCCGGGTGAAGATAGTACTCGTCGTGATGTTGAAACAAAGCTCTGTGGCTTCTCTGATATGTTACCACTACTGGCGCACTGCTATGCTCCATCTCAGTACATCAACCTCAACGATTGAGTCACTGTCCGACTCCTGCTCATATTCTGACTCTATCTCTGACATGGCTGTGAACAAGATATGTGCAATATGTATACTGATATAGATGCAGTGAAGGCACAGTTATAATGTATGTTTCAAACACCCAACAAATATTCCCCACTGTCAAAGCACCATAAGGAAACAAACAATGATAATAGCTCTGTTTTAGGTGGATTGGAAAAGAGTCACAATCTCTGTTTTAAATGCAAGTGAAACTTTTGACCAAAGGGAGCGGGCAACTTTCAAAATATTGAACAAATCTCATCAAAGGGAGCATGGCATCATATGAATGTGTTTGTCCATGAGTAATAACAACAAAGGTGTCAAATGGGCAATAAAACAGAGTTATGAAAACGTGTTATCAATGGGCAATGGGATATAATATGTCAATGAACATTATGGAACAAAGGTCATGACAGTGGTAAAATGGTAATGAAGACCACAGTGGTATAATAGGTGTGAAGACAGTGGGCTTTGAACATACGTGCCAAGGTGGATATACCAATGATATAAGGTGGAGAAAACACTCATAAAACCATCCATACATATTTCAAAACACGAAAGAACAAGCAGATATATGTAAGTTTCATCCACCATTTCAAGTGTTTGAAATCATTAATGATACCATAACATAAAAACCATTGAAACGATTGTTAAACACTTGTTTGCAAGTTATTGAAGCGTCAATCATTTGATGCTCAATAATTTTTGGACCTGTTGTATCTCACGAGTCCTTGCAGCCTCTGCGGCAGTCACTGTAATCAATCCACTTACAGCAATTTCTGAGATGGTCCGTGAGTCCCTTAGCTTTACCAGGAATTGGGTCCTTTCAAAGGCCCAGGTGAGTCTTGCTGCCTCTGTCATTTATTTTGAAGCTTTGGAGGCCTTCCTAGGTGTCCAAATCGGGCGTGCGATAGCTCGTTGGAAAGATATTAGGTCTACTTTCCAACACAAGTAGAATATGCAATTTGGATTTCATTTACCCTGTCAAAAATCAAATCTCCCAACACTAGTCAAAATGAGCAGAATGAGGCTGCCTCAAGGCAGAGCGCTGTTGCAGTCAACTTTTGAAAGTCTTCCTCAACTCCAAATTGAGCTCATGATAGCTCATTGGAAAGGTATTTCTGTCTAGTTATCATTTGACTCATCATGCAAGTCATTTGGCCAAACATGCTAGGAGAAAACTTGATTTTCCCAAGGTCACTTCAAAGGTGCATTCAATTCTCCTGAGGCAACGGTATTTTTGATATTTCTCTAAAACCATGATACCTGTGTAAAAAGTGAAGGAGGTTTTTCTTCCTTGGCATGAGTTGGACAAAAACCTCTCTCAGTTTCCCAAATTTCATCTTTTATTGCTCTGAAAAATCTTTTGAGTGAAACTTACCCCGATGTGTGAAACAAGGAATTTTGTCGAAATGAAGCGAAACGAAGGGGGTAAGGGGATTCTAAATTCTTGGGGAAATTTTTGGAAGTAGGGAGGGATGTTAGGAAGCAGGCGAAAGTGGAATCACAGATTGAGTGAGGGAAGGAGTCAAGGGCGAAACACGAGGCCTAGCCTAGAAAATTGCCCGAAGTTGTTAGTACAGGAAACTCGGGTTTGTGAAAAAATTGAGGAATTTGGGGATCTCAGTGATGGGAAGTGTTTAATTGGGTGAATTAATGACGGGGAAGGTGTATGAACATCGGGATACAAGTTTTTCGATGATTTGACCATCCAAGAGAAATTACCTCAAAACCCTAGGAGAGGGAAATGGACCTTACTGAAACCCCATATTTGAAACATGAACGAGATGTAAAATGACTATATGGGACACGACATGACGATGACAACCCTCTGAATGATGGTACACTCAGCTGAATGGTGACGTGGACTGACATTTGGACAACTTTGGAAGGAGTGAAAACAAACCCTAGACCTAATGCCTAGTGACCAAATTTTGCTTTGAAGACTCATTGAAATGACAAAATTTGACCTTGACACTTTAAAATCACTTTGAAAGAGCATGTTTGATCACTGAAGGAAGGCTGCAAAGGCTGACTCTAACATGACTAACAAAATTTTATTAGCAAATCCTAGGTAGCCTAAACCTAAAACCCTAGTTTAACCAAAAGGCAGTTGGGTTATGTGAAATCAGTTTTCTAGTGCAGCCACCACATTAGTTCCCACCCTGCAAGAACAACACTAAAAAATTCGCAATCAGAGCTAGCATACAAAATCATGCACGAACAACAATACTTACATGAAGAGCATGTGCAACAATAATAAGGTCATGGATACTTACCAAAGAACGTGCCATAATGGATTGTACAAGCTGAATTTCACTTTCATCCTGATACACAGAAATATGGGCTTGAAACATATAATCATCTATAAATGACACACATCCATCCACGCACAACCCTAGGTATGGTAGAAATGGGGCAATACATTGCCTATTTGCAGGTATATTCATCAGATAGGATTCATTAAACCAGCCGGGAATCTTACCATGATGTTGAGGATGATCAATTTGATGGAATGGAAAAAATAGGCATCCGCCAGAAAAATCTGAGATGCTTTCGAATTCGAGTGCAAAAGCCCTAATTTTGAAAACCCTAGTTCAGAGTTGTCCTTGGGTTTCGTCGAGGATGTGAGAATCCGAAGTAACTATCAGCGGAGGCTGAAATGCCTTACCATCCTGGACAAACTCTGGACCTTTGAGCGGGGGCCTTCCAAACTTTGATGGTTTTGTGAGATTAACTGGCAGATGGATGTGATCATTATTTGTGATGATTTGACAAACGTTATTGGGCTTATTATCAATTCGGCCAAATTTCTGTGAACTGACAGATTGACAGCCCAATGTCTCAAATTATTTATATTCCCTAGGATGTGATGAATTGAACCAAAAATTTTCAGGTGGTAGGGAGGTTTGCCAAACATCACACGCTTGTGCCTGAGTGAAACTAGTACTGGCTAGGCAACAACCGAGAAGATTAGAGACAATGGCCGATGTTTTCCTTGCAATGAATAAATTAGGGTATATTGGTTGTTGCATACTAGCTGTTAAGGGATATAAATATGTGCTCAGAGAAACATCACTCGAATGGAAAAGTTGCCCAGATGAGCTGACATCTGGCGTGGTCATGCTGAGAGGAATGTGATACATGGGGACCGTAATTTCAGAAACCCTACTTTGAGAAACCCTAGTTCGACTTGTTTCAAGGGTCTCGTCAGGTTTGTGAGAACTTGAGATAATAGACAACAGAAGCTGAATTGCTTTAATTTCCTGATGGGTCCTTGAATCATCACAAAGCGGATCATCGAATTTCAGTGGCTTCGTATAGTCAATAGATAGACACGAATGACGATTCTCGGCACCATGAGTGAAAATGTTTTCAGATAAGTAGTAATTATTGGAGCCATAAATTTGGGCATCTGGTATGCTACACTCCTCGAGGGTTAGTAATGTGGGAAAATCAACAAGAGAAACATCTTGAGGTTTTTGAGATCGGAAGTCACTCCTTTGGTTATTTAAAGATTGTGAATGAAAAAGATCAGACACAAGAGATTCATCAATTTTGTAATGTGATTGTAAAATTCCAGCCACGTGATTATGATTGTCACCAACCCCAGTACAAGAAAATTTTGAATGACTTGAAGGAATTACTGGTGTGGTAGACTCATGAAATAAATCAGGGAATAATGGATGAAATGATTCAGATGCGAGGGTATCAACCATACACGAATTTTCATCGTGCACATCAGTGTCATCCTAAGAGGTCAATGATTTCATATGTCCATCACGGTCCAATGATTTTGTAGGGAAATCAACTTTGCCCGAGACAAGACTCAATTTATTATCAATATGAGAATGAGATTTAGAATCGTACCCAGGCAAACATTCAGTGGAATCGAGATGGGTTTCATTTATAGGGAGAGATGTTAGGCCAATATGCTTTTCAAGCTCCGATTTGACAGAGTGTGTGAAAGATTTCGGGACAAAATCTGAACAACTAGAAAATTTAGGATTATCATAACAAACACTGGGGTCAGGATTTGTTGCCGACTGAAAGTATTCTAGGGAAATGAAAACCACTTGTCAAAATTGTTCAATTAAATATGTCCAATTGACATCCCTTTCAGGGAACTCAAAACAAAAAAGAACAAATCTGATAGAAAAATCCTCTAGATATTCTTGAGGTTGCATCCTGATCTTAGTTAACTTTATTAATACATTTTGAAAATCATACCTGTGAAAAGCTTGTTGTAATTCACTAGTGAGCTACTCGAATGAATGGTTGGAAGTTGTCGGCAATGTGCGGCAACATTGCTTAACGTGACCTTCGAGAGTAAGGGAGAAAAGCACAAAAGCCAACTACTCATCATAAATTTCATAACACTCACAAAAATCACAAAAATCCGAAAGGTGTTTGGTTATGGAAATTCCATTCTCACCATCGAATTTTAACTAAGACAAGTGATATAGAGGTTCATCGAGTATTGAGCATCGATAACTAGATATATCCAACAAACATCTTGGGAGAATGATTTGGGGATGAACCATTACAGATATGAGACTAACTATAGGTTCTAATGGCTTAGCTTGTCATCCGGCCCTCCTTCTAGGGCCAGTTTATTGATGGGAAAAATTGTACTGCCGACAACAAGGGGGGTCTCTTTGGTGAAAGGTCCCAATTAGACCTCACATAGTTTAGGATAGGAGCCCCATCTAGTATGTGGGCCCAGATACTACCATAATTGTTTCCACTCTTGGTTGTCAGATGAGAAGATGATGGAGCAGAGGCGAAGATGAAATGACCAATCAGTGAAGCAAAATCAACCCAAGATTAACGAACCATAAACAAAGATGCAAGCAAATCTAAGCACAAAAAATAAAAGGGGATATGCCATAACTGGGATCAGTGAGCAGAAAACCAGTCAAACATACATGAAAGAAAACACGCCGAAAGTTAACTGTAAAGTAGTTCACAATAGATCACCGCTGTGGCATAGAAAAATAAACACTAATCCAAAAGAAAACATACATACAACCATTGAGAAAAGTTCATAACCAATGGCATGCACGAAAGCAAATGTACAACATAATGAAGTACTAGGCAGCTAGTACTATCGCCACAAATGAGCACGTGAATTAGTGCCAGAAAGGAGAATATATTATTAATGCTGCTGCAATGTCAAATACATGTTTACAACTCGTAAAAACCCAATAGTGGGACATGGGCTATTCATCTCAATGCATGATACAAAACCCTAAGCTCACTACCTCTCTCTCTCTCTCTTGATACTAAGAGCTGAGTGCTTTAGCTCTCTCGTAACAATTCCTCTATCATACTAACTTTCATTGTCGAGCTCAAACTCCTCATCTCCTTTTCGCCAAGTTGTATGTATAGGCTGAGATGACTTTTGAGTTGCCTTTGACTCTTGGTATTCCCGAATGTTGGGCTGGTTTGCGACTTAGGGAAATCTGCAACTTGCGACCTTGAGCAATCTGCAACCTGTGACCTCGAGAAATCCGCGATTTGCGACCTTTGGTCATATCCCTTCTGTATTTCTCTTTCTGTGATCTCTTATTTTCACAGAAAGTTTCCCTTTTCAGCATAAGTGCCTTTGAGCTTAATGTGTAGTTCTTTCGAGCTTTGAAAGAATTCACCTCGCATGCCAGATAAGACCCTAGCTTCGACTCTGTGCATCGGCTACCTCTACCTGCAAACAAAGTAACATGGGTCACATGTCTTTAAAATATTGATGGTAAAACACAGTTAGTTAGCTGAAGGAATGATTTAGAAAATAACAAACTTAGACCCCTGTGTGGTCAAGTGTTGTGCCATAGCGTGGTCTCCACTGAGTTCTCTTAGGATCTGAATGTTTGTAGCGGAGCCCATCAATAGGATCGATAGAGATGTATTTATTTTGGCCTAGGTGCCTCTGTCATTAGAGCCATCGAACTTGCAGGTTGGGGCAGAGGTTCGCCTTGCTAATATTACATCATACCTCCCATTGGTCTAGAACCCATTGGAGATGGAGTGCCAACTGGGAATGTGCCCTTCTTATGTTCTCCACACTGAAACCATGCTATGTGCCAAAAATACCCCTCCTGTTTTATAAGGTTTACGTCAGGATATCAATAATGAGGAGACCCTCTAGAATGGTGTTCAAAAGGTCATAATTTAGAGTGCATGTGAGAATGCCAAGATCTGGTTTTCGTAACTTGAATCCTAATTGTTTTGGAACCATGGTGATGCTACTCGTCATGCTCTTTCCCCAGACACCGTCGACAGGCTCTCTTATTTTGTGCACGTAAAGCATGGAATTCATAGGTCATAGGATTATTGAAATACGAGGTCACAACTCCAACTGCCTTCTTGAGGCGAGGTCTTGCGACCTCAGTAGTAGTGCGACTTAGTGTTTTTAATGTGAGATGCGACCTCACAAAGGTCACACTATCGCAACTCCAACCCAGTCGCATTTTTCATTCGCTTCATCAGTTTCGCGACTCAGTGACCTAGAGGGATAAATCGATTGTGATTTTAATGTGAAATGCGACCTCACAAAGGTCATAGGGTTGCAACTCCAACCAAGTCGCATTTTCATTTGCTCCATTAGTTTTGCGACCCAGCGTCCTGTCGCGTTCCTGGTGCGGTAGTGTCTTTGGATGATGAATCGAGGACCTGGATTGTGACCTGTTGACCAATGTGGCTACACACCTTATAAGGTGACATTATGGGAGCAACGCGAAGCATCGAGCCATCACCTACATGAGGTCCTCACCGACAACGCCCAAGGATATCTTCGTTATTCCCTCAGTCTTGCAGACTACGTCGCTGCCCGAATTCATCAACTTTGAAAGGGGCGAATTGTCAAAGAAAAGCCTACGCACAGTTACTATACGTCCCTGACATGCTCATTTGTGCTTTATCAGCTGGGTGATCGAGTTTTTGAGGTGCGTTGAGCATGTAAGATGTTCCTTGGATGCGTCTTCCAACAATGGATGAACTATACAATCGCAATTTTATGATGCGATCATGTGCATTCTCCATGATGCATGTAAGGCTCCTCCTTCTCTTATGAGATTCCAACAGACATGGATTGCACAATGAGCATTAAACCTCAACGCAGTCGTAACCTCCAAACAGACGCAACCACAACGCACAAGCATTCATTATGCGCCAACGTTTTCACAAAATGTGTTTCCTCGGGCTGCCAATAAGGTGCACAATTTATGGGATACAGGTTTATTCCCATTAGGGGAATTTTGAGGTCTAAAATGGGTCTCCTAAGGAAAACATATAATCAAATTTCACTTTATGAGAACTAATCACATTTTAGGGGATGAAATCATTTCTAATGGTTGAGGTGGCATTGCTTGAGTTAAAGGTACTTACTTGTCACATTCTCAATAGTGGATAAAAACTCCTGGTTAACCATGGTAGTGCTCTAAGTAATATTAGATTCAAAGTAAAGTACTCATAATAAATGTCATTTCACAATTTTTAAATAAAAATATATTATTGTCATTTCATATTTCTTGAAAGAAACAATGCATATCCCTATACATTTATTATATTATATTATATTATTTTTATATAGTATATTAATTGCATGTTATTATACAATTTTAATAATATAAATTTTAATTAATAGCATATAATATAATTAATAATTAATAAATTTATATTTATATTTTATTTTAAGTTATTTAAGTACAAAGGACAAATGCCTTAGTTGTTCAATGATAATGATTTTTTCTTGAAAAACTCATTCTTATTTATAGTCACATCAATACAATTTTTTTATTAATTTTATTTTGGTACAACTTTTGAATTGAATTTAACTATGGTTACATGGATTGTGGTGCAAAACTTATTTTATTGGTTTAGCTATTATTTTATTATTTCCTTAGGAGGCCCATTATAGACCTCAAAATTCCCCTAATGTATGTCGTATCATGACTCCCTTTTATATTCCACAATGGGCGACTGTGCGATATAAACCAACTCCGGCCTGAGTTCAATTCGTAATTATTCCGATGCATTGGAGCATATGTTAACGCGCTTTGGATTTACGAGACATGGAGACTGTGCTTGAAGCAACACATTGCGGAGGATTTTGATTATTTCGGTGGCCTTGCAAAAAACAAAATGATTTCTTTGCCCCGAAAGATATGAATTAGTGGGCCAACACTAGCTTGATGAAAGGTTTCTTAGTGCCCTTTTCCTCCTAATCGACAAGTCTCCACAACGCATATCGTGACATTTTTTAGGGCTCCATTCCATATGGGTCTTTGGGTGGTCAATAAGGCACAATTTACGGAGACAGATTTATTCCTTTGTTAGCCCATGACCTTTCAAATTTTTTTGTAATGCATAGTCATTAGAATCCTCCCTTTGCCCTCTATCTATGGCTTTGGTATGCATGTGGGATGGGATCCCTCTTTTAATTAAAAATATGATCCCCCATTGAACAAGATATTGCCTTTCTCCTTTCCAAACTTCATGGCGAAATTCAACTCGCATATGAGATACATTTATCTTATGTATGTCATTCCCTTCAGGGCCTCTGATGTAATATTTTCTTCCATCCCAATGAGACTCCCATCGATGAGAGAATTCTGGATGGTAAGCGCTTTCACAAATATCACAAGCACCGAGCTTCAAAACCCGAACAATAAAAGAGGTTCTTTTGTCAAATGGATCTGTAATGGATCACCTATTGAAAGGGAAACATGGGGCCATGCCAATCTAGGAGACTTCCTAAGATTATTTCCATAGGAATGCGGCTGCCAAGTGATCAATATCACTAGCCTAGCCATAATGAGGATGAAGTTTAATTTTTGTCATTCCTTTCATGAAGCTTGTAGAGTTTGTACAGATTTGCATAGAAATAATAAGGATGATATGAAAAAGCAGGATTGAAATCATTTTTCCACTGAGCTAGGGTTGGTGTGTGCTTTGTGGGATGCCTTTCACGTTTCATTTCATCATCTACCATATCAAAGCCAAACATCTATTCAAGAAGATGCGTAGTTGAGGATGAGAACTTGGATCAACTGTAACCTCAAAGAGAGGAATGAATATGTTATCCAAAATATTTTGAAAAGATGGAGCAAGTCCCATCCCTTTGTACACATTGTACAGTCAAGGATATTGAATTAACCAGATGGCACTTTCACTGTATACCTCCTTGTTAACAAAACCACTAGTCGACTGGTTCCATTTGTTTTGTTTCCTTTCATAAGCATATATCCCATATTCTGCCATCTAAAATTTACTTGCTTCCAGATCATACCATACTTATTTTGACAGCTCAACAAGAAAACAACCTTGAATGAGATTGTCTTGTTTTAGGGAAATTTTCTGAGTCTACTTTGTCCACATGAGTGATACTTCAGACTAGACTTATAAAATTGGTGAAATGTATTCTTTTCTGCATGTACATCCAGGAGATCAACATTGAGCTCATATCTTGTAGGAATTTCAAAAACCTCCTTTAAGGTGAGATATTTTCCATCCCGGAAAATAACTACCTCGTCCGGTTCTTCCTTCAGCTTAGATTTGATAAAACACAACAAATGCTTTTGGTTCATGCATGCTGAGTGATGTACACAGGTATCAAATTTTCTAACCTTGTAAAAATATCGATGGGGTGCACTCCTTTGAGCCATGAATTCTCTATCTGCATTTAGCATTAGATGAAGACTAAACTTATATTCTAAAAGGCACAGTCAATGATGGCACAAGGTACGAACATTTCCCAATGAAATTATTCTAATTATCTGATGTACATCAGTGAAGAATGTTGTTGCATCAGCAACATGAAAAGTTCTTCCCTTTATTCTTTATTTGGATAAACATGTACCACACCATCCTCCATTTGAAAATACTGCTCACTTGCTCCTCCCCCTCACTTGTTGGCACATCCTTGTCATCCGCCTTAACGAGGCCTTCAACTATAGCCTTAAGTCTCATCCCCACATGGGCAGGGGGCATGTGGATGAAAGTGTCCTGTTTCGCAACTGCAACCTTGTTTTTTAGCTTCAGTTTATTTCCCTCGGTGTGGTGATGACATTGTTGGGTATATCATCCATTGGATTGACTTGTATGAAACATTATAATATCAATTAGTTCACAGTTACCCTATAGAGAATGATGCCTCTAAATAATTTACATGAGCTTGGTGAAGTATCCAAAAAAAATTTCTAAATGACCCATGGTGAAAGGGATTCTAACGAATATACTTAATACACAGAAAAGTTTTCATTCAAGTGTATGCATGATGATCCCCCCCCACATGGCAAGACTGCAATGAAAGTATTTCGTCATGATGGTGAGAAGGTTTATGCGGGGATGGGAATGGGTCACGGGGATGTCACTGACTATAGGCCGGGTCAAAACCCTAATGGCTAAGCGAGCAGAAGGGGACCCAAAATTTCGAATATACCCAAAATTTTGGGTGGTGTTGTAGGGGCTACAACAGGGTGCTGACCACTCTCGGAATAGTTGCTCCATCGCAACATGCAACTCCACATCGGACATCTCCTCAGGGTGCGCTTCCTCCACGTTGGAATTTCCTCCCTTTTCTATTTGGGTTGGGCTCCTATACACTTGCCTGACTTCCTTCACGGTCCCTCCTATTCCTTGGGATTCCATCTGACCTTCCATCCCCTTTTTCATCTGCGGTGCCTTATCTTTGTTATGTCGACTGCTTTCCTATTTCTCCAACTCCTTCATCACTCTCTCTCGCCTCTTCTCAGCTATATGTGCCCTATGATGTGCTCATCACTCTCTCAACCTAATGGAGGTCTCAGAATCCATATCCCTACTCCCCCTTCCAACTTACTTGTAACATCTCTCCCTCAACTCCTTCCCCCAGTACTGGAGGTTTAGGTCTCCATCTCAGAATTTTGAAACTCCATTAGTCCCTCGTCTACCATTAAAGCTTTAATCCACAAGGGAATCTTCTTCAACAACTCTCCTCGTAATCTGGATCTGAACACATCTTTTGATTTTGAAAAGGACTGGTAGCTCTCAGCTGCAAATTCCACTATGTATCCTTCCAAGGTAGATTGCACCCAAAAATCTACAGCTCGGGTCAAATCGGTATCTAACCGATGGAGGGCTACCAGATCCTCGTGTAGCCACTTGCGACAGAGCTTCCACGAGCTTTATTGGACTTTCTTGACTTGTAGTCTTCGCAACCAATTGTAGAGTTCCTCTGGAAACTTTCCCTAGAAAATTTTGTAGATATCACTCGCAGATTCAAAGAATAGAACCTTATTCATAATAGTTTTCTCCCTCTACTGTCTCAACTCAGCTTTTTGTGCTATGAACTGATCTAAGTGGTTATCCCACCAGCTTTGTATTTCCCTTTCAAAGATTCATGATACCATGATCTAGTTCCTAAATGAAATTTGTAGGTCCTGGCAACGGAACCATTTTTTGGCGAGAAATAAGGTCTCTGAGCAAGACCCAGATTCAGGATGTAGGCCAACAAGGTTTCCGCAATAGTCTAGCACAACACCGACATTTTCACTCTACTCCAAAGAACAGAGAGTCTCACCCAAGGCGTGTCGTGACCTTAGTAATTTAGGAATAGATCATATATTTCCAAGCACAACTACAGAATGAAAGAGATAGAACAACGTACCCCGAACAGGTTTAACTACTTTTCACAAGATGCTACTCAAAATCACATTCAGGATGGGATTTTTTTCTTTTTAAAGTGACCAATACATTCTTCTTAAACAAATACACATTATAGAACTCATACCATAAAACCCATATAAGAGTATATTGCATTAAAAGTAGTGGACAGTTACAATGCTCCTCAGAGTGATCTTGGCAAGAATGATTGCAATATCATCACATAGAATAGACAGAAGGAACAAAGTGAACGGAATAATAAGAATTACCAGAGCGAATAGAGCTCTCCTATGGCTCTCTTCCTCTACTCTCCACTACACCAACCTCCCGTCTACACTCGCTGACTGCCTATTTGTTCCTTTACTAATGAGACTGACAGTTTTCCCTTCTTTTCTACTTTGTTGTTTGCTGCATCTCCCTAACCACTGGGAGTTCTGATTTTTGTTCTTGTCACTCCCTTCTTCCATCTGTGCTAGCTTCTGCAATAGCCGTGCCACTTCTCTTCAGCTCTTGCAACCATGACAGTTCTTTGTCTATCGTGGTTGTGCTCTAGCACCTGTTATTCGCGACTCAAAACTATTTTATTTTCAAAACAAAGGCCCCAATAGAAGGTAGTGGGGGGCCTGGTGTTGGATACATTGTCAAGCATCATGATAAATATGGAGGGTGAAATTTTGGGTTCGTAGATTAGTGATCATGTCACCATACCAAGGGTCATCCGAAGTAATGGAAAACAAATGTTTGTCGGGAAAATCATCATTAATTGGTGGATCCTGCATACAGGTAGGTAATTCAAAAATGAGCTTAGCGAGGGCTAAACCTTTCTTACTCATTGGTGTGAAATTCAAGATCAAATTCCTAGAGGATAACGATCCAACATGCATACTTCCCATTGATGATCCGTCAACAATAGGAAGGCCATAGGGTTGGAATTAGTCACGACCTTTGTGGAACGCATGAGGATATAGAGACGAAGTTTTTGGATCGAGAACACAACAACCAATGCCAATTTCTCTTCATGTGAGTAGGAAACGAGGGGGCATACATGGTTCTTACTAATATAATAGATAACATGCTAAATTTCGTTGTCATCTTCCTGAATATGGACCCCAGTGACTGAATGGGTGGAGGATGAGATGTACAAGATGAAATCCATATCAAAGTCAGGGGGACGAATCAAGGGAGTAGAGGTGAGATCATGTTTCAGGGCATCAAAAGACTCTTGATCATAGTCATCCCAAACGAATGGAATGTTAGATCTGAGGAGTCTAAGGAACCCATGTGCGGTGGTGGCATAGTCAGGTACGAACTGATGAAGGAAATTAGCTTTGCCTTGGAGGCTTTGTAACTGGCGTAAGGTATGAGGAATATCAAGCTCAAGAATGGCTTGAACTTTCAAGGGTTCAAACATTATACCATCTTTAGACATAATGAGGCCTAGAAGATGACCGACAGGAACACAAAAGACACACTTCAGTGGTTTGAGGCAGATATTATACTTGTGACATCGGAGAAATATGGTACACAAATCATGGAGGTGTTGCACCCAATGTTTAGAATGCGCAGTGAGGTCATCTAAATAAGCAAGGATAACATGAGCCAGGTCATGAAAACATTATGACACGACTCACTGAAAAGTGGCTCTATAATTCTTAAGGCTGAATGACATGACCTGATAAGCAAAGGTTCCCCACGGACTAATGAACACAATCTGAAGCTGATCATCACGACGGATAACAATCTGGTTGTATTAGGAGAAACCATCCATGAAGGATAGAACCTCCTGCCCCGCACACTCATCAATGATTTGGTCAATGAATGGTGTGGGGAAGTTGTCTTTGGGACAAGCTTTGTTTAGGTCATGAAAGTCAGTGCAGACACGGATGGTGCCTTCTTTCTTGAGAAAGAGAACCAGATTGGAAACCCAAGTGGTGTATTCAATGGGATAGATAAAACCAGCCAACTTAAGCTTATTGATTTTAGCTTTGACAACCTCTCGTTTGGAAGGATTAATGGGTCTGAAATTTTGAGAGACATGATTGGTATTGGGCCATGTATCGATATGATGTTCGACAATGGCGGGATCAAGTCTGGGCATTTATGAATAGCACCAGGCGAAAACATCGCGACATTCCTTGAATAACTTAGTGTAAGCCTCAATTTCTTCTGGGGTGCATTGGGAACCCAAGGTAATGTTTTATTCTACCCCTAGTTTGTCAGAAACATTAATTTTACTTTTAGAAGAGATATTGGCGATATTTCCTTCTTCGAAAGCATCAAGTGCAGGGATGGGATTTTTAAACCAATCGACCTCATCAGGAATGAAGTCTTTTGCTTCCACAACATATTGGTCATGGGATTGCTACGAGAGGAATTATGCATGATGGTGCTTGTCATCCCATGGAAAGTTAGGGGCGGTCATTGGTTCCATAATGTCTTCATCAGAATGGAAGATGGGGTGACTAGTGGAAGGGAGACCACCTGACGCAGAAAAGCTACCTGAATCATCATCATGAGAAGAAAGGTTCACATGTGCATCATCACAGAGGGTGAAAAAAGAACAAGTAGATGAAGGATCCACCGATGTTGAGCCCAGGGTGATTTCTGAAGGAAGGTCAGACGAAACAGAAGGGGAATTCCTAGAGAGGTCTTCCACTGTGGATCTCATAGATTATGACAGGTAGAAAATGGTGGCCGAAGGATCAGTCATCTCAACATCGGGAGGGGGAATTTCAATGGGAGAAGATGTTTCATTTAGTTCTGATGAAGAAAAACTCGCAACTAATGGAGAGGTGGACTCATTGTGTTTGGCCTTGAATTGGCATACTTCTTCCAAAGAGGTGCGGTAGTCTTCGAGGCAGGGAAAAAGGTGAGTATAGTGGCCATGGAAATAACAAAAATCACAAGGATGATTTATGCACAAAGAATTGAGTTTGGGGATTGAATCAGGTAAAGTAACATGGACCTCCGGGATATCAGACTCAGGAAACCCTCATTGACCATGGGCTTGAGATGGGGCAATTCAGGACAAGTATGGGTGGCATGATCGACAACATCACACAAAGCACACGTAGGGGTATTATTTTGAGGCTGAGGAGAAGTAGGGGTTGTCTGGGAAACCTTTTCCTTAGGTGCCTTCTTGCAGGCTTTTCCCCCCTCACCCGAAGCTTTTGCAATAGGAGTAGGTTCTTGTTGAGGTGGTTGAGGCACAGAAGAAAAGGGAGGGGTCATGGCAATCGGTTTGGCTGAGGTAAAAGCAGTATAAGGTTTGGGCTGACCAGGCAGGATGGTGGTTGGGGGATCAATGTACCAGACTGGGATCCCCAGGTTCATGTTAGGAAGAGACAAGGTAGCTATAACATGTGCCGAAAATACTCCAGGAGGGGAAGCAAGAAACAGTGTCTGAACAGAGGGGTAATAGCCGAGCGGGAAAACTCTAAGATGGTTAAGGCTAGGGAGGAACTGTTCCAGGAGGGTAGATAGGATCATGGACACCAGCTGCAGGAGAGGGGCATGGAGGAGGGGGTCTTGAAGGCTGAGTCGAAGTACTAGGAGAAGGATGTGGAGGGTGGGGCTGCTGGCTAGTCGTACCAGTTTGTTTGAGGTCAGATCGAGACGATTGCATCATGAAAACATTCGACGAGCTAGGGTCAGATATAGGAAGGGGGAGACCAGGGAATGAAACAAGAAAAGAGGAATATTTATAGACTTTGGGTGAGACACTAGTGGAAGGTTTAACTTCTTGTTTATTGGCCACCAAAGAGATAATGGACTCAGGAGAGGTCTGAGACTTCGGTTCGTAATATGTCAACTGTTCGATGGTGATGATCTTTCCATTGTGAGGAAATCACATCTTACGGTGGACCGCAGATGGGACAACATACTTTGCATAAGTGTATCTAAGACCCAATAGAATGTCGTAGTCTAAGGGGGCATCAATGACTTCAACGTCAACACAAAAAGTCTTGGCCGCAAGAGTAATAGGACAATTACGGAACATGCCAAGGGGATGGGAAGAGTGGCCATCCCATGCATGGAGGGTGATAGTGGAAGGGGCTAACTCAAGAGATCCGAGTTGTTTCCAAATAGAAGCAAACATCACACATGTGGATGCCCCCTCGTCAATGATACAATGAGAGACGTTGGCATTCCAGATTTTGATAGGGATTTGGATGGAAAAGGATGTAGTAAGGGGGGGTTGTTCTAAATTTTTAATTTCAAAGACAATCAAACGATCATCTGAAGGATCCACAATGCCCATGGCAGTTAGTAGAGCTTTTCGTTGTGAAGGGCATGACTAGAGGACTTCCATCGTTGACATGGCGACAAGGGATTGCACCAAGTCATATACTATACAATAGGAGTGGGAAAATTTACCAGAAGCAATGTTTTGGTGTAATGGGCCCTTAGGGATATTGCTATGAACCTATGCCTTAGGCTGAGGGATCAGTAAAGGACCATTGGGTGTCGAAAGAGGCTCTGTAGGACCAGAAGATGGGGGCTCGATAACATACATAGCGGGGGGATTATTGTACTGACGGGACTGAGTCTGAAGGTAACAACGCCAAGAGATATCAACGCCTTAGAAATAAGCCACTTCGAGGGGGCAACCTCCAATACATTACATGAATGAAAAATTCTTGGATGATACAAATTACAAAACCTCCTTTCTATATATAGGAGTCCATGGGGACACAATGTAATCCTATTGGGGCCACAATGTAATCCTAGCTGACCTAATAATAATAATTTAAGGGCACAATAATTACAATATGGGGGTTACAGGGGTACAATAATAACAATAAGGGGGTTACACTAACAACAATAAGGGACTATAATAGTAATATAGGGACCTAACATGCCCCTCTCATTCAAAAAAGTGTTGTCCTCAATGCTTGAGTAGCTCTGGGTGCTTCCTATATAAAATTCTCATCCTCCCATGTAGAATCTTCAGTGGGCTAGTTCTTCCACTTGATGAGATACTCTGAAATTGATTGATTTCGTAGCTGTCGAGTTCTTGTTTCCATGACTACTTCAAGTTCCAATATGATTTTTCCTTCCTCTTCAAGTTCTGGAAATATTGTTTGAACTAGAATTTTTTCACCTATAACCTTCTTTAAGCATGAAACATGGAAAACTGGATGCACTTGAGAAGAAGCAAGAAGCTCCAATTTGTATGCCATAGTACCAATATTTTGCAACACCTTGTAAGGACCATAGTACTTTGGTGATGATTTATCATCCTTCTTAGCTTGCTTGAGGGACATTTTTTTGTATGGTTGTAGCTGTAAAAATACAGAGTCTCCTACATCAAAACTTCTCTCATTGCGATGTTGATCTACTTGTTGTTTCATTCGATTTTGTGCCAAATTCAGGTTATCCTTTAAGAGTTGGAGAACTTCTTGTTGATGCTCGATGTGATATTCCACTGCTTTAACCTTCAAATTTTCTCTTAAAAATGATATGATGGATGGTGGATGATATCCATAAAGTGCCATAAATGGGGTCATTTTTGCTGGAGTATGGAAGGAAGTGTTATAGCACCATTCAGTGAGAGGTAACCACTTGACCCATTGTGTTTGTTTATCAGATACAAAACAACAAATATATCCTTCCAAACATTTATTTACTATCTCAGTTTGACCATCGGATTGAGGGTGATAAGATGAGCTATGAGCTAATTGAGTACCCAAATAAGAAAATAACTCTGTCCAAAAATTTCCAGTAAAAATGGGATCTCTGTTGCTCACAATAACCCTTGGGTTTCCATGTAGCTTTTGAATTCTTTCCATAAATGTAGTAGCAACTGTACTAGCTTTAAATGGATGAGATAATGCACAAAAGTGTGCATACTTGGTAAGTCTATCAACTACCATCATGATGACACTCTTTCCTTCGAACTTAGGTAAACCTGTGATAAAATCCATTGAAATATCCTCCCAACATTAACTTGGAATGGATAAAGGTTGTATAAGAACCGGGGTCTTAATTGTCTCAACTTTATTCTACTGGAAAACCAAACATTCCGCCACAAAATTTTGAATATCAAATTTAAGGCCATCCCAAAAAAATTCTTTCTTTACCCTGTGGTAAGTTTTTAATAATCTCGAGTGTCCTCCTAAAGGAGAATCGTGCAATTCCAAAAGAATCTTTTGTTTTAGTTGGGAATGCTTGCAAATATATAAGCAATATTTGTACCATAAGGAATCATTTTCCAACTAAATGTATCAGATGTACTAGGATCTTGCTGCAACTTTTGAATGAGGGTCCAAACTTCTTTGTCCTTCTTCTATTCATCCCTTGCTTTGGTTATCCAATCTGGTTGGATAATAGAAATGGCACGAAGCAATGCTTCCAGCTCTTCATCCTTTCTTGAGAGTGCATCTGCAACAACATTTAGCTTCCCTTTTTTGTAGATGATTTCAAAGTCATAATCCAACATCTTTGTGACCCATTTTTGCTGCTCTTCTGAAGATAGTTTTTGTTCCAAAAAGTGTTAAGACTATCATGATCAATTTTTACCTTGAAGTGTCTTCCCATTAGGTAAGGTCTCCATTTCTTTAGTGCATGTAGTATTGCCAACATTTACTTCTCATAAATAGCCTTTTGTAAATACTTTCCTTTGATTGAACGACTTTCAAAACGATAGGTATTCCTTATTGCATTAAAACAACACCAATTCCATTTCTTGAGGCATCACATTCCATAATAAAGGTTTTTGTGAAAATTACAGCATAGTTAAAGTAGTGCTAGGCACATCGTCTCTTTCAGATGTTCAAAGGCCTTAGTTGCTTCAGGAGTCCATGAAAATGCATATTTCTTCAATAATGTTTCTAGAGGTGCTGCTATTCTCCCATAATTCTTAAAAAACTTGCAATAATACCCTGTTCACTTGAGAAATCCTCGCAACTACATTATGGTTGTGGGGACTTTCCATTCCTTAATTGATTTAATTTTGTTAGGGTCTACCTTAACACCCTCATAAGATACAATATGACCCAGATATTCCACCTCTTGTATTCCAAAGAAACATTTGGATGTTTTTGCATATAATTGTTTCTCCTGCAATAGATTGAGCACCCTTTCAACATGTTCAACATGATCCTTCCAAGACCTATTGTAGATTAGTATATCATCAAAAAATACTAGCACAAATTTTCTAAGGAAGGGTTTGAAAATGGAATTCCTCAACCCTTGAAATGTAGAAGGTGCATTGGTAAGGCCCAAAGGCATGACCAAAAATTCTAATGACCCTCATGAGTTTGAAATGCTATTTTCGGAATATCTTGATCTTCATTCTAATTTGATGATATCTGAACGGAGATCAACTTGGTAAGATAAATTGCTCCATGTAATTCATCCAATAATTCATCAATCACGGGAATGGGAAATTTATCTTTAATGGTGAGCTTGTTGAGCTCCCTATAATTTGGACACATGCGCCATGATCCATCCTTCTTGTGTACCAATACTACAGGAGCAAAGAAAGAACTTTGACTAGGTTGAATTATACCCACCTCTAACATTTCTGCAATCATACGTTCAATTTCGCTCTTTTGGACATAAGGATATCTATAAGGCCTGATGTTTGGAGGAACACTTCCTAGAATCAAATGAATAGCATGATCATGATCACGAATAGGTGGGATTCCTTTGGGAATTTCAAACACCTTGGAATGATTGTCCAAGACTTGTTGGAGATCTACAGAAATAGATGATTTGATGTTGGAACTTCTAGTGAGCATAATTGTGCAATTACGCCTCGATGTTCTTTCTTTAGAAGCTTTATCATGACATTAGAGCTTATTATATTTCCTGGATTCCCTGCAATACCCCATAATTCGACTTCCTTTCCTCCTGAAAATAATTTCAAGAAAAGTTCTTGAAAATTAAAAGCTACCATCCCCAAAGATTGTAACCATTGTACTCCTAGTACAACATCAGCACCTCCCATAGGAATGGAAATAATTGGACTATTCAATACATATTCCCATGGTTAGCTTGATATTAAGGCATTTTATAGAGCAATTTATAGTTCCTCCATTTGCAACCATCACCATTTTAGTGTGGAATTACATAGGAAAACAATTTAATTCCTTGGCTACCTTCTGATGAATAAATTATAGGTACTACACGAATCAATCAACACTATTACCTTTTATTCTTGATATGCCCTTCTATCTTGAGTTTTTGAGGAGTGGTAATTCCTGTCAATGAATTATACGATATGGTAGACTCATTTCTTCCTTTTCTAGAGTTGGTTCATGGAGTATACCCTCTTCTTTTGAAGATTCTTGTTCATTTTCTTCTTCCTCTTCACAATCAATGTAAAATAATTTCTTCTCAGCACACTTATGACCTTTAGTGTATTTGCTATCACAACTATAGCAAAGCCCTTTTTCTCTTTTTTCTTCCAATTGTTGTGGTGTCAACCTTGTAGGTTGTGGAAATCTAAGAGTAGCAACACTTCCATCTTTATAGAAGTGAGTGGTAGGCTTCCTTGTCGCCATAGTTTTACATTCATTTTTTCTTGCCAACCTGAATGCCTTCTCCAATGAATCAAGTTCCAAAATGCGAACTTCATGTTGGATGTTATCCTTTAAATTACCTATGAAGAGATCAATCATGTGTTCCTATGGAATTCAATTACCTTTATATTCAATTTTTGGAAGTCCTCAATGTACTCCCCACTGAACACTTTTGTTTGATATTTATCAATTGGCTAAAGAAAGTGTTGCTCTTTGTATCCTCATAATGTGCTATCATTTCCTCCATAAAAATTGACCAAGTGACAATTTTTTTATGGGAGCAAAGCCATCGATACCATACAAATGTATTTTGTTATAAATGTAAAGTTGAAATGCGTACCTTTTGTGTGTTTTTCACATTATTGAGATCAAAATATTGCTTCAATTGTAGTATCCATGTTACAGGATCCTTTCCATCAAACTTCCTCATATCCATTTTGGAATATGGTGGTTCTTCACTCCAACATTAGAGTTTATGAAATCACGATTAACATTTATTTTGTTCTCGTCATGAGTTTCCTCTGCTATCTTTTCACCATTAGGAAACATTTCTTGTATCAACTTTGTTAAACCTTCCATGTCTATTTTTAGATCATTCTTCATGTTTTCCATATTAGCTTCCATGTCATCCATCTTAGATTCCATGCCAGCTTCCATGCCATCCATCTTAGCTCCCATGCCATTCTTCAAACCATCGATCTTAGATTCCATGCCTTTCTTCAAACCATCCATCTTAGTTTCCACACCTTTCTTTAAAACTTCCATGTCATTTTTTGTTGCTCTTTGCGAGAGAGAAATTTGTTGCACTTTCTCTTGTATTTTTGATATGTCATGTTACCATTATTCGTCTTCATGAGTCATAGTAGAGCTTTATAAAGGCTTAATGGGTGTTGAATTATTTTTAGGGGCCATTTTAGAATCCAATACTGATATATATTCTACAATATGCCCTTGGAATCAATTCAAATTGATTCTTCAAACAAGACTTATGCAATTCGGAAAAAAAATACACACCTTTTACTTGATTTTGAAAAGCTCGATATTGAAATTGACTTATCTATATACTTGTAGATCCTCAATATCTGACATTTGGGCCTATAGTAGTCCTTTAAATCTTCTTTCAAATGCCATAGGTCTGACACTATTTGGATTCTTCAAGACAAAGTTATGTCCAATCTCCCACAATTACCTAATTATGGACTAGTTTAGTAGAGCGAACTTGTATAACTTGCCACGTGTCACTGTTTTCTCCTTTGGCTCTGAAATTTATAGACAAGAAACTACTGTCTGTTTACTTCCAGTAAATTTTTATATAATTCCAATCTGATGCTCAGAGAGAGAGTTATGAAGATTTACCACGATCACCTCTTTGAGATGAAATTCAGGAGCCTGAGAAATACCTAACTTCCACAGATTGTATCTCCAAAAATATTACAAACCAAGCTCTAAAATTGTGTGAAGATGTTCCTCAGGATTTCGGCTTTGCTCTCAAAAAATTTCAGCTTCTGAAGCTTCATATAAAAAATGTTATAGTGAAAATTCCATGATGACCTTTTTAGGTGAAATTCAGGAGCCTACAAAAAGCCCTAAATTTTGCAGATCATATCTCCGAAAATAGTGTGAACCAAGCTCTGAAATTTTGCAATGATGTTCCTCAGGATTTCGGCTTCGCACTATAGAAATTTAAGCTTATGAACCTTTGTAGAAAAAAAGTTATAGTGAAAATGCCAAATGACCTATTTGGAGCAGCGGAACCCTAGAATCGAAACTTCTGATACCAAATGTTGAGAAACCAGCTCCAAAAATAGAAGAAAAGAGATATCAACGCCTTATAAATAAGCCACTTCGAGGGGGAAACATACAATAAATTACATGAATGAACAATTCTTGGATGATACAAATTACAAAACCTCCTTTCTATATATAGGAGTCCATGGGACCACAATGTAATCCTAGTGGGGCTATAATGTAATCCTAGCTGAGCTAATAATAATAATTTAAGGGCATAATAATAACAATATGGGGGTTAGAGGAGTACAATAATAACAATAAGGGGGTTACACTAACAACAATAAGGGACTATACTAGTAATATAGGGACCTAACATGCGCCAAGTCATCTACTATACAATAGGAGTGGGAAACTTTACCAGAAGCAACATTTTGGCGTAATGGTCCCTTAGGGTTATTGGTATGAACCTATGCCTTGGGCTGAGGGATTAGTAAAGGACCATTGGGTGTCAAAAGAGGCTCTATGGGACTGAAATATGGGGGCTCGATAACAGACATAGTGAGGGGATTATTGTACTGATGCGACCGAGTCTGAAGGTTGAGGTCAGTGGTAAATGCTTGGCCAGAGATCATCATAAGGATCTAGTAATTAGAGGTACCATACAGAAGAGGTTGAGTGGTTGCCTGACTTTGAAGGGGTTGGGCAACCACATATCCTTACTGGGGGGAAGGATTGGTAAACACAGTCGGTTGGATAGGGGCAACATTAGGAGGAACCAAAGGGGAGACTTTCTGTTCTTGGGATGCTACTTGAGCTTCCCACATATGACGCATCTAAGTTAAAAGAGTACAATCATGGTTATAGTGACCATAGACATTGTAACAAGAACAAGGTTTATTCATGCGAATAGGCCTGTCCTGCTTGGGCTGAGTGCCCTGTTGCTGGGTTGCAATGTTAGATGTATTCCCTTGGGGATTTTTTCCTGGATTACCCTGGGCAGATTGGTTTTGGTTTCATTTCCTCTTATTTTTGTAAGTATGAGGATTAGTCACACTCTGTTGTGCATACACCTGCCCTTGTGGGGGGTGTTGCTATTGTGGAGCTTGAGAAGGTAAGGGAGGCTGAGGTGCTAATACTGGAGGAGCTAGAGAACCAAGCTGCAGATATGGATAATAAGGAGGTTGGGCAACATTGGGGTAAACAACTTGGGAAAAAGGAGGAGGCATGCAGTATCCTAGATACATGCTTCCCGGAGGGGGAAAAGTGCTGGAGGAGCTAGCCCCTCTTTGAGGGAAACCATAACCCATGGGAGGATGAGTGTATGGATGTGAAATGGATCCAATGATACCGTTTGTGGCATGGGATGCCCCTAGTGCATTGGCACCACAGGATCTAGGGAGATCAGGTAAGACAGTATAAACATAACCAGATTTTGCGTAGATCAAGTTATATTTCAACGCAATCTGGAGGGAATCTTCCTCGATCTAAGGGAAGTGATATGCACCATCTTTTCCAATAGCAGGAAAAATGGATCTGAGAAACCAGTCCATGTAGACACGATCTTCAAACATAGGGGCTTGAAATAGGCTCTTTCTTCTCCACCATTCTTAAACATGGTCAGATAGGTGGGTGGCATAAGTTTGACGGAAAGAGGGAAAGTGTTCAATACCAGTGTCATAGTGAAGGGGGAGCTGGAAATAAGATAGAAAAACCTTGGCGAGGGTCGCAAAATTATTATGAGAGGAGGAGGCATGGTTGACATACCACTTGGAAGCTTCTCTAGTAAGCGTATGCTAGAATAATAGAATATGGATAGTGTCATCGGTGATGGAGTTAGACGAACACCACATGTGGAAAGAAAGAACATGGTTGGTAGGATCGTCTCCAAAAATTCCTTCAAACTTGGGGATGTCTGAAGGGAGCTTGGTTGGCATAGTAGGCCAACCAGGATCATGGTGTATGGGGTCATTGATCAACTAGCTAAAATCAGGAAGGCTTAGGCCTACCATATAAGGAAGCAAGGGAGTAGCTGGAATAGTTCATGTTGCGACACCACTATTACCATTCCCAACATTAGGGTCAGGGTTGCCACCATCGATAATTCTTGAACCAGACATGGTGAAGGTGAAAGATGGAGTAGAGCTAGGGAGAGAACCATAAGGGGAACCCGAAGAACCAAAAGCAGAGTAAGAATGGTGACTCGGTGGAGGATGAACATGAACCCTACACGGTGGGGTAAGTCTTCCTAATGGAAATTGAGGATGAAGGCCGTGGAGTCTCTGGGATAAATTCTTTTGGGTCACAATAATGGTAAAGAGACATGAAACACAAAAAGGAAGAGAGGTAAAAAAGGGTAGGGAGGTGCAGGATCAATTGATTAAAATTCTTAGGAACAAGGGCACGGAGGTGCAGGATCAATAGATTACAATGTTTAAGTCTTGGTCTGGTGGTGTAAACTAGGTTCTCTTCACTTAGGGTGTGCGTGGATGTGATAAGTATGTTAATTTTAATTAAGTCCAGACGCGTGTAGAGAAAAAATAAAAAATATGATGTATAGCTGTAAATAAATCTGAAAATGACAGTAAAGGAAACTAAATGCGACAGTAAAATAAACAACTAAAGATGCATCAATTTAAACCCAAGGAGGAGGGCTTTCCAACAACTAGTCTAGTGGTGGGAGAAATCTAGTCAAAACACACAAAATGGCCAATGGATCTAAAGTTGATAGGGATAGGGATCTAAAGGTTAGATATGCTAAAAGGAGGTACAGAAAAAAACAAAAAACTAGAGGGGAAAATGCTGCAAGATAGGTTGTGAAAGGCTAAAACCTAAAGGGAAACGAAGGGGACCCTAGAGGAGGACCAAACAAAACTGAAAAGAGGTGTTTTGGATGGATGAATAACCGATCTAAAATGGATTTGGAAGTATAGGTTCAGATCTAAAAAATGGTTGAAAACACTGAAATATCAGAATACTTGCTTAAGCTAAACTCCTCCTAAAAAGGTGGAAGTGTATTGGTTCCTACTTCGACGAGTAAAACTACGTAAGTACAGGTCCAATACGGGTGAAGAGGGAGGTCAAAAAACCATGAACAATGGCCCAAATAAACCCAAAAAAATCACAGAAAACTTCCTGTAAAATGTATAGGTCGCAGTTTATGACCCTTTTTCTACTGAGGTCGCAGGTCTCAGGTTGTTTTCTGCTTCCTGAGGGCTGAGGTCACAATTTTTGGCCCAAAACGTGTGACCTGCACTTCCGACTATTTCAGGAGAAGATTTCAAAAAAAATTTCCGTCTCTGTTGCGGCTGATACCTGTTACCTACGCAATAGGCCCAGAAACAAACGAAAGTTAAAAACAACATCAAGATATTAAAAATAAGAAGCTGAAGAGAAATCTTAGGGGTCGAAGCATCTGATCATGCAGGGATTTGAAAAATGACAGCGGTCGTAATTATAAACCCTTTTGGAGTCGCTAGTTGTCAGTGTGAATTCTAATCGCAAGCGTACGAAAAAATCTCACTTTAGCTGTGCATAAAAAACAACCTTAACATCAAATATGGATGTCAATTTCCTTAGATCTACAGTTACTGATCAGAAGAAATGCTACATAAATCCAGATCTATGCAGTTAAATATATTAAACAACAAATAATAAGCAAGAGTTGCTCCATGCATCCAATGAACAAGACAAAGAATTTTTTGTATGACACTTCGGAAGGAAATATAGAAATATGTTACCAGTCCCCCTCAATGGGATGGGTTCTTTTATGTCCTCAGTGCTTTAGATCTAAGATCTCTCTCTCTTGATGGTGCAGAAAACCCAGACAAAAATGGAACTCAAAGGGAGCTTACAAGCAAAAAGTAGAACAAATATGACAATGATGGAGGATTAAAGTCAGACCAAAAGTATAGATCTAGAGTGATCTTTAGGTAACAAAAGGTAGTGAATAAATGGAAAAACCCTTCTATTTACAACAAAATATTGAGTTAGTCTAGAAATTGGTGCATAATTAAAATATTATTAACAAAATCTACATCCAACTTTTATGGAATATTTTATTATTTTTGTAGGAGGGAACAAGAATTTGAATTTGGTCAAATCCCTTTATTTATAAATAATAAATAAATAAATGATTTATTTATTATTTTAAGAATGTGGTTGAGTAATAATTAAATAAATAGTGATTTATTCAATTATTTATAAATGATTTAGTCAAATTTAACAAGGAATATTATTTAAATAATTATTCCTAGAAATTAATAAGATAAATGATGATTTTTCTAATTAATTTTCCTGTTTTGGGTTAAATATGACAAGGAATATTAATTAAACAATATTTTAATGAATTATACCTTAAGGAAAATCAAACAAATAAGGATTTATTCAATTATTCCTCATGGGGTTTCCTGTTTAGACCAGAAACAACTTAATAAATTATGGATTACTAAGTTATTTTTCTTTTTGAAAGCAATTTTACTATGGTAAAATTGGTCTTACATGGTGTACTTTAGTTCATATAGTAGTAACATGTTAGATGACCGAAAATTGGTATAACATAATTAAATTACACATCCAATGTGTACCCATCATACATAATTTTGAGAAGACCCACATTGATAAAAATTCCAGATACATTAAAAAACATGTTGAACACACTTTTTTAATGTGTCTGCAATTTTTATCAATGTGGGTACTTCCCAAAATTATGCATAATGGGTACTTGTTGGATTTGAATTTAACTACGCATCCAACGAGTGTGTACACTTGAAATTTGAGTAAACCTATAGGGAGATAAGCCAAAATACAACTAGAAAAAATCAGTTTTTTTTTTTTCTTTTTCCTCCAAAATATTTACATGTACCTCTTTTTAAATTTAAATGATTTTTATTGTTTTACATATTATGACATGGATATTACATGAAAATTTCATGGGAACTTTTAGGCTGAAATTTCCTCTAATGCATGTTTCAGATATAATAGAACATATAAAGTTTGCATAGTAGTCTGAATTCCTTCCACATATGATCACCAAAAATTAGGCCTACTCGCCCAAACAGAGATTCAGTCTTTTTTATGAGATAGACTTCAACTACTTCTACAATATTCATTAGCTCTAAAAACATGTTGAAATTTAGTTGTAAGATGAATTTCTAGGAATGATAATTACTTGTGATTGATATGCATTCTTTTTCCTAGTATTTAATTTGATTATTTATGTCATCTAGAAATTACACATTAACAAAATATAGAGATCATAATGTGTAAGAGACAAGAGACATCAAATATTAGGCCAAGGGAAAGGGAAAAACCCATAAGGGGAAAATGCGTCAATCGTTTCCTTATATCTTCTTCATCAACAAGAGAAATCCAATTCAAACACGCCAGCGATCCAAGTGCCAATTCTTCCCTCCAAATATCTGGCACTTTTAGTCCATAAGATAGTGCACCAATCAACCATAAGTATGTTCTTAAATGTATCTGAAACTCACATCATCAGGGACCTATGAAATTCACATCGTTAGGTACCTTTGAAATTCCTATTATCACTGTAGAATGTACTCACATCATCAAGGGAGACTGTACTTATTAAAATCACATTCAATGGAGATAATAATCCTAAAAAGAATGCATTATCACAAAGATAATGTTTTTCAAATAGCTCACTTTGTCACAAAATTACAGTACCACAAAAGGCTCATGTATACAAAATTATAGTGTTACATGAAGCTTCCTTTTACAAAATTATGGTGCCATATGAAGCTCGCATTTCATTCTTCAGAATTTATTCCTTAGGAACCTTCATATTATTCCTTAGACATCCAAATTATTCACCATGGATAATCACCAAATTGGTTGCCAAATGTTGGAGGATAGGTGCCAATATATAGTTGTTTCCACATGTGAAAAGACATGACTCTTGGGTAGGCTAACTTGTTATCCTGGAGGGTCATCTGGGAAACTTGGAGGGACAAATGGAACTTAAAAAATTCAAATTTTGTTCTTTTAAAAGGGCCATAAAGAACACACCCTTTGACTTTTATTTTGATAAAAAATAAAACATGAAGAACATGTTACAAAATAATAGTAATAATAATTTATTTTTCTTCTTTTTGTTTACATGAAATACGTATTGATACAAGTAAAATGAAATTTATGAAGACCAAAAGTAGTTACAATATCCAACACAGAGGAGAGTTAGCATGAAGACATAAAAATCCTTGGAGTGGGACGACCACAAATTGTTCTAGTTTAGTGATTGAATTGTAACAAGGGGAGACAAATGCCCTCTCGAATATAGATGAAATGTAATAGTTTCTTATTTCTATTCATAATTATATCCTGTGTGAAATTTCTATTCTTTCTACACTATTTTACAAACCGTCTTTCAAATTTACACTATTGGTAGGGTAGTGTAGTTGTGCATTGTGACAGGAAGCACTTGACTTGTAGTGGGAAAATGTTACAAGCCCTTTGGTACTACATCAAGTGGTATCAGAGAAAGGTTCTTATCTAAGGTATTGCACTTTAAATTGGTTATGTGAGACAAGGTAAAAAAATTCCCTGATTGGTGGTTATTCAAAAAGAGTGATGAAGGGAGAAGTTGGGATACAAAAATTGGAAGTGAGGTCTATCAATGTTGGAAAGAAATTTGCAACTTGGAGGGATGTCTCCAAAAAGAAGAGGAGCGGGATGCGGAGATGTAGGAAATAAATAATTGGAATATTTGATATGGAGAATAGAAAAGTTAGAGAATCAACGAAATGAGGATGCTAAAATAGATTCAGAGCTAGAGGAAGAAATTTAAGAAGACAACAATGCTGAAGTGAGAATTCTAGCATGAATATTGATTTCATTTTTGAGTAATAGAGGCAATGAAAAATATGAGGTTTTTGGTTATGATGGAAATATGAGAGCTAATGTGCTCATTGATTGGATTGGATAAATTAAAATTTATTTTTAGTATGAGAATATTCAGGATCCAAATCGGGTGAGATTTTCCATTACAAAGCTAAAAGGGCATGCTACACTTTGGTGGGAAATTTTACAAAAGGGTTGATTGAATAATCAACTGGGGAAGTTTAATACTTGGAAATATATGGTCACAAGTCAAGGAGGAATTGCTACCCATTTATTACCAACATAATTTGAATAGGAAAGTACAAAACCTCATAAAAAGGGAGACATATGTTCTTGAGTATACTGAGGAATTATTTATACTATCAATTTGATTAAGCATCAAAGAATTGGAAATCAACTGAGTTTTAAGCCTTTGTAAATAGTTTAAAATATTTGAGTCAAGAAAAAATGGGCACGGATTATTTGCACACTTTTGAGGAATCCAATCAAGTTTCCTTTAAGGTAGAAGAAAATATTGATAGGAAAACACAATAGAAAGGTAGAAGAAGACATTCTAGAGGTAGAGATAGAACAATGACTGTTATAGGTAGTGAAAAAGAAGAATAATCCACCAGTGATCAGGGTGTTAGAGGAGTAAATGGTGTTTAAAGAGGCAAAGGAGGATTTGGAAGAGGAAAGGGAAAGCATGTGATTACTTATTACCATTGTGGAGTTGAAGGACACAATAAATCTTAGTATCGAGAAAAGCACAACTCAGGGAGAAGAGGTGAAACAAGAACACAAGTAACATAGTCCGATGAATAAAATGTTTTTGGAGAAAATGTGGTGGTAATTCAATAAGAGTAGGGAACACATTTAAATCTTTTGGAGAGTATTGCTTAATCTTGAGAGGAAGGCAACATAAGAACTTTAGTAAAGAAAGATAGTTTTTTAAAACCAAATGTAAGGTCCAAGTAAAATGAACAAATTTTATTATAGATGGTGGGAATACTTATAGCTTGGTATCCAAAGAGGTTATGGAAAATATGAAACTTAAAAGTGTGGTTCATCCAAATCCCTTCCAGGCTTCATGGTTAAGAAAAGGACAATAGGTGATATGAATGGACAATGTTTGTTAAATTTTTAGATTAGAGATCTTCCTAAGCAAGTGTTGTGTGATATCGTTGTGATGGATGCATGCCACATACTTCTTGGAAGACCATGGTTGTTTGAAAATCAATTTTTCCACGATGGTGAAGAAAACACATATGAATTTAAGAAAAATGAACAATGATACAAATTAACACCAATGTTCGAAAATATAGTGGAAGTAACAAAGATTTGTGGAGATAAAAGCATAGGTAACAACAATATCATGCTCTATTTATCCAATGAGTTTTTGAAGGAACATAAAAGAGAATATTTTTATTTAGATTTGATTCCAAAAGAGATAAAAGATGAAGTGAAATCAAACAACACACTTGCAAAAATAAAACCTTTGTTCACTGAATTCAAGGATATTGTTCTGGATGATTTACCAAAGTGATTAGCTCCCATGAAGAGAATTTATCATCAAATTGACTTGATTCCAAGATCAAGCCTTCCCAACAAGGCACCTTACGGGATGATCTCAATAAAGAGTGAATAAGTAAATAGGGAAGTGAAAGAGTTGCGTGATAGAGGACAAATTCGAAAGAGTTTAATTCCATGTACAATACCATAATTGTTGACCCTAATGAAAATGAGAGAATGGAAAATGTGCATGGATTCATGGGCCATTAATAGGATCACCATCAAGTACCTTTTTCCATTTCCAAGGATGGATCGCCTTATGAAAAATTTAAGTGAGGCTTAATACTTCACAATTAAATATTTGGAGAGCAGTTATCATGAAATCCAGATAAGGGAAGGTGACGAAAAGAAAACTACTTTTAAGAAAAAATATGGATTGTTTGAATGGTTAGTTATGCCATTTGGACTAACTAATGCTCCAAGCACATTTACGAGACATATGAATGTAGTATTGAACCCATTTTTGGGTAATTTTTTCCATTATGTACTTGGGTGTCATATTAATTTTTAGTAGAAGAAAGGAGGAACACTTGGAACATGTGAGACAAGTTTAGGAATGGTTGAAAGAGGAAAAGTTGGTAATAAATTTGAAGAAATGTACATTTATGTAGACATAATTCATGTACTTGCGATTTGTGATTTCAAAGGAAGGCTTGAAGATGGATATTGAAAAGGTGAAGGGTATTTTGTATTTTACAACACCTCATTCCAATTTTGAGGAGATAATTTTTCATGAGTTGGTGCATTTCTACAGGAAATTCATGAAAAATTCCAGTCAGATTTGTGGGTCTCTTATTGAGTGCATTAAAAAGGGAATTTCAAATGGGAAAAAAAAACAATGGAGGCATTTATAGATTTGAAAAAGGAGGTGACATAGAAACCAAATTTGGAACTTAAAAGTTTTGAAAAAGTATGATAAGCTGACTTTGATGCAACTGAGACAATTGGGGTTATTTTAAGTCAAGAAGGGAGACCGATAGCATTCTTCAATGAAAAAATGAATGAGGATAATGAAATGTATTATGTGTATGATTAGGAATTATATGCTATTTTGCACACTTTAAAGAAGTGGAGACACTATTTTTTTCCCATGGAATTTGTTATTTTTACCGATCACAAGGCACTGCAAGATATTAATAGTCAAGGTAAGATAAATCAATGACAATCTGAATGGGTTGATTTTTTAAAAAGTTATTCATTTGTATTGAAACATAAGTATGGAAAGTCAAACAAAGTGGAAGATGCTTTGAGTGGGAGAATGTTGTTACTCAACACTGTTACACACACTTTTGGTCATCTAACTTGTTACTATTAGATGGACCAAAGTACACCATGCAAGACCAATTTTACTCTAGTAAAATTTCTTTCACTATGAAAAATAACTTAGTAATCCATAATTTATTAAATTGTTTATGGCCTAAACAACAAACCCCATGAGGAAATATTGAATAAATCCCTATTTTTTTGGTTTTCCTCATGGGATAAGTAATTAAACCGTAGTTTAATTAATATTCCTAGTCATATTTAACCCAAAACATGAAAATTAATTAGATAAATCACTATTTATCTTGTTATTTTCTAGGAATAGTTATTTAAAACATTATTTAAATAATATTCCTTGTTAAATTTGACTAAATTATTTATAAATAATTGAATAAATAATTATTTATTTAATTATTACTCAACCATATTTTTAAAATAATAAATAAATAATTTAATTATTTATTATCTACAAATAAAGGGATTTGACCAAATTCAAATTCCTTTTCCCTCCAACAAAAATAATAAAATATTCCATAAAAGTTGGATGTAGATTTGGTTAATAATATTTTAATTATGCACCAATATCTAGACTAACTCAATATTTTGTTATAAATAGAAGGGTTTTTCCATTCATCCACTACCTTTTGTTCCCTAAAGATCGCTCTGGATCTATACTTTTGGTCTGACTTTGATCCTCCATCATTGTCATATTTTTCTACCTTTTTGCTTGTGAGCTCCCTTTGATTTCAATTTTTGTCTAGATTTTCTACACCATCAAGAGAGAGAGATCTTAGATCTAAAGCGCTACAAGAACCCATCCCATTAAGGGGGACTAGTAACATCTTTCTATGTTCCATTCCCAAGTGTCATAAATACAAAATTCTTTAAAAATATTATTGTCTTGTCTATTTGATGCATGGAACAACTCTTTCTTTTATTTGTTGTTTAATGCCTTTAACTGCATAGATCTAGATTTCTGTAGCATTTATTTTGATCACTAACTGCAGATCTAAGAAAATTGACAACCATCTTTGATGTTAGGGTTGTTTGTTATGCACATCTAAAGTCATATTTTTTCGTACGCTTGCGATTATAATTCACAAAAACAACTCGTGACTCCACAAGGGTTTATAATTACGACCGTTGTCATTTTTCAGATCCCTGCATGACCAGTTGCTTCAACCCCTAGAGTTTTTCTTCAGCTTCTTGTTTTTCTTTTATTGATGTTGTTTTTAACCTTTAAAACCCTAAAAAAATAAAAATTCTAACTTCCGTGTGTTTCTGGGCCTATTGCGCAAGTGACAGGTAACACTTTTTGGGCCAAAACCTGTGACCTTAGCTCTCAGGTAGCGGAAAACTGCCAAAAAATGGAAAACAAGTCAGAAACTGTGACCTCAATGGAAAACAGGTCAGAAACTGCGAACTGGACGTTTTACGGGAATTTTTCTGTGATTTCCCTGGGTTTGTATGGGCTACTGTTCAGGGTTTTCTGACCTCCCTCTCCACCCATCTTGGACCTGTACTTTCTTTTTTTTACTCGTTGAAGTAGGAACCAAGACCCTTACCGCTTTAGTATGCTTCCACCTTTTTAGGAGGAGTTTATTTGAAGCAGGTCATCTGAGATTTCAATGTGTTCAGCCATTTTTCAGATCTGATCATGTACTTTCAGATCCATTTCAGATTGGTTATTGATCCATCTGAAACACCTCTTTTCAGTTTTTTTGGTCCTCCTCTAGCGTCCCCTTGGTTTCCCTTCAAGTTGTAGCCTTTCACCACCTTATTTGCAGCACTTTTTCCTTTGGTTTTTCCTATTTTCTGCACCTTTTTCCAGTAGATCTGACCTTTAGATCCCCTGTCCCTCCCAAATTTAGATCCATTGGCCATTTTGTGTGTTTTGACTAGATTTTTCCCACCCATAAACTAGTTGTTGGAAAGCACTCCTCCTTGGGTTTAAAATGATGCATCTTTAGTTGTTTATTTTCTGTCATATTCAATTTACTTTAATATTATTTTCAAATTTATTTACAGTTATACATCACCTCTTTTTTTTTTCTCCACACACGTATGGGTTTAATTAAAATTAATACACTTATCACATACATGCAGACTCTAAGTGAAGAGCGCCTGGTTTACACCGCTAGGCCAAGACTATAACATTGTAATCAATTGATCCTGCGCCTCCTTGCCCTTATTTTGACATTGTAATCATTTGATCCTACACATCCTTGCCCTTGTTAGTCTCTCTTCCTTCTATGATCCTTGTCTGTTTTCCATCATTGTGCCCCAAGGTGTTTATCCTAGAGACTTCTTAGCCATCATCCTTAGTTTCCATTAGGAAGACTTACTCCTCTACGTAGGGTTCGAGTTAGTCCTCCACCAAGTCCCCATTCTGACTCTACTTTTGGTTCATCGGGTTCCCCTTCTGGTTCTATCCCTGACTCTCCTCCTGTCACCTTCACCATGTCTGGTTCAGGACCTAACGCTGGTGGTAGCCCCGACCCTAATGCTGGGAATGCCACTAATGGGGCCACAACAGGAACTATCCTGGCTGCTCCCTTGCTCCCTTATATGGCAGGTCTCAGTATTCTCGATTTTAACTAGTTGATCAATGACCCCATACACCATGATCTTGGTTGGCCCGCTATGCCAACCAATCTCCCTTCAGACATTCCCAAGTTTGAAGGTCTTGCTGGAGAGGATCCTACCAACCATGTTCGTTCTTTCCACATGTGGTGTTTGTCTAACTCCATCACCGATGACTCTATCCGTCTTCAGTTTTTCTAGTGTACACTTATTGGAGAAGCTTCTAAGTGGTATGTCGACCATTCCTCCTCCTCTCATACTACTTTTGCGACTCTTTCCAGCACTTTTCTGTCTTACTTCCAGCTTCCCCTTCGTTATAACAACAGTAATGAACTTTTGACCTCTTTTTGTCAATCGTCTAGGACCCGCCTATTTGATCATGTCCAGGAATGGTAGAGAAGAAAGCGCCTATGTCAAGCCCCTACATTCGAAGGTAGTGCCTACATGGACTGGTTTCTCAGATCCCTTTTCTTGCCATTGGAAAAGATGTCACATCTCATTTCCCTTAGACCGAATAAGCTTCCCTCCATATTGTGTTAAAATATGACCTAATCTACGCACAGTCTGCTTATGTTTATATAGTCTAACCTGATATCACTAGACCTGGTGGTGCCACCGTACTGGGGGAATCCCATGTTGCCGATGGTATCGTTGGAGCCCATTCTCATCCGTACACTCATCCTCCCATGGGTTATGGTTTCCCTCAGGGATGGTCCAGCTCCTCCAACACTTTTCCCCCTCTCGGTAGCATGTATCTAGGATATGACATGCCTCCTCCTTTTGCCCAGATTTTTTACCACAATGTTGCCCAAAATCCTTATTATCAGTATCTGCAGCCTGGTGCTCTAGCTCCTCCAACATTATCACCTCAGCCTCCCTTGCCTTCTCAACTCCCACAAAAACAGCCACCACCCCCCTAGGGTCATGTGTATGCACAACAGGGTGCGACTAATTCTCCTACTTCCAAAAATAAGAGGAAAGGCAACCAAAACCAATCTGCCCCAGGTAATCCAGGACTCAATCCCCAAAGGAATGCACCTAACACAACAACCCAGCAACAGGGCACTCAGCCCAAGTAGGAAAAGCTTGTTTGCATGAACAAACCTTGTTCTTATTGCGGTGTCTATGGTCACTACACCCATGATTGTCCTCTTATACCACAGATGCATCAGATGTGGGAGGCTCAATAAACATCTTGAGGACAGCAAGCCTCCCCTTTGGTTCCTCCTAATGTTGCACCTATCTAACCAGCTGTGTTTACCAATCCTTTCCCCCAACAAGGATTCATGGCTACCCAACCCCCTGAAAGTCAGGCGGCCACTCAGCCTCCTCCATCTGGTACCTTTGATTACAAGATCCTCATGATGAACTCTGACCAACCCATTATTGTTAACCTCAACCTTCAGACTCAGTCTTGTCAGTACAACAAGCCTCCCACTATGTCTTCTCCTGATCCCCCTTATTCAGGTCCGACAGAGCCTCTTTCGACACCCAATGGTACTTTAATGATCCCTTAGCCTAAGGCAGAGGTTCATACCAAGATCCCCAAGGGAAAATTATGCCGAAACACTACTTTTGGTAAAGCTGCCTATTCGTATAGTATAGTAGATGACTTAGCGTAATCCCCTGTTGCCATGCCAACACTGGAAGTCCTCCAGTTGTGCCCTTCACAATGAAAATCTCTACTAACTACCATGGGCACTGTGGATCCTTCAGATTATTTTTTGATTGTCTTCGATGTTGACCAGTCAGAACATCCCTCCCTTCCTGCCTTCGTCGCCTTCCAAATCCCTGTCAAGATCCGGAATGCCAACGTCTTTCATTGTATCATTGACGAGGGGGAATTCACCTGTGTGATGTCTATTTTGGTTTGGAAGCAACTCATATCTCCTGAGTTGGACCCTTCCACTATCACCTTCCGAGCGTGGGATGGCCACTCTTCCTAGCCCCTTGGCATGTTCCACAATTGTCCTATTACTCTTGCGGGAAGGACTGTTTGTGTTGATGTAGAAGTCATTGATGCCCCCTTAGACTACAAAATTCTATTGGGTTGTAGCTGCACTTATGTGATGTATGTTGTCCCATATCTGGTCCATCGTAAGATGTGGTTTCCTCACAACAAAAATATTGTCACCATCGACCAGTTAACATATTACAAACTGAAGTCTCAGACCTCCCTTGAGTCCATCATCTCTTTGGTGGCCAATAAACAGATAGTCGAACCTCCGACCGGTGTCTCACTCAGAGTCTACAAAGACTCCTGTTTTCTTGGTTCATTCCCTAGTATCCCTCCTCCTATCTCTGATCCCAGCTCATCAAATGTTTGCATGATGCAATCATCTCGGTCCGACCTCAAACGGACCAGTTTGACTATCTAGCAGCCCCGCCCTCCATAACTTGCTCCTAGTACTTTGACTCAGCCATCAAGACCCCCTCCTTAAGGCAACGCATCTATAGCTGGTGTCCATGATCTTATATATCCTCCTGGAATGGTTCCCCCTAGCCTTAACCATGTCAGAGTTGTCTCGCCTGGCCATTACCCTTCCGGTTAGATATTGTTTCTTGCTCCCCCTCCTAGAGCATTTTCGGTACCTGTTATGGCTACCTTATCTCTTCCCAACATGACCCTAGGATCCCAGTCTGGTACATTGATCCCCCAGCTAATATCCCCCCTGGTCAGCCCAAACCTTATATTTCTTTGACCGTGGTCCAACCGGTCACCTTGACCCCTCCCTTTTCTTTTGTGCCTTAGCCACCTCAACAGGAACCTACTACTGTTGCGAAAGCCTTGCATCAGGGGGGAAAAGCCCACAAGAAGACACCTAAGGACAAGGCTGCCCAGACAACCCCTACTCCTCCTCAACCTCGAAAGTGTACCCCTTTGTGTGATTTGTGTGATGTTGTCGATCATGCCACCCATACTTGTCCTGAATTGCCTCGTCTCAAGCCCATGGTCAACGAAGCATTTCCTAAGTCTAATATCCTAGAGGTCCATGTCACCTTACCTAATTCATCTAAGAAACTCAAGACTTTGCACACAAACCACCCGTGTGCTTTGTGTGATTTCCATGGCCACTATACTCACCTCTATCCCCGCATTGATGACTTCCGCACCTCTCTAGTGGCAATTCACCAACTCAAGGCTGAGCGCAAGGATTCCACTACTATTATGTCCCTATATTACTAGTATAGTCCCTTATTGTTGTTAGTGTAACCCCCTTATTGCTATTTTTGTAACCTTGTAACCCCCATATTGTTATTATTGTGCCCTTAAATTATTATTGTTAGGTCGGCTAGGATTACATTGTGGCCCCATGGACTCCTATATATAGAAAGGAGGTTTTGTAATTTGTATCATCCAATAATTTTTCATTTATGTAATGTATTGGAGGTTTCCCCCTCAAATTGGTTGACTTCTAAGGTGTTGATATCTCTTTTCTTCTATTTTTTGAGTTGGTTTCCCAACATTTGGTATCAGAGCTTTGGATTCTAGGGTTTCGCTGCTCCAAAAAGGTCATCATGGAAGTTTTCTATAATTTTTTTTCTATGAAGGTTTAGAAGTTGAAATTTTTAGAGCGCGAAGAAAAAATCCCGAGGAACATTGTCACAAAATTTCAGACCTTGGTTAGCAATATCTTCGGCGATATGATCTGTGGAAGGTAGGCCTTTTTGAGGCTCCCGAATTTCAACTCCAAGAGGTGATCGTGGGAAAATATTCATAACTCTCTCTCTAAGCATAGGATTGGAATTCTGTAAATAGTGGCCACAATTACATGGACTGTAGTTCCTTTTTTATCAATTTTAGAGTTGAAGGAGGAAATAGTGACATGTGGCAAGTCGTACAAGTTCGCTCTACTGAACAAGTCCATAATTAGGTCATTGTGGGAGATTGGACATAAATTTTCCTTGAAGAATCTAAATCAGGTAAGACCTGTGGCATTCGAAATAGGATTCAGAGGGCTACCATAAGGCCAAATTTCAGATATTGAAAATCCGAAATCACAGAGATAATTCAGTTTCAATATCGAGCTCCTCAAAAGCAAGAAAAAGGTGTGTATTTGTTTCCGAATTGCATAAGTCTTGTGTAAAAAATCAGTTTGAAGTGATTCCAAGGGCCTATTGAGCATATATTTCAGAATTGGGTTCTGAAATGCCTCCTAAAAAGAATTCAACACCCATTAAGCCCTCAGAATAATCTACTATGACTCATGAAGATGAAGAATTGCAACATGATCTATCAAAATTACAAGAGCAAGTGCACCAAATTTTGCTCTCGCAAAGAGCAGCAAAAAATGATATGGAAGTTTTGAAGAACGGCGTGGAATCGAAGATGGATGGTTTGAAGAATAATATGGATGGTTTGAAGAAAGGCGTGGAAGCTAATATGGATGGCGTGGAAACTAAGATGGATGGCGTGGAATCTAAGATGGAGGACATGGAAAAAAAAATGAAAGACAACATGAAAAACATGAAGAATGATCTAAAAGAAGACATCGAAGGTTTGACGAATTTAATACAAGAAATGATTCCTAATGGTGAAAATATAGTAGAGGAAACTCATGATGAGAACAAAATAAATGTTAATTGTGATTTCATAAAATATAATGTTGGATTGAAGAACCACCATATTCCAAAGATGGATATGAGGAAGTTTAATGGCAAGGATCCTGTAACATGGATACTGCAGATGGAGCAATATTTTGATCTCAATAATGTGCAAAACACACAAAAGGTATGCATTGCAACTTTACATTTAGAACGAAATACATTTGTTTGGTATCGATGGATTTGATCCCGTAAAAAAATTGTCACTTGGTCAATTTTTATGGAGGAAATGATAACACATTATGAGGATACAAAGAGAAACACCTTCTTTAGCCAATTGATAAATCTCAAACAAAAGAGTTCAGTGGCGGAGCACATTGAGGACTTCCAAAAATTAAATATAAGGGTAACTGATATTCCAGAGGAACACAGGATTGATGTCTTCATAGGTACTTTAAAGGATAACATCCAACATGAAGTTCGCGTTTGGGAACTTGATTCATTGGAGAAGGCATTCAGGTTGGAAGGAAAAATTGAATCTAAAATTATGGTGACAAGGAAGGCTACCACTCACATCTATAAAGATGGAAGTATTGCTACTCCTAGACTTCCACAACCTACAAGGTTGACACCACAACAATTGGAAGAAAAAAGAGAAAAAGGGAATTGCTACAGTTGTGATAACAAATACACTAAAGGTCATAAGTGTGCTGAGAAGAAATTATTTTACATAGATTGTGAAGAGGAAGAAGAAAATGAAGAAGAAAATTCAAAAGTAGAGGATATACACCAGGAAGAAACCCTAGAAGAAGAAGAAATGAGTCCAAACATATCATGTAACGCATTGGCAGGAATTACCACTCCTCAAACTCTGAAGATAGAAGGACATATCAAGAAGAAAAAGGTAATAATGTTGATTGATTCGAGTAGTACCCATAATTTTATTCATTGTAAGGTAGCAAAGGAATTGAATTGTTTCCTATACCCAACACCAGAATTCCAAGTGATGGTTGCAAATGGAGGAACTATAAATTTCTCTGGAAAATGCCATAATATCAAGCTAGCTATGGGGGAATATGTATTGAATAGTCCAATGTTTTCCATCCCAATGGGAGGTGTTGATGTTGTACTAGGAGTAAAATGGTTACAATCTTTGGGATGGTAGCTTTTAATTTTCAAGAACTTTTCTTGAAATTTTTTTCAGAAGGAAAGGAAATCTAAATACAGGGTATCACAGGGAAGCCAGGAAAGATAATAAGCTCTAATGTCATGACAAATCTTCTGAAGAAATAAAAACGAGGCGTAACTACACAATTATGCTCACTAGAAGTTCCAACATCAAAATCATCTATTTCTCTAGATCTCCAAAATGTATTGGACAATCATTCCAAGGTGTTTGATACTCCCAAAGGACTCTCACCTATTCATGATCATGATCATGCTATTCATTTGATTCCAGGAAGTGTTCCTCCAAACATCAGGCCTTACAAATATCCTTATGTCCAAAAGAGAAAAATTGAACGTATGATTGCAAAAATGTGAGAGGCTGGTATAATTCCACCTAGTCAAAGTTATTTCTCTGGTCCAATAGTATTGGTGCACAAGAAAGATGGATCATGGCGCATGTGTCTGTATTATAGGGAGCTCAATAAGCTCACTATTAAAGATAAATTTCCCGTTCCTGTGATTGATGAATTATTGGATGAATTACATGTAGCAATTTATTTTACCAAGTTGGATCTTCATTCATGATATCATCAAATTAGAATGAAGACTAAAGATATTCTGAAAACAACATTTTGAACTCATGAGGGTCATTATGAATTTTTGGTCATGCCTTTTGGCCTTACCCATGCCCCTTCTACATTTCAAGGGTTGATGAATTCCATTTTCAAACCCTTCCTTAGAAAATTTGGGCTAGTATTTTTTGATGATATACTAATCTACAACAGGTCTTGGAAGGATCATGTTCAACATGTAGACAGGGCACTCAAACCATTGGAGGAGAAATAATTCCATGCAAAAACATCCAAATGTTTCTTTGGAGTACAAGAGGTGGAATATCTAGGTCATATTGTATCTCACCAGCGTGTTATGGTAGATCCTAACAAAATTAAAGCCATTAAGGAAACGAAAGTCCCCACAACCATAAAGCAGTTGTGCGGATTTCTAAGGTTAACAGGGTATTATCACAAGTTTGTTAAGAATTATGGGAGAATAGCAGTACCTCTAACAACATTATTGAAGAAAGATGCATTTTCATGGACTCCTGAAGCAACTAAGGCCTTTGAACATCTTAAAAAATAAATGTGCCTAGCACCAGTCTTAGCTATGCCAGACTTCACAAAAACCTTTATTGTGGAATGTGATGCCTCAGGAAATGGAATTGGTGTTTTTTTAATGCAAGAAGGAAGACCCATTGCTTTTGAAAGTCGTTCAATCAAAGGAAAGTATTTACAAAAGGATATTTATGAGAAGGAAATGTTGGCAATACTACATGCACTAAATAAATGGAGACCTTACCTAATGGGAAGACACTTTAAGGTAAAAAATGATCATGATAGTCTTAAAAACTTTTTGGAACAAAGATTATCTTTAGAAGAGTAGCAAAAATGGGTCACAAAGATGTTGGGTTATGACTTTGAAATCATCTACAAAAAAGGGAAGCTAAATGTTGTTGCAGATGCACTCTCAAGAAAGGATGAAGAGGTGGAAGTATTGCTTTGTGCCATTTCAATTATCCAACCAAATTGGATAACCAAAGCAAGGGATGAATGGAAGAAGGATGAAGAAGTGTGGACTCTCATTCAAAAGTTGTAGCAAGATCCTAGTACATCTGATACATTTAGTTGGAAAACTAATTCCTTATGGTACAAAGATCGCTTATATATTTGCAAGAATTCCAAGCTAAAACAGAATATTCTTTTCGAATTGCACACTTCTCCTTTAGGAGGACACTCAGGATTTTTAAAAAATTACCACAGGGTGAAGAAATAATTTTTTTTGGGATGGCCTTAAATATGATATTCCAAATTTTGTGGCGAAATGTTTGGTTTGCCAGCAAAATAAAGTTGAGACAATTAAGACCCTGGGTCTTCTACAACCTTTATCCATTCCATGTCAACATTGGGAGGATATTTCAATGGATTTTATCACAGGTTTACCTAAGTGTTGGTGTTCATGTAGGGATGATTTATCCACCCTAATCCGACATTAATTTTATCAATCCAAGAGCGTATCCTTTCAAGGCAACGTGCAAGGTATATGCAGGAACAAACACATCATCCGTTCAACCAAGGGTTTATGGATAGGATTCAAAAAATTGCAGTGAAGTAAAATCAAATGCTGGACATTCAAAATAATCTTAAAAATAAGAAATAATAGCAGCAACCATAACAAGAAATAATCCACACACATACATAGACGCAATGCCTGATCATAAAAGTGGGCCCAACTCTCTGATTAGGGCTACGTTGCTCATGAAATGCCTTAGAGTAGAAAAACCAACTGTATTTATTCATCTGTAAAATGTGATTACAATCTCCTTTCGGGAACCCCCAATTACAGGAACAATGTCCATTTTATACACAGTACAAGGGAATAACAGATTTCCCTGAAACATGATAACCGCGCATTCAGAAATGGACTTTGGTTGGAACATCACGAACAATAGATATCCTGGATAAAGCAAGGGCTGAGAATAGGCCCAGGGAATTGTGATTCCAGCTGTGCGATCTTCCTTTAGCTGGCTGTTACCAATTCTGTTGCAAACTGCTAGAGAAAGGGCTATTAAACACAGATCTTAGTGCCACAATTAGGTAAAACTCCATGACTTTACTTCATTAATTAAAATATTCCAATTGGACAAGTCAAGGAAATTTACCTCATGAAATTAACATGGAAAATATAGGTAATTAAACAAAAAGGGCCAGAAAGGATGGAAAAAATGGGTAGAGAGATAGCCAGATTCTGTGCCCAACATCTCCCCCCAACTAGCCTTTTGCATGCTCTCATGCAGTCCGTCACCTCCATAGGTCTGGGTTCTGCAGACTGTGAGCCTCATGAAGCCCAGCAAGATTATACTCCAAAGCCATATCTATCCCAGGAAATCTAAATCCATCTGAGAGGAGGACTTCCTTCCACCAATCTGCTGGAACATTGTACGCAGGGGTATAGATTTCTGCAGGCAACCAAATAACAGGGTACTAGAATTGAAGCCCCATCCACCGGATCCCACATGTTTGGAAGCATGCCACATATCTGGGTACCCTAGCAAGTGCTCCCACAAAATTAGGTGCCCCAAAAGGTTCTCTATTTTGGATAGCTGTTGGTGACATCATCAATCTTTTCTGACAATAATCGAGGGCCTCTTTCTGAGAAATAGTTAATTGATTAATATAAAGATCAAGGCACCACCTTTGTGTACTTAGAATTCTTTATTTATTCTCCTCAAATTTCAGAAAGGCATGGTGCTTATTGTAAACTACGTCTGACCTCCCATGTTCCCCCCTTACTATAAACGACTTTGTGACTTGATTGGAATCAAAAGTATCACAAGCCTTCTGCCAATGAATTTGATTGAAAGCATAAGAGGTGAGGGCCCTCAGATGGATGTCTCCCACATATGGGACTGGATTAAAGTCTCTATCCAACCGTAACAAATACCCATGCAGATAAAACTCACACATCAAATGTTGAGTTGGCACATTATGATTTCTCATGATCCGGAGGAATTGTACGCCATCTTCAATCTCATAACTAAGCTCATTATTAATACTCTCCATGAAAAATAAAAGAAAACGTTCATGTAAAAATAAATAATAGCAAGAAGTAGGGGGACGACATGCCATCACCTCTTGCACCAATTTGAACATTTGTTCCTTATCATTCTTCGGCTCGGCCACTTGCTTTTCTAGCTGCTCCATCTTGAGCTACTGCCTTGCATGCCTTAATTTCATAATATCTATACGCTCCACATATCTGAAGATGGTTGCAGACGCTATTTCTTCAGTTCTTTTGATCTCGTTCTTGTACTGGGCCACAGTAAACTTCCACATCTGAAGTTCGGCATCAAGGCATACTCTCTGGCTTCAAATAGTTATTCAATTGGATCTGTCTCAATTTCTAATTTGACCCTATCAACCTTGGGTCTCTTGGCTTGCCATTTATACTTATTTATTTTCTTCTGCATTCTGTGCAGTCTTCTTCTTAGACTCCTTACTTCCATTTTTAACCGCATGGTTTCCTTGAACTGATGTTGGTATCTTTTTTTGATAGGGGGTATTCGCAGCCTGCACAACTCTGCTTCCTCTTGCTTAACCTGTATTCCCTCATCTTCAGCAGCTAGAGGTGAATTCCTCGGAACTGCCTTTGTCGGGCTGACAGTCGGTCCAATTTCCGTTGCCTGTTCTTCTTCCATTCTTTCTTGTTTTACTCTTTTTATGCCTTCATGCACCATTGGTTCATTCATCGGGACCACTCCGCTTGGTCCCTCCTCTCCACCAATGGATGTTCTCTCATAAGGTACATTCTCCTCAAACAATGGTGTCCCAGTAAGATGCCCTTCTGTTGATGTGCCTGCTGGGGTCTCTTCCCGTTGTAGCCTTCGTTTCAGATTTGAAGCCATAGGAATGGCAACACTTTCTTCTTCTCTTTGCCGTGGGGAACAGGTTACCTACGCTCCCTTAGGAAAAAAGACAGGAAAATGGAAAAAATTCTCTTCATTCAGTTCTGAGGTCGACATTGGTTCTTGTGGAGTAGCGTCGACCTCACTCCTTGGTTCTCCCGCCATTTCCCTTGTAGCCTCTATAGTCGGAGTGGTCATGAATGCTTCCTCCACAGGTTCCATATTAACAAGGGATCCCTGTGAAGTGGCCTTTGTGCCCATTACACTATTTGTCTGCTCAACTGGCTCCATGGACTGGGCTGGTTCTTGTGGAGCAGCCTCGGCCGAAGTGCCAGTATGAATTTCTGCGGCTTCAATCGATTCGGTTTGCATTTGGAGAGTCGACTCTTCTTCACACTCCTCGGTCTCCATCTCCATTTCCTCAGGCTCCTCCTAATCAACATAATCATCCTCTTCATCTCCCTGCATGGCTTCATCCTCTTCTTCGTCCTCCTGCATAGCTTCCAGTTCCTCTACCCTAGTAGCTATGGCAACTTCTATTTCTTCCTCTGTGGAGTTTTGAAACCATTCCCACGGAATCAGAATCTTGTCAATAACATTCATCACTAACAACCGAACCAACCCATGGTGGGAAAGGACCGCCAACACCTGCTGCGCCCCCCGAGCTAAGTTCGCCATCAAATTCAATCTTCTTAGAAGAAAATAGGGTGTTTTCATTGAAAAGGCTTCCGCTTGGGGAAACCGCAAGTTCGCCAATATGCGCAGGTGGTATTTAAAAATAGTGGAATATATTCCCTCGCATGTTATATATTTAATCACAGCCTCTGTAACTTCCCCCCATGGCCGTGGTAATGAAGTTCTATCGTATCCTCAGCCCTTTTGCGCGATGCTCTCTCCGGCTTGGAGAAAAGCTTTAGGGAATTCCAGAAGAGGGCTTCTTCTGGAAAACCAGTGTTCTCCACCCTGTGGCAGTCCATTGACCTCCGCAATAGTTTCCTCTGTGACTGGAATTTCATGTCCACGAACCCGAGAAAATCCTTCCTCCAGATTCAATGCAAATTCCATTGTAATTTCTTCATCCCAGCAATTCAACTTGTCAAAGTAAACGTCCCAACCTGAATTTTCGAATACCTGCCATACTTCCTGATTGTTTCGGATTCTTGTTGAATCATCAGGCTCATGACGCACAGATTGACCACCCATTGTTGCGGAGGCAGAAGCGGCACGACGACTACAGTTAGCTAGCAGGGGAGAGTGACAGGGCTCCAAACTGTTGGTAACTGTAATAACGTCATGGCCAATTTCGAATATAATGGATAAAACAGTACTAGTACGCTTGGAATTAATTGACAGATTGCAGTAGTATTGTTTGATATTCTAAGATTTAATGCAGAATGTTTGAGAGGTGACTGATATGACTTTTATGTGTACAAGTATGCATCCCAACTCAATGTTATAATTACAGAGTACTTATGATCATTAAATTTGATTTGGTGGGGGTTGTATTTCATAAGTACCTTCACTAAGTACGCCATCAGGCATTATGATGGTACCCTCCCCTCAACTTAAATGACGGATGTCCTCGGTATGCTTTAACCATCCTTTTGGAATATTTAATTAAATCCATAAAATCAACGGAGACGTACTTGTGGACTTACCTTAAGGTGGAGTAACAACAGAAATTTCTATCATGAATAGTAACGACAATAGTGAGTAACAACAGCTACGGAGTAACATCAATTGCGAAGTAACAACAGTTGCAGAGTAATGGCAGCTACGGAGTAAAAACAGTTTCAGAGTAAAGGCAACTACGGAGTAACAACAGTTTCGGAGTAACGGCAGCTACAGAGTAACAATAGTGGAAGTGTAGTAGCAACTTTGGAGTAACAACATCGACGGTGTAACAGCAACTTCAGAGTAACAACATCAACAGTGTAGCAGAAACTTCAGAGTAACAACAACAACGGTGTAACAACAACTTCGGAGTAACAGCATCAGCAGTGTAGCAGCAACTTTGGAGTAACAATAGCGGCAGTGTAGCAGCAACTTCAGAGTAACAACATCGACGGTGTAATAGAAAATTCAAAGTATCAGCAGCTACGGAGTAACAGTAGTTGTAGAGTAACAACATCAGTGAAACAAATTACTTCTATAATAGCACAGATGGAGTAATAACCATATTATTTTTTTTTTTTTATTTATTTATATGTTATTATTTTTATTTTTTAGATTTAATGGAGAGTGAGAGTGTCTTCTATTGCAATAACCATTAGATCAGCTGAATCTGAAAGGGTTTTAACAAAGGCATCTTTAGAAGCTGGATGATGATATAATTTTAGATGTTGTCCATTCACCACAAATGTGGTCTGATTCTCATCAATTGTAATTAATCTAACTATTCCATTGTCGAACACTGCATCCACTTGATATGGTCCCATCCAGCGAGTGCGGAGTTTGCCTTTGAAATCCTTGAATCAGGAGTCATATAGTAACACCCAATCCCCTTCATGAAACACCTTAGTTTTGATGAATTTTTCATGCCATTTCATTCTCTGCTGTTGAAAAGAAGTAGTTCTCTAGATAGCTACTGATCGAATCTCATCTAACTCATTCAGCTATTCCAGTTGGTGCTTCTGTGCTTCTGATAAATCTAAACCTACTTCTAGAGTTGTTCTGAGTGTGCTCATTTCAAATTCTACCAGAAACATGGGAGATTTCCCATAAAATAATTCAAATGAAGAAAATCTCGTTGTATTACACCATGTTATTCTATACGCCCATAAAGATTCTGGAAGTTTCTGTGCCCAGTCCCGGCGATGACTTGCTACTGTCTTTGTCAAGATATTTTCTACTACCTTGTTTGTACTCTCTACTTGCCCATTCACCTGTGGATGATAGGGGGTTGTTACTCTGTGTTTGACGCCATATTTCTGCATCAATTTCTCTATCATATGGGATGTGAACTGTGATCCTCTGTCTGATACAATTTCTTTTGGAGTCCCGTACTGAGAAAATATTTCTTCAAAAAGAAATTCTGACACTACTTGCTTTGTTGCTCTTGTGACTGCCCTAGCTTCCACCCATTTGGTTACATAATCAGTACAAACTAGGATGTAGGCTTTCTGAAGAGAAGGTGGGTTAAAGGGTCCAAAAAAATCAATGGCCCATTTCTCGAATGGTTCAAGGACTATCTGGGGTTGGAGAGGCATTTCATCTGCTTTCCCAAGTTGTCCCATCCTCTGACAGCTATCACACCTTCGAATATAATCCCGAGCATCACGGAAGATGGAGGGCCAATAGTATCCCATCTGCAGCACTTTATGACCTATCCATTTATCTGCAAAATGTCCTCCACAGGGTCCATCATGTGCAGCCTTTAGTATCTCATAAATATCATCTCTCGCCACACAACTCCAAATCTGCTGGTCAATCCCTGTATGGAAAAGATATCCTGCCATCCATGAATATCGGTCACTCTTGTGAATGATCTTCCTTTGCTCCTTATAGGACAAGTGATGAGGCACCTCACCTGTAGCAAGATAATTAGCAATATCTGCATACCACGAAGTGTTAGCAGAAACTGCAAAAATATGCTCATCTGGGAAATTATCTTCAACTGGTGTATTCTTACCATCATGTTCTAACCTAGATAAGAAATCTGCAACCACATTATCCTTCCCTGGTTTATCTACTATAGTAATATCAAATTCCTGTAGTAGTAACAACCACCTTGTAACACGACCAGGGGTAACCGGTTTGTTCATCAAATACCTGATGGCTGCATGATCAGTATGCACAAAAGTAGAATACCCGGTAATATAATGCCGGAAATTATTGATGGCGTAAAAAACAACAAGGAACTCATTTTCAGTCACTATGTAGTTTAATTCAGCAGGAGCCAAATTTTTACTAACATAGTAGACTGCATAAGGTACTCTATCTTCCTATTGTCCCAGTACTGCACCAATTGTTGTTTGAGAAGCATCTGTGTGAATGTGGGAAGTTAATGCCCAGTCTGGTCCTCTAAGAATCGGAGCACTGCAGACTATTTCTTTAATTCTCGTGAAGGCTGCATCACAGTCATTTGACCACACAAATTCTGAATCTTTTGTCAATAATTGAAATAATGGGTGTGCAACTTTTGCAAAATTTTCTATGAAACACCTATAATAACCAGCACAGCCAATGAAACTACGTACCTGTGTGGGTGTTTTAGGTGTTGGAAAGTGCAGAATTACCTTTATCTTTGCTGGGTCCATTCTGATTCCTTCAACCAAGAGAAAATTTCCCAGAACAATTCCTTTTTCCATCATCATGTGACATTTTACTGTACTCAGGGAAACACGCGCTTGTATACATCTTTCAAGAAATTTTTCTAAAATTTTCAACCCCTCTAAGAATGAGTCCCCATATGGAGTGAAGTCATCCATATAAATTTCAACACCATCATCTATCAGATCAGAGAAGATTCCCAAAATTGTCCTCTGGAATGTTGTAGGGGCGTTACATAGGCCAAAAGGAAGGACCCGGTATGCAAATGTTCCCTAGGGACATGTGAAAGTGGTCTTGTCCTGATCCTCGGGAGCAATCTGGATTTGTTTATATCCACTAAACCCATCCAGAAATGAGAAAAATTTCTTACCAGCCAATGTGTCTAAGACTTGATCAATAAATTTAACTCTCGGTAATCCACGTAGATTCACCATTTACCGTTCTTCTTAGGGACCATTACCAGTGATGAAACCCATTGGCTATCTGATATAGGGTAGATAAAACCCACATCCAGTAGTTTCTAAAGCTCTTCTTTCACAATGTTTTTTAATGCCGGATTCATCCTTCTCTGAGTCTGTCTTATATGACGACAATCTTCTTTGATGTATATGTGATGGGTGCATAGGTTATCAGGGATCCCCTTCATGTCTGAATAATCTCAGGCGAAAGCTTCCTTATACTTCTGAAGAAAATCCATCAACTGCTTCCTCTGGGACTCTGACAGCCCTGGATTGATATTCAAAGTTTTCCCTGGTTCTATCTCCACTTGGACACTTTCCTGAGGTGCATCAACATCTTCTTCCAATTCTTCCGCTATTTCAATATCCTCCTGAGTTTCACAGCTAAGGAGGGATTCTAAGACTTGTTGGTTTGACTCTAAAACAGAACAAGGATCATTCATGAAGGAAGTGATCACATCATCTTCTGATTCCATCTTCAACTGAAGGGCCTGCTCGATAGTAAGAATCGGTCTCACTTCTTCCTCTTCTTCAACTTCCACCATAGATACAACCTTCTTGCAACCTACTGACTTTTTAGGTGCATCTGGTTCTGTCGGTGGGTATAGCACCAGGTTCTTGGTGTTATGGCCATTAGAGATCACCATATTTCCAGATCGGCATCCAATATAAGCATCTGCAGTCACCAGACATGGCCTACCCAAAATCAAAGGGTGACCACCTACTGAAGATTGTGTATGCAACACCAGGAAATTGACAGGATAATGCCATGCATCTATTGAAATTGTCATGTCCTCCAACTTCCCCACAGGCTTGACTGTGGATATATCTACCAATTCCAACACCGTGGGTGTATGCTTCAAATTTTGAAGGCCTAATGTATGCATGGTTTCAGTAGTGATGACATTGATGGAAGCATCTAGATTGGTCAATTTAGTGTGTCCTAAATTACTTTTGCATTTAATTGTCAATCCGGGAATCGTAAGCTGATGAAGTGCGGCGCACTATATGTGCGAGATAACCTCTTTCTTAATTTTTTGTCGTTTTTGGTCTTTCTAAGGTGAAATGGAAATTCTAAAGTGAGAAACAAGCTTGGTTATATTTGTTCAAGGAAGTGATATCCCCTATAATGATTTACCAATCTTGAAACTTTAAAAACAAATTGAAATTACAATGACAAGGCAAGAAAAGTAAGTATACTATTTGAAATGAAGAGTCTTGCTAATCTAATCCACTAAAACGAAACTAGTGAACATGAAAACTAAACTATTCTTCTTTATATTGAACACAAAAGAAACTACGCTTATGGAAATTCAAAATTGCAATGAAATAAATCTAAATGATTACATCAATTCATTTTACGACCCTTCATCATTAGACCGGCTATGACTTGCGGAAGTAATCATAAACAACGTATGCTTGATATTTAATTCGCGAGAAAGTAAACTAATACTAAACCATACACACATGATTCAATCCCTCGCCATCGGTCCAGCTGTGGCTTTCGGAGGCAACTGAAGATGTCATACATGATTTAATATATCTAAATTTGCAGAAAAGAAACTAATACTAAACTACACATTTCATAATGCAGTCCCTCACCATCAGTCCAGCTGTGGCTTTCGGAGGCAACCGAAGACGCTATGAGCAGCTTAATATATCTAAATTTGCAGAAAAGAAACTAATACTAAACTACACATTTCATAATGCAGTCCCTCACCATCAGTCAATTTGTGGAACAGAGCAAGCGAAGACAACAGATGCTGACTTAATATATTTAAATTTAACTCTTTTGAATCAGATAAACAAAACTGAAATGTACAAAGCAAGGCGAAGTTAAACAAATGCTATGAAGAAACTAGCGACGGAGATAATGTTAGTCTCTCCGCATATCATTAACCAAAATACTATGAAAATGCCCCGGGCTGTCTACCTAAAACCTGCACAAGAAAACTGATCAGTGACTTGACAATCATAAAAACATGAAAGACAAGAATGCAATGGAAATTATAGAAATGTATGAACAGAAATGAAACAACTATGAAATATGAAAATGTAATGGATTATGATACAATGACTGTTTAAAGAAATGAAATAAAATATATATACATTAATACACAGAACCTCGGCTGAGCAGGGGCCCTCTACGCAGCTTTGGTAACGACCCTCAAACACGAATTAAGTTGAAAACAGAGTCTTTTCACATTAAACAGCAGTTCATTACAGACTGGTAGTATTACGGCTCAAGCCAGCGTAATCACTACAAAGCAAACATAACAGAGTACGCACATCAACTATCAACTAACAACTCAACAACTATCAACTAACTCTACGTGCGTATGCAAACGCTCTATATAAAGCAAAAAACTGTAACTGTCTCCTGAAGTTTATGATAGCAGCCAGCACGTAGACCACTAAGGCCACGGATACAGGAGTATGGCCATGTTGGAAAATGGATCTATGGAAGGTGGGTGCTTGAATTCAATTGAAGCAACTTTGCCTGAGATGTCAATTAACCTCAGCAAGCTTAGAAATGGCCGTATGGATGTTTATATGCCACGAAACAGAGTCCAGCCGACATAGAACTCCATAGTTGACTTCCACGTGGATGGCTTTGACCGCGGCTTTCTTTGACGAATTTACTTGAACCAATAGGACACGAACCATGTCCTCGTCATTCCTAACCTGCCCATGTGGCTCGTTTCCTTCGTAGAAACCGCGCGCCAAATTTCCACAAAATAGGTAACGGAAGATTGCGGCGGTGAAGTGGCAAGTTTCCGCGATTTGTGAACAAAATCTAAAATCAAATAGAAAACACAAAAACATAATTAAAAACCATGTTAGATACCCTTTTGCACATGATATTGACAATTTTGGAGGTTTAGGTGGTGAAAAAGATATGGAAAAGTGTATGGAAAAGAGGCAAATTCGGGACTCAACATACCCCCACTTTGTGAAGGTGTTGCATGTCCTCATGCAACCAAAATTTTGATATTCTTTGTTCAATTCATGTGCCTTGATACTTCGGCCAGCACATCTAACCCCCTTCTCTTCTTCTTTGGTACTGCTATCATTCTGGGTTTCTTCATTAAGCCCCTGAATTTGATATTCACAAGTGCTCTGCTCAATTTTTGGCATTTCCTTTTTAGCTTCTTATTCTTCTTTTGCCAAATACCCAAATGTAACATAGTATTGTCATGGATAATCTTGTCCGGTTTGCCTTGCTCTTTGAGTGTTTCATTTTCTTTTTTGATATGCCGATTCAAAAGCTCAAGCTCAAAAAATCTCTGTTTAATGGGCGGGCAAATCATTTTGTGATATGTGAGGGTGAATAGAAGAGGTGGGCTTTGTGGGCACGCCTTCTCAAGTTCTATATAGTCATATACCTCCTGTTGTTTGGGGTCTACTTCCGGTGTCTTTTTCATTCGGCTGTCCCCAAAGTGTTGCAAGGGAGAATTATTTTCAAAATCTGGCCGAGGAGAACTTACATCAATATTTTGCTGAGAATAAGATGGAGTACGCTCATTGTCTGATTGGGAGTGATAGGAGTCAGGTTCACTAACTGACTGAAATGGACTATAGTCGGTTGGAGGCTTGTTCGAGATGTCTCCTCACCCAAATCAATGAAATGAGGACCTTTAATTTGTGTTTTCCTAGAGTTTTCCCTTAAACTCTGCTGCTTCTCCTCACATGCTGTGGTACACTACCCATTTGTTCTTGTTTTCCTGTTTTTGCCTTCTTGGATAGAGATGACTGTTTTTGAAGAAAAATTAATCTTTCAGATAGAATTTGGTGATCTTCTTCTTCAGAAGAAGAAGTTTTATGGACAGCCTCAATAATTTCTTTCCATTTTGGTATTGTTGGCTTCTTAGCTTTAATTTCCTTCTTCTTCCTTTTTACCAATCTCTCTTCCCTATCAGTTTTTTTCATAGTAGTAGTAGAAGTATCTTGGATTTCATCTACTGTTCTTTTCCTTCTACTTCTTTTTGCTGTGCTAGCTGCGCGAATTTCCTGTGTAGGAGCAACTTGGGTTTCAACATTTATTTTCTTTCTTCTACTCCTTCTAACTGGATTACCTTCAGGAATTTCCTGAGGTTCTTCAAAGAAGTTTCTAACTAGGAATTGTTCCCAAGTATCTTTTATTTCCTTTAGTTCCTTTTCAATCAGAATTTTTATAAGCCCATGGTGATATAAATGAGGCTCTACATCTCCTCGGTGTTTTTGCACAGTCACAGCCATTTTATTCAAGCTATTGAATAGGAAATAAGGAAGATAGAGAGTTTGGTTTTCAAGAAAATTCATCAATAGCCTAGTATGATACATGTACATAGAGCCAAAACGGCCTTCACATGTAATAAATTTCTGAACGATAGTGAGTAGTAAAGTGGCCCATTCATCTTTTATTGCATGCACGGGGATTCCTCTTTTGAAAGCAGTGATATCCATACCTTGATTTCGGAGGATTGTTCTCCATGCATCATCAACGATACTTTTATTTTTGAACCAACATTCTCCTTCACAGAGAAGCTAAACCTTGGGCATTTACTATTGATGCTTCATTGACCAAAAACTTGAGGTCTCCCACTTATGCTTCCAAGCCATCAAATGATCTTGCAAACGCTTTGGTAACTTCTCTCTGGTAACCCCTGAATTTCTGAATAAAACGCAGCCATTTAGCTTTCCTCAACATCTCTTTTTCTTGTGGAAATCCTCTATAAACTTCGGTCCTTGGCTACGCCGTAATTTTCCCATTTTACTTCTACATGCTTCACGAGCTTGCCTCTGTGGGGGTTTAAGTGGAAATGGAACGATGGAATACACGGAATCTGGCACAATGTTTGTGGGGATGTTATCACAAAACGGAAATGAGCACTATAAACAGAATGGAATAAGACTGTGGGTGGATATACGGGAATGAGAGTGAGCAAAAGGAACGGAATGGAATGAAACTGTGAGTGAGAATGAGTAGGGAGTGAGAATGAGCAGCGTGGGGTTTGTAAACACGACGAGGAGACACGACAAAAGGAGTTAACAAAGTATAATGCATTCGGCCGCATTTGAATTTTTGGTGGCATGTAATAAATA